>JBBGZY010000468.1:2400000-3000000 GCA_037952925.1 Lithobates clamitans
CTCTCAAACTCCCTTGTCACCTCATCCCATGCTCACCTTCAGGACTTCTCCAGAGCCTCCCCCATCCTCTGGAATGCTCTACCCCAATTCGTCCGATTTTCTTCTACTTTATCCACTTTCAGACGATCCCTGAAAACTCATCTCTTCAGAGAAGCCTATCTGGCCCCCACCTAACAACTGTACATTTATCTTCTCAATCAGCACATCACCCACAGTTATTACCTCTTGTATCTCTTGACCTTCCCTCTTAGATTGTAAGCTCTAAGGAGCAGGGCCCTCTGACTCCTACTGTATCAAATTGTATTGTATTTGTACTGTCTACCCTCAAGTTGTAAAACGCTACGTAAACTGTTGGCGCTATATAAATACTGTATAATAATAATAATAATAATAATTTGGGACTAGTGGGAGCAGGGTTAGGGATTTGGGACTAGTGGGAGCAGGGTTAGGGATTTGGGACTAATGGGAGTGGGACTAGTTAGTGTTGGGGATTAAAAGAAGTGGGATTAGGGTTGGGGATTTGGGACTAGTGGGAGCAGGATTAGAGTTAGGGTTGGGGATTTGGGACTAGTGGGAGCGGGGTTTTGGACTAATGTTAGCGGAATTAGGGTTAAGGATTTGGGACTCTAGGGAGTGGGATTAGGGCTAAGGTTGGGGATTTGGGACTAGTAGGAGTTGAATTAGCGTAAGGGATTTGGAACTCTAGGGAGCAGGATTGGAGTTAGGGTTGAGGATTTGGGACTAGTGGGAGTGAGATTAGGGTTTGGGTTGGGGATTTGGGACTAATGGGAGTGGGATTAGGGTTAGGGATTTGGGACTATAGGGAGTGAGATTAGGGTTGGGGTTGGGGATTTGGGACTAGTGGGAGTGGGATTAGGGTAAGGGATTTGGGACTAGTGGAAGCAGGGTTAGGGATTTGGGACTAATTGAAGCAGGAAAATGGTTAAGGATTTGGGACTAGTGGCAGTGGGATCAGGGTTAGGTTTGGGGATGTGGGACTAAAGGTAGTGGGATTAGGGTTGGGGATTTAGGACTAATGGGAATGGGATTAGGGTTAGGGATTTGGGACTCATAAGGGGTGGAATTATGGTTAGGGTTGGGTATTTGGGACTAGTGGGAGCAGGGTTAGGGATTTGGGATTCAGGGTTATGGATTTGGAACTCTAGGGAGTGGGATTAGGATTAGGGTTGGGGATTTGGGATGAGTGGAAGGAGGATTAGGGTTGGGGATTTGTGACTAGTGGGAGTGGGATTAGGGCTAGTGTTTGGGATTTGGGACTAGTGAGAGCGGGAATAGGGTTAGGGTAAGGATTTGGGACTAATGGGAGCAGAATTAGTGTTAGGGGATTTGGGACTAGTGGGAGTGGGATTCGGGTTAGGGTTGGTGATTAGGGACTAGTGGGAGAGGGATTAAGGTTAGGGTTGGGGATTTGGGACTAGTGGGAGCAGGATTAGGGATAGTGAATTGGGACTAGTGGGAGCAGGGTTAGGGATGTGGGACTAGTGGGAGCAAGAAAAAGGTTAGGGATTTGGGATTAGTGGGAGTGGGACTAGAGTTAGCATTGGGGATTTGGGATTAAAAGGAGTGGTATTAGGGTTGGGTATTTGGGACTAGTGGGAGCAGGATTAGAGTTAGGGTTGGGGATTTGGGACTAGTGGGAGTGGGGTTAGGGATTTTGGACTAATGGGAGCGGAATTAGGGTTAGGGATTTGGGACTCTAGGGAGTGGGATTAGGGCTAAGGTTGGGGATTTGGGACTAGTGGGAGTGGAATTAGCGTAAGGGATTTGGAAGTAGAGGGAGCAGGATTGGAGTTAGGGTTGGGGATTTGAGACTAGTGGGAATGAGATTAGGGTATGGGTTGGGGATTTGGGACTAATGGGAGTGGGATTAGGTTTAGGGATTTGGGACTATAGGGAGTGAGATTAGGGTTACGGTTGGGGATTTGGGACCAGTGGGATTAGGGTTAGGGATTTGGGACTAGTGGGAGCAGGGTTAGGAATTTGGGACTAATGGAAGCAGGAAAAGGGTTAAGGATTTGGGACTAGTGGCAGTGGGATCAGGGTTAGGTTTGGGGATGTGGGACTAAAGGTAGTGGGATTAGGGTTGGGGATTTAGGACTAATGGGAATGGGATTAGGGTTAGGGATTTGGGACTCATAAGGGGTGGAATTATGGTTAGGGTTGGGTATTTGGGACTAGTGGGAGCAGGGTTAGGGATTTGGGATTAGGGTTATGGATTTGGAACTCTAGGGAGTGGGATTAGGATTAGGGTTGGGGATTTGGGATGAGTGGAAGGAGGATTAGGGTTGGGGATTTGTGACTAGTGGGAGTGGGATTAGGGCTAGGGTTTGGGATTTGGGACTAGTAAGAGCGGGAATAGGGTTAGGGTAAGGATTTGGGACTAATGGGAGCAGAATTAGTGTTAGGGGATTTGGGACTAGTGGGAGTGGGATTCGGGTTAGGGTTGGTGATTAGGGACTAGTGGGAGAGGGATTAAGGTTAGGGTTGGGGATTTGGGACTAGTGGGAGCAGGATTAGGGATAGTGAATTGGGACTAGTGGGAGCAGGGTTAGGGATGTGGGACTAGTGGGAGCAAGAAAAAGGTTAGGGATTTGGGATTAGTGGGAGTGGGACTAGAGTTAGCGTTGGGGATTTGGGATTAAAAGGAGTGGTATTAGGGTTGGGTATTTGGGACTAGTGGGAGCAGGATTAGAGTTAGGGTTGGGGATTTGGGACTAGTGGGAGTGGGGTTAGGGATTTTGGACTAATGGGAGCGGAATTAGGGTTAGGGATTTGGGACTCTAGGGAGTGGGATTAGGGCTAAGGTTGGGGATTTGGGACTAGTGGGAGTGGAATTAGCGTAAGGGATTTGGAAGTAGAGGGAGCAGGATTGGAGTTAGGGTTGGGGATTTGAGACTAGTGGGAATGAGATTAGGGTATGGGTTGGGGATTTGGGACTAATGGGAGTGGGATTAGGTTTAGGGATTTGGGACTATAGGGAGTGAGATTAGGGTTACGGTTGGGGATTTGGGACCAGTGGGATTAGGGTTAGGGATTTGGGACTAGTGGGAGCAGGGTTAGGAATTTGGGACTAATGGAAGCAGGAAAAGGGTTAAGGATTTGGGACTAGTGGCAGTGGGATAAGGGTTAGGTTTGGGGATTTGGGACTAAGGGGAGTGGGATTAGGGTTAGGGATTTGGGACTAAAGAGAGTGGGATAAGGATTGGGGTTTTGGGATTAGTGGAAGCAGGATTAGGGTTAGGGTTGGGAATTTGGGACTAGTGGGAGCGGGTGTAGGGTTGGGGATTTGGGACTAATGGAAGCAGGAAAAGGGTTAAGGATTTGGGACTAGTGGCAATGGGATTAGGGTTACGTTTGGGGATTTGGGACTAAACTGAGTGGGATTAGGGTTGGGGATTTAGGACTAAAGGGAGTGGGATTAGAGAATCATTATGACCTATTGGGTGTTTGTTGCAGGTGCAGACTCCTCCTTCCCCTGGAGGGCATCAATGTGGCTCCTTGTAAGCCCCTTTGGGCTGGACCCATGTGCTCTGGTGAGGCAGGGGTGAATATGGGGCCCCCCGGATCCATTTACGGCTTCTAACAGTTCTGGCCAAAGGATTATTTCCTCTACTTTTCAGTGGTAAATATATTGCCATTTTAACCTTATAATGAGGTTTATGATGACATGTTCTTAAATTTTGAAGATGTTCAATGTATTTTATAGAACCAACTATGCCCCTGATGATGACCGTACATAGGTCAAAACGCGTCGGGGATTTATACCGTCAACAGCCTGGATATGTATGACTGTATATAATTTTGTGTAAAGATGTATCAATTTTATATTGTGGAATATGTATTGTACCACTTGGCCAGCTCTTACATGTTATAATGCCAATTGAATTACAACATTACTTTTGTTTATGGTTTAAATAAATGCACTTACTGGTTGCACATTCTCTATTATTCTTGATTTCAAGATATTGCTGTCTAAAGCCCCACCAGGGAAACTGTCCATTCTTTACCAATATTGCTTCGGGGTGTGCAGCGCATACATCTCTCCCATATGTGTTTTTCTCTTTATTAGGGTTGAGGGTTGGGGATTTAGGACTAATAGGAGTGGGATTAGGGTTAGGGATTTGGGACTAGTGGGAGCGGGGTTAGGGTTGGGGATTTGGGACCATAGGGAGTGGGATTAGGGTTTGGGATTTGAGACTAGTGGAAGCAGGATTAGGGTTGGGAATTTGGGACTAAAGAGAGTTGGATTAGGATTGGGGTTTTGGGATTAGTGGAAGCAGGATTAGGGTTAGGGTTGGGAATTTGGGACTAGTGGGAGCGGGAGTAGGGTTGGGGATTTAGGACTAATGGGAGTGGGATTAGTGTTAGGGATTTGGGACTAGTGGGAGCAGGATTAGGGTTAGGGTTGGTGATTTGGGACTATAGGGAGTGCGATTAGGGTCGGGGATTTGGGACTAGTGGTAGCGGGATTAGGGTTAGGATTAGGGATTTGGGAGTAGTAGGAGCGGGATTATGGTTGGGGATTTGGGACTAGTGGGAGTGGAATTAGCATAAGGGATTTGGAACTAGAGGGAGCAGGATTGGGGTTGGGGATTTGGGACTAGTGGGAGTGAGATTAGGGTTAGGGTTTTGGATTTGGGACTAATGGGAGTGGGATTAGGGTTGGGGATTTGGGACTAATGGGAGTGGGATTAGGGTAAGGGAAAAGTAATGCAAAGGTCTGGCGAGCCACAGATGGATTAATGCCTCTGGAATGAGTTCCAATTAAAGATAAGCTGCAAACACTAACCACGTTTCATTTCGTGTGCATACCAAAGATATATAAATAATTGTGTCTGCGTTGGGAAGTAAATAAATAAAAAAGTGAAAAAAAGTATGTGCTAAATAATGAATATCAATACTTTAAAAAAACCTATAAATATCAATAATCATAAAAAATCGAATATATATACTAAGCAGTAATATGTGCAATCCGTCTGTGAAATATGACCAAAGTGCAAAGGGATTTGGGACTAGTGGGAGCAGGGTTAGGAATTTGGGACTAATGGAAGCAGGAAAAGGGTTAAGGATTTGGGACTAGTGGCAGTGGGATTAGGGTTAGGTTTGGGGATTTGGGACTAAAGGGAGAGGGATTAGGGTTGGGGATTTAGGACTAATGGGAGTGGGATTAGGGTTAGAGATTTGGGACTAAAGATAGTGGGATAAGGGTTGGGGTTTTGGGATTAGTGGAAGCAGGATTAGGGTTAGGGTTGGGAATTTGGGACTAGTGGGAGCGGGTGTAGGGTTGGGGATTTGGGACTAATGGAAGCAGGAAAAGGGTTAAGGATTTGGGACTAGTGGCAGTGGGATTAGGGTTACGTTTGGAGATTTGGGACTAAAAGGAGTGGGATTAGGGTTGGGGATTTAGGACTAATGGGAGTGGGATTAGAGTTAGGGATTTGGGACTAGTGGCAGCGGGATTATGGTTAGGGTTGGGGATTTGGGACCATAGGGAGTGGGATTAGGGTTTGGGATTTGAGACTAGTGGGAGCAGGATTAGGGTTGGCAATTTGGGACTAAAGAAAGTGGGATTAGGATTAGGGTTTTGGGATTAGTGGAAGCAGGATTAGGGTTAGGGTTGGGAATTTGGGACTAGTGGAAGTAGGGTTGGGGATTTAGGACTAATGGGAGTGGGATTAGGGTTAGGGATTTGGGACTAGTGGGAGCAGGATTAGGGTTAGGGTTGGGGATTTGGGACTATAGGGAGTGCGATTAGGGTCAGGGATTTGGGACTAGTGGTAGCGGGATTAGGGTTAGGATTAGGGATTTGGGACTAGTAGGAGCGGGATTAGGGTTGGGGATTTGGGACTAGTGGGAAGGGGATAAGGGTTGAGGATTTGGGATTATAGGGTGTGGGAATAGGGTTAGGGTTGGGGATTATGGACTAGTGGGAGCAGGATTAGAGTTGGGGATTTGGGACGAGTGGGAGCAGGATTAGGGTTAGGGTTGGGCATTGGGGACTAGTGGGAGTGGAATTAGGGTTAGAGTTGGGGATTTTGGACTATAGAGAGCTGGATTAGGGTTGAGGTTAGGGATTTGGCACAAGTGAGAGAGGGATTAGGGTTAGGGATTTGGGACTGGTGGGAGTAGGATTAGGGTTGGGAAATTGGGACTATTGGGAGCATGATTGGTTTAAAGATTTGGGACTATAGGGAGTGGAATTAGGGTAAGGGATTTGGTAATAATGGAAGCAGGGTTAGGGTTGGGGATTTGTGACTAGTGGCATTAGTGTTAGGGATTTGGGACTACTGGGAGAGGGATTAGGGATTTGGGACTGGTGGGAGTGGGATTATGGTTCGGTATTTGGGACTAGTGGGAGAAGGGTTAGGGATTTGGGACTAGTGGGATTAGGGTTTGGGATTTGGAACTATAGAGAGTGGGATTAGGGTTGGGGATTTGGGATGAGTAGAAGCAGGATTAGGGTTAGGGATTTGGGACTAGTGGGAGTGGGATTAGTTTTAGGGGATTTGGGAATAGTGGGAGTGAAATTAGGGTTAGGATTGGTGATTAGGGACTAGTGAGATTGGGTTAAGGTCAGGGTTAGGGATTTGGGACTAGTGGGAGCATGATTAGGATTCAGGATTTGGGACTAATGGGAGCGGGATTAGGGTTGGGTTGGTGATTTGGGACTAGTGGGACTAGGATCAGGGTTAGGTTCATATATTTTAGGCTACAGTGAGTGGCATTAAGGTTAAGTTTGGGTATTTGGGAGTAGTGGGAGTGGGATTAGGTTTAGGGATTTTGGGACTAGTGGGAGCAGGCTTTCGGGTTACAGTTGGGTATTTGGGAGAAGTGGGATTAGGGTTAGGGATTTTGGACTAGTGGGAACAGGGTTAGGGATTTGGGACTATAGGAAGTGGGATTATGGTTAAAGTTTGGGATTTGGGACTAGGGTTAGTGGGATTAGGGTTAGGGATATGGGATTAGTGAGAGAGGGATTAGGGTTAGGGCTAGGAGATTTGGGACTAGTGGGAGTGGGATTAGGGTTAGGGTTATGGATTTGGGACTATAGGGTGTGGGATTAGGGTTAAGGTTGGGGATTTGAAACTAGTGGGAGTGGGATTAGGGTTAGGGATTTGGGACTAGTGGGAGCAGGACTAGGTTAAGGCATTTGATACTAGGGATGAGCTTCGAGTTCGAGTCGTACCCATGTTCGACTTGCACAACGCATGTTCGACCAATCGTCAAATTTGGAACGTTATGGGACGTTCCTGCCAAATTCGAGTGGTGCGTCATGGCCCATAATTCACTGCAGAATCGCAGTGCATTGCTGGCTTATGATTGGCCAAGCATGCACTATGACCCGCATGCTTGGCCAATCACAGTGCCGTCTGTACAAAGAGCCATAATTGGCGTAATTATGGCTCAGGGGGTTTAGTACATGCCCCAAACTATATAAGGTCATCTGCATGTCGGCCCTGTGTAGTGTGTTCTGGAATTGAGAGAGAGATGGACAGAGACAGTGTCATTTGATTTAAGTTAGAGTAGGCAGGCGAGTCAGTTAGCTGCACTTACATTGTATTCTGTGTGTGTGTGTATATATATATATATATATATATATATATACACACTGTATTCATTTTAGCTAGATCCGTTCCTGTTATTCTCTTCCTACTGAAAGGCAGGCAGGTGTTTTTACAGTATTTACAGCTACCTGAAGAAAATTGCTGGTGTTTAGGGATGAGCTTCGTGTTCGAGTCGAACCCATGTTCGACTCGAACATCGGCTGTTCGGTCATTCGCCGAATTGCGAACGATATGGGCCGTTCGCGCCAAATTCGTGTGGCGCGTCACGGCCCATAATTCACTGCGGCATCGCAGTGCATTGCTTGCTGATGATTGGCCAAGCATGCACTATGACCCGCATGCTTGGCCAATCACAGCGCCGCCTGAACAGAGAGCCGTAATTGGCCAAAGCCAAGGAGGCTTTGGCCAATTATGGCTCAGGGGATTTAGTACACGCCCCACACTATATAAGGCCGCCTGCACAGCGGCCCTGTGTAGTGTGTGTTCCGGCGTTGAAAGAGATAGACAGAGAGACAGTGTCATTTGATTTGAGTTAGATAGATTAGGCACAACAGTCAGTCAGTTAGCTGCACTTACAGTGTATTGTGTGTATATATATGCATCCCAGGTGTTGCATATATATATATATACACTGTATTCAGTTTAGCTAGATCCGTTCCTGTTATCTTCTAGACTATTTACATTTAGTGCAGTGCGTCCTGCTCACAGTGTTCAGCTAGATCCGTTCCTGTTATCTTCTAGACTATTTACATTTAGTGCAGTGCGTCCTGCTCACAGTGTTCAGCTAGATCCGTTCCTGTTATCTTCCTACTGACAGGCAGGCTTGTCTTGTTACAGTATTAACAGCTACCTAAAGAAAATTACTGGTGTTCTTTTGATCCTACTAGTACCACGGTCAGGCAGCTAGACTATTTACATTTAGTAAAGTGCGTCCTGCTCACAGTGTTCAGCTAGATCCGTTCCTGTTATCTTCTAGACTATTTACATTTAGTGCAGTGCGTCCTGCTCACAGTGTTCAGCTAGATCCGTTCCTGTTATCTTCCTACTGACAGGCAGGCTTGTCTTGTTACAGTATATAAAGCTACCTGAAGAAAATTACTGGTGTTCTTTTGATCCTATTAGTACCACGGTCAGGCAGCTAGACTATTTACATTTAGTGCAGTGCGCCCTGCTCACAGTGTTCAGCTAGATCCGTTCCTGTTATCTTCCTACTGACAGGCAGGCTTGTCTCGTTACAGTATTTACAGCTACCTGAAGAAAATTACTGGTGTTCTTTTGATCCTATTAGTACCACGGTCAGGCAGCTAGACTATTTACATTTAGTACAGTGCGTCCTGCTCACAGTGTTCAGCTAGATCCGTTCCTGTTATCTTCCTACTGACAGGCAGGCTTGTCTTGTTACAGTATATAAAGCTACCTGAAGAAAATTACTGGTGTTCTTTTGATCCTATTAGTACCAAGGTCAGGCAGCTAGACTATTTACATTTAGTACAGTGCGTCCTGCTCACAGTGTTCAGCTAGATCCGTTCCTGTTATCTTCTTACTGACAGGCAGGCTTGTCTTGTTACAGTATATAAAGCTACCTGAAGAAAATTACTGGCGTTCTTTTGATCCTATTAGTACCACGGTCAGGCAGCTAGACTATTTACATTTAGTGCAGTGCATCCTGCTCACAGTGTTCAGCTAGATCCGTTCCTGTTATCTTCCTACTGACAGGCAGGCTTGTCTTGTTAAAGTATTTACAGCTACCTAAAGAAAATTACTGGTGTTCTTTTGATCCTATTAGTACCACGGTCAGGCAGCTAGACTATTTACAGTTAGTGCAGTGCGTCCTGCTCACAGTGTTCAGCTAAACCTACAAGTTAGTGGGGTGCGTCCACCTCACAGTGTTCAGCTAAAGCTACGTGTAGAAGGTTGGTGGTGTTCTCATACTACAGGCAGGCAGTTGATTTTGCTAGCTGCAGTATATATATATATATATATATATATATATATATATATATATATATAGCCCAGCTTAGTGCAGCTACAGGCCATTAGTATGTCTGGAAGGCCAAGAAGGAGAGGCAGACAGTCACAAGCCAATAAGAGAGGGCAAGCAGGCTCTGTGTCTAGTGCTGGTCATGGAGACGGTGCATCCTCATCAGCACGTGGCCATGGGACACGCTTGGCCTTTTTTTCGGCAGCTGGCCGTGTTGAGCCGCAACATGCGGAAGACTTGGCCGAGTGGATGACCAAGCCGTCCTCATCCTCCTCATCCTCTCTCACCCATGCCCAGGGTGCTTTGTCTGGCAAAGCAGCGGCCTCTTCCCTCGGCTCAATGTCATCAGTGACTCCTTCCCTAGCTCCACCATGTCCTCCTGAGGAGTCCCTCGAACTGTTTGACCACAGTGTTGGGTACATGCTCCAGGAGGATGCCCAGCATTTGGAAGGCTCTGATGATGATACTGAGCTCGATGAAGGCAGTAACATGAGCAGACAGAGGGGGTGCCCAAGAAGGACAGCAATCTGGCAGTCATGCTCCCCCTGCTGCAGCATACTGCCAGGTTTGCTCCAGTGATGAGGAGGGAGGGGATGATGAGGTCACTGACTCAACGTGGGTGCCTGATAGGAGAGAGGAGGAGGAGGAGGAGGAGGAGGCGGCACATCACCAACAAGGCAGGATGCCCTCCAGGGGACAGCCTAAGGGCAGCACATTGACTGCATCACATGTGCAGGGCACTGCAGTCTCTGCGCGTTATTCAAAAAGTTCTTTGGTGTGGGCCTTTTTTGAGACGAGTGCATCAGATCGCACCGCTGCTATTTGCAACATATGTCTCAAGCGTATCTCACGTGGCCAAAACATCTCCCGCTTGGGTACCACATGCTTGACCAGACATATGTTGACCTGCCATGCAGTTCGTTGGCAAGCGCATCTAAAAGACCCACACCAAAGAACAAAGAGGACCTCTCCTTGCTCCTCATCAGCTGAGATTTCCAACCCCACTAGACCTTCAGTCCTCTCTGAGACCTGCACTGAGAGGAATGAAGGTGTAGAATTAGGTGTGTCACAGCCAAGTACTTGTGGGCAATCTGCTTTTGGTACACCGACGTCAGATTGTACCAGGCAAATTTCCCTGCCCCAGCTGCTGCACCGCCGAAAGAAGTTTGCTCCCAGCCATCCACATGCCCAGCGGTTGAATGCTAGCTTGGCAAAATTGCTGGCACTTCAACTGCTGTCTTTTCAGTTGGTAGACTCTGCCCCCTTCCGTGAGTTTGTGGAATGTGCGGTTCCTCAGTGGCAGGTACCCAAACGCCACTTTTTCTCACGGAAGGTGATTCCGGCTCTCTACCGGCATGTGGAAGGCAATGTCCATGCCTCGCTGGACAGGGCGGTCAGCGGTAAGGTGCATATTACCGCTGACTCATGGTCCAGCAGGCATGCACAGGGACGTTACCTAAGTTTCACGGCGCATTGGGTGACTCTGCTGGCAGCTGGGAAGGATGCAGGACAAGGTGCAGTAGTGTTGGAGGTTGTTCCGCCACCACGCCTCCAAAATGCTAATGATTGTGACACACCTCTCTCCTCCACCCCCTCCTCTTCTTCTTCCTCCATGGCCTCTTCCTCGGAACCAGCGGTGCTCCGTAGTCGTTCAAGGGGCTACGCAAGTGCGCAGGCCAAAAGATGCCATGCGGTGCTTGAGCTGGTGTGCTTGGGGGACAGGAGCCACACTGGGGCAGAGGTTCTGTCAGCTCTGCAGGGGCAGGTTCAGAGGTGGTTGACGCCACGCCAACTTAAGGCAGGAATGGTGGTTTGCGACAATGGCACCAACCTCCTCTCTGCCCTCCGACAGGGACAAATGACCCATGTGCCCTGTTTGGCTCACGTCCTTAACTTGGTGGTGCAGCGGTTCTTGGGTAGGTACCCGGGCTTACAGGATGTCCTGAGGCAGGCCAGGAAAGTCTGTGTGCATTTCCGCTGGTCATATAATGCCAGTGCTCGGCTGACGGACCTCCAAAAGGAGTTTAACCTGCCCAAGAACCGCCTAATCTGTGACATGCCCACCAGGTGGAACTCAACGTTGGCCATGCTGCAGCGGCTGCACACGCAGCAGAGGGCCATCAATGAGTACCTGTGCGACTATGGCACCAGGACAGGGTCAGGGGAGCTTGGTTTTTTTTCCCCACGCCAGTGGGCCATGATCAGGGATGCATGCACTGTCCTGTCACCATTTGAGGAGGCCACGAGGATGGTGAGCAGTGACAGTGCATGCATCAGTGACACTGTCCCCCTTGTCCACCTGTTGGAGCACACGCTGCGTGGAATAATGGAAAGGGCACTTGAGGCAGAACAGAGGCAGGAAGAGGAGGACTTCCTTAGCTCTCAAGGCCCCCTTTATCCAGACAGTGTTCCTGCGTGCCCGCCGATCACACAGGAAGAGGACGAGGAGGAGGAGGAGGAGGAAGATTGTGTCAGTATGGAGGTGGAGCCTGGCACTCAGCATCAGCAGCAGTCTTTAAGGGATCAGTCCCAAGAAACACATGGACTTGTACGTGGCTGGGAGGAGGTGGCTGCAGACCATGTCGTCCTTAGTGACCCAGAGGACTCCGGACTGAATGCCTCAGCAAACCTACGCTGCATGGCCTCCCTGATCCTGCAAAGCCTGCGTAAGGATCCTCGTATTCGTGGTATCAAGGAGAAGGACCAATACTGGCTGGCAACCCTCCTTGATCCACGTTACAAGGGTAAGGTTGCGGACCTTATCTTGCCATCGCAGAGGGAGCAGAGGATGGGCCTTGCAGAAAGGTCTGTGCAACGCGTTCCCAGAGACTGGGAGGTTACAAACTCCTGTTCCTGGACAACGTGTTGCTGAGGCTTCGGTCAGTCAAAGAAGGAGCGGTGGAGAAGGTGGCCGTCTGACTGATGCGTTCAGACAATTTTTTGGTCCGCAGCCCCAAGGTATGATCGGTTCCAGCAACCATCGCCAGCGTCTGTTTTACATGGTGCAGGAATACCTAGGGGCAAGATCAGACTTGGACACCTTTCCCACCAAAAATCCTCTGGGTTACTGGGTCTTGAGGATGGATCACTGGCCAGAGCTTGTACAGTATGCAATTGAGCTACTGGCCTGTCCTGCATCCAGCGTTCTTTCGGAACGCACATTCAGTGCTGCTGGAGGCGTGGTAACCGATCACAGGGTGCGTCTGTCCACCGACTCGGTCGATCGACTGACCTTCATAAAAATGATTCAGTCTTGGATCACCACCAGCTACCAAGCACCTGATGCTGATGTAACCGAATAATTTTTTTTGAAATCTCAGATCCCTTCAAAGACTGCCTATGCTGATGCTGAGTGACTATCCCTGAGTAATTATCCTCTTCCTCCTCAATCATCACGCTGATAGCTTGTAAGAACATTTTTGGTTCTGGGCGCCACCACCAGTGCCTAAGGCACAATTTTTAAGCCCCTGTTTAACAGGGGCGTGTAATTATAATTTTTGATGTAATACTTTGCAGCAGGGCTCGTTCCTGCATTCCAACTAGAGTGTCTGTGAGGGGTTGCAGTGTTGTGGCACCAGCACCAGTGCCCAAGGCCCAATTTTTCTGCTCCTGTCTAACAGGGGCGTGTAATTACAATTTTTGATGCAATACTTTGCAGCAGGGCTCATTCCTGCATTCCAACTAGAGTGTCTGTGAGGGGTTGCAGTGTTCTGGCACCAGCACCAGTGCCCAAGGCCCAATTTTTCTGCTCCTGTCTAACAGGGGCGTGTAATTACAATTTTTGATGCAATACTTTGCAGCAGGGCTCGTTCCTGCATTCCAACTAGAGTGTCTGTGAGGGGTTGCAGTGTTGTGGCACCAGCACCAGTGCCCAAGGCCCAATTTTTCTGCTCCTGTCTAACAGGGGCGTGTAATTACAATTTTTGATGCAATACTTTGCAGCAGGGCTCGTTCCTGCATTCCAACTAGAGTATCTGTGAGGGGTTGCAGTGTTGTGGCACCAGCACCAGTGCCTAAGGCCCAATTTTTCTGCCCCTGTCTAACAGGGGCGTGTAATTACAATTTTTGATGCAATACTTTGCAGCAGGGCTCGTTCCTGCGTTCCAACTAGACTGTCTGTAAGGGGTTGCAGTGTTGTGGCACCAGCACCAGTGCCTAAGGCCTAATTTTTCAGCTCCTGTTCAACAGGGGCATGTAATTACAATTCTTGATCTAATATTTCACAGCAGGGCCCTGTGAGGGCTTACAGTGTTGTGGCCACAGCAACACCTAAAGCCCAAATTTCTGCTGAGTATATAGGGCAGGACCCTACTTTCAAACATCTAACTTACAAACGACTCCTACTTGCAAACGGAAGGAGACAACAGGAAGTGAGATGAAATCTACCCCTAGGAAGGGAAATTCTCTCCTGTAAGAGTTAATATGGGAAAAAAATTCTCCTTTCCACTGATGCTTTCCAATCCTTGTTCCACAAAAAAACCCAAATTTTCAAAAAACATTTTTCATTGGGACAAAAAGTGAGGTGAAATCTTCTGAAGAGGAGGAAAGACAGCAAAACAAATGTCACAGGGGTCATAACCCTTCCCTATGTTTTCCAAAAAGCTTAAAAAAGATTTTTTGGCTGGAGCTAAACACATTAAAAATGTACCCGTTCAAAATTACAAAGAGATTCTACTTAACAACAAACCTACAGTCCCTGTCTTGTTTGCACCGCCTGTATACTGCTGTTCAGAGTATATAGGGCCTGGTGGCCCCACACCTTTCCTTATTTTAATTTGGGTGCGGGGTTCCCCTTAATATCCATACAAGACCCAAAGGGCCTGGTAATGGACTGGGGGGTACCCATGCCGTTTGTCTCACTGATTTTCATCCATATTGCCATGACCCGACATTACATTAAACCCGCAAGCAGTTTTAAATGAGATTTTTTCCTTTAAAAATTACATTTGGTGCAGGGACTGTTCTAAACATGGGAAACACGCGTCATTTTACAGGCATACTATAGACACCCCCCAGGTACAATATTTAAAGGAATATTTCACTTTTTTTTTTTTACTTTAAGCATCATTAAAATCACTGCTCCCGAAAAAACGGCCGTTTTTAAAAGTTTTTTTTGCATTGATACATGTCCCCTGGGGTAGGACCCGGGTCCCCAAAGCCTTTTTAGGACAATACCATGCAAATTAGCCTTTAAAATGAGCACTTTTGATTTCAAACGTTCGAGTCCCATAGACGTCAATGGGGTTCTAACGTTCGTGCGAACTTTCGGTCCGTTCGCAGGTTCTGGTGCGAACCGAACCGGGGGGTGTTCGGCTCATCCCTACTGGTGTTCTTCTCATCCTATTAGTCCTATTAGCTGCAGTATTTACAGTTAGTGTAGTGCATCCTCTGCACAGTGTGCACCTAAAGCTACCTGAAGAAAATTGGTGGTGTTCTTCTGATCCTATTAGTACCGCAGGCAGCTACAGTATTTACAAGTTAGTGTAGTGCATCCTCTTCACAGTGTGCACCTAAAGCTACCTGAAGAAAATTGGTGGTGTTCTCCTGATCTTATTAGTACCGCAGGCAGCTGCAGTATTTACAGTTAGTGTTGTGCGTCCTCTGCACAGTGTGTACTTAAAGCTACCTGAAGAAAATTGGGATAGGGTTGGGGATTTGGGACTAGTGGGAGCAGGATTTGGGTTCGGGATTTTGGGACTAGTGGGAGTGGGATTAGGGTTAGGGTTACAGGATTTGGGACAAGTGGGAGAGGGGTTAGGTTTAGGGATTTTGGACTATAGGCCGTGGGATTAGGGTTCGGGATTTGGAACTAGAGGAAGTGGAATTAGGGTTAGGGATTTGGTACTAATGGGAGCAGTATTAGAGCTATGGTTGGGGATTTGGGACTATAGGTAGTGGGATAAGGGTTAGGGTTGGGGATTTGGGACTAGTGGGAGCGGGATTAGGGTTGGGGATTTGGGACAAGTGGGAGTGGGATTTGGGACTAGTGGGAGAGGGATTAGGGTTAGGGATTTGGGACTGGTGGGAGTGGGATTAGGGGCGGGTGTTTGGGACTAGTGGGAGCAGGATTAGGGTTGAGGTTAGGGAATTGGGACTATTGGGAGTGCGATTATTGTTAGGGTTTTGGGACTATAGGGGGTGGGATTATGGTAAGGGATTTGGCACTAGTGGGAGCAGGAATAGGTTGGGGATTTGGGTCTAGTGTGAGTGGAAATAGGGTTAGGGATTTGGGAATAGTGGGATCCAGATTAGTGTTAGAGGATTTGGGACAAGTGGGAGCAGGATTAGTGTTGGGGATTTAGTATTTTAGGGCTTAGGATTAGGGTTGGGGACTTATGACTAGTGGGAGCAGGGTTGGGGATTTGGGACTAATGGGAGCGGGATAAGGGTTAGGGTTAGATAATTTTGGACAAGTGGGAGCGGGATTAGGGTTAGGGATTTTGGACTATAGGGTGTGGGATTAGTGTTAGGGTTGGGGATTTGGGACTAGTGGAAGTGGGGTTAGGGTTAGGTATTTGGTAATAGTGGGAGCAGTATTAGGTTTAGGTTTGGGGAATTGGGACAAATGGGAGTGGGGTTAGGGATTTGGGACTAGTGGGAGAGAGCAGGGGCGGACTGACCATTGAGCGATTAGGGCACTGCCCGAGGGCCCTGGGCCACTAGGGGGCCCCATCAGGGTTGCCAGCCTTAGTAAAACCAGGGACAGTATGTATAAATCTGTGTTTTTTTTACATCTGTCTGTGTATACTGTGTGATTGTATACTGTGTGTGTGTATACTGTGTGGCCCCATACTCTCTGATTGCCTGGGGGCCCCATAATCTCCTATTGCCCGGGGGCCCCATAATCTCCTATTGCCCGGGGGCCCCATGAGTTATCAGTCCGCCCCTGGGAGAGAGATTAGGGTTCTGGATTTGGGAATGGTGGGAGTGGGATTAGGATTAGGGTTAGAGGATTTGGGACAAGTGGGAGCGGGATTAGGGTTAGGGATTTTGGACTATAGGGTATGGGATTAAGGTTACGGTTCAGGATTTGGAACTAGAGGAAGTGGAATTAGGGTTAGGGTTAGGGACTTGGTACTAGTGGGAGCAGTATTAGAGTTAGGGTTGGGGATTTGGGACTATTAGGAGGGTTGGGGTTGGGGAATTGGGACTAAAGGGTGTGGGAATAGGGTTAGGGATTTGGGACTAGTGGGAGGAGGATTAGGGATAGGGGATTTGGGACTAGTGGGAGTGGGATTAAGGTTAGGGTTGGGGATTTGCGACTATAGGGAGTGGGATTAGGCTTAGGGTTGGGGATTTGGGACTAGTGGGGTTAGGGTTAGGGGATTTGGGAAGAGTGGGAGGGGGATTAGAGTTAAGGGATTTAGAAATAGTAGGGGCAGGATTAGGGTTAGGAAACTGGGACCAGTGGGAGTTGGATTATGGTTAGGGTTCAGGATTTGGGACTAGAGGGAGTGGGATTAGGGTTAGGGTTGGGGATATGGGACTAATTTGAGTGAGATTTGTTTTAGGGATTTTGGGACTAGCTTTAGGCTAAAGCAGGCTTTAGGGTTTGGGGATTTAGAACTATAGGGAGTGGGATACGGTTTGGGGATTTGAGACTAGAGGGAGTGGGATTAGGGTTGGGTATTTGGGACTAGTGGAAGCAGGATTAGGGTTGGGGATTTAGGACTAGTGGGAGAAGGATTAGGGTTAGGGATTTGGGACTAGTGGGAGTGGGATTAGTGTTAGGGGGTTTGGGACCAGTGGGAGCAGGATTAGTGTTAGGGGATTTGGGACTAGTGGGAGTGGGATTAGGGTTGGGGATTTTGGATTAGTGGGAGTGGGATTAGGGTTAGGATTTGGTTCTAGTGAGAGTGGGATCAGGGATAGGGATTCGGGACTAGTGGGAGTGGGATTAGTGTTAGGGATCTGGGACTAGTGGGAGCAGGATTAAGGTTGGGAATTTGGGATTAAAGGGCGTGGGATTAGGGTTAGGGTTGGGGATTTGGGACTAGTGGGAGCAGGATTAGGGATTTGGGACAATTGGGAGCAGGAAAAGGGTTAAGGATTTGGGATGAGTGGGTTTAAGGTTAGGGATTTTGGACTAAAGGGAGTGGGATTAGGGTTGGGGATTTAGGACTAATGGGAGTGGGATTAGGGTTAGGGATTTGGGACTAGTGGGAGCAGGATTAGGGTTAGGGGTTTAGATTTGGGACTAGTGGGAGTGAAATTAGGGTTGAGGATTTGAAACTAGTGGGAGCAGGATTAGGGTTAGGATTAAAGATTTGGGACTAGTGGGAGTGGGATTAGGGTTAGGGTTGGGGATTTGGGACTAAAGAGAGTAGGATAAGGCTTAGGGATTTGGGGCTAGTGGGAGCAAGATTAGGGTTAGGGTTCGGGATTTGGAACTAGTGGTAGTGGAATTAGCGTTAGGATTATGGATTTGGGACTAGTGGGAGCGAGATTATGGTTGGGGATTTGGGACTAGTGGGAGTGGGAATAGTGTTAGGGTTATGAATTTGGGACTAGTGGGAGCGGGATTAGGGTTGAGGATTTGGGATTATAGGGTGTGGGATTAGGGTTTGGGATTATGGACTAGTGGGAGCAGGATTAGAGTTGGGGATTTGGGACTAGTGGGAGCAAGATTAGGGCTAGGGGATTTGGGACTAGTGGGAGCAGAATTAGGGTTAGGTTTGTAGATTTTGTACTCTGGGGAGCAGGATTAGTGTTAGGGATTTGGGACTATTGGGAGAGAGATTAGGGATAGGGATTTAGGACCGGTGGGAGTGGGATTATTGTTAGGGTTGTGTATTTTGGACTAGTGGGAGGAGGATTAGGGTTAGGGAATTGGGACTATTGAGAGCGGGATTAAGGTTAGGGATTTGGGACTATAGGGAGTGGGATTAGGGTAAATGATTTGGGACTAGTGGGAGCAGGATTAGGGTTAGGGTTGGTATTTCAGACTAGTGGGAGCAGAATTAGGGTAAGAGTTAGGGACTAGTGGGAGCGAGGTTAGGGTTAGAAGATTTGGGGCAATTGGGAATGGGATTAGGGTTAGGGATTTTGGACTGTAGGGAGTGGGATTATGGTTAGGGTTGAGGATTTGGGACTAGTGGAAGTGGAATCAGTGTTAGGGTTAGGGATTTGATACTAGTGGGAGCAGTATTAGGGTTTAGGATTTGGACTATAGGTAGTGGGATAAGAGTTAGGGTTGGGGATTTGGGACTAGTGGGAGTGGGATTAGGGTTGGGGATTTGGGACAAGTTGGAGCAGGATTAGTGTTAGGGATTTGGGACTAGTGGGAGAGGGATACGGGTTAGAGATTTGGAACTGGTGGGAGTGGGATTAGGGTTAGGTATTTGGGACTAGTGGGAGCAGGATTATGGTTGGGGTTAGGGAATTGGGACTATTAGGAGTGGGATTAGGGTTAGGGATTTGGGACTATAGGGAGTGGGGTTAGGGTAAGGGATTTGGCACTAGTGGGAGCAGGATTATTGTTAGGGTTGGGGATTTGGGTCTAGTGTGAGTGGAATTAGGGTTAGGGATTTGGGACTAGTGGGAGCAGTATTAGGGTTTGGGATTTAGGAGTAGTGGGAGTGAGATTAGGATAAGGGATTTGGCACTAGTGGGAGCAGGATTAGGGTTAGAGTTGGGGATGTGGGTCTAGTTAGGGATTTGGGACTAGAGGAAGAGGAATTAGGGTTTGGGATGTGGGACCGGTGGGAGTGGGATTATGGTTAGGGTTGGGTATTTGGGACTAATGGGAGCAGTATCAGGATTAGGGATTTTGGAGTAGTGGGAGTGGAATTAGGGTTAGGTTTATGGATTTGGGACTATAGTGAGTGAGATTATTGTTTAGATTGGGAATTTGGGACTAGTGGGAGTGGGATTAGGTTTAGGGATTTGGGGACTAGTCACGGCAGGCTTTAGGGTTAGGGTTGGGGATTTGGGACAAGTGGGAGTGGGATTAGGGTTAGGATTTTGGGACTAGTGGGGGCATGGTTAGGTATTTGGGACTATAGGGAGTGGGATTAGGGTTAAAGATGGGGGATTGGGACTAGGGTGAGTGGGATTAGGGGTAGGGTTAGGGATTTGGGAATAGTGGGAGCAGGATTAGGGTTAGATCTAGGAAATTTGGGCCTTTTGGCAGTGGGATTAGGGTTAGGGATTTTGGACTAAAGGGTGTGGGAATAGGGTTAGGGATTTGGAACTAGTGGGAGCAGGATTAGGGTAAGGCATTTGGGAATAGTGTGAGCAGGATTAGGGTTAGGATTGGGGATTTTGGACTAATGGGAGCAGGATTAGGGTTAGGGTTGGTGATTTGGAATGAGTGGGATTAGGGTTAGGGATTTGGGACTAGTGGAAGCAGGATTAGGGTAAGGCTTTTCGGACTAGTGGGAGCATAATTAGGGTTAGGGTTTGGGGATTTGGGACTAATGGGAGCTGGATTAGGGTTAGTGAAAGGGGATTTGGGACTAGTGGGATTAGGGTTAGGGATTTGGGACTATAGGGAGTGAGATTAGGGTTGGGGATTTGGGACTAGTGGGGTTAGGTTTAGGGGATTTGGAAAGAGCGGGAGGGGGATTAGGGTTGGGGGATTTGGGACTAGTGGGAGAGGGATTAAGGTTAGTGATTTGTGGGAGCAAGATTAGAGTTAGGGCTTTGGGACTAGTTTGAGAAGGATTAGGGTTAGAGAAATTAGAAATAGTGGGAGCAAGATTAGGATTTGGGTTAGGGATCTGGGATGAGTGGGAGTGGGATTATGATTAGGATTAAGGATTTTGGACTAGTGGAAGCAGGATTAGGGTTACAGTTGGGGATTTGGAACTAATGGGAGTGGGATTAGGGTTAGGGATTTTGAGACTAGAGGGAGCAGGCTTTAGGGTTGAGGATTTGGGACTATAGGGAGAGGGAAGAGGGTTGGGAATATAGGACTAATGGGAGTGGGATTAGGGTTACGGATTTGGGACTAGTGGGAGTGGCATTAGGGTTGGGGATTTGGGACTATAGGGAGTGGTATTAGGGTTGGAGATTTGAGACTAGTGGGAGTGGGATAGGGTTGAGGATTTAGGACTAGTGGGAGCAGGATTAGGGCTAGGGATTTGGAACTAATGGGATTTGGGACTAGTGGGAGCGGGATTAGTGTTAGGGGATTTGGGACCAATGGGAGCGGGATTAGTGTTAGGGGAATTGGGACTAGTGGGATTAGGGTTGGGGATTTTGGATTAGTGGGAGCGGGATTAGGGTAAGGATTTGGTTCTAGTGGGAGTGGGATCAGGGTTGGGGATCTGGGACTAGTGGGAGTGGGATTAGTGTTAGGGATCTGGGACTAGTGGGAGCAGGATAAGGACTGGGGATTTGGAGTTATAGGGCATGGGAATAGGGTTAACGTTGGGGATTTGGGACTAGTGGGAGCAGGATTAAAGATTTGGGACTAATGGGAGAAGGAAAAGGGTTAAGGATTTGGGACGAGTGGGATTAGGGTTAGGGATTTGGGACTAAAGTGAGTGGGATTAGGGTTTGGGATTTAGGACTAATGGGAGTGGGATTAGGGTTAGGGATTTGGAACTAGTGGGAGCGGGATTAGGGTTTAGGGTTTGTATTTGGGACGAGTGGGGGTGGGATTGGGGTTGAGGATCTGAGACTAGTGGGAGCAGGATTAGGGTTAGGATTAAAGATTTGGGACTAGTGTGAGTGGGATTAGGGTTAGGTTTGGGGATCTGGAAATAAAGAGAGTAGGATTAGGCTTAGGGATTTGGGAACAGTGGGAGCAGGATTAGGGTTAGGGTTCAGGATTTGGGACTAGTGGGAGTGGGTTAGGGTTAAGATTAGGGATTTGGGACTAGTGGGAGTGAGATTATGGTTGGGGATTTGGGACTAGTGGGAGTTTGATTAGTGTTAGGGTTATGAATTTGGGACCAATGGAAGCGGGATTAATGTTGAGGATTTGGGATTATAGGGTGTGGGATTAGGGTTGGGGATTTGGGACTAGTGGGAGCGAGATTAGTGTTAGGGGATTTGGGATGAGTGAGAGAGGGATTAGGGCTAGGGATTTGGGACTTTAAAGAGTGGAATTAGGGTTGGGCATTTGCCACTAGTGGGAGCAGAATAAGGGTTAGGGTTGGGGATTTTGTACTATGGGGAGCAGGATTAGTGTTAGGGATTTGGGACTAGTGGGAGAGGAATTAGGGATAGGGATTTGGGACCGGTGGGAGTGGGATTAGGGTTAGGCTTGGGTATTTCAGACTAGTGGGAGCAGGATTAGGGTTAGGGTTATAGACTAATGGGAGTGGGATTAGGGTTAGAGGAGTTGGACAAGTGGGAGCAGGATTAGGGTTAGGGATTTTGGACTATAGGGAGTGGGATTAGGGTTAGGGTTGAGGATTTGGAACTAGTGGAAATGGAATTAGGGTTAAGGTTAGAGATTTGGTACTAGTTTGAGCAGTATTACTGTTAGGGTTGAGGATTTGGGACTATAGGTAGTGGGATAAGGGTTAGGGTTGGGGATTTGGGACTAGTGGGAGCGGGTTTATGGTTGGGGATTTGGGACAAGTGGGAGTGGGATTAGGGTTAGGGATTTGGGACTAGCGGGAGAGGGATTGAGGGTTAGGGATTTGGGACTGGTGGGAGTGGGATTAGGGTTAATGTTGGTTATTTGGGACTAGTGGGAGCAGTATTAGGGTTGGGTTAGGGAATTGGGACTACTGGGAGTGGGATTAGGGTTAGGGATTTGGGACTAATGGGAGCAGGATTAGGGTTAGGGTTGGAGATTTGGGTCTAGTGTGAGTGGAATTAGGGTTAGGGATTTGGGACTGGTAGGAGTGGGATTTTTGTTAGTGTTGAGTAATTGGGATTAAGGTTAGACTAGTAGGGACATGGTTAGATTTAGGGATTTGGGGCTTTAAAGAGTGGAATTAGGGTTGGGCATTTGCCACTAGTGGGAGCAGAATAAGGGTTAGGGTTGGGGATTTTGTACTATGGGGAGCAGGATTAGTGTTAGGGATTTGGGACTAGTGGGAGAGGAATTAGGGATAGGGATTTGGGACCGGTGGGAGTGGGATTAGGGTTAGGCTTGGGTATTTCAGACTAGTGGGAGCAGGATTAGGGTTAGGGTTATAGACTAATGGGAGTGGGATTAGGGTTAGAGGAGTTGGACAAGTGGGAGCAGGATTAGGGTTAGGGATTTTGGACTATAGGGAGTGGGATTAGGGTTAGGGTTGAGGATTTGGAACTAGTGGAAATGGAATTAGGGTTAAGGTTAGAGATTTGGTACTAGTTTGAGCAGTATTACTGTTAGGGTTGAGGATTTGGGACTATAGGTAGTGGGATAAGGGTTAGGGTTGGGGATTTGGGACTAGTGGGAGCGGGTTTATGGTTGGGGATTTGGGACAAGTGGGAGTGGGATTAGGGTTAGGGATTTGGGACTAGCGGGAGAGGGATTGAGGGTTAGGGATTTGGGACTGGTGGGAGTGGGATTAGGGTTAATGTTGGTTATTTGGGACTAGTGGGAGCAGTATTAGGGTTGGGTTAGGGAATTGGGACTACTGGGAGTGGGATTAGGGTTAGGGATTTGGGACTAATGGGAGCAGGATTAGGGTTAGGGTTGGAGATTTGGGTCTAGTGTGAGTGGAATTAGGGTTAGGGATTTGGGACTGGTAGGAGTGGGATTTTTGTTAGTGTTGAGTAATTGGGATTAAGGTTAGACTAGTAGGGACATGGTTAGATTTAGGGATTTGGGGCTATAGGGATTGGGATTAGGGTTAAAAATGGGGATTTGGATAGGGTGATTGCGATTAGGGGTAGGGAAAGGGATTTAGGAATAGTGGGAGCAGGATTAGGGTTTGGTCTAGGAGATTTGGGTCTAGGAATATTGTTAGGGATTTGGGACTAGTGGGAGCAGGATTAGGGTAAGGCATTTGGGACTAGTGGGAGGAGGATTAGGGTTAGGATTGGGGATTTGTGACCAATGGGAGCAGGGTTAGGGATTTGGGACTAGTGGGAGTGGGATTAGGGTAAGGGATTTGGGACTAATTTGAGCAGGATTAGGGTAAGGCATTTGGGACTAGTGGGAGCAGGATTAGGGTTAGGGTTTGGGATTTGTAAATAATGGGAGCAGGATTAGGGTTACAGATAGGGGATTTGGGACTAGTAGGAGTGGGATTAAGGTTAGGGTTGGGGATTTGGGACTAGTGGCGTTAGGGTTCAGGGATTTGGGAAGAGTGGGAGGGGGATTGGGGTTAGGGGATTTGGGACTAGTGGTAGCAGGATTAGAGTTAGTTATTTGTGGGAGCAAGAAGTTTGGGACTTGTGGGAGCTGGATTAGGGTTAGAGGATTTACAAATAGTGGGAGTAGGATTAGGATTAGGGTTAGGGATGTGGGACCAGTGGGAATGGGATTATGGTTAGGGATCAGGATTTGGGACTAGTGGGAGCGGGATTAGGGTAAGTGTTAGGGATTTGGGACTAATGGAAGTGGGATTAGGGTTTAGGATTTTGGGACTAGTGGGAGCAGGCTTTAGGGTTGGGGATTTGGGACTATAGGGAGAGGGAAGAGGGTTGGGAATATAAGACTAATGGGAGTGGGATTAGGGTTATGGATTTGGGACTAGTGGGAGTGGGATAAGGGGTTAGGGTTGGGGATTTGGGACTATAGGGAGTGGGATTTAGGGTTGGGGATTTAGGACTAGTGGGAGCAGGATTAGGGTTAGGGATTAGGAACTAATGGGATTTGGGACTAGTGGGAGCGGGATTAGTGTTATGGGATTTGGGACAAGTGGGAGCGGGATTAGTGTTACGGAATTTGGGACTAGTGGGAGTGGGATTAGGGTTGGGGATTTTGGACTAGTGGGAGAGGGATTAGGGTTAGGATTTGGTTCTAGTGGGAGTGGGATTAGGGTGGGGTATTTGGGACTAGTGGGAGTGGGATTAGTGTTAGGGATTAGGGACTAATGGGAGCTGGATTAGGGTTAGGGATTTGGGACTAGTGGGAGCGGGATTAGTTTTAGGGTTTTGGATTTGGGACTATATGGAGTGTGATTATGGTTGAGGTTTTGAGACTAGTGGGAGCAGGATTAGGGTTAGGGTGAAAGATTTGGCACTAGTGGGAGTGGGATTAGGGTTAGGGTTGGGGATTTGGGACTAAATAGAGTGTGATTTGGGTTAGGGATTTGGGACTAGTGGGAGAGGAATTAGGGTTAGGGATGTGGGACTGGTAGGAGTGGGATTATTGTTAATGTTGAGTATTTGGGACTAGTGGTAGCAGGATTAGGGTTTGGGATTTGGGAATAGTGTGAGCAGGATTAGGGTTAGGTTTATGGATTTGGGACTATAGTGAGTGAGATTAGGGTTTAGTTTAGGTAGTTGGGTCTAGTGGGAGTGGGGTTAGGCTTAAGGATTTTGGAACTATTGGGAGCATGCTTTTGTGTTAGGGTTGAGGATTTGGGACAAGTGGGAGTGGGATTAGGGTTAGAAATTTGAGACTAATAGGGACATGGATAGATTTAGGGATTTGGGACTATAGGGATTGGGATTAGGGTTAAAATTGGGGATTGGGGATAGGGTGAGTGGGATTAGGGGTAGGGTCAGAGATTTTGGAATAGTGGGAGCAGGATTAGGGTTTGGTCTAGGAGATTTGGGTCTATTGGGAGCAGGATAAGTGTTAGGGTTATGGATGTGGCACTAAAGGGTGAGGGAATATTGTTAGGGATTTGGGACTAGTGGGAGCAGGATTAGGGTCAGGCATTTGGGACTAGTGGGAGGAGGATTAGGGTTGGGGATTTGTGACTAATGGTAGCAGGATTAGGGATTTGGGACTAGTGGGAGTGGGAATAGGTAAGGGATTTGGGACTAATTTGAGCAGGATTAGGGTAAGGCATTTGGGACTAGTGGGAGCAGGATTAGGGTTTGCAATTTGTAAATAATGGTAGCAGGATTAGGGTTACAGATAGGGGATTTGGGACTAGTAGGAGTGGGATTAGGGTTAGGGTTGGGGATTTGGGACTATAGGGAGTGGAATAAGTTTTAGGGTTGGGGATTTGGGACTAGTGGAGTTAGGGTTTGGGGATTTGGGAAAAGTCGGAAGAGGTTTAGGGTTAGGGGATTTGGGACTAGTGGTAGCGGGATTAGGGTTAGTTATTTGTAGGAGCAAGATTAGGGTTAGAAGTTTGGGACTTGTGGGAGCTGGATTAGGGTTAGAGGATTTACAAATAGTGGGAGCAGGATTAGGGTTAGGGATGTGGGACCTAGTGGGAGTGGGATTATGGTTAGGGATCAGGATTTGAGACTAGTGGGAGCGGGATTAGGGTAAGTGTTGGGGATTTGGGACTAATGGAAGTAGGATTAGGGTTTAGGATTTTGGGACTAGTGGGAGCAGGCTTTAGGGTTGGGGATTTGGGACTATAGGGAGAGGGAAGAGGGTTGATGATATAAGACTAATGGGAATGGGATTAGGGTTACGGATTTGGGACTAGTGGGAGTGGGATTAGGGTTAGGGTTGGGGGATTTGGGACTATAGGGAGTGGGATTAGGGTTGTGGATTTGAGACTAGTGGGAGTGGGATTTGGGGTGGGTATTTGGGACTAGTGGGAGTGGGATTAGGGTTGGGTATTTAGGAATAGTGGGAGCAGGATTAGGGTTAGGGATTAAGAACTAATGGGATTTGGGACTAGTGGGAGCGGGATTAGTGTTATGCGATTTGGGACTAGTGGGAGTGGGATTAGGGTTGGGGATTTTGGACTAGTGGGAGAGGGATTAGGGTTAGGATTTGGTTCTAGTGGGAATGGGATTAGGGTTGGGTATTTGGGACTAGTGGGAGCGGGATTAGTGTTAGGGATTAGGGACTAATGGGAGCTGGATTAGGGTTGGGGATTTGGGATTATAGGGCATGGGATCAGGGTTAGGGTTGGGGATTTGGGACTTGTGGGAGCAGGATTAGGGATTCGGGACTAATGGGAGCAGGAAAAGGGTTAAAGATTTGGGACTAGTGGGGGTTGGATTAGGATTAGGGAGTTGGGACTAAAGGGAGTTGGATTAGGGTTGGGGATTTAGGACTAATGGGAGTGGAATTAGGGTTAGGGATTTGGGACTAGTGGTAGCAGGATTAGTTTTAGGGTTTTGGATTTGGGACTATATGGAGTGTGACTATGGTTGAGGTTTTGAGACTAGTGGGAGCAGGATTAGGGTTATGGTTAAAGATTTGGCACTAGTGGGAGTGGGATTAGGGTTGGGGATTTGGGACTAAAGAGAGTGTGATTAGGGTTAGGGATATGGGACTAGTTGGAGCAGGATTAGGGCTAGGGTTGGGGATTTGGGACTTTAGGGTTGGGGATTTGGGACTTTAGGGTTGGGGATTTGGGACTAGTGGGAGTTGGATTAGGGTTATGTATTTGGGACTAGTTGGAGCAGGATTGGGGTTGAGGATTTTGGATTATAGGGTGTGGGATTAGAGTTTGGGTTTGGGATTATGGACTAGTGGGAGTAGGATTAGAGTTGGGGATTTGAGACTAGTGGGAGCGAGATTAGGGTTAGGGGATTTGGAATGAGTGGGGTTGGGATTAGGGTTAGGGATTTGGGACTTTAAGGAGTGGAATTAGGATTAGGGTTGAGCATTTTGGACCAGTGGGAGATTTAGGGTTTGGGTTAGGGATTTGGGACTATAGGGAGTGGGATTAGATTTGTTGTTGGTGATTTGGGACTAGTGGAAGTGGGATTAGGGTTGAGGTTAGGGAATTCGGAGTAGTGGGATTGGAATTATGATTAGGGTTGGGGATTTTGAACTATAGGGTATGGGAATAGTGTTAGGGTTTTTGGATTAGTGGGAGAAAGATTAGGGTTAGGGATTTGGGACTGGAGGGAGTGGGAATACTGTTAGGGTTGTGTATTTGGGACTAGTGGGGGTGGGATTAGGGTTAGAGAATTGGGACTAGTGGGAGCAGGATTAGGGTCAGGGCTGGGTATTTTGAACTAGTGGGAGCAGGATTAAGGTCAGAGTTAGGGATTTGCGACTGGTGGGAGCAGGATTAGGATTTGGGACTGGCGAGAGCGGGTTTAGGGTTGGGGATTTGGGACTAGAGGGATTAGGATTAGGGTTAGGTATTTGGGAGTAGTGGGAGCAGGATTAGGGTTAGGGAATTGGGACTATTGGGGGCGGGATTAGGGTTAGGGAATTGGGACTATAGGGAGTGGAATTAGGGTAAGGGATTAGGGTTAGGAAATTTAGTGAGATTGGGATTATGGTTGGGGATTTGGGCGAAGTGGAAGTGGGATTAGGGGTAGGGATTTGGGGCTAGTGAGAGAGGGATTAGGGTTAGGGATTTGGGACTGGTGGGAGTGGGATTAGGGTTAGGGTTGGGTATTTGGGACTAGTGGGAGCAGGATTAGGGTTAGGGAATTGGGACTATTGTGAGCAGGATAAGAGTTAGGGATTTGGGACTAGTGAGAGCGGGAAAAGGATTAGGGTTAGGGATTTGGGACTAGTGGGAGCGAGATTTGTTTTAGGGGATTTGCAACTAGTTAGAGTTGGATTAGGGTTACGTTGGGGATTAGAGACTAGTGGGAGTGGGGTTAATGTCAGGGTTAGGGATTTGGGACAAGTGGAAGCAGGATTAGGGTTAGGGTTAGAGTTTGTGATTTTGGAGTAGTGGGAGCTAGGTTTATGGATTGGGATTAGGGGAGTGAGTGGGATTAGGGTTAAGTTTGGGTATTTGGGGCTAGTGGGAGTGGAATTAGGCTTAGGGATTTTGGGACCAGTGGGAGCAGGCTTTAGGGTTAGGGTTGGGGATTTGGGACAAGTGGGAGTGGGATTAGGGTTAGGGTTGGGGATTTGGAACTCTAGGGGGTGGGATTAGGGTTGGGGATGTTGGACTATTGGGAGCGGGATTAGTGTTAGGTTTTGGGACTAGTGGGAGTGGGATTAGTGTTAGGGATTTGGGACTAGTAGTAGCAGGATTAGGGTTGGGGATTTGGGATTATATGGTGTGGGATTAGGGTTAGAGAATTTGGAACAAGTGGGAGCGGGATTAGGGTTAGGTCTTGGAGATTTGGAGATTTGGGACTATTGGGAGCGAGATTAGGGTAAGGGTCATGAATTTGGGACTAAAGGGTGTGGAATTAGGATTAGGGTTGGGTATTTGGGACTAGTGGGAGTGGGATTAGGGTTAGAGATTTGAGATTAGTGGGAGCAGGATTTGGGTAAGCCATTTGGGACTAGTGGGAGCAGGATTAGGGTTAGGGTTGGGGATTTGGGACAAGTGGGAGTGAGATTGGGGTTAGGCATTTGGGACTGATGGGGACAGGGTTAGGGACTTGAGACTATAGGGAGAGGGATTAGCATTAGTAATTTGTGGGAGCTAGATTAGGGTTACAGATTTAGGACTAGTGGGAGCAGGATTAGGGTTAGTAATATGTGGGAGAAAGATTATGGTTACGGATTTGAGACTAGAGGGAGCAGATTTAGGGTTAGAGGAATTAGAAATAGTGGGAGTGGGATTAGGGTTAGGGATCTGGGACCAGTGGGAGTGGGATTATGGTTAAGGTTCAGAATTTGAGACTAGAGGGAGTGGGATTAGGATTAGGGTTGGGGATTTGGGATTTATGGGAGTGGGATTAGGGTTAAGGATATTGGGCCTAGTGGGAGCAGGATTTAGGGTTAGGGTTCAGGATTTGGGACTATAGGGAGAGGGATTAGGGTTGGGGATTTAGGACTAATGGGAGTGGGATTAGGTTTAGGGATTTGGAACTAGTGGGAGTGGGATTAGTGTTAGGGTTGGTGATTTGGGACTATAGGGAGTGGGATAAGGGTTGGGATTTGAGACTAGTGGGAGTGGGATTAGGGTTGGGTATTTGGGACTAGTGGGAGTGGGATTAGGGTTGGGTATTTGGGACAAGAGGGAGTGGGATTAGGGTTGGGGATTTAAGGACTAATTGGAGTGGGATTGGGGTTAGGGATTTGGGACTAGTGGGAGCAGGATTAGGGTAAGGCATTTGGGACTAGTGCGAGCAGGATTAGGGTTACGGTTGAGGATTTGGGACAAGTGGGAGTGAGATTAGTGATTTGGGACTAGTGGGGACCGGGTTAGGGTTGGGGACTATAGATAGTTGGGCATTTGGGATTAGAGTGAGTATGATTAGGGGTATGGTTAGGGATTTGAGACTAGTAGTGGGATTAGGGTTAGGTTTAAGAGATTTGGGACTAAAGGGTGTGGGATTAGGATCAGGGTTAGGGATTTGGGACTAGTGGGAGTAGGGTTAGGGTTAGGGTTATGGATTTGGGACTAAAGGGTGTGGGATTAGGATCAGGGTTAGGGATTTGGGACTAGTGGGAGTAGGATTAGGGTTAGGGATTTGGGACTAGTGGGAGCAGGATTTGTGTTAGGGATTTGGGACTAGTGGGGGAGCGATTAAGGGTTAGGCATTTGGGGCTGGTGGGAGCAGGATTAGGGTTAGGGTTTGGTATTTCAGACTAGTGGGATCAGGATTAGGATTAATGATTTGGGACTTGTGGGAGTGGGATTAGGGTTTGGGATTTGGGACTAGTGGGAGAAGGATTGAGGGTTAGGGAATTGGGACTATTGGGAGTGGGATTACGGTTAGGGATTTGGGACTATAATGAGTGGGATTAGGGTAAGGGATTTGGGACTAATGGGAGCAGGATTAGGGTTAGGGTTGGGGATTTGGGTCTAGTGTGAGTGGAATTAGGGTTAGGGATTTGGGACTAGTGGGAGAGGAATTAGGGTTAGGGATGTTGGACTGGTAGGAGTGGGATTAATGCTGGTGTTGAGTATTTGGGACTAGTGGTAGCAGGATTAGGGTTAGGGATTTGGGAGTAGTGTGAGCAGGATTAGGGTTAGGTTTATGGATTTGGACTATAGTGAGTGAGATTAGGGTTTAGTTTAGGTAGTTGGGTCTAGTGGGAGTGGGGTTAGGCTTAAGGATTTTGGGACTAGTGGGAGCAGGCTTTAGGGTTAGGGTTGGGGATTTGGGACAAGTGGGAGTGGGATTAGGTTAAGGCATTTGGGACTAGTGGGAGGAGGATTAGGGTTAGGGTTGGGGATTTGTGACTAATGGGAGCAGGATTAGGGTTAGGGATTTGGGACTAGTGGGAGTGGGATTAGGGTAAGGGATTTGGGACGAATTTGAGCAGGATTAGGGTAAGGCAATTGGGACTAGTGGGAGCAGGATTAGGGTTAGGCTTTGGGATTAGGGAGACTAATAGGGACATGGTTTGATTTAGGGATTTGGGACTATAGGGATTGGGATTAGGGTTAAAATTGGGGATTTGGGATAGGGTGAGTGGGATTAGGGGTAGCAGGATTAGGGTTAGGGTTACGGATTTAGGACTATAGGGAGTGGGATTAGGGTTAAAGTTGGGGATTTGGGACTAGTGAGAGCAAGATTAGGGCTAGGGTTAGGGTTAGGGAATTGGGACTATTATTAGGGGCGGGATTATGGTTAGGGAATTTGGACTATAGGGAATGGGATTAGGTAAATGATTTTGGGACTAGTGGGAGAAGGATTAGGGTAAGGTTTGGGTATTTCAGACTAGTGGGAGCAGGATTAGGGTTAGGGACTAGTGGGAGTGGGATTAGGGTTAGGGTTAGAGGATTTGGGACTATAGGGAGTGGGATTATAATTGGGTATTTTGGACTAGTGGGAGAGGGATTAGGGTTAGGATTTGGGACTAGTGGGAGTGGGATTAGGGTTAGGGATTTGATACTAGTGGGATCGGGATAAGTGTTAGGGTTAGGGATTTGGGACTAGTGGGAGCAGGATTAGGGTTGGGTATTTGGGATTATAGAGCAAGCAATGGGGTTAGGGTTGGGGATATGGGACTAGTGGGAGCAGGATTAGGGTTGGGGATTTGGGACTAGTAGGAGCGGGATTAGGGTTAGAGGATTTGGGACAAGTGGGAGCAAGATTAGGGTTAGGAAATTTGGACTATAGGGAGTGGGATTAGGTTTAGGGTTGGGGCTTTGGGACTAGTGGAAGTGGGGTTGGGGAATTGGGACAAGTGGAAGTGGAATTAGGGTTAGGGTTAAGGATTTGGGACTAGTGGGAGCAGTATTAGGGTTTGTGTTGGGGATTTGGGACTAGTGGGAGCAGGATTAGAGTTGGGGTTGAGGATTTGTGACTCTAGGGAGTGGGATTAAGGTTATGGTTGGGGATTTGGGACTAGTGGGATTGGGATTATGGTTGGGGATTTGGGAGAAGTGGAATTGGGATTAGGGTTAGGGATTTGGGACTGGTGGGAGTGGGATTAGAGTTAGGGTTGGGTATTTGGGACTAGTGGGAGCAGGATTAGGGTTAGGGAATTGGGACTATTGGGAGCAGGATAAGAGTTAGGGATTTGGGACTAGTGAGAGCAGGAATATGATTAGGGTTAGGGATTTGGGACTAGTGGGAGCGGGATTTGTTTTAGGGGATTTGCGACTAGAGTTGGATTAGGGTTACGGTTGGGGATTAGGGACTAGTGGGAGTGGGAATTAATGTCAGGGTTAGGGATTTGGGACAAGTGGAAGAAGGGTTAGGGTTAGAGTTAGTGATTTTGGAGTAGTGAGAGCTAGGTTTATGGATTTGGGAGTGGGATTGGGATTAGGGGAGTGAGTGGGATTAGGGTTAAGTTTCGGTATTTGGGGCTAGTGGGAGCAGGCTTTAGGGTTAGGGTTGGGGATTTGGGACAATTGGGAGTGGGATTAGGGTTAGAGTTGGGGATTTGGAACTCTAGGGAGTGGGATTAGGGTTGGGGATTTTGGACTAGTGGGAGCGGGATTAGTGTTAGGGATTTGGGACTAGTAGTAGCAGGATTAGGGTTGGGGATTTGGGATTATATGGTGTGGGGTTAGGGTTAGGGTTAGAGAATTTGGAACAAGTGGGAGCGGGATTAGGGTTAGGTCTTGGAGATTTGGGACTATTGGGAGCAAGATTAGGGTTTGGGTCATGGATTTGGGACTAAAGGGTGTGGAATTAGGATTATGGTTGGGTATTTGGGACTAGAAGGTGTGGGATTAGGGTTAGGGATTTGAGATTAGTGGGAGCAGGATTAGGATAAGACATTTGGGACTAGTGGGAGCAGGATTAGGGTTAGGGTTGGGGATTTGGGACAAGTGGGAGTGAGATTGGGGTTAGGGATTTGGGACTAGTGGGGACAGGGTTAGGGACTTGAGACTATAGGGAGAGGGATTAGCATTAGTAATTTGTGGGAGCTAGATTAGGGTTACGGATTTAGGACTAGTGGGATCAGGATTAGGGTTAGTAATATGTGGGAGCAAGATTAGGGTTACGGATTTGGGACTAGAGGGAGTGGGATTAGGGTTAGAGGAATTAGAAATAGTGGGAGCGGGATTAGGGTTAGGGATCTGGGACAGTGGGAGTGGGATTATGGTTAAGGTTCAGGATTTGGGACTACAGGGAGTGGGATTAGGATTGGGGAATTGGGATTTATGGGAGTGGGATTAGGGTTAAGGATTTTGTGCCTAGTGGGAGCAGGCTTTAGGGTTAGGGTTCAGGATTTGGGACTATAGGGAGAGGGATTAGGGTTGGAGATTTAAGACTAATGGGAGTGGGATTAGGGTTAGGAATTTGGAACTAGTGGGAGTAAGATTAGGTTTGGGGATTTGGGACTATAGGGAGTGGGATTAGGGTTGGGGATTTTAGACTAGTGGTAGTTGGATTAGGGTTGGGTATTTGAGACTAGTGGGAGCTGGATTAGGGTTGGGGATTTAGGCCTAATGAGAGTGGGATTAGGGTTAGGGATTTGGGACTAGTGGGCGCCAGATTAGGGTTGATACTAGGGATTTGGGACTAGTGGGAGAAGAATTAGAGTTAGGGTTGAGGATTTGTGACTATATGGAGTGGGATTAGGGTTATGGTTGGGGATTTGGGAGAAGTAGGAGTTGGAATAGGGTTGGGGATTTGGGACTAATGGGAGTGGGATTAGGGTTAGGGATTTGGGACTATTAGGAGCAGGATTAGGGTTAAGGTTGGGGATTTGGGACTATAGGGAGTGGGATCAGAGTTGGGGATTTTGGACTAGTGGGAGCTAGATTAGGGTTGGGGATTTGGGATTATAGAGCAAGGGAATAGGGTTAGGGTTGGGGATTTGGGACTAGTGGGAGCAGGATTAGGGTTGGGGATTTGGGACTAGTGGGAGCGGGGTTAGGGTTAGAGGATTTGGGATTATAAAACAAAAGAATAGGGTTAGGGTTGGGGATTTAGGACTAGAGGGAGCATGATTAGGGTTGGGGATTTTTAGGACTAGTGGGAGTGGGATTAGGGTTTGGGGATTTGAGACCATTGGAAGTAGAATTAGGGTTAGGGATTTGGAAATAGTGGGAGCAGTATTAGGGTTAGGGTTGGGGATTTAGGACTATAGGTAGAGGGGTTAGGGTTGGGGATTAGGGACTAGTTGGAGAAGAATTAGAGTTAGGGTTGAGGATTTGTGACAATAGGGAGTGGGATATAGGGTTATGGTTGGGGATTTGGGACTAGTGGGATCGGGTTTATGGTTTGGGATTTGGGAGAAGTAGGAGTGGGATTAGGGTTAGGGATTTGGGGCTAGTGGGAGAGGGATTAGGGATTTGGAACTGGTGGGAGTGGGATTAGGGTTAGGGTTAGGTTTTTGGGACAAGTGGGAGCAGGATTAGGGTTAGGGAATTGGAACTATATGGAGTGCAATTAGGGTTAGGGATTTGGGACTTTAGGAAGTGGGATTAGAGAAAGGGATTTTGGACTAGTGGGAGCAGGATTAGGGTTAGGGATTTTGGGCTAGTGGAGGTGGGATTAGGATTCGGGATTTGGAAATATAGGGAGTGGGATTAGGGTTGGGGTATGGGATTTGGAAAAAGAGGAGCAGGATTTGGCTTAGGGATTTGGGACTAGTGAGAGCGGGAATAGAAAGAGATTTGGAACTAGTTTGAGTGTGATTTGATTATGGGGATTTGCGAATCGTGGGAATGGGATTAGGGTTAGGGCTGGGGATTAGGGACTAGTGGAAGTGGGATTAAGGTTGGGGTTATGAATTTGGGACTAGTGGGAGAAGGATTAGGGTTAGGGATTTGGGAGAAGTGGGAGCTGGATTAGTGCTAAGTTTATGGATTTGGGACTGGGATTGGGATTAGGGAAGTGAGTGGGATTAGGGTTAAATTTGGGTATTTGGGACTAGTGGGAGTGGGATTAGGCTTAATGATTCTGGAATTAGTGGGAGCAGGCTTTAGGGTTGGGGATTTGGGACAAGTGGGAGTGGGATTTGGGTTAGGGTTGGGGATTTGGGACTATAGGGAGTGGGACTAGGGTTGGGGATTTGGGACTGGTGGGAGTGGGTTTAGGGTTAGTGTTGGGTATTTAGGACTAGTGGGAGCAGGATTAGGTTTGGGGTTAGGGAATTGGGAATATTGGGAGAGGGATTAGGGTTGGGGATTTAGGACTAATGGGAGTTGGATTAGGGTTAGTAAATTTGGACTAGAGGGAGTGGGATTAGGGTTAAGGTTGGGGATTTGGGATTATAGGGAGTGAGATTAGCGTTGGGGATTTTGGATGAGTGGGAGCAGGATTTGGGACTAGTGGGAGCAGGATTTGTTTTAGGGTTAGGGATTTGGGATTATAGGGTGTGGGATTAGGGTTGGGGATTTAGGACTAGTGGGAGCAGGATTAGGGTTGGGGATTTGGGACTAGTGGGAGCGGAATTAGGGTTAGGACTTTGAGACTAGTGGGAACAGGATTAGGGTTTGGGTTGGGAATTTGGGACTATAGGTAGTGGGAAAAGGGTTAGGGTTGGGGATTTGGGACTAGTGGGAGCTAGATTAGGGTTAAGGATAGGGATTTGGGATTAGTGGGAGAAGGATTATTGTTAGGGTTGTGGATTTGTGACAATAGGTAATGGGATTAGGGTTTGGGATTTGGGACTAGAGGGAACAGGATGAGGGTTGGTGATTTGGGACAAATGGGAGTGGGATTAGGGTTAGGGATTTGGGACTAGTGGGAGAGGGATTAGGTTTAGGGATTTGGGACTGGTTGAAGTGGGATAAGGGTTGGGGTTGGGTATCTGGCACTAATGGGAGCAGGATTAGGATTGGGGTTATGTAATATTGGGCGTGGGATTAGGGTTAGGGATTTGGGACTATAGGGAGTGGGATTAGGGTTTGGGATTTGGGACTAGTGTGAGTGGGATTAGGGTTGAGGTTAGGGATTTTGGACTAGTGGGAGTGGAATAAGGGTTAGAGTTGGGGATTTTGGACTATAGGGAGTGGGATTAGTGTTAGGGAATTGGGACTAGTGGGAGCATGATTAGGGTTAGGGAATTGGGACTATTGGGAGCGGGATTTGGGTTAGTGATTTGGGACTATAGGGAGTGGGATTAGGGTAAGGGATTTGGGACTAGTGGGAGAGGAATTAGGGTTAGGGATTTGGGACTGGTGGGAGTGGGATTATGGTTAGGGTTGGGTATTTTGGACTAGTGAGAGTGAGATTAGAGTTGGGGATTTGGGACTAGTGGGTGCGAGATTAGGGTTAGGGGATTTGGGACGAGTGGAAGTGGGATTAGGGTTAGTGTTGGACATTTGTGACTAGTGGGAGCAGAATTAGGGTTAGGGATTTGGGACTTTAGGGAGTGGAATTAGGGTTGAGGTTGGGGATTTGGGACTAGTGGGAGTTGAATTAGGGTTAGAGTTGGGGACTTTGGACTATAGGAGCAGGATAATTGTTAGGGATTTTGCCCAATTGCAGAAGGATTAGGGTTAGGGACTTTTGACCAGTGGGAGTAGGATTAGGGTTAAGGTTCGGTGTTTGACAGTAGTGGGAGCAGGATTAGGGTTAGGGAATTGGGACTATTGGAATGGGATTAGGGTTAGGGATTTGGGACTATAAAGAGTGGGATTAGGGTAAGGGATTTGGGACTAGTGGGAGTGGTATTAGGGTTGAGCTTAGGGATTTTGGACTAGTGGGAGTGGAATTAGGGTTAGAGTTGGGGATTTTAGACTAAATGGAATGGGATTAGTGTTAGGGATTTGGGATTAGTGGGAGGGGGATTAGGGTTAGGGATTTGGGACTGGTGGGATTGGGATTAGGGTTGGGTATTTCAGACTAGTGGGAGCCGGATTAAGGATAGGGTTAGGGAATTGAAACTATTGGGAGTGGGATTAGGGTAAGGGATTAGGGACTAGTGGGAGAGGGGTTAGGGATTTGGGACTAGTGGTAGTGGGATCATGGTTAGGGGTGGGTATTTTGGACTAGTGGGAGCTGGATTAGGGTTGAGGATTTGGGATTTTAGGGTGTGGGATTAGGGTTAGGGGTGGGGATTATGGACTAGAGAGAGCGGGATTAGAGTTGGGGATTTGGGACTAGTGGCAGCGATATTGGGGTTACGGTTTGGAACAAATGGGATAGTGATTAGGGATATGGATTTGGGACTTTAAGGAGTCAAGTTAGGGTTAGGGTTGGGCATTTGGGGACTAGTGGGAGTAGAATTATGGATAGGGTTAGGAATTTGGGACTAGTGGGAGTGGAATTAGGGTTAGAGTTGGCGATTTTGGACTATAGTCAACAGGATAATTGTTAGGGATTTGGCCCAATTGCAGAGGGATTAGGGTTAGGGACTTTTGACCGGTGGGAGCAGGATTAGGGTTAAGGTTGGGTGTTTGACACTAGTGGGAGCAGGATTAGGGTTAGGGAATTGGGACTATTGGAAGTGGGATTAGGGTTAGGGATTTGGGACTATAGAGAGTGAGATAAGGGTAAGGGATTTGGGACTAGTGGGAGCGGTATTAGGGTTGAGTTTAGGGATTTTGGACTAGTGGGAGTGGAATTAGGGTTAGAGTTGGGGATTTTAGACTATAGGGAATGGGATTAGTGTTAGGGATTTGGGATTAGTGGGAGGGGGATTAGGGTTAGGGATTTGGGACTGGTGGGAGTGGGATTAGGGTTAGGGTTGGGGAATTGGAACTATTGGGAGTGTGATTAGGGTTAGGAATTTGGGAGTGTAGGGAGTGGGATTAGGGTAAGGGATTAGAGACTAGTGGGAGAGGAATTAGGGTTAGGGATTTGGGACTAGTGGGAGTGGGATTATGGTTAGGGTTGGGTATTTTGGACTAGTGGGAGCTGGATTAGGGTTGAGGATTTGGGATTTTAGGGTGTGGGATTAGGGTTAGGGGTGGGGATTATGGACTAGTGAGAGCGGGATTAGAGTTGGGGATTTGGGACTAGTGGCAGCGATATTAGTGTTAGGAACAAATGGGATAGCGATTAGGGATATGGATTTGGGACTTTAAGGAGTCAAATTAGGGTTAGGGTTGGGCATTATGGACTAGTGGGAGCAGATGTAGGGATAGGGTTAGGGATTTGGAACTACAGGGAGTGGAATTAGGGTTGGGGTTGGGGATTTAGGACTAGTGGGAATGGGATTAGGGTAAGAGTTGGGGTTATTGGACTGTGGGAGAGGGATTAGAGTTAGGGATTTGGGACCGGTGGGAGTGGGATTAGGGCTTGGGTTGGGTATTTGGGACTAGTGCAGGATTAGGGTTTGGTAATTGGGACTATTGGGAGCTGGATTAGAGTAAGGGATTTGGGACTAGTTTAAGAAATATTAGGGTTGGGTATTTGGGACTTGTGGGAGTGGGATTAGGGTTGGGGATTTAGGACTAATGGGAGTGGGATTAGGGTTAGGGATTGGGACTAGTGGGATTTGGAACTAGTGGGAGCGGGATTAGTGTTAGAGGATTTGGGACCAGTGGGAGCGGTATTAGTGTTAGGGTATTTGGGACTAGTGGGAGTGGGATTAGGGTTGGGGATTTGGGACTAGTGGGAGTGGGATAAGTGTTAGGGCTAGGGATTTGGGACTAGTGGAAGCAGGATTAGAGTTGGAGATTTGGGATTATAGGGCGTGGTATTAGGGTTAGGGTGGGAAGTTGGGACTAGTGGAAGCAGGATTAGAGATTTAGGACTAATGGGAGCAGGAAACGGGTTAAGGATTTGGGACTAGTGGGAGTTGGATTAGGGTTAGGTTTAGGTATTTGGGACTAAAGGGAGTGGGATTTGGGTTGGGGATTTAGGAGTAAAGGGAGTGGGATTAGGGTTAGGGATTTGGGACAATTGGGAGATGAATTAGGGTTAGGGTTGAGGATTTTGGGACTATAGGGAGTGGGATTAGGGTTGAGGATTTGAGGATTTGAGACTAGTGGGAGCAGGATTAGTGTTAGGGTTAAAGATTTGGGATTAGTGGGAATGGGATTAGGGTTAGGGTTGGGGATTTGGGACTAAAGAGAGTATGATAAGGGTTGGGGATTTGGGACTAGTGGAAGCAGGATTAGGGATAGGGTTGGGAATTTGGGACTAGCGGGAACGGGAATAGGATTGGGGATTTGGGACTAGTGGGAGCAGGATTAGGATTAGGGTTGGGGATTTGGGACTTTAGGGAGTGGAATTAGGGTTGGGGATTTGGGAGTAGTGGGAGCGGGATTAGGGTTAGGATTAGGGATTCGGGACTAGTGGGAGCAGGATTAGGGTTGGGGATTTTGGACTAGTGGGAGTGTGATTAGTGTTATGGATTTGGGACTAGTGGGAGTGGGATTTGGACTTATAGGGTGTGGTATTAGGGTTAGGGTTGGGGATTATGGACTAGTAGGAGCGGGAATAGAGTTGGGGATTTGGGACTAGTGGGAGCTAGATTATGGTTAGGGTATTTGGGACAAGTGGGAGCGGGATTAGAGTTAGGGATTTGGCACTTTAACCACTTCCCACCCGGCCACTGCACATAAACGGCCGGGTGGGAGCTCCCTCCTTCTGACTGGACGTTCCCACAGCCGCGTGATCCCGATGCGCGCGTGTCACTCAGACACACCGCATCTCAGAGCGGCAGGAGGGCAATGTGATTTGCCCTCCTGATCCACACGATGGCTGTGTGTAATCACAGCCATCGTATAGTAAACAAGGGGGAGGGGGTGGCAGTTGACAGGAGATCGCGCCGCCACGTGCCCGCGCAGCGGCGCGATCCCGATCTGCCTGTGCCCCCCAGGGACAGCACAACACAGGAGGGCCCAGTGATTGGCCCTCCTGATCACATGACGACTGTGTCCAATCACAGTCGTCATGTAATGTAAATAGAGAGCATTGTAACTGCTCTCATCTCTTCCTCTCCTCACACAGAGCCTGTCAGTGAGGAGAGGAAGAGCTATCTGTGCTGCAGCCGGGAGATCAGTGAGTTATATAGCTGTTTGTCTGCTGTTTACCCACTGATCACCCAGCTAGTGTCCCCAAAACACAGTGTCCCCAAAACACAGTGTCCCCAAAACAGTGAAAACACCTGTCAGTGAACATCTGCCCGTCAACAACTGGCACATCTGTCCGCCAACAGTGGGCACATCTGTCTGCCAACAGCGGGCACATCAGCCCGTCATCATCAGGCACATCTGTCCATCAGTCATCAGGCACATCTGTCTGCCAACAGCGGGCACATCAGCCTGTCATTATCAGGCACATCTGTCCGTCAGTCATCAGGCACATCTGCCCGCCAGTCATCAGCCCCATCTGTCCGCCAGTCATCAGCCACATCTGCCTGCCTGCCATCAACCACATCTGCCCGCCTGCCATCAGGCACATTTGCCCACCTGCCATCAGGCACATCTGCCCGCCTGCCATCAGGCACATCTGCCCTTCCATCAGGCACATCTGCCCGCCAGTCATCAGGCACATCTGCCCGCCAGTCATCAGGCACATCTGCCCGCCAGTCATCAGGCACATCTGCCCGCCAGTCAGGCACATCTGCCGCCCGCCATCAGGCACATCTGCCACCCTCCGTCAGGCACATCTGCTGCCCGCCATCTGACACCGTCAAAAGCTAACACATCAGCCCGTCATCAGCTGACACATCAGCCCGTCAGCTGACACATCAGCCCCTCATCAGCTGGCACATCAGCCCATCAACAGCTGACACATCAGCCGCCCACCATCATCAGGCACATCTGCCCGCCCGCCATCAGGCACATCTGCCACCCGCCATCTGCCCACGATCAGGCACATCTAGCCACCCAACATCTGGCACAGTCGCCCACCATCTGGCACATCTGCCGCCTGCCATCTGACACATCTGCCCGCCAACATGACAAAAAGGTCTTACAGCGCAGAGGAGGCTCTCCAAATACTCCAGAGTATGTCGGACGAGAGTAGCGGGGAATTCTCTCCGTCAGACTCGGATAGCAACTATGAGCCAGTGGAAAGCAGTGGCTCCGAGTTGGAAACAGGGGAAGATAGAATCCTAACAAGGAGAATCAGGAGAAATGAGCAGGAGGCGGCATTCACCAGCAGCGCAGCACTCCAGGGCATCCACCAGCAGGCATCCACCAGCAGCGCAGCACTCCAGGATGATATGCAGGCATCCACCAGCAGCCCAGCACTTCAGGATGATATGCAGGCATCCACCAGTAGCGCAGCACTCCAGGGCATCCACCAGCAGGCATTCACCAGCAGCGCAGCACTCGAGGATAGGCAGGCATCCACCAGCAGTTCTGCAACCTTCCTAGAAGATAGGCCAGATGCTAGCAACGAATCCCATCAACGAGGCAGTGCCCATACTAGCCTCCCAGATGTTCTACTGTATCCAACATGGCTGCCCGATACATCAGTAGAACCTGTAATACCCCTTTTCACAGCCCAGCCAGGCCCTCAGATGCAGACGGAAAATGTAACCCCACTTTATTATTTTCATTTATTTTTTACCAATGATCTCCTAACCTACATTGTGGAGCAATGTAATCTATACGCCAGCCAACATATAGCCAACAATCCCAGTTCCTCATATGCCCATCCTTTTGTTTGGAAACCCCTCACCGTAGAAGAATTTAAAATTTTCCTTGGCCTAACCCTCAACATGGGGCTGCCAAAAAAAATGAACTCCATTCCTACTGGTCTACCCAACCTATACACCACATGCCGGTCTATTCGTCATTGATGCCCAGAACCCGTTATGAGATGATCATGAGATTTTTACACTTCAATAACAATGCCCAATGCCTCCCTCAAACTCATCCCAGTTACGATAAGTTATTTAAAATTCGGCCCCTAATCAATTTTTTTTTGCGCCAGCTTCAAGGAGATGTTTACCCCTGATAGAAACATATGTGCACTTCACCGGAAGACTGGGAATAAAACAATACCTCCCCAGTAAAAGAGCCAGACGTGGGGTAAAATTTTATAAGGTGTGTGACAGGGCCACGGGTTACACATATGATTTTATCATTTATGAGGGTAAAGACAGACAGCTAAACCCCCCTGGATGCAATACCTACATGGGAACAAGTGGCAAAATTGTCTGGCAGCTGATCCAAACATTACTTAGGAAAGGTTACCACCTTTACGTAGACAATTTCTACACTAGTCTCCCACTTTTCTACCATTTGTACCTCAAGAACACTGTGGCCTGTGGGACAGCACGGACCAACCGCAAAGGCTTCCCACAAAGATTGGTCGCCAAGAAATTGAAGCAGGGTGAAATGGCCAGTATGCAAACTGAAGAAGTACTAGCGGTGAAGTGGAGAGATAAAAAGAGATGTCTACATCCTTTCAACAATACATGACGACACCTTGGTGGAACTTCAGAGAAGAGGAGGCCCCATACAGAAGCCAAAATGTGTGCATGAGTACAACCTATACATGGGGGGGTGGATATGAAAGACCAGATGATGCAGCCCTATTTGGCCACCAGGAGATCACTATTTTGGTACAAGAAAGTCGCCATTTATTTGATGCAACTCGCCCTATTTAATTCCTATATCATTTTTTCTAAGTGCACCCAAAGTTCCCTACCCTATCTAAAATTCCAAGAAGACGTTGTCACAGCCCTTCTCTATCCCCAAGGCCAAGCCCCTCAACTAATTCGCTCCGATTTGTTAGCCAGACTCCATGAAAGGCACTTTCCCAAAATCCTCCCTCTTACCCAAACAGGTCGCAAACCCCCCAAAAAATGTTGTGTATGTGCAAGTAGAGGAATTCGCCGTGACACCCGATACTACTGTCCCCAATGTCCCTCCCAGCCAGGCCTCTGCATTGGAACGTGCTATCGGAGCTATCATACTTCACTACACTATTAGTACAGTGAAGATGATTTTTTTCCACTATCTGCCATTTCTGTGAATGACCCGGACTGTTAACGACTATGCCTCTGCCAAACATGTTTCTGCCTTCAATGTGAATTGACCCGGACTGTTAATGACTATGCCTCTGCCAAACATCTTTCTGCCTTCAACGTGAATTGACCCAGGCTGTTAAATGACCATGTTTTTTGCCTGCCTCCTGAACTGATCATTTGCCCTGCCACTGTACAGCACAGGGGTCTAACATATGTGAGGGGCTCCAGAAAAGGTTTTCCGAGTGGAGAAAACATTTTTCTCCGGGTTTTTAGTTTTCTCGAATTAGGGTCTGGAGACTCGGAGGCTTCGTAGAGATTTGGGTGGGAAGAAGCCTCTACCCCTGTCCTCAGGTCTTACCTGACCAAGGCCCAATGTACAAAGTGCTGCCTGCTGCCACCTGAACTGGTCATGCCTCTGCCTGCCACCTGAACTGGCCATGCCTTTGCCTGCCACATGACCTTGCCATGCCTTTGCCTGCCACATGACTTTGCCATGCCTTTGCCTGCCACCTGGACTGGCCATGCCTATGCCTGTTACCTGAACTGCCTGCTAAACCTTGGACTGTACTGAACCATGTTCATACTTTTCCATATCTGTCTGCTGCCTGGACAATTCCTGGACATTTCCTTTGGCTGTCTGGACAAATGCTTTGGCTGCTCTGGAACGGTATTCCTGCCTGCTAAAACCACAGGTGAGCTTTTTTTTTACCTTTTGCTCAGCAGAATGTATTTTGGGGTGTAATTCTTGGTGTGTACATGCTATGTGTTAGAAGCCTGGAGGTGCTACTTGCATGTTGGGCCTCTGTATGTGGCCAGGTAGTGGAAAAGTCTCACACATGGGGTATCGCCATACTCAGGACGAGTAGTAAAATATTTTTTTGGGGGTGTCATTTTGGCTTATGTACATGCTATGTGTAAGAAAAATCTTCTAAATTGACAACTTTGTGAGAAAAAAAATAGGTTTTCATTTTCTTTCCACATTTTCCAAAAACTTGTGGAAAGAAATGACATGTTCAAAAGACTCAGTATGCCTCATAGAATATACATTGGGTTGTTTTCTTTCCAAAATGGGGTCATTTTGTGAGTAATTCCATTGTCCTGGTGCTCCAGGGCCTTCAAAATGTGATAGGTACTCAGGAAATGAAATGTGTAATTTATGCCTTTAGAACACCTGGTGGTGCTATATGGATGTTGGGCCTCTGTATGTGGTCAGGCTGTGGAAAAGTCTCACACATGGGGTATCTCCATACTCAGGACGAATAGCAGAATGTATTTTGGGTGTCATTTTGGCTATGTACATGCTATGTGTTAGAAAGATCTTCTAAATTGACAACTTTGTGAGAAAAAAATAGGTTTTCATTTTCTTTCCACATTTTCCAAAAACTTGTGGAAAGAAATGACATGTTCAAAAGACTCAGTGTGCCTCATAGAATATACATTGGGTTGTTTTCTTTCCAAAATGGGGTCATTTTGTGGGTAATTCCATTGTCTTGGTGCTCCAGGGTCTTCAAAAATGTGATAGGTACTCAGAAAATGAAATGTGTAATTTATGCCTTTAGAGCGCCTGATGGTGCTATATGGATGTTGGGCCTCTGTATGTGGCCAGGCTGTGGAAAGGTCTCACACATGGGGTATCGCCATACTCAGGACGAATAGCAGAATGTATTTTGGGGTGTAATTGCAATTATGCCTGCACCGTGTGTGAGAAATAACTTGTAAATATGACAATTTAGTGAAAAAAAAAATCTATATTTCTTCATTTTCCAAAGCATTGTGGGGAAAAAATTTCAACTTCAAAAAATTCACTATGCCTCTTACTAAATACCTCAGACTGTCTTCTTTCCAAAAAGGGGTCTTTTGGGGGGTTATTCTACTGTCCTGACATTTTAGGGCCTCAAGAAATGAGATCAGTGCATTAGGCCATCAGTGCATTAGGATTGATACATTTTCAATAATGCATAGCATGGCTTGTAGACTCTATAACTTTCACACAAACCAATGATAATACAATTATCAGGATTTTTTTTACCAAAAACATGTGGTAGAATACATTTTTGCCTACATTTTTGACAAAATTTACTTTTTTTGGTTTCTTTTAAAAGAGAAAGTAGAAAATTTTGGGTTTTATTTCAAAATATTCGCTTATATCACAAAAATAAAAAATGAAGTGGTGAATAAATACCACCAAAAAAAATCTCTATTTGTGTGAACAAAATGATAAAAATTTCATTTGGGTACAGTGTAGCATGACTGAGTAATTGCCATTCAAAGTGAGAGAGCACTGAAAGCTGAAAATTGGTCTGGGAAGGAAGGGGGTGAAAGTTCCCAGTATTGAGGTGGTTAAGAAGTGGAATTAGGGATAGGGTTGGGCTTTTGGGACCAGTGGGAGCAGAATTAGGGTTAGGGATTTGGGACTATAGGTAGTGGGATTAGGGTTGCAGTTGAGGATTTGGGACTAGTGGGATTAGGGTTGACTTTAGGGATTTGGGAGTAGAATTAGGGTTAGAGTTAGGGATTTTGGACTATAGGGAGCAGGATTAGTGTTAGGGATTTGGGACTAGTGGGAAAGGGATTAGGGTAAGGGACTTGGGACCGGTGGGAGTGGGATTAAGGTTAGGGTTGGGTATTTGGGACCAGTGGGAGCAGGATTAGGGTTAGCTAATAGGTAATATTGGGAGTGGGATTAGAGTAAGAGATGTGGGACTAGTGGAAGGATTAGGGTTGGATATTTGGGACTAGTGGGAGCAGGGTTAAGGTTAGGGAATTGAGACTATTGGGAGTGGGATTAGGGTTTGGGATGTAGGAGTAAAGGGAGTGGGTTAGGGATTTGGGATTTGGGACAAGTGGGAGATGGAGTTGAGGATTTGGGACTATAGAGCGTGGGATTAGGGTTGAGGATTTGAGACTAGTGGGAACAGGATTAAGGTTAGGGTTAAAGATTTTGGGATTAGTTGGGGTTAGGGTTGCAGATTATGCACTAGTGGGAGCGGGAATGGATTTGGGACTAGTGGGAGCTAGGTTAAGGTTAGGGGATTTGGAATGAGTGGGAGCGGGATTAGGGTTAGGGATTTGGGACTTTAAGTGGAATTAGGGTTAGGGTTGGGCTTTTGGGACTAGTGGGAGGAGAATTAGAGTTAGGGATTTTGGACTATAGGGAGTGGGATTATGGTTGGGGATTTGGGACTAGTGTGAGTGGGATTAGGGTTGAGGTTAGGGATTTTGGACTAGTGGGAGTGGAATTTGGTTTAGAGTTGGGGATTTTGGACTATAGGAAGTGGGATTGGTATTAGGGATTTGGGACTATTGGGAGAGGGATTAGGGTTAGGGACTTGGGACCAGTGGTAGTGGGATTAGGGTTGGGTATTTGGGACTAGTGGGAGCAGGATTAGGGTTAGGGAATCGGGAATATTGGGAGTGGGATTAGGGTTAGGGATTTGGGACCAGTGGGAGAGGGATTAGGGTTAGGGATATGGGACCAGTGGTAGTGGGATTAGGGTTGGGTATTTGGGACTAGTGGGAGCAGGATTAGGGTTAGGGTTAGGGAATCGGGAATATTGGGAGTGGGATTAGGGTTAGGGATTTGGGACCAGTGGGAGAGGGATTAGGGTTAGGGATTTGGGACTGGTGGGTGCTGGATTAGGGTTGGGGATTATGGACTTGTGGGAGTGGGATTAGAGTTGGGGATTTGGGACTAGTGGGAGCGAGATTAGGGTTGGTGGATTTGGGATGAGTGGGAGTCAGATTAGGGTTAGGGATTTGGGACTTTAAGGAATAGAATTAGGGTTAGTGTTGGACATTTGGGACTAGTGGGAGCAGAATTAGGGTTAGGGTTAGGGATTTTGGACTATAGGGAGTGGGATTTGGGTTGGGGAGTGGGATTTGGGACTAGTGGGAGCAGGACTAAGGTTGAGGTTAGGGATTTGGGACTAGTGGGAGAGGAGTTAGGGTTAGGGATTTGGGACCGGTGGGAGTGGGATTAGGGTTAGGTTTGGGGAGTTGGGACTAGTGGGAACAGGATTCAGGATTTGGGACTAATGGGAGCAGGAAAAGGGTTAAGGATTTGGGACTAGTGGGAGTTGGATTAGGGTTAGGGTTGGGGATTTGGGGCTAAAGGGAGTGGGATTAGGGTAGGGGATGTAGGAATAAAGCGAGTGGGTTAGGGGTTTGGGACAAGTGGGAGATGGATTAGGGTTAGAGTTGAGGATTTGGGACTATAGAGAGTGGGATTAGGGTTGAGGATTTGAGACTAGTGGGAGCAGGATTAAGGTTAGGGTTAAAGATTTTGGATTAGCGGGAGTGGGATTAGGGTTAGGGTTGGGGATTTGGGACTAAAGAGAGATGGATAAGGGTTGGGTATTTGGGACTAGTGGGAGCAGGATTAGGGTTGGGAATTTTGGACTAGTGGGAGTGTGATTAGTGTTAGGGTTATGGATTTGAGACTAGTCGGAGCAGGACTAGAGTTGAGGATTTGGATTTATAGGGTGTGGGATTAGGGTTAGGGTTGCAGATTATGGACTAGTGGTAGCAGAAATAGAGTTGGGGATTTGGGACTAGTGGGAGCTAGATTAGAGTTAGGGGATTTGGGATGAGTGGGAGCGGGATTAGAGTTAGGAATTTGGGACTTTAGGAAGTGGAATTAGGGTTAGGGTTGGGCTTTTGGTGGGAGCAGAATTAGATTTAGGGTTAGGAATTTGGGACTATATGGAGTGGGATTAGGATTGGGGATTTGGGACTAGTGTGAGTGGGACTAGGGTTGAGGTTAGGGATTTTGGACTAGTGGGAATGGAATTAGGGTTAGAGTTGGGGATTTTGGACTATAGGGAGTGGGATTATTGTTAGGGATTTGGGACTAGTGAGAAATGGATTAGGGTTAGGGATTTGGGACCGGTGGGATTAGGGTTGGGTATCTGAGACTAGTAGGAGTAGGATTAGGGTTATGGATTTGGGACTGAAGGTTGTGGGATTAGTGTTTGGGACTTGGGACCAGTGGGAGTGGGTTTAGAGTTGGGGATTAGGGACTAGTGGGAGTGGGATTAATGTCAGAGTTAGGGATTTGGGACTAGTGGGAGCAGGATTAGAGTTGGGGTTAGGGATTTGGGAGTAGTGAGAGCGGGATTAGGGTTAGGTTTATGAATTTGGGACTATAGTGAGTGGGATTAGGGATAAATGTGGGTATTTGGAACTAGTGGGAGTGGAATTAATCTTAGGGATTTTGGGATTAGTGGGAGCAGGATTTAGGGTTAGGGTTGGGGATTTGGTACAAGTGGGAGTGGGATTAGGGTTAGGGATTTTGGACTAGTGGGAACAGGGTTAAGGTTTGGGATTTGGGACTATAGGGAGTGAGATTAGGGTTAAAGTTGGGGATTTTGGACTAGGGTGAGTGTGATTAGGGGTGGGGTTATTGATTTTGGACTGATGGGAGTGTGAGAAGGGTTAAGTCTAGGAGATTTGGCACTAGTGGGAGCGGGATTAGGGTTAAGGTTATGATTTGCGACTAAAGGGTGTGGGATTAGGGTTTGGGATTTGAGACTAGTGGGAGTGGGATTGGGCTTAGGGATTTGGGACTAGCGGGAGCATTATTACAGGTAGGGTCTGGGATTTGGGACTATAGGTAGTGGGATAAGGGTTAGGGTTGGTAATTTGGGACTAGTGGGAGCCAGATTAGTGTTGACGTTAGAGATTTGGGACAAGTGAGAGCAGAATTAGCGTTAGGGTTGGGGATTTGGCCCCCATCCCTCCAGCCTCTCTGACATCCCCGGGTATAGCCCAGGGCAGTGGCTCCCTGGAAGCTATCCCACCTGCCTCTCTGACATCCCCAGGAATAGCCTGCGGCAGCGGCTCGCTGGAATCTATCCCCTCAGCCTTCCTGATATCCCCGGGTATAGCCTGGGGCAGCGGCTTGCTGGAAGATTACTGTGATCTATCCCGAGAAGCAGGCCTGAACCGTGGCCGCCAGTAGACCCCTGAAGAGAGACCCCCTGGGAGAAGAGATCAGCAAATTGAGGTAATACTTAGACAGCTGTAGCAACCTCAAGGTAGGACTATGTCATGTTATGCACTGGCTGTGGAAGAATATAAAAGCTCATGATAAGCACCTAGTAAATAAAATTAAAAAAAGGAGGTTAGCCCTCCCTGTTACCCTACGGGTTATCACAAGGCTGGTTTGAGGAGTCTCTACGCCAAGATTTGTGATAAGATCTTTTCTGTAAAAAAAAAACATATATCATTGTAGATGCTCGGGTGACTGGACTTCAGCTTGAGAGACTATTGGTAAAGGAATGTGTAAAGGACTGTGAACAGTCCTGTACTGTTAGTGTTCAACCTTGCACCTAAGGTACCAAGAGTGAAACTCGCGATCGCCTGGATTGGTGCTGCTCTGTAACAAGCACGCTCTACGAAGAGGTAAGGAGGTGCTGAGCAAGGGGGGAGAGGAAGAAGAGAAGTGAATATGGAGAGTAGGGCGGGAGAAAGAGGAAAGGCTGGTGAGCAGAGGCGAACATGAGAGCGCACTCTCAAAGAGCGGTGGAATCCAAGAAGCCGAGAGACAGCTTAAACTCAAGCTCTATCCAGAAGTACCTGAAGGAAGCAAACCATAGAAGCCCAAGGAGCCCGGCTCAGGAAAGTAAACAGCAGGGAGGTAAGGATAAGAAGAAAGACCCAGTGAAAAATAAAGGCGTGCATGGCCGAATACCCAGAGAAGAAGGGAGAGTCCTCAGTCTTGAGGAAGAGAGTATCATGGAATCACTACCAACAAAAAACGAATTATTAGATATGTTTGCTAAGCTGGAGAAATCTGAGATCCTCAATGTCAGAACTGATATGGGCCATCTGCTGAAACGAGTGGAAACAATGGAGGAAGCTTCAGAGAAACAGGATCGAGAAATAGCTGAATTAAAACAACAAATAAGGAATCTACAAATGGCTCAACGGGACACACTTTATAAAATAGAAGAGCAAGAAAATCAAAGTCGCAGACAAAACTTAAGGTTGAGAGCCCTACCAGAACAACATGGTGAGGACCTGCCCACTAAAATAAAAGCTATCTTCAATCCGATATTAGACAGAGGTCCTAATGATGAACTGAAGATAGATCGGGTCCATAGGATAAGAAAAACTCCACGCATCAGTGAAGATACACCTAGAAACGTTATCATCAGATTTCACCATAAAGATAAGATAAAGCAAAGATCTGGAGCAATCTTAGAAGAGCTCAGCCTGTAAAATTTGACGGGGCAGTGATCCAGATCTATGCCGACATTTCGGCGGGGACCTTGTCCAGGAGACGTCAGTTAAGACCCTTGCTGGAAGTATTGAAAAAGGCAAATTTAAAATATAGCTGTGGCTTCCCTACATCTTTGAATGTTGTGAAAGCGGCTAGAACAGTCAGACTGAAACATATAGAGGACTTGCAAGTTTTATGTAGAGAGTTGGATATCCCTGTCCCAGTTATGTTCAGTTAGGTAGAAGAGGATTGTGATCGTTGCTAGGCTTCCAATGGGGTAGATTGATGCACATGATTAAAAATTATGAAATAGTGTGGTGGAGTGGTGCGATATGAATGAAGAATCAGTAGGTTTCCGGCCGCCTGCTGACCCTGTACCCCCCCCGAGAGTGGGGGGGAGCAGGGTGACCGCGGCGATCCGCCGTCGGAGTCACACCCCAATATTTTGGGTGGGCGCAGGTAGAGATTAATGTTATTTCTCTGCTGCGGACTTAGAGCCAGGTGTTTGCTGGCAGGGGGGAGGATGGTGGGAGGGGATATGGGGTGGGAGATTGGGGGGGATGGGTGGATTGGTGGGGATTGGTGGGGAGGGGGCGGGGGATTTAGTCCTGCAGAGGTTCTGTATAGGGGTTCAAAGAGCAACATGCAGCATTACATTGCAGTTTTACTTAAAGATTAAATGTTAGAGTTCACTTGTCTCACATATAATGTTAATGGGCCCTCTCCCCTCTCAAGAGACATAAGGTATGGAAGAGCCCCATCATAAAAAAAAAAAAGAATTCTGACTTTGAAACTCAGAATTCTGAGATTGAAATTCAGAATTGTAAGTTTAAAAAAAAATTCTACAGAATTCTGAGATTAAAAGTCAGAATTCTGAGATTAAAAATCAGAATTCTGAGATTAAAAGTCAGAATTCTGAGATTCAAAGTCAGAATTCTGAGATGCAAAAAGTCAGAATTCTGAGATTCAAAGTCAGAATTCTGAGTTTATAAATATAGTAGTCTCTATTAGGAAGATTTTAGGACAAATGAGCAATAATGTAGTAACACCCACAGACCATCATTCTGCAGACATACATGTCTTCTGCTCTGTATATGAATATATAAATCTTAGTTACAGCACACAGTATAGGGAAGCACACAGTGCTGGATTCTCTGGTTTCTCTGCTGTCTTATCCTTCTCTGTCATCTGCTCCAACATAAAGAGCCATGCTGAAAACATGTGTATTATGTGTGAGTGAGGGGGACACAGCTTTCATAGATAACAGAACACAATGGCCAACACAGCACAGCACAGCTCTGCACCCCAACTTATAAGAAACATTGCACTATTGCCCCTACACAAGGGAATTGTGAATGGCTAGAAAGCAGCAGGACAATGTGTGTCTATGGTCATAACGGATTGATCATAGCAATTACTGTATTTATTGGCGTATAACACTCACTTTTTTACCATGAAAATCGGGTGCAAATACCGTGTGCGTGTTATACGCCAATACTTCAATTTTAGCTGCCTCGGAGGGGACAAGGAGAGGGGGCTGGACGAGCGCTGTCAGATTACATACAGCAAGAATCTCCTGTTTACTTGGCAGCCTCTGTAATAGGAAGTCCTGTCTCCTGGGCCGCCATTGGACCACTGTTCTGTCTATCATAGGAGATTCTCACTGTATGTAATCTGTCGGCACTCGTCCCGCCCCCTCCCTGTCCCCTCTAGGCTGCAGGTGGACGTCAATCAGGCTGCACTGATGGCAATGGTGAGGCTGCTGCATTGAAGGCAATCGTGAGGCTGCAGATGGGCACTGACCCTTATTTTGCTCCAAAGTTCCTTATTTAAAATTTTAGTTTTTTTCCTGAAACTTCCCTCTTAAAATGAATGTGCGTGTTATACGCCTGTGCGTGTTATACGCCGATAAATACGGTACTTGCCTGGACTAATAGAGGTGTTTCACATACAATTAACCTCAAATTACAAACCACTACTGAGAGATAGTATAGTGGCTAGAGCAGCAGGCTTACATTGGTGAAATTGTGGGTTCTAATCCAAGTGAGGGAATCTTATATATATATATATTTTAAAATATGAGATAGTGAGGTCTTAAAAATTGTATTTTATCAATATATCCAAAATTAATTTCAAAGTATATTAACAAAGACACACTGATATATTGAGCACACAAAGTTGTAGTATATGCTGGCTACTATAAATTAGAGAGTAGAGATTTCAAAGAAAAAACTGAGTATATATTATTAGGGTGATCAGATGGGATCATTAGGGTGTCATCTTCAGTTTCCCCCGGGGGGCAGTTCACAATTTCAGGAGACTGGTCATAATGAATCAATCATAAATCACTTGTCTGGATTAATAGTTAATACTTGTTTCACAGAGAATTAACCTCATAATAAACATAGAAAGTTACAATTAAGAACCTTTAAGTGATAGTATAGTGGGTAGAGTACCAGGCCTATAATGTTGAAAGCTCTGGTTCTTATCCAGTTCAGAGCATGTTTTTAATTATATATATATATTTTCAATATATTGATTTTATATTAAACATATTTTAAACTATAAGTTAGTGAGGACTTAAATTGTATTTTATGGATATATCCAAATTGATTTCAAGGCATATTAACAAAGACATATTGATAAAATTGTTGTATAAGCTGACTACTATAAATTAGAGAGTAGGGATTTTTTTTACAAATCTGTGTATATATTGGGATGATTTTGGTGACATGGGGCCAGTTCTCAGTTTCAGGAGATTGTCCCTGGAAGCTTCATGATAACCATCATATCACACAACTCAGCCCTGAGCTCTGCACTAAAATCTGTGTGTACTACAATGTACATGCCGATATCTCCCCTTCACTGATTGGCTGCACTTTATCCCCACTGACAATAATGCAGCGCCATTTTCCTCTTAGCTATACCGTTGACACAGAAATTTTTTACAGCTAATGACACCACTGATGCAGGGTCATTTTTCCCATCCAATGACACCACCGATGCAGGGTCATTTTTTCCATCAAGTGACACCACCGATGCAGGGTCATTTTTTTCCATCCAGTGACACCAGCGCCCGCCCTCCACCAGTACCCAGGGTGGTGTTTACAAACTGTATCTGCTCCCCCCTCTCAGGTGGGGATTTTGGGAAAATAGTGGCATGCAGGGCAAAATACTGTACCTGTGTATATATATATCTGCAGTATGTAAGAGTTTAAAACTGGTGCACACATAAGGGGGCTAACAGTAGTGAAAAAGAAAAATGATCCCATTACTCTAACCACCAGGCTATCACTTAGGGACTCTTAGCCATTGCTTTTCATGTTGAATATGAGATACATTGTGTGTGAAACACCTTATCAGCCCATACAATTAATTGCTATGATTAATCTGTCATGACCATAGACACACATTGTCCTGCTGCCTTCTAGCTATTCACAATTCCCTCATGTAGGGACAATAGTGCAATATGTTCTACAAGTTGGGGTACAGAGCTGTGCTGCCCATTGTGTTCTGCTATCTATGGAAGCTGTGCCCCCCCCCCCACTCACACACAATACTGTACACATGTTTTCAGCATGGCTCTTTATGTTGGAGCAGATGATAGAGAAGAAGGATAAGACAGCAAACCAAGGAACTAATTAATACAGTAGAGGAACCAGAGAACCCAGCACTGCCTGCTTCCCTATACTGTGTGCTGTAACTAAGATATATTTCCATATTCATATACAGAGCAGAAGACTTTCAAACTCAGAATTCTGACTTTGAATCTCACAATTCTGACTTTCAAACTCAGAATTCTGACTTTCAAACTCAGAATTCTGACTTTGAAACTCAGAATTCTGACTTTGAAACTCAGAATTCTGACTTTGAAACTCAGAATTCTGACTTTGAATCTCACAATTCTGACTTTCAAACTCAGAATTCTGACTTTCAAACTCATAATTCTGTAAAAAAAAAAAAAAATTCTGTATTTTTTTATGATGGCCCCAGGGCTCTTCCATAATAAGGTGTTAAGAGAATTAGAGCAATTTAAGGCAGACGTGGTGTTTCTTCAGGAGACCCATTTTCCACAGGACACACATGTCAAATTACATTCCAGTTGCTTCCCCAATTGGTTCTACAGTGACTCCCCCATTAGGAGGGCCAAAGGGGTGGCAATTGGGTTCTCAAAAAGGACCAAGTTTGTGCTCTTGGAGAGGAGCGCAGATATGGAGGATCGCTACCTCTTTTTGAAGGCGAGGGTGGGTGAAAGGGTAGTTACCCTGGCAAATGTCTATTGCCCCAATAGAAATTCAATCAAATTCCTGTCTCAGGTACTGAACAAGTTGATGGATTTTAGGGCAGGTGAGGTGATTTTGGCAGGAGATCTTAATTTCTGCCTAGATCCAACTTTGGATAGTACTTCTAGTTCACAGGGAGTGGGTAGGAAACTCCTAAAAAAATAGGACAGAAATTGCATAGTTACCATATGATTGAAGCATGGCGAGTTGAGCACGCGAAGGACAGGGACTACACTTTTTTTTCTTCAGTCCACGGGTCTTATTCAAGGCTCGATTATTTTTTGGTGGATCATAGGCTATTAGAACATGTTAAGGATACGAAGATTGGAGTCACCACGCTGTCTGACCACGCTCCAGTCATGATAAAGGTGGGGATCCCGGGGATCCGGGGTTCCCAATTTTCATGGCGTTTGAAAGAAAGGCTCATCGAGAATCCTAGTGTCAGCAGTAAGATACAGGAAGAAATTGATGGTTTTTTCTCTGTAAATGATACCGGCGAGATTTCCAGATCAGTTCTGTAGGAGCTTATTTAAGGGGCATTCTGATTTCATTAGGGGCCAATGAGAAAAAAGAAAGCACAAAAAGGAAAACAGAACTTATAGATGAAATTCATCAGCTGGAACAGATACATAAGGCCGCTAGTGGTAGTCAGAAATTACTCCTACACCAACTAATTATAAAAAGAGAAGAACTAAATGATTTAATGGAGATTGATTCCAAGCGTATCCTAAATAAAAGCCTAAAAGGGTTGGAGATTTGGGACTATAGGGAGTGGAATTAGGGTAAGGGATTTGGGACCAGTGGGAGTGGGATTAGGGTTGAGGTTATGGATTTATGACTAGTGGGAGTGGAATTAGGGTTAGAGTTGGGGATTTTAGACTATAGGGAGCAGGATTAGTGTTAGGGATTAGGGACTAGTGGGAGATAGATTAGGGTTAGGGATTTGGGACTGAAGGTTGTGGGTTTAGTGTTTGGGACTAGTGGGAGTGGGATTAGAGTTGGGGATTAGGGACCAGTGGGAGTGGGATTAATGTCAGGGTTAGGGATTTAGGACTAGTGGGAGCAGGATTAGGGTTGGGGTTAGGGATTTGGGAGTAGTGGGAGCGGGATTAGGGTTAGGTTTATGGATTTGGGACTATAGTGAGTGGGATTAGGAATAAATGTGGGTATTTGGGACTAGTGGGAGTGGAATTAAGCTTAGGGATTTTGGGACTAGTGGAAACAGGATTTAGGGTTAGAGTTGGGGATTTGGTACAAGTGGGAGTGGGATTAGGGTTAGGGATTTTGGACTAGTGAGAACAGGGTTAGGGTTTGAGATTTGGGACTATAGGGAGTGGGATTAGGGTTAAAGTTGGGAATTTGGGACTAGGGTGAGTGTGATTAGGGGTAGTTTTATTGATTTTGGACTAGTGGGATAAGTGTTAGGTCTATGAGATTTGGCACTAGTGGGAGCGGGATTAGGGTTAGGTTAGGGTCAGCATTATTCTGGGTAGGGGATTTGGGACTATAGGTGGTGGGATAAGGGTTAGGGTTGGGGATTTGGGACTAGAGGGAGCAGAATTATGGTTAGGGATTTGGGACTATAGGGAGTGGGATTAGGGTAAGGGATTTGAGACTAGTGGGAGTGGGATTAGGGTTGAGGTTAGGGATTTATGATTACTGGGAGTGGAATTAGGGTTAGAGTTGGGTATTTTGAACTATAGGGAGCGGGATTAGTGTTAGGGATTTGGGACTAGTGGGAGAGGGATTAGGGTTAGGAATTTGGGACCGGTGGGAGTGGGATTAGGGTTAGGTATTTGAGACTAGTGGGAGTGGGATTAGGGTTATGGATTTGGGACTGAAGGTTGTGGGATTAGTGTTTGGGACTTGGGACTAGTTGGAGTTGGATTAGAGTTGCGGATTCGGGACTAGTGGGATTAATGTCAGGGTTAGGGATTTGGGACTAGTGGGGGCAGGATTAGGGTTAGGGATATGGGAGTAGTGGAAGCGGGATTAGGGTTAGGTTTAGGGATTTGGGACTATAGTAAGTGGGATTAGGGATAAATGTGGGTATTTGGGACTAGTGGGAGTGGAATTAAGCTTAGGGATTTTGGGACTAGTGGGAGCAGGATTTAGGGTTAGGTTTGGGGATTTGGTACAAGTGGGAGTGGGATTAGGGATTTTGGATTAGTGGGAACAGGGTTAGAGTTTGGGATTTGGGACTATACAGAGTGGGATTAGGGGTAAAGTTGGGAATTTGGGACTAAGTTGAGTGTGATTAGGGGTAGTTTTATTAAATTTGGACTAGTGGGAGCGTGATAAAGGTTAGGTCTATGAGATTTGGGACTAGTGGGAGCAGGATTAGGGTTAGGGTTATGATTTGCGACTAAAGGGTGTGAGATTAGGGTTTGGGATTCGTGACTAGTGGGAGTGGGATTAGGTTTAAGGATTTGGGACTAGTGGGAGCATTATTACAGTTAGGGTAGAGGATTTGGGACTATAGGTAGTGGGATAAGGGTTAGGGTTGGGGATTTGGGACTAGTGGGAGCAGGATTAGGGTTGGGGATTTGGGACAAGTGGGAGTGGGATTAGGGTTAGTGATTTGGGACTAGTGGGAGAGGGATTAGGGACTGGTGGGAGTGGGATTAGGGTTGGGTATTTAGGACTAGTGGGAGCAGGGATAGGGTATTGGGACTATTGGGAAAGGGATTAGGTTAGCGATTTGGGGCTAATGGGAGAGGAATTAGGGTTAGGGATGTGGGACTGGTGGGAGTGGTATTATGGTTAGGGTTGGGTATTTGGGACTAATGGGAGCAGGATTAGGGTTAGGGATTTGGGACTAGTCTGAGTGGGATTAGGGTTTGGGATTTGGAACTATAGGGAGTGGGATTAGGGTAGGGGATTTGGGATGAGTGGAAGCAGGATTAGGGTTTGGGATGTGGGACTAGTGAGAGTGAGAATAGGATTAGGGACTAGTGGGAGCAGGGTTAGGATTCAGGATTTTGGACTGGTGGGAGCAGGATTTGGGTTGGGTTGGGGATTTGAGACTAGTGGGAGCAGGATTAGGGTTAGGGTTAGGGATTTGGGAGTAGTGGGAGCGGGATTAGGGTTAGGTTTATGGGTTTGGGACTATAGTGAGTGAGATTAGGGTTAAGTTTGGGTATTTGGAACTAGGGGGAGTGGAATTAGGCTTAGGGATTTTGGGACTAGTGGAAGAAGGCTTTAGGGTTAGTGTTGGGGATTTTGGACAAGTGTGAGTGGGATTAGGGTTAGGGATTTGGGACTAGTGGGAACAGGGTTAGGGTTAAGGATTTGGGACTATAGGGAGTGCGATTAGGGTTAGGGTTGGGGATTTGGGACTAGGAAGAGTGGGATTAGGGACTAGTGGGAGCGGGATTAGGGTTAGGTCTAGGAGATTTAGGACTAGTGGGAGTGGGATTGGGGTTATGGATTTGGCACTATAGGGTGTGGGATTAAGGTTAATGTTGGGGATTTGGGACTAGTGGGAGCAAGATTAAGGTTAGGGATGGGGGATTTGGGACTAGGGTTAGTGGGATTAGTGATAGGGTTGGGGATTTGGGACTATAGGGAGTGGGATTAGGGTTGTGGATTTGGGAAGAGTGGGAGGGGGATTAGGGATAGGGGATTTGGGACTAGTGGGAGCATGATTAAGGTTAGGGTTGGGGATTTGGGGCTAATGGGAGCAGGACCAGTGGGATTATGTTTAGGGTTCAGGATTTGGGACTAGTGGGAGTGGGATTAGGGTTAGGGATTTGGGACCAGTGGGAGTGGGATTATGGTTAGGGTTGGGGATTTGGGACTAATGGGAGTGGGATTAGTGTTAGGGGTTTTGGGACTAGTGGGAGCAGGCTTAGGGTTAGATTTGGGAATTTGGGACTATAGGGAGAGTGATTAGGTTTTGGGATGTAGGACTAATTTGAGTGGGGTTAGGGATTTAGAACTAGTGGGAAATAGGGATGAGCCAAACACCCCCCGGTTCAGTTCGCACCAGAACCTGCGAACGGACCGAAAATTTGCACAAACGTTAGAATCCCATTGATGTCTATGGGGCACGAACGTTCAAAATCATAAGTGCTAATTTTAAAGGCTAATTTGCATGGTATTGTCCTAAAAAAGGGTTTGGGGACCGGGTCCTGCCCTAGGGGACATGTATCAATGCAAAAAAAGTTTTAAAAACTGACGTTTTTTCGGGAGCAGTGATTTTAATGATGCTTAAAGTAAGGAAAAAAGTGAAATATTCCTTTAAATATTGTACCTGGGGGGTGTCTATGGTATGCCTGTAAAGTTGCGCGTGTTTCCCATGCTTAGAACAGTCCCTGCACAAAATGACATTTTTAAAGGAATAAAAGTCATTTAAAACTGCTTGCGGCTTTATGTAATGTCGGGTCCTGGCAATATGAATGAAAATCAATGAGACAAACGGAATGGGTACCCCCCAGTCCATTACCAGGCCCTTTGGGTCTTGTATGGATATTAAGGGGAACCCCACACCTAAATTTAAAAAAGGAAAGGCGTGGGGCCACCAGGCCCTATATACTCTGAACAGCAGTATAGAGGCGGTGCAAACAAGACAGGGACTGTAGGTTTGTTAAGTAGAATCTGTTTGTAATTTTGAACTGGTACATTTTTAACGTGTTTAGCTCCAGCCAAAAAATCTATTTTAAGCTTTTTGGAAAACATAGGGAAGGGTTATCACCCCTGTGACATTTGTTTTGCTGTCTGTGCTCCTCTTCAGAAGATTTCACCTCACTTTTTGTCCCATTGACAAATGTTTTTTGAAAATTTGGGTTTTTTAGTGAAACAAGGATTGGTGATAAAGCATCAGTGGAAAGGAGAAAAGTTTTTCCCATATTAACTCTTACAGGAGAGAATTTCCCTTCCTAGGGGTAGATTTAATCTCACTTCCTGTTGTCTCCTTCTGTTGGCAAGTAGGAGTCGTTTGTCAGTTGGATGTTTGAAAGTAGGGGCCTGCCCTATATACTCAGCAGAAATTTGGGCCTTAGGTGTTGGTGTTGCCACAACACTGTAAGCCCTCACAGGGCCCTGCTGTGAAATATTAGATCAAGAATTGTAATTACCTGCCCCTGTTGAACAGGGGCAGAAAAATCGGGCCTTTGGTGATGGTGGTGGTGCTGGTGCCACAACACTGCAACCCCTCACAGATGCTCTAGTTGGAGTGCAGGAACTAGCCCTGCTGCAAAGAATTGCATCAAAAATTGTAATTACATGCCCTGTTAAACAGGGGCTGAAAAATTGGGCCTTAGGCACTGGTGCTGGTACCACAACACTGCAACCCCTCACAGATGCTCTAGTTGGAGCGCAGGAACTAGCCCTGCTGCAAAGAACTGCATCAAAAATTGTAATTACAAGCCCTGTTAAACAGGGGCTGAAAAATTGGGCCTTAGGCACTGGTGGCGGCGCCCAGAACCATAATAAGGATTAACCAAGGATAATTACTCAGCATAACAGGATAGTCACTCAGCATCAGCATAGGCAGTCTTTGAAGGGATCTGACATTTCAAAAGAAAATATTTGGTTACATCAGCATCAGGTGCTTGGTAGCTGGTGGTGATCCAAGACTGATTCATTTTCATGAAGGTCAGTTGATCGACCGAGTCGGTGGACAGATACACCCTGTGATCGGTTACAAAGCCTCCAGCAGCACTGAATGTGCGTTCCGATAGAACGCTGGATGCAGTACAGGCCAGAAGCTCAATTACATACTGTGCAAGCTCTGGCCAGTGATCCATCCTCAAGACCAAGTAACCCAGAGGATTTTTGGTGGGAAAGGTGTCCAAGTCAGATCTTGCCCCTAGGTATTACTGCACCATGTAAAACAGACGCTGGCGATGGTTGCTGGAACTGATCATACCTTGGGGCTGTGGACTAAAAAATTGTCTGAACGCATCGTCAGACGGCCACCTTCTCCACCGTTCCTTCTTTGACTGACCGAAGCCTCAGCAACACGTTGTCAAGGAACAGGAGATTGTAAACTCCCAGTCTCTGGGAACGCATTGCACAGACCTTTCTGCAAGATCTCCCAAAGATGTTTCATCCTCTGCTCCCTCTGCGATGGCAAGGTAAGGTCCACAACCTTGGATAAGTATGACCTTGGTGGTATGGATGTGTCATTGCCATCATCCCATGTAAGTCTAAAGAAAAATAAATAATACCTCTAGCGGGATTTTTAAGGCAATGAAAACAAAAGTATTGCTAAAATCAATTTATTTATTATTATACAACATTAAAAATGTAGGTAAATAGTTTATCCATATGATTATGTGACTAAATGGTCATGAAACAACGAGTAAAATAATTGCTCAAGCATATAGCAATTCTACAAAAACATCCAATACAAAAAAATGATGAATATGGAAATTGGCTGTAATAACTTGAGAAGAAGTGTGATGTATCCCACTACCCAGTGTGGTCACCCTAGATGGCCACCCTGGTGTATGGTAGTGGAATTCCAACGCGTTTCAACGTTTAGATCATAGTGATACAAGTCTTCTTCAGGGAAAATACATCACAATCTAAAGAAATCAGAAAACAAGACTATTATGAACTGTACAAATGACTACCATACATATCCCCTGCAAAAGTTGCATTCCTATGCGACTCACGCTCTCCCAAGGCAGCTCGATAGAGGGCTATATGCCAGAGGACCGGGAACACCCCACATCAGAAAGGCCCGGACTGTCCTAATACTCTACAAGGCGGCTGGATGTAGGTAAACGATCCAAAAGTTCGGCGTCCTTGGCCTCAAAAAAGTTTTGAAGACTATCTGTGATGGGGCAGAAAAATATAAATAAATATAAATAAATAAGTGGGTAATGAGTGTGGGCAAACCCCCAATGAGTCTCATAGGGGAAAGAATATCCCCTAGATCCTGAGTGTGGGGCGCCCATACCTCCCAGGGATGGGGAGTCCCAGGTATACAGGATGAAGCACACTTACTTTGAAATAAATAGCTGGTCACTTGAATGAAAACCGGGTAGAGGTATTTCGTGGTGTCCAGGATTTGTAGCCTGCCCCATGTGCCTGGATGTGTGTCCGGGAAAGAATGGCGCCATTTGCCGTCTTTGGCGTCCTATTTGTGGTGTATGCCGGTAGGTGGGCGGAGACCCGACACCGCGCTGGCCAATGGCGCGGCCTGTGGGGCGGGGACCCGACGCCGCGCTGGCCAATGGCGCGGCTCGTGGGGGTCGTTGCTGTCAGGAGCACTCAGCGTAAGGACGCCGAGTGTTACCTAGGCAGCCCGCTCCGTTAGACAGGTCTGCGCATGCGCGACGTATCGACGCGCCTTGCGTCAGACTAGGAGGGTGGGGGATGATGCTGACGAACACCCGCGGCCATCTTTGAGATGGGCTGTGCCCGCATTAGAGAATAGTATCGTTTGTGACTAGAAGTACGGGGGTAAGGCTGCATGAAAAGTAGATGCAGCCACTCCGGAGGATCCCCTAATGATACCCCAGTGGCATCTCCCCCCATGGTCAGATTGACCGGGTCGGAGAGAGCCGGTGGGGGGGGAAAGGGAAAAAAGGGGGGATAAAAAAGGAAAGAAGTAAGAGTAATGATAAGTGATATTAAACAGTAAATCCCTCCAAGGCTAGAATAGATACCACAAAAATTCCCCCCCAGAAAAGGAGATCTAATTCTGGGGGTAGGGAAAGAAGGGCTAATAACCACCGACACAGGGGTTCCCGCCTAGCAAAAGTGCACGGCAGGGCAAAAGGCCCCCTAGCTTGATAGAGCCCTGGGGCCCCCCCTGTGTCGGGTAGGTATAGGACTAGCAGGGTATATCTGAGAGGTAGGTAGTGAGTTCTAGGTCTCCGCATATTCAGTCCCCCCAAAAGAGCAACGTCCGTGGGAGCGGTTAATCGCAGGAGAAAGCAAAGGGTCAATGCAGTGATAGTGGGTGGAAAAAATGGTAGAACATTTCAGTCCAAAACTTGCATATGATAGAAATTATATAAACACTATAAACAATAAACAATAAATTAATACACAAATAGTTCCAATGGGCGGGGGTTGTAGTATATACCGACCCCAGCCCAACTACAGTAATCCTTCAACTTAGTAAGCTCAGCAAAGCTAACATTAATGAAAAAAATGGGGAACCCCCAAAAGGCTGAATAATCTTCAGATCATGTCCGACCACCCTCTCATGAGTCAAGTGTGTGGTGGAAGGAGGAAAGAGGGGAAGGGAAGGGAATGAGAAGGGATGTAAACGAGTGTGTAGGGAATAATGGAGTCCATGGGAGGGAGGAGACAAAAGTGAAGGGAGGAGAAAATAAATTAGATGTACAAGATATAAAGGGGAAAACATGCCCCTAATCAGTTTTACCTGATCTGAAGCCCTCTAGAAAGGGCCTATAGCTCTCTGTCTCATTGAGTCCTGGGGGGGTGGTGGCCCTAAGGCGCCTGATCCAGCGCATCTCGCGCTGGAGCAGGGTCTTGTTCCAGTCACCCCCCCTGGTGGGTATATGTAGTCTATCTATCACAGTAAAATTGACTCTAGGCATCCTATACCCATGCTGTTTTGCTACATGCCTGCCTAGCGACAGGTATAGGTTGCCGATACTCATGCTAAGGACATGCTTCTCAACCCTTTTGGCGAGTTCCTGTCGAGTTTTCCCCACATAAAAGGCCCCACACTGACATTGCATCAGGTAGACTACTCCACGCGTTTTGCAATTCGCGAAGTGTCGTAATTGGAAGTCTTCCCCATTTGGCAATGTAATTGTGGTTCTCCTGCCTATAACTTCACATTGGGCACATGCTCCACAGGGATAGGTGCCCCAGATTTTGCAGGGGTCCATTCGTCCACTTCCTTTATACTCGCTTTGGGTGAGCATATTTCCTATCGAACCTGATTTGGTGTAGGTAATTTGAGGTCTAGAGGTAACCAGACCACTTAAGATGGGATCTTCTGTAAGAATGGACCAGTATTTAGAGATGATTTTTCTAATTTCTTGATGTTCGTTAGAAAATTTCATAATAATTCTGGTTGGATTGTCTTCTTTTGTCAAATTTTGCTTTTTGAAGATTAAGTTTCGTCTGTCCATATTCTTAACGCGATTGAACGCTTTTTTGAGAGCTGTTTTAGTGTATCCTCTTTCTCTTAGTCTAGTAGTCAGTTTGTTGGATTCCTGCTGGAAGTTTTCATAAGTACTACAATTTCTTTTAAGTCTTAAAAATTGACTAAAAGGAATAGATCTCTTCAATGGCTCAGGATGGAAACTGTCCGCATGTAGCAGAGTGTTACCCGCTGTCTCTTTTCTGTAGAGATTGCTATGGAGTGCTCCTGTTTGATCTTTGGAGATGGTGATGTCCAGGAAGTTGACCTCCCTGGAGTCATAATTCATAGTAAAAAAGAGATTGAAACTATTTGCGTTCATAGAGTTCAGGCATTCCCTGAGTCTGTCTTCTGAGCCATCCCAAATAATGAAAATATCGTCTATGTACCTCTGCCACATAAGTATGTGGTCAGAGTACACAGACGATTCCTCTCCCAATAGGAAGGTCTTCTCCCACTCCCCCAGGTACAGGTTGGCGTATGAGGGAGCACAACATGTCCCCATAGCCACTCCCTGCACCTGGAGGTAGTGGGAGCCCTCAAATAGAAACACATTGTGTTTCAAAATAAATTCAAGCATTGTGAGTATGAAAGTGTTGAACTTCCAGTCAGTGGTTGCTCTTTGTCTCAATACACGTTCGACCGCTGCTACTCCAGCATCATGTGGAATGCTGTTGTAAAGGCATTCCACATCAATAGTGACTAGGAGAGCATGGTCGGGAATAGTCAAATTGTCAATGATCTGCAACATATGGATCGTGTCTTTTGTGTAGGAAGGTAGATCCATGACGTGGGGTCTAAGATGGTAATCTATAACCTGACTAATGCCTTCCGTGATTGACCCGTTACCCGAGATGATGGGTCTCCCTGGTGGATCTTCTAGTCTTTTATGCACCTTGGGTAGGGCATAGAAGGTGGGTACCCGGGGATGTTGTGTTCGTATAAACTCCCACGTTTCTTTGTTAATGGCCCCTTCGTTGAGAGATTCATCCACCAGGCAGTAAAACTCGTAGTTGTACCTCTCGACTATTGCTGGGGAAATTCTTTTGTAGCATCGGGTGTTGTTGAGAATTTTAAGACACATTTTTACGTAATTCTCGTTGTCCATTAGGACAATATTTCCACCTTTGTGTGTTCCCCATTTTTTTCATTAATGTTAGCTTTGCTGAGCTTACTAAGTTGAAGGATTACTGTAGTTGGGCTGGGGTCGGTATATACTACAACCCCCGCCCATTGGAACTATTTGTGTATTAATTTATTGTTTATTGTTTATAGTGTTTATATAATTTCTATCATATGCACGTTTTGGACTGAAATGTTCTACCATTTTTTCCACCCACTATCACTGCATTGACCCTTTGCTTTCTCCTGCGATTAACCGCTCCCACGGACGTTGCTCTTTTGGGGGGACTGAATATGCGGAGACCTAGAACTCACTACCTACCTCTCAGATATACCCTGCTAGTCCTATACCTACCCGACACAGGGGGGGCCCCACGGCTCTATCAAGCTAGGGGGCCTTTTGCCCTGCCGTGCACTTTTGCTAGGCGGGAACCCCTGTGTCGGTGGTTATTAGCCCTTCTTTCCCTACCCCCAGAATTAGATCTCCTTTTCTGGGGGGGAATTTTTGTGGTATCTATTCTAGCCTTGGAGGGATTTACTGTTTAATATCACTTATCATTACTCTTACTTCTTTCCTTTTTTATCCCCCCTTTTTTCCCTTTCCCCCCCCACCGGCTCTCTCCGACCCGGTCAATCTGACCATGGGGGGAGATGCCACTGGGGTATCATTAGGGGATCCTCCGGAGTGGCTGCATCTACTTTTCATGCAGCCTTACCCCCGTACTTCTAGTCACAAACGATACTATTCTCTAATGCGGGCACAGCCCATCTCAAAGATGGCCGCGGGTGTTCGTCAGCATCATCCCCCACCCTCCTAGTCTGACGCAAGGCGCGTCGATACGTCGCGCATGCGCAGACCTGTCTAACGGAGCGGGCTGCCTAGGTAACACTCGGCGTCCTTACGCTGAGTGCTCCTGACAGCAACGACCCCCACGAGCCGCGCCATTGGCCAGCGCGGCGTCGGGTCCCCGCCCCACAGGCCGCGCCATTGGCCAGCGCGGTGTCGGGTCTCCGCCCACCTACCGGCATACACCACAAATAGGACGCCAAAGACGGCAAATGGCGCCATTCTTTCCCGGACACACATCCAGGCACATGGGGCAGGCTACAAATCCTGGACACCACGAAATACCTCTACCCGGTTTTCATTCAAGTGACCAGCTATTTATTTCAAAGTAAGTGTGCTTCATCCTGTATACCTGGGACTCCCCATCCCTGGGAGGTATGGGCGCCCCACACTCAGGATCTAGGGGATATTCTTTCCCCTATGAGACTCATTGGGGGTTTGCCCACACTCATTACCCACTTATTTATTTATATTTATTTATATTTTTCTGCCCCATCACAGATAGTCTTCAAAACTTTTTTGAGGCCAAGGACGCCGAACTTTTGGATCGTTTACCTACATCCAGCCGCCTTGTAGAGTATTAGGACAGTCCGGGCCTTTCTGATGTGGGGTGTTCCCGGTCCTCTGGCATATAGCCCTCTATCGAGCTGCCTTGGGAGAGCGTGAGTCGCATAGGAATGCAACTTTTGCAGGGGATATGTATGGTAGTCATTTGTACAGTTCATAATAGTCTTGTTTTCTGATTTCTTTAGATTGTGATGTATTTTCCCTGAAGAAGACTTGTATCACTATGATCTAAACGTTGAAACGCGTTGGAATTCCACTACCATACACCAGGGTGGCCATCTAGGGTGACCACACTGGGTAGTGGGATACATCACACTTCTTCTCAAGTTATTACAGCCAATTTCCATATTCATCATTTTTTTGTATTGGATGTTTTTGTAGAATTGCTATATGCTTGAGCAATTATTTTACTCGTTGTTTCATGACCATTTAGTCACATAATCATATGGATAAACTATTTACCTACATTTTTAATGTTGTATAATAATAAATAAATTGATTTTAGCAATACTTTTGTTTTCATTGCCTTAAAAATCCCGCTAGAGGTATTATTTATTTTTCTTTAGGTCCACAACCTTACCCTTGCAACGTGGATCAAGGATTGTTGCCAGCCAGTATTGATCCCTCTCCTTGATACCACGAATACGAGGATCCTTCCGCAGGCTTTGCAGGATCAGGGAGGCCATGCAGCGTAGGTTTGCTGGGGCATTCGGTCCGGAGTCCTCTGGGTCACTAAGGATGACATGATCCGCAGTCACCTCCTCCCAGCCACGTACAAGTCCATGGGTTTCTTGGGACTGTAAATGATCCCTTAAAGACTGCTGCTGATGCTGAGTGCCAGGCTCCACCTCCATGCTGACACAATCCTCCTCCTCCTCTTCCTGTGTGATCGGCGGGCACGCAGGAACACTGGAAAAAGGGGGCCTTGAGAGCTATGGAAGTCCTCCTCTTCCTGCCTCTGTTCTGCCTCAAGTGCCCTGTCCATTATTCCATGCAGCGTGTGCTCCAACAGGTGGACAAGAGGGGCAGTGTCACTGATGCATGCACTGTCAATGCTCACCATCCTCGTAGCCTCCTCAAATGGTGACAGGACAGTGCATACATCCCTGATCATGGCCCACTGGCGTGGGGAAAAAAAACAAGCTCCCCTGACCCTGTCCTGCTGCCATAGTCTCACAGGTACTCATTGATGGCCCTCTGCTGCATATGCAGCCGCTGCAGCATGGCCAACGTTGAGTTCCACCTGGTGGGCATGTCACAGATTAGGCGGTTCTTGGGCAGGTTAAATTCCTTTTGGAGGTCTGAAGCCGAGCACTGGCATTATATGACCGGCAGAAATGCACACAGACTTTCCTGACCTGCCTCATGACATCCTGTAAGCCCGGGTACCTGCCCAAGAACAACTGCACCACCAAGTTAAGGACGTGAGCCAAACAGGGCACATGGGTCATTTGTCCCTGTCAGAGGGTGGAGAGGAGGTTGGTGCCATTGTCGCAAACCACCATTCCTGCCTTAAGTTGGCATGGCGTCAACCATCTCTGAACCTGCCCCTACAGATCTGACAGAACCTCTGCCCCAGTGTGGCTCCTGTCCCCCAAGCACACCAGCTCAAGCACCGCATGGCATCTTTTGGCCTGTGTACTTGCGTAGCCCCTTGAACGCCTACGGAGCACCGCTGGTTCCGAGGACAAAGCACAGGAAGAGGCCATGGAGGAAGAAGAAGAGGAGGGGGTGGAGGAGAAAGGTGTGTCAGAATCACTAGTAGTGGCATTTTGGAGGCGTGGTGGCGGAACAACCTCCAACACTACTGCACCTTGTTCTGCATCCTTCCCAGCTGCCAGCAAAGTCACCCAATGCACCGTGAAACTTAGGTAACGTCCCTGTCTATGCCTGCTGGACCATGAGTCAGCAGTAATATGCACCTTACCGCTGACCGCCCTGTCCAGTGAGGCCAAGAGATTGTCTTCCACATGCCGGTTGAGAGCCGGAATCGCCTTCCATAAAAAAAAGTGGCGTTTGGGAACCTGCCACTGTGGAACCACACATTCCACAAACTCACGGTTAGGGGCAGAGTCTACCAACTGAAAAGGTAGCAGTTGAAGTGCTAGCAATTTTGCCAAGCTAGCATTCAACCGCTGAGCATGTGGATGGCTGGGAGCAAACTTCTTTCTGCGGTGCAGCAGCTGGGGCAGTGAAATTTGCCTGGTACAATCTGACGTCGGTATACCAATAGCAGATTGCCAGCAAGTACTTGGCTGTGACACACCTAAATCTACACCTTCATTCCTCTCAGTGCAGGTCTCAGAGAGGACTGAAGGTATAGTGGGGTTGGAGATCCCAGCTGATGAGGAGCAAGGAAAGGTCCTCTTTGTTCTTTGGTGAGGGTCTTTTAGGTACGCTTGCCAAAGAACTGCATGGCAGGTCAACGTATGTCTGGTCAAGCATGTGGTGCCCAAGCGGGAGATGTTTTGGCCACGCGAGATACACTTGAGACATATGTTGCAAATAGCAGCGGTGCAAACTGGTGCATTAGTCTCAAAAAAGGCCCACACCAAAGAACTTTTTGAATAACGCGCAGAGACAGCAGTGTGCTGCCCTTAGGCTGGCCCCTGGAGGGTATCCTGCCGCGTTGGTGATGTGCCTCCTCCTCCTCTCTCCTATCAGGCACCCACATTGAGTCAGTGACCTCATCATCCCCTCCCTCATCACTGGAGCAAACCTGGCAGTATGCTGCAGCAGGGGGAACATGACTGCCAGATTGCCATCCTTCTTGGGCACCCCCTCTGTCCGTGCTCACGTTACTGCCTTCATCTAGCTCAGTATCATCATCAGAGCCTTCAAAACGCTGGGCATCCTCCTGGAGCATATACCCAACACTGTGGTCAAACAGTTCAAGGGACTCCTCAGGAGGACATGGTGGGACTAGGGAAGGAGTGACTGATGCCATTGAGCTGAGGGAAGAGGCCACGTTGGCAGCTGCTTTGCCAGACAAAGTACCCTGGGCCTGGGTGAGAGAGGATGAGGAGAATGAGGAGGATGAGGACGGCTTGGTCATCCACATGTTGCAGCTCAACATGGCTAGCAGCCGAAAAAAAGGCCAAGAGTGTCCCACGGCCACGTGCTGATGAGGATGCACCGTGTCCACGACCAGCACTGTTGCCTCTAGACACAGAGCCTGCTTGCCCTCTTTTATTGGCTTGTGACTGTCTGTCTCTCCTTGTTGGCCTTCCAGACATACTATTGGCCTGCAGTGAGCTGCACAAAACTGGGGGAGATATATATATATATATATATATATATATATATATATATATATAGATATATATATATAGATATATATATAGATATATATATATATATATATATATATATATATATATATATATATATATAAATATATACCCATTATACTGCAGCTAGCAGAAACAATTACCTGCTTGTAGTATTATTAGTATGATAACCCCTGCACTTGTCTTCAGGTAGCTATACTGTAGATGCAACTGTGCGGGGTACACAGTACAGTAACTGGAGATATGTCAAGAGCCTACACAAGCACCTGGCTGCAGGTAGCTATACTGTAGGTGAGACTGTGCCGGGTACACAGTACAGTAGCTGGAAATACTTCAATGAGCCTACACAAGCACCTGGCTGCAGGTAGCTTTACTGTGGGTGAGACTGTGCAGGGTACACAGTACAGTAGCTGGAAATACTTCAATGAGCCTACACAAGAACCTGGCTGCAGATTGCTATACTGTAGGTGAGACTGTGCAGGGTACACAGTACAGTAGCTAGAAATACTTCAATGAGCCTACACAAGCACCTGGCTGCAGGTAGCTATACTGTAGGTGAAACTGTGCAGGGTACACAGTACAGTAGCTGGAAATACTTCAATGAGCCTACAAAAGAACCTGGCTGCAGGTAGCTATACTGTAGGTGAGACTGTGCAGAGTACACAGTACAGTAGCTTGAAATACTTTAATGAGCCTACACAAGCACCTGGCTGCAGGTAGCTATACTGTAGGTGAGAATGTGCAGGGTACACAGTACAGTAGCTGGAAATACTTCAATGAGCCTACACAAGCACCTGGCTGCAGGTTGCTATACTGTAGATGAGACTGTGCAGGGTACACATTAGAGTAGCTGGAAATACTTCAATGAGCCTACACAAGCACCTGGCTGCAGATTGCTATACTGTAGGTGAGGCTGTGCAGGGTACACAGTACAGTAGCTGGAAATACTTCGATGAGCCTACACAAGCACCTGGCTGCAGGTTGCTATACTGTAGGTGAGACTGTGCAGGGTACACAGTACAGTAGCTGGAAATACTTCAATGAGCCTACACAAGCACCTGGCTGCAGGTTGCTATACTGTAGGTGAGACTGTGCAGGGTACACAGTACAGTAGCTTGAATCACTTCAATGAGCCTACACAAGCACCTGGCTGCAGGTTGCTATACTGTAGGTGAGACTGTACAGGGTACACAGTACAGTAGCTGGAAATACTGTAAAAACACTTGCCTGCCTCTCAGTATATTAGGAAGAGAAGAACAGGATCTAGCTAAACTGAATACAGTGTATATATATATATATATATATATATATATATATATATATATATATATATATATATATATACACACATATACACACACATACACACACACAACACCTGGGATGCATATATATATATATACTCAATACACTGTAACTGCAGCTAACTGACTCGACCTGCCTACTCTTTCTAACTTAAATCAAATAACACTGTCTGTCTCTCTCTCTTTATCTGAACGCCGAAACACACTACACAGGGCCGCCCTGTAGGCGGCCTTATAGAGTGTGGGGCGTGTACTAAACCCCCTGAGCCATAAATGGTCAAAGCCTCCTTGGCTTTGGCCAATTACAGCTCTCTGTTCAGATGGCACTGTGTTTGGCCAAGCATACCGGTCATAGTGCATGCTTGGCTAATCATCAGCCAGCAATGCACTGCGATGCCGCAGTGAATTATGGGCCGTGACACGCCACTCGAATTTGGCACGAACAGCCCATATCGTTCGTAATTCGGCGAACGACTGAACACGCAATGTTTGAGTCGAACATGAGTTCGACTCGTACACAAAGCTCATCCATAGTGGGGAAAGGGTTAGGGATTTGGGACTATAGGGAGTTGAATTAGGGTTAAATTTTGGGATTTGGGACTAGGGTGAGTGGGATTAGGGGTAGGGTTAGGGATTTGGGACTAGTGAGAGCGGGATTACGGTTAAGTCTAGGAGATTTGAGACTATTGGGAGAGGGATGAGGGTTAGGGTTATGGATTTGAGACAAAAAGGTTTGGGATTAGGATTAGGGTTGAGGATTTGGGACTAGTGGGAGTGGGATTATTGTTAGAGGATTTGGGACAAGTGAGAGCGGGATTAGGGTTAGAGTTGGGGATTTGGGACTATAGGTAGCGGGATAAGGGTTAGGGTTGGGGATTTGGGACTAGTGGGACCCAGATTAGGGTTGATGTTAGGGATTTGGGACTAGTGGGAACAGGATTAGAGTTAGGATTGAGGATTTGTGACTATAGGGAGTGGGATTAGGGTTATGGTTGGGGATTTGGGGCTAGTGGGAGAGGGATTAGGGTTAGGGATTTGGGACTGGTGGGAGTGGGATTAGGGTTGGGTATTTGGGATTAGTGGGAGCAGGATTAGAGTTTGGGAATTGGGACTATTGGGATCGGGATTAGGATTATGGATTTGGGAATGTAGGGAGTGGGATTAGGGTAAGGGATTTGGGACTAGTGGGAGCAGTTTTAGGGTTGAGTATTTGGGTCTAGTGGGAGTGGGATTGGGGTTAGGGATTTCGGACTAGTGGGAGGGATTAGGGTTAGGGATGTGGGACTGGTGGGAGTGGGATTATGGTTAGGGTTGTGTATTTGGGACTGGTGGGAACAGGATTAGGGTTAGGGATTTGGGACTAGTGGGAGTAGGATTAGGGTTTGGGATTTGGAACTATAGGGAGTGGGATTAGGGTTAGGGTTGGGGATTTGGGATGAGTGGAAGCAATATTAGGGTTAGGGATTTGGAACTAGTGAGAGCAGGAATAGGATTAGAGTAAGCGATTAGGGACTAGTAGGACTGGGATTTGTTTTAGGGGATTTGCGGCTAGTGGGAGTGGGATTAGTGTAGGGGATTAGGGACTTGTGGGAGTGGCATTAAGGTCAGGGTTAGGGATTTGGGACTAGTGGGAGCAAGATTAGGGTTAGGGATTTGGGACTGGTGGGAGTGGGATTAGGGTTGGGTATTTGGGATTAGTGGGAGCAGGATTAGAGTTTGGGAATTGGGACTATTGGGATCGGGATTAGGATTATGGATTTGGGAATGTAGGGAGTGGGATTAGGGTAAGGGATTTGGGACTAGTGGGAGCAGTTTTAGGGTTGGGTATTTGGGTCTAGTGGGAGTGGGATTGGGGTTAGGGATTTCGGACTAGTGGGAGGGATTAGGGTTAGGGATGTGGGACTGGTGGGAGTGGGATTATGGTTAGGGTTGTGTATTTGGGACTGGTGGGAACAGGATTAGGGTTAGGGATTTGGGACTAGTGGGAGTAGGATTAGGGTTTGGGATTTGGAACTATAGGGAGTGGGATTAGGGTTAGGGTTGGGGATTTGGGATGAGTGGAAGCAATATTAGGGTTAGGGATTTGGGACTAGTGAGAGCAGGAATAGGATTAGAGTAAGGGATTAGGGACTAGTAGGACTGGGATTTGTTTTAGGGGATTTGCGGCTAGTGGGAGTGGGATTAGTGTAGGGGATTAGGGACTTGTGGGAGTGGCATTAAGGTCAGGGTTAGGGATTTGGGACTAGTGGGAGCAAGATTAGGGTTAGGGATTTAGGAGTAGTGGGAGCAGGGTTAGGTTTAGGGATTTGGGACTATAGTGAGTGGGATTAGGGTTAAGTTTGGGTATTTGGGACTAGTGGAGTGGGATTAGTTTTAGGGATTTTAGGACTAGTGGGAGCAGGCTTTAGAGTTAGGGTTGGGGATTTGGGACAAGTGGGAGTGGGTTTAGGGTTAGGGATTTTGGACTAGTGGGAACAGGGTTAGGGATTTGGGACTGTAGGGAGTGGGATTAGGGTTAAAGCTGAGGATTTGGGACTAGGGTGAGTGGGATTAGGGGAAGGGTTAGGGATTAGTGGGAGCGGGATAAGGGTTAGGTTTAGGAGATTTGGGAATAGTGGGAGCGTGATTAGGGTTATGGATTTGGGACTAAAGGGTGTGGGATTAGGGTTGGGGATTTGGGACTAATGGGAGCAGAATTAGGGTTAGAGATAGGGCATTTGGGACTAGTGGGAGTTAGATTAGGGTTGGGGATTTGGGACTATAGGGAGTGGGATTAGGGTTGGAGATAGGGATTTCGGACTAGTGGGGTTAGGGTTAGGGGATTTGGGAAGAGTGGGAAGAGGATTAGGGTTAGTGATTTGTAGGAGCAAGATTAGTGTTAGGGATTTGGGACTAGTGGGAGCAGGATTAGAGTTAGAGGATTTGGAAATAGTGGGAGCGGGATTGCATTAGGGTTCAGGATTTGGGACCAGTGGGAGTGGGATTATGGTTAGGGTTGGGGATTTGGGACTAATGGGAATGGGATTAGGATTAGGGATTTTGGAACTAGTGGGAGCAGGCTTTAGGGTTAGGGATTTGAGACTATAGGGAGAGTGTTTAGGGTTGGGGATGTAGGACTAATGTGAGTGGGATTAGGGTTAGGGATTTGGGACTAGTGGGAGTGGGATTAGGTTTAGGGTTGGGGATTTGGGACTATATGGAGTGGGATTAGGGTTGGGGATTTGAGACTAGTGAAAGTGGGATTAAGGTTGGGTATTTGGGACTTGTGGGAGTGAGATTAGGGTTGGGGATTTAGGACTAATGGGAGTGGCATTAGGGTTAGGGATTTGGGACTAGTGGGATTATGACTAATGAGAGTGGGATTAGTGTTAGGGGATTTGGGACCAGTGGGAGCAGGATTAGTGTTTGGGACTAGTGGGAGTGGGATTAGGGTTAGTGATTTTGGATAGTGGGAGCGGGATTATTGTTAGGGGAAGGCATTTGGGACTAGTGGAAGTAGGCTTAGGGTTGGGGATTTTGGATTATATGGCATGGGATTAGGGTTAATGTTGGGGATATGGGGGGCGTGGCCGGAAGCGGATGGAGGTGAGAGGAGTGGAGTGAGTGTGTGAACCCGTCCTGCTCCATGAAGTCCTGGAAGCCCTGCGGATAACCGTTCCCCCCAGTACCTGCAAGATATCCGCAACACTGCACTGCACTGAACTACTGTTCCCTCTGCTGAGCTATCCCGATCCCGGGAATACTCTGTGGGCCCCCGGATCCCTGTCTACTGAGATCACTGGAGCGGCTGCTGCAGCGGCGGACGGGGTGCTACTCGGGACGCCGCTCGGGGCGGTGTGAGGTCGGCGGGGGTCAAGGAGTAACACGAAGCGTAGCGGAGACAGTACAAGCATCGCGAGAGGGGAGAAAGAGAGCGAGAGCTCGGTCTGGCCACCAGTGCGAGTAAGGAGACGGAGCCTCAGAGAGACCGCTGCAAGCAAGCAACAGGTACATAGTAAAGTATCCTGTCTGTACTGTGCTTTGGACTGTTAGCTGATCACTTATTAGCATTAACAGAGGAACCCTGAAGAAAGCCCCTGAAGTCTCCCCTTAGGTTGAACCCTGTTCAAAAGCTGTGACTAAAGTTCGAAAGCCCCCCCCTGTAGTGTGGAAGGGAGGTGCTGAGCTGACTCCCCTTGCTGCTTCATGGACTGTCCTGACTTCCTACTACTGGGTTAATATTAAGAACTGTGAAGGGGTGTATTAAGGGACCCTAAGTGGCCTGCAGTATAAAAGGGGGACTGTGAGCACTGGAGGGGGAGACCTGATATGGTATACAAGTACATCGTATGACTTACTAATATCTTACTAAATATCTGTAGCTGAGGGGGTGTGAGGCCAGATACCAGACCAGGACTGTCATTAGGCAATTGTGTGTAAACTTGAGATTTAGTAAATGGCCAGGCTGGTGGTAAGGAGCAATTAAAATAAACACCAACAGTTGGCGGTACAAGTGCATAAGCATACAAGAGGTTTAAGGAGACCAAGATAGCCCAGGAGAAAATCAATATGACAGGGAGAAGAAAGGGAGATGAGCACTCCAACCAGGAAAACATGGGAACTAAATCCCTGCGGTCAGCTAAGGATAAGGAGAAGGAAAAAGGCTCGCATCTGACTGTGGCAGGGGCAACAGCAGCGGTGGTGGCAGCTTCCGCTAAACTAGAGAAACTGGTCCTGGCAGCAGAACATACCCCAAACAAGGGAGGGCAGCAAGCTCAGACCAAATCAGTAACAGACAGGAAAAGCCAGGGCCATACGGGTCAGCCCATAAGTATCCCCAGTACAAAGAACTCTACCACAAAAGGCTCAGGAACCGTCAGCAAGGAAACAGAGGCCCTGCCAGCTCCAATCTCCATGGTGGAAGGAGAACCCTCCCTAAAAGATATCTTTTTGGCAATAAGCGCATGCAACCACTCTCTGGGGGCATTGGGAGAGCAAATGAAGGACATTAAAGAGGAGCTGACCCTAGTACGCCAGGATCTTAAGATGACAACTGAAAGGGTGACAGAGGCGGAAAAGAGAATAAGTCTAATAGAGGATGATCTACCCCCTATGAAACGAGAAGTAAAGATCTGGAGGGAAAAAATCAAAAAGCTTGTAGGGAAAGTCGATGAAATAGAAAATAGACTTCGCAGGGACAATGTGAGAGTGGTGGGAATCCCTGAGGGGAGTGAAGGCCCGGACCCTATTGTATTTTTGGAGAACTGGATGTTGGGGGTATTTGGAGGTGAAACATTTACACAGCAGTTTTCTATAGAAAGGGCACATAGAGTTCCGTTTAGGCCCCCCCCACCGGGAAACCCCCCAAGACCGATTCTAATTAAATTTTTAAACTACAAGGATAAAATAAAACTTTTACTTAAAGCTCGTGAAATGGGGAAGATCCTATATAAAGATGTAAGAATATCAATATTCCCCGATTTCTCTCCGGACCTCCAGAGACGCAGAGCTGAGTTTCTGGGGGTCAAGCGTAGCCTCCAGAAATATAACGTCTCATATGCCCTCCTTTACCCAGCTAAGTTACGGATAAATGCTTTAGGGGGTAGCCAGTTTTTTGAGTCTCCTGCTAATGCGCTAGCATGGCTGGAGGACAAGAAAGATCAATTACCTAAGAAATAGAGGGGATATACTGCGGAAAACTAATATTTATTAATTGGGCATAATTTGAATTAATTGTATTAACATTTATATAAATGGAGCGGGGATGGTTTGGGGACACGGTAAATGGAAGTAGATTTGGGATGGAATGTGTTTATAATAAGGTTTTTCTTTTTTATTGAATATAAGGGGGGAGGGAGGGAGAGGGTGTGGGGGAGGGAGGGTGTGGGGGAGGGATGGGTGGGGGGGGGGGGGGTACGGAAGGGTAGATGGATATGGTTCGGCCATTAAAAAAGCCCGGAGGGGTAACCTAGAGTGGTATGGGAAGGTTGGGAGGGAGGAAGGAGGGGTAAACAAATTAGCATTCGGGAGGGAGGGGTGGGGGGGTGGGGGAGGAATTTGGAGGGGGGGAGGGGGTAAAGAGCACGGGAAAATTAAAATGCAATATAAGGCACCAAGTAACACATTAAGTATAAGGTATATCACATTGTATAAAGACACAAAGATTATGGATAATGATATTTGTATTGAAATAGCCGATATTACAATTAAGCACCAAGGTAGATTTGACAGTGAATTATGTATTTTTTTTTTTTTTCTGGGCATAAATCCACTGAATATGGAGAACACTCCCATACTTAATCACTGGGTGGTTTGGCTTTTTTTTTTTTTTTTTTTTTTATATTACTCTTCTCGCAGTGATAATCTTACTCGGAAATAGCTAATGGGAATTAAAATTGGCTCATGGAATGTTAGGGGATTGGGGACTCCCCCAAAAAGAGCGCAGGTATTTGATCTGTTAGATGCATTTAGAGTAGATATTGCCTGTCTGCAGGAAACACATCTGACCAGGGAGACAAAAACATCCATTAAAAACATAAAGTTCCAGAATCAGTACCATGCGGTGCACACCTCCTATTCGAGGGTGGTGGGGGTGCTGATTAGGAGGGAGGCTGTGTTTTCCTGCAGACAGAGCAAGATAGATGAAGGGGGCCGATATGTTTTTTTGCACTGTACGATAGGGAATCAGGAATGTATAATAGCAAATATTTATAACCCTCCACCCTTTAAATTAGAAGTTTTATATAGCCTGTTGGAGTTTGTGGTAGACAAACCGAGGATCCCTGTTATTGTAGCAGGGTATTTTAATGTTGTAATAAATAAAGAATTAGATAAATTCCCCCCAGGAAAAGTGGGACAGAGTCCTTGTGGGATGCGAATGAGCCAGTTTCTTGAAGAAGCTGGGCTGATGGATCTGTGGAGGGTGAGAAACCCCGGGGTACAACAGTTCTCGTGCCATTCTAGTACCCACTCCTCACTCTCAAGAATAGATTTCATTTTAGGTAATGATATGGCCGCTTTATTGGTCAGTGATATAACCTATCATCCAAGAGGAATCTCGGACCACTCACCGGTGACAGTTATGATGGATATTGGGATCAGAAAACAATGGGGTATCTGGAAACTGAACCCGGTGTGGCTTGAGATTCTTGAGGACCCGAAGGATATCATAAAAAAGCTGAGAGAATTTATAGACTTTAATGAGGACTCAGTAGTAAGAGGAGTAATGTGGGACGCGCTGAAAGAGTATCTGAGGGGAATATTGATCCAGCAGATTTCAAGAGTAAAAAGAGCATCAAAGGTAGAGGAAGAAAATGTTAGAGATGAGGTCCTGGTAGCAGAAAGGGAGCTTGTGGAAAATCCATCCCCGAATAATTATCAAAGGTGGGAAAATAAGCAATCAATATATAAAGCGGTAATGTCTAGGAAATCTGAAAATAAAAGAGCATTCCAAAAACAAATAATGTTTGGAGAAGGGGAAAGAATAGGGAAGATATTAGTGCATATTGCTAAAGTAGACACTCCCCCTCCAATAATTCCCGCCATTAATACCAGGGAAGGGGAGACTATATATCAACTAGACAAAATTAATGAAACATTCAAGAAGTACTATGAAGAACTACCGTATTTATCGGCGTATAACACGCACTTTTTTCCCCTTAAAATCAGGGGAAAGTTGCAGGTGCGTGTTATACGCCGATCCCCTGCGATCCGAGCTGTCACTTCTTCAAAATCGCGGACCGCGATTTGAAAATGGCGCCGCCGGCGCCGAAGTACACAGAGCCGGTCCTCGGCTCTTTCCGGCGGCTCTCGTTTACTTTCGGTTTCACTCGTAGTCCGGAGCGGAGCTATCCGAGTAGGTTCGGATAGCTCCGCTCGGGACTACGAGTGGAGCCGAAAGTAAACGAGAGCCGCCGGAAAGAGCCGAAGACCGGCTCTGTGTACTTCGGCGCCGGCGGCGCCATTTTCAAATCGCGGTCCGCGATTTTGAAGATGTGACAGCAGGGACAGGGGATCCCAGGCTGCACGGGGGGAAGGCTGCACGGGGGGAAGGCTGCACGGGGGGAAGGCTGCACGGGGGGAAGGCTGCACTGGGGAAGGCTCCACTGGGGAAGGCTCCACTGGGGAAGGCTGCACTGGAGAAGGCTGCACTGACAAGGCTGCACTGGGGAAGGCTGCACTGACAAGGCTGCACTGACATGGCTGCACTGGGTAAAGCTGCACTGGGGAAGGCTGCACTGGGGAAGGCTGCACTGGGGAAGGCTGCACTGACAAGGCTGCACTGACATGGCTGCACTGACAAGGCTGCACTGACATGGCTGCACTGACATGGCTGCACTGACATGGCTGCACTGACAAGGCTGCACTGGGGAAGGCTGCACTGACAAGGCTGCACTGACATGGCTGCACTGACAAGGCTGCAATGAAGGACATTTAAATGTAAGTTTTTTTCCCTTCAACTTCCCTCCTAAAAGTTTTTTTTCCTTAAAATTCCCTCCTAAATTGGGGTGCGTGTTATACGCCGGTGCGTGTTATACGCCGATAAATACGGTATATAAATCCCAGGGGCCAGTGGCAGGAGAGTTAATGGAAAGTTTCTTGAGGAAAATGGAATTGCCCTCCCTTACAGAGCTGGAGATCGAGATTCTCATTAGAAGAGGTTAAAATCGCTGCAAAACAACTGACCAATCAGAAATCTCCGGGTCCTGATGGTCTCCCGGCAGAGATCTATAAAAAATATGGGGAGACACTGCTACCGGAACTTCTCAAGGTGTTTGAGTGGGCATATCAGGAAGGGAGGCTACCTGAATCAATGACGGAGGCCACAATTATAATGATACCTAAAGAGGGGAAAGATCCCTTGGAACCTGGATCGTATAGACCTATTTCCTTATTATGTTCAGATGCAAAAATCCTGGCAAAAATTCTGGCCACCAGGCTTCAAAAAATAATCCATAGCCTAGTCCACCCGGATCAAACAGGTTTTATTCCCCAGAGGTCAACAAGCGAAAATATAAGGAGGCTCTTTCTGAATCTGCAGATCCCAATAGAAAACATGGGTACTAGAGCGGTCATGATGCTGGATGTAGGGAAGGCTTTTGATAGTCTAGAATGGGGATTCATCTGGCAGGTTCTGAAGGTATATGGCTTTGGCCCCTCATTCAGGAGATGGGTGAAAATTCTATACAGACATCCCATAGCAAGGGTCCGAACTAACAATGTACTCTCTAGCAAGTTTCAGCTGGAGAGAGGCACAAGTCAGGGGTGTCCCCTATCACCCCTGATCTTTGCCTTAGCTATGGAACCGGTGGCCGCTGCGGTAAGACAAAATAGGATGGTGGAGGGATTTTGGAGAAGGACCAGGGAGGAGAAGATCGCGTTATACGCGGACGATGTCCTTATTTTCCTGGGGAATACGGAAGGGTCATTAAGACAGGTGATGAGAATCTTTGCAGACTTTGGGGAGGTCTCTGGCCTCACTATAAATTGGGAGAAGTCTGTTTTGCTACCAATAGACCCCATCAAACAAGGCACCTTTCTGGAAGAAACCCCATTAAAAATAGTGGAGAAAACCAAATACCTGGGGATCCAGGTAACAAGGGATCTAGACCACTTCTTAAATAATAACATGGCCCCATTACTGGAGAAATTTAAAAAAAAGGTTGATATATGGAAAGGACTCCCTCTGTCGGTAGCTGGAAGGTGCAACCTGGTTAAAATGCTGTGGATGCCCCAACTATTGTATATCTTACATAATTCACCAGTTTGGATATATGGTAAATGGTTCAAAAAAATAGATATGTTGTTTAGAGGGCTTGTGTGGAGGGGGGGGCATCCTAGGATAAGCTTGCAGACCTTACAGCTTGCAATGGGTGAGGGGGGCATGGCGGTCCCGCATCCACGTTGCTACTTTTTAGCAGCTCAGTTGCAACATCTGAGAACAGGTAGTAGACCTATGGGTAATAATAACCTTGATATAATGACTACAGGTGCACCCCACAGAAGGGCGCTGGAGGTGTTGGAGGCAAACTCGTTTACATATAGGACCCCCACAGTTAAATTAATGCTAAAAATCTGGAATAGTATTAAAAGTCTGAAAGATATGGAGGGAATATTAGGAGATATGCCTCTTTGGGATAACAAATATCTTCAAGAACTAACAAAAACAGGGAAAATTAAAACATGGGAGGTAAGGGGGATAACCAAATTAAAGCAATTATATAATGGTAATGTGCTGAAATCTTTTGCCTCCCTAAAAGAGGAATTTGGTGTCCCGAAGCAGTCATATTTTAGTTATATCCAAATTAGGCATGCACTACAGGCCCAGTTCGGGGATCAAGGTCCGTGCTGGAGCCAATCACCCATCCCTCAGATGATAGCGAGTTTTGAGGGATCAAGAGGACTAATAGCTGAACTCTACCAACATATCTTCAGAAATAGCAGGGAAGGGCCAAATAAACTAAGATGTAGAGAGAAGTGGGAAAGAGACCTGGGGATAATATCGGATGCCCAGTGGAGGGAGGTGTTGAAGGGGGGCCATCAGGTCTCAGTCTCGCCAGCTCAGAAATTTTCGCATCTAATGTTATTGCATAGGGCATATTATACCCCCCAAAAACTGTTTAAATGGGGGAGAAGAGTAGATCCCAAGTGTCCTAGGTGCCAAATGAACGGAGATTTGTTACATATGGTATGGAAATGTCCTAAACTATTCCATTACTGGACAGAAGTGATTGAGGACATAAATAGGCTTTTTAATGTGAGTCTTAAACTTGATCCAAAGCTATGTATTCTAGGGGTGGGGGGGAACTTGGGTAATGGGAGAGATGAAATAAAAGCAGTGCGGAGATGCCTATACCAAGCAAGAAAGGGAATAACCAAGAGATGGCAAGCTGAGAAATCCCCTTCGGTAGTTGATTGGCGTAGAGAAATGTCGGAAACAATAGGGAAAGAAAGGACAGTGTTTGTAAGGGCAGGAAACCTAAGAGAATATAAAAAAATCTGGAATCCCTGGCTGATGAAGGTGGCCCACCCTACGAAGTAAACAGAGTAAGAAGAAGATAGGGAGGATGTTGTCCTTAAGATAGGAGTAGTAGTAATATGTTTGTTGCTATACATAAGGAAAAGAGCTTGGTACAAGGTATATATAATGGTGCAATGGGGGGGAGGGGAGTAAAAATGTACTTTTTATAGTGTGAATTTATACACCACATCGGGTATTAAGCGGTTTTATCACTATTTGGAAATTTGTATATTGTGTAATGTGTTGTACTGTGTTTAAACATGAATAAAAATTATCAAATTAAAAAAAAAAAAAAAAAAAAATGTTGGGGATATGGGACTAGTGGGAGTGGGATTAGGGCTTGGGGTTTGGGACTAGTGGGAGCAGAATTAGGGTTAGGGATTTGGGACTAGTGGGAGTGGGGTTAGGGTTGGGGATTTGGGACTAGTGGGAGCGGGATTAGGGTTAGGGTTTGGAATTTGGGACTAGTGGAAGTGGGATTAGGGTTAGGTATTTGGGACTATAGGGAGTGGAATTAGGGTTAGGGTTGGGGATTTGGGACTAGTGGGAGCGGGATTAGGGTTAGGGATTTGGAACTATAGGGAGTGGGATTAGGGTTAGGGAATTGGGAGCAGTGGGATGGATTAAGTATTGGGTCTTCTGGGGCTCACTTTTGCTGGCTCTTTGCTTCCTGTTAAAGTCAGTCCATTCTGTTACGCTTTTTTCCCCATCTTGTTCCATGCCATTGTCCTCTTGCTGTGGCTAGCATAATTTTTTTTTAGATCTCATATTCCAGGGTGGCTCCACATTGTATATATGAACTCCTCTGGTTCACAGGCTCTTGTTGGTCTGGCCACTTCTTCAGGTCTGGCCTGCAGTGGCTGCTCTCTTTCAGCTTCCAACTTATCTCTGCTCTTATCCAGGATATTTCCTGATATCCCAGCATCCTACACTTCAGTGCGATTATGTGACGTTCCCACATTTTCAGGGTGGTTTTCAGGCTCTTTTAAGTCGCTTTTAATGCGATTTCCATTTCAATGGACAGGGGTGTTTTTGAAGGGCTTTTTTCATCACCCCAAAGATGCTCCAAAAATGCTGCTTGCAGGACATTGCTTAATGCCCCGCCAGTGCAATGCCTTAGTTTGAAAGCATCCATTGAGATGCATGTGAGGACTTCTGTAATACCTCCTTCCTTACAAAACATGCACTGGGGCTAAGAAAAGTCAATACTCCGTTTTGACTGCATAAACCACTTCCATCACATTTACTGCATATTACATTGTATTGTCACAATGTTCTGCATGCAATAAAGACATTTGTGGATTCTTAAGTGTCTGGTGAGTTCAACTATTCAACAAAGATTGCCCAGGGTGAGTGTCTGCTATATTTAGACCAGGCATAGAGGTCCCAGGAAGAGATAGTCACTATCACAACAATTGGAGTCAGAATGCCCACTCCTCAGTTGGCCTGCTTCTTAACGTTCTGTAAGTCTCATAATTCCTGCTGATCTTGTGTCCCTTAATGGATTTTTGACTTATTGTAAAACCCTTTTCTTCATTAAGGGACACAGGTCCCTACCCCCCTGTCTTATCTATCAGATTCATGTTTTTGCATGACACTTAAGCATGTTGAGAGTGTGTGTGTGGGTGGGGTTATATTGGCTGAGAGTTTTTTTTGCCAGTATCAAATTTTTTTGGGTGGCATTACAACTCAAATGTTTGAGAATTCCTCCTGACCCCATGTTCAATAAAGAAATCCCAGGGTTGTAAATCAAAAAGCCTGTTTTTTTGTTTTTTCGATTTTGTGTGGTTCATTTGATTTGCTTGATTTGCTGCTGTTTTTTCATATTTGAATTTGGCTCATGAACTGATGAAGCTTGGGCGACTTTTAATGTACACATAAACTCAGATTATACCTGTTGATTGCATGAACAGGTGGAGGACGAGCTCCCGATAATCTAGCACAGGCGTAGTAGTCCCCCATAGATTCAATTATTCCAGCCAGTGTAGCACTAAACATACCTAGAACACCAGCAATGGTGATTGAAGGTAATCCCCACTGACCTAGAAAACACAAGATAAAAGGAATGCATAAATTACTTATTAGCGGCAATAACAGAACAAGTAATTCATTAGTAAAAATGTGACCTAATTCTGCTGAGGCATACTGTATGTAATGACTGCCAAAGTAAAGGAATATTTAAATCAGCTACAGAAATATGCACTATATCTGCACTAAAGACAAAGCTATGGCAATAGCAATAATACATTTATTTTTATTGTAGTTTGTGCCAGCAAGTTGCAGACTTTTATATTTATTCATCTGAACAGTAAATGTTATAAACTCCAGTATTCAAACATATTAAAGGTTGAAATAAATCAGGTTAATTTCTATTAGGGATGAGCTTTATGTTCAGGTCGAACATGAGTTTGACTCGAACATTGGCTGTTCGCTCGTTCGTCGAATTATGAACATTAAGGGGCGTTTGCACTAAATTCGCAGTGCATTACTGTCTGATGATTGGCCAAGCATGCACTATGACCCACATGCTTTGGCTAATCACAGCGCCATCAGCAAAGAGTGCCATATATGCCCAAAGGCAGGGTGCCTTTGGCCAATTATGGCTCAAGGGGTTAAGTCCACGCCCCACACTATATAAGGCCGCCTGCACGTTGGCCCTGTGTAGTGTGTTGCTGCCGTTGACCGAGAGAGAGTGTCACTTCAATTAGATTGAGCAGGCAGGCGATTCAGTTAGCTGCAGTGTATATATATATATATATATATATATATATATATATATATATATATATATCCCGTTTAGCTAGATCTGACTGCAGGCCATTCCTGGTGTACGTTTTCAAATATACTTTCAGGCAAGCAGGTTATTCAGTGATCTGCAGTGCATACAATATATGTACAGTCTCCTACATATATTTCCACTGCATTCTAGTCTAGCCAAGCCTATATCTGACTGCAGGCCATTCCTGGTGCAAGTTTTCAAATATACGTTCAGGCATGCAGGCAGTTGATTCATTGATCTGCAGTGCATTAAATATATATACAGTCTCCTACATATATATATCCACTTCATTCCAGTATAGCCAAGCCTATATCTGACTGCAGGCCATTCCTGGTGTACGTTTTCAAATATATTTTCAGGCAGGCGATTCAGTGATCTGCAGTGCATACAATATATATACAGTCTCCTACATATATATCCACTGCATTCCAGTATAGCCAAGCCTATATCTGACTGCAGGCCATTCCTGGTGTACGTTTTCAAATATATTTTCAGGCAGGCGATTTAGTGATCTGCAGTGCATACAATATATATACAGTCACCTACATATATATCCACTGCATTCTAGTCTAGCCAAGCCTATATCTGACTGTAGGCTGTTCCTAGTGTATTTTTCAAATACACTTTCAGGCAGGCAGGTAATTCAGTGATCTGCAGTGCATTGAATATATATACAGACTCCTTCATATATATATTCACTGCATTCCAGTCTAGCCAAGCTTATATCTGACTGCAGGCCATTCCTGGTGTATGTTTTCAAGTATACTTTCAGGCAGGCAGGCAGGCAGACGATTCAGTGATCTGCAGTGCAATAAATATATATACAGTCTCCTTCATATATATATATCCACTGCATTCCAGTCTAGCCAAGCTTATATCTGACTGCAGGTCATACCTGGTGTACGTTTTCAAGTATACTTTCAGGCAGGTAGGCAGGTGATTCAGTGATCTGCAGTGCATAAAATATATATACAATCTCCTACATATATATCCACTGCATTCTAGTCAAGCCTATATCTGACTGCAGGTCATTCCTGGTGTACGTTTTCAAATACACTTTCAGGCAGGCAGGTGATTCAGTGATCTGCAGTTCATTAAATATATATACAGTCTCCTACATATATATATATCCACTGCATTCCAGTCTAGCAAGGCTATATCTGACTGCAAGCCATTCCTGGTGTACATTTTCAAGTATACTTTCAGGCAGGTGATTCAGTGATCTGCAGTGCATAGAATAAATATACATTCTCCTACATATTTATCCACTGCATTCTAGTCTAGCCAAGCCTATATCTGACTGCAGGCTATTCCTGGTGTACGTTTTCAAATACACTTTCAGGCAGGCAGGCGATTCAGTGATCTGCAGTGCATAAAATATTTACGCAGTCTCCTACATATATATCCACTACATTCTAGTCTAGCCAAGCCTATATCTGACTGCAGGCCGTTCCTAGTGTATTCTTTCAAATACACTTTCAGGCAGGCAGGCGATTCAGTGATCTGCAGTGCATTAAATATATATACAGTCTCCTTCATATATATATATCCACTGCATTCCAGTCTAGCCAAGCTTATATCTGACTGCAGGCCATTCCTGGTGTACGTTTTCAAGTATACTTTCAGGCAGGCAGGCAGGTGATTCAGTGATCTGCAGTGCATAAAATATATATACAGTCTCCTACATATATATCCACTGCATTCTAGTCTAGTCAAGCCTATACCTGACTCCAGGCCATTCCTGGTGTACATTTTCAAATACACTTTCAGGCAGGCAGGCAGGCAGGTGATTCAGTGATCTGCAGTGCATTAAATATATATACAGTCTCCTTCATATATATATATTCACTGCATTCTAGTCTAGCCAAGCCTATATCTGATTGCAGACCATTCCTGGTGTAGTTTTCAAATACACTTTCAGTCAAGTGATTGAGTGATCTGCAGTGCATAAAATATATATACAGTCTCCTATATATATATCCACTGCATTCCAGTCTAGCTTATATCTGACTGCAGGCCATTCCTGGTGTACGTTTTCAAATACACTTTCAGGCGGGCAGGTGATTCAGTGATCTGCAGTTCATGAAATATTTATACAGTCTCCTACATATATATCCACTGCATTCTAGTCTAGCCAAGCCTATATCTGACTGCAGGCCGTTTCAAGTGTATTTTTTCAAATACACTTTCAGGCAGGCAAGCAGGCAGGTGATTCAGTGATCTGCAGTGCATTAAATATATATACAGTCTCCTTCATATATATATCCACTGCATTCCAGTCTAGCCAAGCCTATATCTGACTGCAGGCCGTTTCTAGTGTATTTTTTCAAATACACTTTCAGGCAGGCAAGCAGGCAGGTGATTCAGTGATCTGCAGTGCATTAAATACTGTATATATACAGTCTCCTTCATATATATATCCACTGCATTCCAGTCTAGCCAAGCCTATATCTGACTGCAGGCCATTCCTGGTGTACATTTTTAAATCCACTTTCAGGCAGGTAGGTGATTCAGTGATCTGCAGTTCATTAAATATATATATACACAGTCTCCTACATATATATGCACTGCATTCTAGTCTAGTCAAGCCTATATCTGACTCCAGGCCATTCCTGGTGTAAGTTTTCAAGTATACTTTCAGGCAGGCAGGCAGGTGATTCAGTGATCTGCAGTGCATAAAATATATATACAGTCTCCTACATATATATCCACTGCATTCTAGTCTAGCCAAGCCTATATCTGACTGCAGGCCATTCCTGGTGTACATTTTCAAATACACTTTCAGGCAGGCAGGCAGGTGATTCAGTGATCTGCAGTGCATAAAATATATATACAGTCTCCTACATATATATCCACTGCATTCTAGTCTAGCCAAGCCTATATCTGACTGCAGGCCATTCCTGGTGTACATTTTCAAATACACTTTCAGGCAGGCAGGCAGGTGATTCAGTGATCTGCAGTGCATAAAATATATATACAGTCTCCTACATATATATCCAACTGCATTGTAGTCTAGCCAAGCCTATATCTGACTGTAGGCCGTTCCTAGTGTATTTTTCAAATACACTTTCAGGCAGGTGATTCAGTGATCTGCAGTGCATTAAATATATATACAGTCTCCTTCATATATATTCACTGCATTCCAGTCTAGCCAAGCCTATATCTGACTGCAGGCCATTCCTGGTGTACGTTTTCATATATACTTTCAGGCAGGCAGGCAGGTGATCCAGTGATCTGCAGTGCATAAAATATATATACAGTCTCCTACATATATATATATCCACTGCATTCTAGTCAAGCCTATATCTGACTGCAGGCCATTCCTGGTGTACATTTTCAAATACACTTTCAGGCAAACAGGTGATTCAGTGATCTGCAGTGCATGAAATATTTATACAGTCTCCTACATATATATCCACTGCATTCTAGTCTAGCCAAGCCTATATCTGACTGCAGTCCGTTCCTAGTGTATTTTTTCAAATACACTTTCAGGCAGGCAAGCAGGCAGGTTATTCAGTGATCTGCAGTGCATTAAATATATATACAGTCTCCTTCATATATATATCCACTGCATTCCAGTCTAGCCAAGCCTATATCTGACTGCAGGCCATTCCTGGTGTACGTTTTCAAGTATACTTTTAGGCAGGTGATTCAGTGATCTGCAGTGCATAAAATATATATACAGTCTCCTACATATATATCCACTGCATTCTAGTCTAGCCAAGCCTATATCTGACTTCAGGAAATTCCTGGTGTACATTTTTAAATCCACTTTCAGGCAGGTAGGTGATTCAGTGATCTGCAGTTCATTAAATATATATACAGTCTCCTACATATATATCCACTGCATTCTAGTCTAGCCAAGCCTATATCTGACTGCAGGACATTCCTAGTGTATTTTTTCAAATACACTTTCAGGCAGGCAGGCAGGTGACAGATGTGAAAGCGTTCATGCGCCACCAGAGCAGGGTGAAGCGCCACCAGAGGAGGGTGGTGAAGGTGTGGTATTGCAGTCTGCTATGGTTAAAAATGTAGTGCCACAATCTTATGTGAACCAAAGTGATATGTGCAATGTGTCGCTGAACCACTCTGTCCCTCTGGGTCTCTTTGTGCAATAGGAGCGGTACTGTGTGGTACCTCTGGGAGCACGGAGATAACAGACTGGGACAGGTGGACAAAAAGCCTGTTGGCTTTGTTGGAAAAGGCCTCTGTTGGTAAAAGTGGAGCAGACATGATTTCTGTCGTTACTGGTACTCAAACAAACTGCGCCCTCCTTGAGTCCCCACCACTGCGTTCAGGAAAAAGTGTCTATTACAGCATTTAGTGTAAATCAAAATGTGAATTGTATAAAATTATATGAAACAAAAGCTGCCACTTTAAATGTAAACTAAAACTGGTCTAATTAATTTGTAAATCCCAAAGAAATTAATATAAGCGGCGCTATTATTGGTGATATACCATACCCCAATGTTCAAAGTGTACAATCAGTGTATTAAGCTGATATATACAATACTTATGTGTCTCACTCTAATCTGTGGATGAAACAACCTCAAAACAAATCCAAAAATCAGTGATATAACATGCCTCAGTGTTCAAAATATAAAGCCAGTGTACTGAAATAATAGAAATAACACTTATGTGTATCACTATTAAACTGAAAAGTCTTTCAAAAGTGAACTGAAGTAATAAAAATGACACTTATGTGTATCACTATTAAACTGAAAATTCTTTCAAAAGTCCATCATATATAAAAGAAGAGATGCATCCGTAAAAGTGTCCATAGAAGAAAACACCGTGAAGAAGTGTGCAAATTGCTGAAAAAATGTCCACCAAATCAAACGTGCCAGTGATTCCTCTGCCTCTGAATTCAACACTCACCGGATGAATATGCCTCACACTCTCATGTTTTGGCAAAAGCGCATAAAACACTGTAAAAAGTGTAAGACAAAGACTATTCCATAGCTCAACTCACCAACCAGTCTGCTGACCAACCAAATTAGCCTGTCTAACCGTCTGTTAAAAGCAGGGGTTTAGTTAGCACACATTTGCAAATGCATGTGAAAGCTGCAAGGCCTCGTCAAGGCACCCTGTATTACTTGCAGTCCTAACACTACTAAATTTATAAGTGTCTCCACAGTGGAAGCACATGCATTGAATGGATAGGTGTGAGACAGGTGAGCCTGGAGGCGGCCCAAGCCCCCTTAAAGGGGCAGGAGCACACTGGACACCCAGCAAGAGCACAATGGCAGCAAAGGTGTCCAGTGTGTCCCTGACCCAAATTTACGAACAGTAACAAAACACTGGCCACCGTCCACACCCATAACTGGCCTTCACAGTAAGGAGCACATGGAGGGCATATACATGTAAGACAAAGAAAATTCCATAGCTCAACTCACCAACCAGTCTGCTGACCAACCAAATTAGCCTGTATAACCATCTGTTAAAAGCAGGGGTTTGGGCGGTGGCCAGTGTTTTGTTACTGTTCGTAAATTTGGGTCAGGGACACACTGGACACCTTTGCTGCCATTGTGCTCTTGCTGGGTGTCCAGTGTGCTCCTGCCCCTTTAAGGTGGCTTGGGCCGCCTCCAGGCTCACCTGTCTCACACCTATCCATTCAATGCATGTGCTTCCACTGTGGAGACACTTATAAATTTAGTAGTGTTAGGACTGCAAGTAATACAGGGTGCCTTGACGAGGCCTTGCAGCTTTCACATGCATTTGCAAATGTGTGCTAACTAAACCCCTGCTTTTAACAGACGGTTAGACAGGCTAATTTGGTTGGTCAGCAGACTGGTTGGTGAGTTGAGCTATGGATTTGTCTTTGTCTTACATGTATATGCCCTCCATGTGCTCCTTACTGTGAAGGCCAGTTATGGGTGTGGACGGTGGCCAGTGTTTTGTTACTGTTTGTAAATTTGGGTCAGGGACACACTGGACACCTTTGCTGCCATTGTGCTCTTGCTGGGTGTCCAGTGTGCTCCTGCCCCTTTAAGGGGGCTTGGGCCGCCTCCAGGCTCACCTGTCTCACACCTATCCATTCAATGCATGTGCTTCCACTGTGGAGACACTTATAAATTTAGTAGTGTTAGGACTGCAATTAATACAGGGTGCCTTGACGAGGCCTTGCAGCTTTCACATGCGTTTGCAAATGTGTGCTAACTAAATCCCTGCTTTTAACAGACGGTTAGACAGGCTAATTTGGTTGGTCAGCAGACTGGTTGGTGAGTTGAGCTATGGAATTGTCTTTGTCTTATATGTATATGCCCACCATGTGCTCCTTACTGTGCAGGCCAGTTATGGGTGTGGGCGGTGGCCAGTGTTTTGTTACTGTTCGTAAATTTGGGTCAGGGACACACTGGACACCTTTGCTGCCATTGTGCTCTTGCTGGGTGTCCAGTGTGCTCCTGCCCCTTTAAGGTGGCTTGGGCCGCCTCCAGGCTCACCTGTCTCACACCTATCCATTCAATGCATGTGCTTCCACTGTGGAGACACTTATAAATTTAGTAGTGTTAGGACTGCAAGTAATACAGGGTGCCTTGACGAGGCCTTGCAGCTTTCACATGCATTTGCAAATGTGTGCTAACTAAACCCCTGCTTTTAACAGACGGTTAGACAGGCTAATTTGGTTGGTCAGCAGACTGGTTGGTGAGTTGAGCTATGGATTTGTCTTTGTCTTACATGTATATGCCCTCCATGTGCTCCTTACTGTGAAGGCCAGTTATGGGTGTGGGCGGTGGCCAGTGTTTTGTTACTGTTCGTAAATTTGGGTCAGGGACACACTGGACACCTTTGCTGCCATTGTGCTCTTGCTGGGTGTCCAGTGTGCTCCTGCCCCTTTAAGGGGGCTTGGGCCGCCTCCAGGCTCACCTGTCTCACACCTATCCATTCAATGCATGTGCTTCCACTGTGGAGACACTTATAAATTTAGTAGTGTTAGGACTGCAATTAATACAGGGTGCCTTGACGAGGCCTTGCAGCTTTCACATGCGTTTGCAAATGTGTGCTAACTAAATCCCTGCTTTTAACAGACGGTTAGACAGGCTAATTTGGTTGGTCAGCAGACTGGTTGGTGAGTTGAGCTATGGAATTGTCTTTGTCTTATATGTATATGCCCACCATGTGCTCCTTACTGTGAAGGCCAGTTATGGGTGTGGGCGGTGGCCAGTGTTTTGTTACTGTTCGTAAATTTGGGTCAGGGACACACTGGACACCTTTGCTGCCATTGTGCTCTTGCTGGGTGTCCAGTGTGCTCCTGCCCCTTTAAGGTGGCTTGGGCCGCCTCCAGGCTCACCTGTCTCACACCTATCCATTCAATGCATGTGCTTCCACTGTGGAGACACTTATAAATTTAGTAGTGTTAGGACTGCAAGTAATACAGGGTGCCTTGACGAGGCCTTGCAGCTTTCACATGCGTTTGCAAATGTGTGCTAACTAAACCCCTGCTTTTAACAGACGGTTAGACAGGCTAATTTGGTTGGTCAGCAGACTGGTTGGTGAGTTGAGCTATGGATTTGTCTTTGTCTTACATGTATATGCCCTCCATGTGCTCCTTACTGTGAAGGCCAGTTATGGGTGTGGGCGGTGGCCAGTGTTTTGTTACTGTTCGTAAATTTGGGTCAGGGACACACTGGACACCTTTGCTGCCATTGTGCTCTTGCTGGGTGTCCAGTGTGCTCCTGCCCCTTTAAGGGGGCTTGGGCCGCCTCCAGGCTTACCTGTCTCACACCTATCCATTCAATGCATGTGCTTCCACTGTGGAGACACTTATAAATTTAGTAGTGTTAGGACTGCAAGTAATACAGGGTGCCTTGACGAGGCCTTGCAGCTTTCACATGCGTTTGCAAATGTGTGCTAACTAAACCCCTGCTTTTAACAGACGGTTAGACAGGCTAATTTGGTTGGTCAGCAGACTGGTTGGTGAGTTGAGCTATGGAATTGTCTTTGTCTTATATGTATATGCCCACCATGTGCTCCTTACTGTGAAGGCCAGTTATGGGTGTGGGCGGTGGCCAGTGTTTTGTTACTGTACACAGTGTGCTCAAGATCCACGTTCCATCCGACCCAGTGTCATTTCATTCCATATGTAAATAAAAAATGTGCACATAGTGTGATACCGTAAAACACCACATTTATTTAACTTTGTAACCTTCAATCATTGCACTCACATTACAAACTGTAAAATCAAGCCAAAACCAGCACAGTAATTCAACTTCTCAATACACTTCCTGTGTGAACTCCCAACACCAATGTAAACACGGTCGCGGCAGACCCAAGATCAGCGGAACCAGGCTCTCACCCCACCCGCTGACTCTCGTCTGAATCGTGCAAGGATCCTCTGCTCATGCACGGAGATGAGATGCAGCGTCTCCTCCATCACTCTCTGCTACTGTTTGGATGCCGTACAGCCACGCCCGACATGTTTCGTCATACCAGACTTAATCATGGGATTGGCTGTACGGTACGGCACCTCCTACACTTATACCCTTCACTTCCAGCCCGGCTAAAGGCTACACTCCACTTCCGCTTCAACAAGTGTCTCTGCAGCCGCAATACATCCCATACTGAGACGATCACATCCGTCAGGAGACACTTATGTATAAGATCACTTTTAAACACTTTTTAACAGTAAAGTACATCAGACAGCATTAAACAGTCAGATAGGTAACAGTATTATCCATCTCATACATATTCACTGCTGCTCGCCACACTTATGTATAAGATCACTTTTTAACAGTAAATTGCATCAGACAGCATTAAACAGTCAGATAGCTAGTAGTATCATCTATCTCATACATATTCATTGCTGCTCGCTAGAAAACCCCACTAATATTTGTAAAAATGTTTAAAAATGATATATAAATTATGTATATAGAAACTGGTATATACACATGAATTTAATATTTGGGCCTAACGTTTGTTAAATTGCCCCCAATTACAACCATGATGACTGGTAATTAAACAGTGACACTTAGGTATATATCAATATTAAACATCTCCGGGGGGGCGTGGCTAACCGCCGAGCAAGATGGACGTCTGATTTCTCAGCTCCTGCACCGTCCGGAACGATCTAAGCGAACATCGACGCTTCTACAGCTCCATCTGACCCCTAACCATAGAGAGACACTGCCACAGGGACCAGCAATGTCTCAGCCGACTCGCAAGAGGAAAGAATACAGGCCGCCAAAGAAACTGACAGATTACTTTTCACTGCAGCTGGACACAGAAATCCAAGATGGCGCCCGCGGCCCTGCACAGAATTCATCAGCTTACACAGACCTCCCTGATGCAGATGACACTGAAATACTGCCTCATCCACACTCTCCAGAGACATTCTTTCAATATCCTTCCTCCTCAGCCTGCAACAGCCCAGAAAAAGCGAGGATGCAAATGGATTCAACAGAAAACGGCACTGAGGTAAGCCCTGCATCTCTCTCAATATTACCTCAGCCATCAGCTATAGCAGCTTTCCCCACATCAGATCAACCTGTTCTAGACACTACCATGAAGGAGATGCTCATCTCCCTGCAGAGCTCACTGCATATTGAAATAGCATCCATGTTCAAGCAATTCTCATCCCATGTACACATTATGGGGAACAAAATTCACCATATTGAAAAACACATGAATGACCTAACCACAACAGTGAATGATCTTGTAGATGCACAAGATCATACCCATGCTGAACAGCAATGGATGAAATCCAAGATGGCGGACCTAGAAGACAGGTCTAGACGTAATAACGTCAAAATTAGAGGTATACCCGATCCGTCCTGCCACATGACCTCAATTCATATGCCAGAAAGATGATCTCCACGGTCTTACCTGATCTGTCACCAATGGAGACAATAATAGACCGCATACATCGCATCCCCAAACCAGCACATCTAGCAGCAGACATACCCAGAGATGTTCTAATGAGGATTCATTTCTTCCACACTAAGGATCAACTCCTTTATAAAACCAGACATCTGGATAAACTCCCAGCACCATTCAATAATCTACAGCTGTTTGCAGACTTGTCGCAATACACACGACAACTCCGAAGACAACTGAATACCATAACCAAGCCTCTAAATAACCACAAAATCCCATACCAATGGGGATTCCCAACAAAAATCATCATCACCAAAAACGGAGCCAAACACGTCATCACCACAGTGCAAGAAGGAATAAAACTTCTCAAACAATGGGACATTATCCCGGAAGCACCTGATGTATCAATTAATAACCACAGAGGTCCCACTCAGACCCCAGGTCCCAAGCAAACATACAATGCACGCTGAAGCGAACCCGATAGGCGATACCTAGGTTCACACAGTCACCATACCATCCGGTCGGATGCCTTGCTCGCGCAGCTTAACCCACAAACTCTACCCCGCACAGTTAACACAGCCTAGTGTTGTCAGGCTGTTTGTAGCAGTTGCTCAGTTATATCTACACTTAGTATTGCTTATATCATAAAGCACTGTTTAACCTTCCTTTCTCTTCTCCTACCTGACTCATTCTCCACTCGTCCCTCCGGAGAGCTACTACTGAAGAACAACCAAAACTCGCTCCACGTAACCTCCCAGGACCAAACAACTGCCTCTTCCAACCGTGAGTGCCACTCATTTTGTTGAACACCACTACAAATCACACAAGATGCCAAAATTCCTTTCAATTAACGTCAAAGGACTCAATCACCCTGCCAAGAGAACCTCCATGTGGAAAACAGCTATAGATTCTAAATGTGATATCCTTTGTCTCCAGGAGACTCACTTCAAAATCTCAGCTGAACCCCGTTGTACACACCATCAATTTACCAACATTTTCAAAGCCTCAGGCCCAAATAAGAAAAATGGGGTCATGATAGCAGTAAAAAATTCCCTCACTTTCACGCTTCACAATAGCTTGATCGATGAGAAAGGGAGATATTTGGCGCTGGACTGTACCCTAGATAACACCAGATATACCATCGTCAATGTCTATACGCCCAACTCTGGCCAAATTAAATTTTTATCCAAACTTATGAAAAAACTCAATAAGTTCCGCCAAGGAAACTTCATTGTATGCGGTGACTTCAACATTGCACCTGACAATGAATTAGATACCTCAAACCGTACCTCCAGACCCTCATCCCCTATGACCACCTTCATAAGAAACAACGACCTATACGATGTTTGGAGATGCCACCACACCTCAGAACGAGACTACTCCTTCTTTTCCAGCAGACATAATTCGTACACCCGGATTGACTATTTTCTTGTTGACAAATGGACCCTTACTAAAACCACAGACTCCTCCATTGGAACAATCACATGGTCTGACCATGCTCCAGTGTCGATAGATATAGCTGACCATCCTTCGCATCCTCGCCATATGATGTGGAGAGCCAATGCGTCAATCATCCAATCCCCAGAAAACTCCCTATACATACAAAATCACCTGGAAGAATTTTTTGAACTGAATAAAGGATCGACTTCAAACAACACAACTCTATGGAATGCCCATAAGGCATTTGTTAGAGGAATTATTATACAACTTAGTGCAAGAGAAAAGAGGAGGAGATCACAGCGTCTAGATACTATCATATCTAATATTAATCTATTAGACAAACAGAACCAATCCACTCCAGACCCTACAACAAAAGAAAAATTAGTTCTCCTTAGACAAGAACTTAGGAACATTCTTCTAGAATCCCACACTAAAATCCAAACAAAATTCAAAGCAAATCATTACACTACAGGCAATAAAGCAGGGAAAGCACTCGCACTCAGAATAAAAGGACGCCACATCAAATCAAAGATACCACACCTCTTTCATCCAGCCACAAAACAAAAACTCATTGACCCGCAAGCTATTGCGGACGCATTCAGCCACTACTACCAATCACTGTACAACCTAAAAGAAGACACTAACACCACCCAACCATCTATTTTAGACATCAACACATTTTTACAGGAAATTAAACTTCCAAAGCTTTCACAACATCAACTTCATGAGCTAAACAAACCATTAACCCACCTAGAGATCCTAAATATAATTTCTGCATTACCATCCAACAAATCGCCAGGACTGGACGGTCTAACTAGCGAATATTATAAACAATTTTGCACCACCTTGGCACCCCACTTCTCTCAAGTATGCAATGACGCTGCCTCCTCCTCTTCTCTCCCAAATGAAATGCTTAACGCTTTAATAACCACTTTACCGAAGCCAGGGAAAGAACCTACCTCACCCCAAAATTTCCGCCCAATCTCGCTCCTTAACATAGACACAAAGATTTACGCCAAAAGCATAGCAGCTAGACTAGTACAAATCATGCCCAAGTTAATACATCCAGACCAATCCGGCTTCACAAAAGGTAGACAATCCCATGACGCAACCAGAAGACTTAACATAATCCACCATGCTGAGACCAACAGAATGCCTTCTCTGCTCCTATCTCTGGACGCAGAGAAGGCGTTCGACAGGGTCAACTGGGACTACCTACAAGCGACGCTCCACAAATTTGGCTTCCAGGGTCCTATCTTGTCAGCAATACTAGCTTTATACTCATCCCCGTCGGCCCAAGTCTACACAGAAGGCATGATCTCAAAGCCATTCCAGAGCACTAATGGCACCCGCCAGGGATGCCCCCTCTCGCCACTTATTTTCAACCTAATTATGGAACCCCTGGCGGAGCACATTAGACTTCACAGAAATATCACTGGTTTTAAAATCGGCCATATAGAATATAAAATTAACCTGTTTGCGGATGACGTCGTAATGATGCTCACCAACCCAATCTCTTCCCTGGCTTCGGTTCAAGATGTACTAATGAAATTCAGTTGTATTTCGTATTACAAGGTCAATGCTACCAAATCCTACATATTAGACTTAGGCCTAGATGCAGTAACCAGCAATATCCTACGCAATCAATATATATATACCCGTGGGCAGAATCAGGTATATCTTATTTAGGCATCATACTCACTAAATCAACAAAAGGTCTTTTCAACAGCAACTACATAGATACTAAACAAATGCTACTTCAGGAAACCGCTAAACTAGCCAAATTTGAAATCACATGGTCAGGTAGGCTGGCAGCCTTCAAAATGCTCATATTACCTAAAATACTTTACACATTTCGCACACTACCTATTCCTCTATCCAATTCCTACCTAAACTCTCTGCAGACTATAATTAGTCGATATATTTGGCAAAATAAAAAACTGAGATCCAGTCACTCTAAAATCATCAAACATAGACTAGTAGGGGGAATGGGCTACCCTGACATAAGAGACTACTACCTAGCCACTATCCTGTCACAACTCCAAGAGTGGACTCAAACCCACCAAAACACACTATGGGGCAACATTGAAAACAATGCCACGCCAGGGCCAAACCTCGCATGCTGGCTATACAGTACATCTGCTCTGATCACGAATACTCATCTGTACTCCCCAACCATTCAGGCGTCAGTCAAAGCCTGGAAAATCCTCCACAACACTAAATGGTCATCACTAACCACTAAACCTATACACGTTCCAATACAAACCCTACGCCTACTATCCCCTGACCTAACCATCCCCAACTGGCTATTCCCACAGACGTCAACCACGGCAGAACTTAGAAACACAATTCAACATAAACCATTTACAGTAATCCAATCCACCCACAAAGCACCCACATCAGACTTTCTCACCTACCTGCGCATTCAATCATGCTTATCCAGAAACCCAAGTATAGAAGGATCCCTACCAAACAAACTCTGGAGCTTCTATTTCACACAAGAATCCCAATCTAAGGGCATCTCTATTATCTACTCCACACTACAAGAACAAAATACCTTTAACAAATCCAAACCATTTACTGACTGGGAAACAGACACCCACAAACAATTCTCAGACCAACAATGGACTCAGGCATTAAAAACGGTTTACAAAGCCACAAGATGCACCTCTCTATGGGAACTTACAAACAAAATCACACTCAGATGGTACTTGACATCACTCAAACTAGCTAAATTCCAAACCAACTCCTCAGCCCTATGTTGGAGACAATGCAACCACACAGGAACTCTATTACACATTCTATGGCACTGCCCAATAATAACAAACCTATGGAAAGAAGTAACACACTTAATACAAGACATTGGACACTTTAATATCACCCTAACGCCACAACTGGCTATACTAAACATGATACCAGATACGATTCCCCACGCATTCAAAACGATCCTCACGCACATTCTCCTTGCAACCAGACTACTTCTAACCAGAAACTGGAAAACACATAACGTCCCCACTATACTGGAAGTGATTACCCTAGTCCACTCACACTATACCTACGAACTCATAGGAACAAGAGGTTCGGCATCACATCACAAAATACAAGCAAATTGGTCCCAATGGAAAAACTGGTATAATAATAGCAGAATAGCATAAATCTCTTTTCACAAAATTATTCTTCTGAAATGATGCACACTGGAATGGACGACCTAATATATGCATATTACAAACAATGCTCTCATTACCCTTCCCCTTCTCCCTCCTTCACCTCCCCCTACCCCTACTACTCTATTCATCCCACTTCCTAAATATGTGCCCATATTACACTATTGTTATTGTACCACAATGTCTGTTTTATACATTGTAACATGTGTAATACTGTTCTTTAATGATTTTGAATAACTATTGCAAGATATACTGTAATTCTATATTACGTTATTGTCAACTGGCAAAAAGTAATAAAAATTTATTTTGAAAAAAAATATTAAACATCTACCACCCACCTGCGCTTCAGATCAGCATCCAATGTTCACACTATGAAACAAGGTGCCCGTCCAGTGCTTCTACAAATGATTTATATATACCACCCCAACTATGAGGATATTGACTACAGCTCTACAGCCAGCCAATCATTACAGCATGGGTCGTCTGCAACTGATCCATATAGTTACCGCACAAGTTCTAGTAAGCTTCCATACATGATTCAATCTCAAATGGGCTGTCTGAACCCGGTCCATGCGACTATCGCACAAACGATAGTCAGACAACCTGCTCTTAAATGTATCCATCCATCCGGTGTCATAACTCTGGCCATCATAGGTATGTGGATAGCACCACGACTGAGGCCATCATGCGTTGTGTTTATCCCCCCCTAGCGGTGAGGGCCACAATCGCACCCCTTCAGACGTGGAGTCACTGTAGCCCGCACCGCTGGCATAAATCCCTGCAATTACCGCCCAAAGTTCACTACTACAACACGCCTAATGGAATTCACACTGTGTCAACCTACATGATGTCATGATTCTAGACATCATATATTGTTAGTGAAGAGAGATTCCACTCCAGGTAAGATACCCAATTCCCAAGACCTTCACACGCGCTGTTTTCAGATTATAACTAAACTGAGGGCATCTATCTATCCTCAGCTAATTGAAAATTAATCAAAAGTCATCAATGAAGCAATTTAAATCTACCTCAATATTGAGGCCTCTGGGCGCAAGACATTTTAACCGAAATATCCATAGGGTCTCTCTCTGTGAGAGATCCCTTACCCTGTTTGACCCTCTCCATGACGATTAAACACAGTCTATTCCGCAAAATTGTGCTAAGGAGGGGTCTTGATCATGTTTCTCTTCCCGGTGACTCCGCCCCCCTCTGACGCACAGGACATGACGGGACTTCCCTGTGGCATTCCCCGTGACGTCACAGGGAAGTCCCGTCAAGTCACCGTGCGTCAGAGGGGGTGGGGTCCCCTGGCCTCATCAACATGGGGACAAGGTGTTTTGGGGGGCTACCCCAAAGCATCCTCCCAATGTTGAGGGCATGTGGCCTGGTACGGTTCAGGAGGGGGGGCGCACTCTCGCCCCCCCCCTCTTTTCCTGCGGCCTGCCAGGTTGCATGCTCGGATAAGGGTCTGGCATGGATTTTTGGGGGGACCCCACGCCCCACGCCGTTTTTTTTTTTTTGGCGGGGGGTTTCCCTTAAAATCCATACCAGACCTGAAGGGCCTGGTATGGAATTTAGGGGGACTCCCACGTCTTTTTTTTTTTAAATTTTGGTTCGGGGTTCCCCTTTGGGGAATTCCCATGCCGTTTTTATCAATGAACTTCTATATGTATTGTCGGCAATGCAATAGCCGTGGGTAGTTTTAAATGGGTTTTTTCCTTCAAAATGTCATTTTGCTGTCAGACTATTCTAAACACAGGAAACATGTGCCCCTTTACAGGCATACTATAGACCAGTGTTTCTCAACTCCAGTCCTCAAGGCGCACCAACAGGTCATGTTTTCAGGATTTCCCTCAGATGAAACAGCTGTGGTAATTACTAAGGCAATGAAACTGATCAAATCACCTGTGCAAAATAGTGGAAATCCTGAAAACATGACCTGTTGGTGCGCCTTGAGGACTGGAGTTGAGAAACACTGCTATAGACACCCCCCAGGTACAAAATTTAAAGGAATATTACACTTTTATTGTTTGACTTTAAGCATTATTAAAATCACTGCTCCTGAAAAAACGGCCGTTTTTAAAACTTTTTTTTGCATTGATCCATGTCCCCTGGGGCAGGACCCAGGTCCCCAAACACTTTTTATGACAATAACTTGCATATTAGCCTTTAAAATTAACACTTTTGATTATTCATGTTCGTGTCCCATAGACTTTAACGGTGTTTGTGTGTTCGAACGATCTTTTTTTCTGTTCGCATGTTCTGGTGCGAACCGAACAGGGGGGTGTTCGGCTCATCCCTAGTCTCTAGGTGTATTTGCTATTTCCTGTATCGTCTTACTCAGCATATTTTCTTGGTACCCCCTTCTGTATAAATTTAATTTGTATAATTTTTTTTTTGCCCCTTGGGTATATTACGAATCCAGGTAGGATGATGTCCACTATTGATTGTCAAGTAACTGTTGCGATCCGTGGGCTTAAAGTATATTTTTGTGTTTAGCCCATTCACCCTTTTCTTACCCTGATGAAAAGTGCAGCGCATTGTCAATTTTTGATGGTTTGGTTACCATGGGTGACAACAAAAATAATGGCAGACCTGATGGTCTTGGTCAAGTTGATCTGGTTGTAGCAAACCCTGAAAAATGTAATGAGATAGGGAATGGTATGATTGACACAGAAGAGGTAAAAGATACAGCAGAATTAGGCCCCATACAGGTTCAGGAGGGTAGGTCTGGGGAAGATTTCCTGAGGTTTGAGAAATTTCTAAGGTCTGAGAAGAACCGTGGTAAACAATGGACGATAAGAGGGTGCCTGTACATAGAGCGCAGAGAGGGACCTGTGTTACCCCAATAAAAAAGTCCCTGCTTATCACTAAAAAAGGGTTTAAAAATCGGATTCCTTCCAAATTAAATAAAGAGAAAAAGGGTGGTCTAGTGGAAATTAAGGGAGCACTTTATAACTTTACCGATATCCGACCCTTAAAGCTCAGATGTCTGCATTATGTTAAAAAAGGTACCACGATTAGTAAACTCTGTACTGTCAAGGTGGCTAGTGTAGGCCCAAGGAAAATAGAAAGACATTGCTTTTGGAAGCGTACTTGTAAAAAGGCATGGGAGTGTCTTTGTAGAGCCTGAGTAAATGTAGCAGGGGGACATGGAGAAAGTCACCTGGTGGGACAAGATTTGGCCCATGTGGTTGGTAGCTTGCATGGCCATGTCAAAGTGAGGAGGTTGTACTGGTGTGTTCCACCCTCTGGGTCGAAAGAAGGGGGGGATATGTGATAGTGTGGTACCCCACCAGTGTATTGGTCCAGGATTCGCAACCAGGCAGGTTGAGGGGCTCCGGGGTATTTGCTTGTTTGAGAGGAAACTGTCTTTTCAGTTTCCTCATTATTTAGCAAGGTCCATTTTGGGACCTGGAGCCTGAAGATTTCTTAAAGATCCGGGTGGGATGAAATCCCCAGTCCTGGGTCCAGGTTTTGGGACTCCCCGGCGCACTGAATTTTCAGGTGTGTGTGGGCCTGATAGCAGAGTCATGATTCTGGGCTCCACCCAGAGAGACAGGAGTCCAGGCTTGCAAGGGAGAACCCAGAGAGTGGAGGTGTGCACTGAAGTACCCAGAGAGTGCAGGTATGCACTGAAGTACCCAGAGAGTGCAGGCTGCAAGGTAAAAGCTAGAGACCTGAGTCTGAGGTTGCTGACAGTAGTCAGGAGAGCTCCATGTGGGAGCCTGAGCAGTGGTGCGTCTGCTGCTGAAGAGAGCCAGGTGGCTCTGTATTTTGTTTGCAATGCTGCATGTGTAATCCAGGAGGCTAAAGATCCTTTTATTTAAAGCTGATGGTGAAAACCCCCTGCGAGGGAAACTACTTTTGTTTTCATTTCTGGAACTTTGATTTCCTTTAATAAAAGTGGGCCAAAAAAGCCCTGAAAAGGAATCATCTGTGTGGACTGTTCTCGCTAGCGGGTGCTACGCTTGAGCTAAACAACCCCCAAACCTCACAATATATTTCCACTGCATTCTAGTCTAGCCAAGCCTATATCTGACTCCAGGCCATTCCTGGTATACATTTTCAAATACACTTTCAGTCAGGCAGGCAGGTGATTCAGTGATCTGCACTGCCTTAAATATATATACAGTCTCCTACATATATATATATATATATATCCACTGCATTCCAGTCTAGCCAAGCCTATATCTGACTGTAGGCCATTCCTGGTTTACGATTTAAAATATACTTTCAGGCAGGCAGGTAGGTGATTCAGTGATCTGCAGTGCATTAAATATATATACAGTCTCCTACATATATATATCCACAGCATTCCAGTCTAGCCAAGCCTATATCTGACTGTAGGCCATTCCTGGTGTACGTTTTCAAATATACTTTCAGGCAGGCAGGCGATTCAGTGATCTGCAGTGCATAAAATATATATACAGTCTCCTACATACATATCCACTGCATTCCAGTCTAGCCAAGCCTATATCTGACTGTAGGCCATTCCTGGTGTCTGTTTTCAAATATACTTTCAGGCAGGCAGGTGATTCAGTGATCTGCAGTGCATAAAATATATATACAGTCTCCTACATACATATCCACTGCATTCTAGTCTAGCCAAGTCTATATCTGACTGCAAGCCATTCCTGGTGTACGTTTTCAAATACACTTTCAGGCAGGCAGGCAGGTGATTCAGTGATCTGCAGTGCATTAAATATATGTACAATCTCCTACATATATAAATCCACTGCATTCCAGTCTAGCCAAGCCTATATCTGACTGCAGGCCATTCCTGGTGTACGTTTTCAAATACACTTTCAGTCAGACAGGCAGGTGATTCAGTGATCTGCACTGCCTCCAACCCCACTATACCTTTAGTCCTCTCAGAAACCTGCACTGAGAGGAATGAAGGTGTAGAATTAGGTGTGCCAAGTACTTGCGGGCAGTCTGCTATCGCTACACCAATATCCAATTGTAACAGCAAATTTCCCTATCCCAGTTGCTAAACCATCAAAAGAAATTTGGTTCCAGCCATCCACATGCTCAGCTGCTGAATGCTAGCTTGGCTAAATTGCTAGCACTCCAACTGCTGCCTTTTCAGCTGGTAGACTCTGCCCCCATTCGTGAATTTGTGGAATGTGCGGTACCTCAGTGGCAGGTTCCCAAATACCATTTATTTTCATGGAAGGCCATTCCGGCTCTCTACCGGCATGTGGAAGGCAATGTCTTGGCCTCGTTAGACAAGGCGGTCAGTGGTAAGGTGCATATTATCGCTGACTCATGGTCAAGCAGGCATGGACAGGGACATTACCTTTCTTTCACGGCGCACTGGGTAACTCTGCTGGCAGCTGGGAAGGATGCAGGACAGGGTGCAGTATTATTGGAGCTTGTTCCGCCACCATGCCTCCAAAATGATATTAGTGGTGATTCTGCCACACCTCTCTCCTCCACCCCTCCTCTTCTTCTTCCTCTATGGCCTCTTTCTCTGCATATTTCTCCTCAGAACCAGCGGTGCTCCGTAGGCATTCAAGGGGCTACGCAAGCACTCAGGCAAAAGATGACATGCGGTGCTTGAGTTTGTCTGCTTAGGGGACAGGAGCCACACTGAGGCAGAGATTCTGTCAGCTCTGCAGGGCAGACTCAGAGGTGGTTGATGCCATGCCAGCTTCAGCCAGGATTGGTGGTTTGCGAAAATGGCACCAACCTCCTCTCCGCCCTCCGACAGGGACACTTGACCCATGTTCCCTGTTTGGCTCACGTCCCGAATTTGGTGGTGCAGTGATTCTTGTGCAGGTACCCAGGCTTACAGGATCTCCTGAGGTAGGCCAGAAAAGTCTGTGGGCATTTCCACCGGTCATATAATGCCAGTGCTCGGCTGGCTGACCTTCAAAAGGAATGCAACCTGCCCAAGATCCGCCTCATTTGTGACATGCCCACCAGGTGGAACTCAACATTGGGAATGCTGCAGCAGCTGCACACACAGCAGAGGGCCATCAATGAGTACCTGTGTGAATATGGCACTAGGACAGGGTCAGGGGAGTTTGGCTTTTTTTTTTGCCACGCCAAGGGCTACTGATCAAGAATGCATGCACTGTCCTGTCACCATTTGAGGAGGCCACGAGGATGGTGAGTAGTGACAGCGCAGGCATCAGTGATACTGTCCCTTTTGTCTTTCTGTTGGAGCATACGCTTCATGGAATAATGGACAGGGCACTTGAGGTAGAACAGAGGGAGGAAGAGGAGGACTTCCTTACCTCTCAAGGCCCCCTTTATCCAGACAGTATTCCTGTGGGCCTGCCGATCACACAGGAAGAGGAGGAGGATGAGGATTGTGTCAGCGTGGAGGTGGAGCCTAGAACTCAGCATCAGAAAAATCCAGAAATCAAGATAGGGAGGGGGCATCACCACTCCAGATGGGTCAGACAAAGGTAGAAAGCCTCGCCTCCAGTTTAGAAGCCCAGGTGCTGGCAATGCATATAGCAATCAAAATCGGAGAAGTTCTGGACAGCCGCACTCAAAAATAGTTTTTGGCTTTCATTCAAACAATGTCATCAAAAATACAAGTCACAGCAGTCCTTTCTGCTGTGACTTGTATTTTTGATGAAATTTTTTGAATAAAAGGCAAAAACTTTTTTTGAGTGCAGCTGTCCAGAACTTCTTCCGATTTTGATCACTCAGCATCAGCAGCAGTCTTCAAGGGATCATTTTGAGTCCCCAGAAACCCATGGACTTGTATGTGGCTGGGAGGAGGTGGCTGTGGATCATGTCATCCTTAGTAACCAAGAGGACTCTGGATCGAATGCCTCAGCAAACCTTCGCTGCATGGCCTCCCTGATCCTGCAAAGCCTGCGAAAGGACCCTCAGATTCGTGGGATCAAGGAGAGGGATCATTACTGGCTGGCAACCTTTCTTGATCCACGTTACAAGGGTAAGGTTGTGGAACTTATCCAGCCTTCAAAGAGGAAGCAGAGGATGAAACATCTTTGGGAGGCCTTGCAGAAAGGTTTGTGCAATGCATTTCCAGAGCCTAGGAGGTTACAATTTCCTGGTCCTTGACAACGTGTTGCTGAGGCTTCGGTCAGTCACAGAAGGAGCGGTGGAGAAGGTGGCCGTCTGACTGATGCGTTTAGACAATTCTTTAGTCCGCAGCCCCAAGGTCTGATCGGTTCCAGCAACCAGCGGCTTATTTACATGGTGCAGGAATACCTAGGGGCAATATCAGACTTGGAGACCTTACCAACCGAAAATCCACTGGGTTACTGGGTCTTGAGGATGGATCACTGGCCAGAGTTTGCACAATATGCAATTGAGCTACTGGCCTGTCCTGCATCCAGCAATCTTTCTGAACGCACATTCAGTGCTGCTGGAGGCTTTGTAACCGATCACAGAATGCGCCTGTCCACAGACTCAGTTGATCGGCTCACCTTAATAAAAATGAATCAGTCTTGGATCACTAGCTACCAAGCCCCTAATGCTGATGTAACCGATTAATTTTTCTATGCATGGGAGATCCCTTGAAGACTGCCTATGCTGAGTGACTATCCTGTTATGCTGAGTGGCTATCCTATTCCTCCTCAATGTTCATGTTGATAGCTTCTAAGAAAATTTTTGTTTCCTGGCACCACCACCAGTGCCTAAGGCCCAATTTTTCTGCCCCTGTTTAACAGGGGCATATAATTATAATTTTTGCTGTAATATTTTGCAGCAGGGCTCGTTCTTGCTCTCAACTAGAGTATCTGTGAGGTTTTACAGTGTTGTGCCACCACCGCCTAAGGCCCAATCTTTCTGCCCCTGTTTAACAGGGGCATGTAATTACAATATTTGGTCTAATATTTCACAGCAGGGCTTGTTCCTGCGCTCAACAACAGAATCTGTGAGGGGTTACATTGTTGTGGCACTACCACCACTGCCTAAGACCCAATTTTTATGCCCCTGTTTAACAGGAGCGTGTAATTACAATTTTTGATCTAATATTTCACAGCAGGGCCCTTTCCTGCACCCACCAAGAGTAACTGTGAGGGCTTACATTGTTATGGCACCACCACCACACCACCACCAAAGGCCCAATTTTTCTGACTCTGTTCAACAGGGGCATGTAATTACAATTCTTGGTATAATATTTCACAGCAGGGCTCGTTCCAGCGCCCACCAAGAGTAATTGTGAGGGCTTACAGTGTTCTGGTACCCCCAACACCTATGGCCCAATTTTCTGCAGAGTATATAGGGCAGGCCGTATAGTATATACAGGCGGTCCCCTACTTTCATACATTCGACTTACAAACGACTCCTACTTACAAACAGAGGGAGACAACAGGAAGTGAGAGGAAATCTACCCCTAGGAAGGGAAATTCCCTCCTGTAAGTGTTAATATGGGAAAAAGGTGTCTCCACTGATGCTTTATCACCAATCCTTGTTTCCCTAATAATCCCAAATTTTTAAAATCCAATTGTCATTGGGACAGAAAGTGAGGTGAAATCTTCTGAACAGGAGCACAAACAGCAAAACAAATGTTACAGGGGTGATAACCCTTCCCTATGTTATCCAAAAGCTTAAAAATAGATTTTTTGGCTGGAGCTACACTTTCAAAATGTACCTGCTCCAAATAACAAACAGATTCAACTTAAGGACAAACCTACAGTCCCTGTCTTGTTTGGACCGCCTGTATACTGCTGTTTAGAGTATATAGGGCCTGGGGGCCCCACGCCTTTTCTTTTTTTAATTTGGGTGCGGGGTTCCCCTTAATATCCATACAAGACCCAAAGGGCCTGGTAATGGGCTGGGGGGGTACCATTGCGTTTTTCTCAATAATTTTCATCGATATTGCCAGGACCCAACATTACATTACAGCCGCAAGCAGTTTTAAATGACTTTTATTCATTTAGAAATGTCATTTTGTGCAGGGACTGTTCTAAACACGGGAGGCACGTGCCACTTTACAGGCATACTATAGTCACCCCCAGGTACGATGTTTAAACATATATTTCACTTTTATTTTTTCACTTTAAGCATTATTAAAATCACTGCTCACAAAAAACGTCTGTTTTTAAAACTTTTTTTTGCATTGATACATGTCCCCTGGGGCAGGACCCGGGTCCCCAAACACTTTTTAGGACAATAGCTTGCATATTAGCCTTTAAAATTCGCAGTTTTGATTTTTCACGGTCGGGTCCCATAGACTTTAACGGTGTTCGAATGTTCGCACAAACTTTCAGTCTGTTCGCATGTTCTGCAGCAAACCGAACCGGGGGGGGGGGGGGGGGGGGCGGGGGGTGGTGGTGTTTGGCTCATCCCTAATTTCTGTAGATTTTCATATTATTGGTAATTAAAAAAAATATATATATAAACAGTGGTGATGGAAAGTATTCAGACCCCCTTAAATTTTTCACTCTTTATTATATTGCAGCCATTTGCTAAAATCATTTAAGTTCATTTTTTTCCCTCATTAATGAACACATAGCACCCCATTTTGACAGAAAAACACAGAATTGTTGACATTGTTGCAGATTTATTAAAAAAAGAAAAATTGAAATATCACATGGTCCTAAGTATTCAGACCCTTTGCTGTGACACTCATATATTTAACTCAGGTGCTTTCTTCTGATCATCCTTGAGATGGTTCTACACCTTAATTTGAGTCCAGCTCTGTTTGATTATACTGATTGGACTTGATTAGGAAAGCCACACACCTGTCTATATAAGACCTTACAGCTCACAATGCATGTCAGAGCAAATGAGAATCATGAGGTCAAAGGAACTGCCTGAAGAGCTCGGAGACAGAATTGTAACAAGGCACGGATCTGGCGAAGGTTACCAAAAAATGTCTGCTGAACTTAAGGTTCCTAAGAGCACAGTGGCCTCCATTCCATAAATGGAAGACATTTGGGATGACCAGAACCCTTCCTGGAGCTGGCCGTCCGGCCAAACTGAGCTATCGGGGGAGAAGAGCCTTGGTGAGAGAGGTAAAGAAGAACCCAAAGATCACTGTGGCTGAGTTTCAGAGATGCAGTCGGGAGATAGGTGAAAGTTGTAGAAAGTCAACCATCACTGCAGCCCTCCACCAGTCAGGGCCTTTTTGACAGAGTGGCCCAACGGAAGCCTCTCCTCAGTGCGACACATGAAAGCCGCATGGAGTTTGCTAAAAAACATCCGAAGGACTCCAAGATGGTGAGAAATAAGATTATCTGATGAGACCAAGATTGAACTTCTTAGCCTTAATTCTAAGTGGTATGTGTGGAGAAAACCAGGCACTGCTCATCACCTGTCCAATGCAGTCCCAACAGTGAAGCATGGTGGTGGCAGCATCATGCTGTGGGGGTGTTTTTCAGCTGCAGGGACAGGACGACTGGTTGCAATCGAGGGAAAGATGAATGCGGCCAAGTACAGGGATATATCCTGGATGAAAACCTTCTCCAGAGTGTTCAGGACCTCAGACTGGGCCAAAGGTTTACCTTCCAACAAGACAATGACCCTAAGCACACAGCTAAAATAACGAAGGAGTGGTTTCACAACTCTGTGACTGTTCTTGAATGGCCCAGCCAGAGCCCTGACTTAAACCTAATTGAGCATCTCTGGAGAGACCTAAAAATGGCTGTCCACCAACGTTTACATAACATAACTGGACATAACTAACATAACTGGAGAGGATCTGCAAGGAGGAATGGCAGAGGATCCCCAAATACAGGTGTGAAAAACTTGTTGCATCTTTCCCAAAAAGACTCATGGCTCTATTAGATCAAAAGGGTGCTCCTACTGAATACTTAGAACCGTGATATATATATATATATATATATATATATATATACACACACACGCACCATGAACATAGTTGTTATGTGTTCAGCTTGGTGTGCATTGCTATTAGGCAAGAATCTTCTATTGCAGAAAAAAAGGTGTAGCATTTATTTTCTGCACAAAAAACAATTCAGGGACACCTTTTTTCTGTGCATCCACAAAGCCACTGGCAGGGAATGTACTTCAAATAGAGGAGGGGCATTTATTTTAAACAACAAATTGATAAGTTACAATTTAAAAGAGAAGTGCAGCCAATCTTGTTTAGCTGGGCTTCTCCTATGGATCACAGGAGTGCAATTTGTTTTGCACTCCTTTGACCCATTTTCAGCAGAGAGCGAACTAAAGTCCACTCTCTGCTGACCTCACAGATTTCAGTCCAGGCACCACATCATCCCAACAATGGGAGTCTGGATCCACTAGGTGCTTGGACCGACACACGTCTCAGCCTGAGACACCTGCTCTGCCCCCTCCACGGCTCAGCACTCAAATGAGCATGGAGGGAGAAGAGCAGAGAGCTGTGACTGACAGTCTGCAGCTCTCTGCTCACGGAGCTGTGAAAACCGAGCACTAGGCAATGTCCGAGCGCTCGGTTTTCACTGCAGAGGCAACGGGGGAAAGATGGATCATCGAACCGATGCTGCATCCATCTAGCTAAGTATAAATTAAAGGGGTTGTAAAGGTAAATTTTTATTTTTTTTTTTTTTTATTTTATTTTTTTTAAATAACAAACATGTTATACTTACCTTCACTGTGCAGCTCGTTCTGCACAGAGTGGCCCCGAACCTGCTCTTCTGGGGTCCCTCGGCGGCTGTTTCAGCTACTCCCCGCAAGCACTAACCACCTTAATACGAGCTCCCTCGCATGGTGGTTAGTTCTTGCGGGCGCGCTCCCGTGATACAGCCGGCGGCTATAGCCGCTCACTGTATCACTCGGCCCCGCCCCCCAGCGCGCCGCGTCATTGGATGTGATTGACAGCAGTGCGAGCCAATGGCTGCGCTGCTTCCAATCCATCCACTATAGCCAATCAGCGGCCAGGCTGAGCAGAGGAATAGATGTCGGGAGCGAGCAGCTGACTTTCAAAGGGGTCAGGTAAGTAAAACGGGGGGGCTGGGGGCGGCGGTATTGTCAGAAGTTTTTTCACCTTAATGCATAGAATGCATTAAGGTGAAAAAATGTTTACCTTTACAACCCCTTTAAAAAGAAAAAGGAAACCCCTACTTCTCTTTCAATTTAAAAAACTGTATATATAGGAAGGTTTATTATAACGACAGAAACAGCCAAAAGGGAGTGTTCATTGCTAAAATTATTTATCTACTGTATTTGTTTAAACTGTAGACTGTATTTTTAAACTATACCATTTAAAGTAATGTTGGGAACAGGATCAAGAAAGCAGACTCAAGAGGGGAAGTGAAAGGCAGCCTCAGCCTGGGCTCTGACCAGGCCATGCCCCCAGTGTGTTTCGCTCTGCCCCTCAGAGCTTAATGATGTGGATGGGAGTTCTGAGTAAGGGGGGTTAAAAGCATCATTGGCTGTCACATGCCCAAAAAAAGAGGATGAAACAAAAATAATAGAGATGAGGATGAATCAGTCATAAATGTCACAATTGAAAAGCCTCTACTTTGTAGTACACTGAGACAAATGGATAATCTTGAGGCTACAAAAAAGCTGAAATTACTGATTTAAATGTCCATATAGAAAAAAAGTGTACCTATACTGTATATAAATATATTAAACCCCACTAAAGACAACAAAATTGATTGAAAATGGGTTAAAAACAATATGTACACAACATTTATGGATATGCTCAACAAAACAGGGGAGGGTAAAATGGAACAAACTGTTACAGTGCAATGATACAAATAAAGCATCAAAAATCAGCTTTAACCACTTCAGCCCCGGAAGGATTTACCCCCTTCCTGACCAGAGCACTTTTTACAATTTGGCACTGCGTCGCTTTAATTGCTAATTGCGCGGTCATGCAATGGTGTACCCAAACGAAATTTGCGTCCTTTTCTTCCCACAAATAGAGCTTTCTTTTGATGGTATTTGATCACCTCTGCCATTTTTATTTTTTGTGCTATAAACAGAAAAAGACCGAAAATTTTGAAAAAAAAAATGATATTTTCTACTTTTTGTTATAAAAAAAATCCAATAAACTCAATTTTAGTCATACATTTAGGCCAAAATGTATTCGGCCACATGTCTTTGGTAAAAAAAATGTCAATAAGCGTATATTTATTGGTTTGCGCAAAAGTTATAGCGTCTACAAACTAGGGTACATTTTCTGGAATTTACACAGCTTTTAGTTTATGACTGCCTATGTCATTTCTTGAGGTGCTAAAATGGCAGGGCAGTACAAACCCCCCCCCCCAAATGACCCCATTTTGGAAAGTAGACACCCCAAGGAAATTGCTGAGAGGCATGTTGAGCCCATTGAATATTTATTTTTTTTGTCCCAATTGATTGAATAATGACAAAAAAAAAAAAAAATTACAAAAAGTTGTCACTAAATGATATATTGCTCACACAGGCCATGGGCATATGTGTAATTGCACCCCAAAATACATTCAGCTGCTTCTCCTGAGTACGGGGATACCACATGTGTGGCACTATTTGGGAGCCTAGCCGCGTACGGGGCCCTGAAAACCCAGCACCACCTTCAGGATTTCTAAGGGCATACATTTTTGATTTCACTCCTCACTACCTATCACAGTTTTGAAGGCCATAAAATGCCAAGATGGCACAAACCCCCCCCCAAATGACCCCATTTTGGAAAGTAGACACCCCAAGCTATTTGCTGAGAGGCATGGTGAGTATTTTGCATCTCTCATTTGTTTTTGAAAATGAAGAAAGACCAGAAAAAATTTTTTTTTTTTCAATTTTCAAAACTTTGCGACAAAAATTGAGGTCTGCAAAATACTCACTATACCTCTCAGCAAATAGCTTGGGGTGTCTACTTTCCAAAATGGGGTCATTTGGGGGGGTTTTGTGCCAACTGGGCATTCCATGGCCTCCGAAACTGTGATAGGCAGTGAAGAGTGAAATCAAAAATTTACGGCCTTAGAAAGCCTGAAGGCGGTGCTTGGTTTTCGGGGTCCCGTGCGCGGCTAGGCTCCCAAAAAGTCCCACACATGTGGTATCCCCATACTCAGGAGAAGCAACAGAATTTATTTTGGGGTGTAATTTCACAAATCCCCATGGCATGTTTGAGCAATATAACATTTAGTGACAACTTTGTGCAAAAAAAAAAAAAAATTGTCTCTTTCCCGCAACTTGTGTCACAATATAAAATATTCCATGGACTCGACATGACTCTCAGCAAATAGCTTGGGGTGTCTACTTTCCAAAATGGTGTCATTTGGGGGGGTTTGAACTGTCCTGGCATTTTATGCACAACATTTAGAAGCTTATGTAACACATCACTCACTCTTCTAACCACTTGAAGACAAAGCCCTTTCTGACACTTTTTGATTACATGAAAAAATTATTTTTTTTTGCAAGAAAATTACTTTGAACCCCCAAACATTATATATTATTTTAAAGCAAATGCCCTACAGATTAAAATGGTGGGTGTTTCATTTTTTTTTTTCACACAGTAATTGCGCAGCGATTTTTCAAACGCATTTTTTGTGGAAAAAACACACTTTTTTAAATTTTAATGCACTAAAACACACTATATTGCCCAAATGTTTGATGAAATAAAAAAGATGATCTTGTACATCTTGTACATGATCCGAGTACATGGATACCAAACATGACATGCTTTAAAATTGCGCACAAACGTGCATTGGCAACAAAATTAATACATTTTTAAAAGCCTTTAAAAGCCTTTACAGGTTACCACTTTAGATTTACAGAGGAGGTCTACGGCTAAAATTACTGCCCTCGATCTGACCTTCGCGGTGATACCTCACATGCATGGTGCAATTGCTGTTTACATTTGACGCCAGACCGACGCTTGCGTTCGCCTTAGCGCGAGAGCAGGGGGGACAGGGGTGCTTTTTTTCTTTATTTTTTTGCTTTTTTATCTTATTTTTAAACTGTTCCTTTCATTTTTTTTTTTTAAATCATTTTTATTGTTATCTCAGGGAATGTAAATATCCCCTATGATAGCAATAGGTAGTGACAGGTACTCTTTTTTGAAAAAATTGGGGTCTATTAGACCCTAGATCTCTCCTCTGCCCTCAAAGCATCTGACCACACCAAGATCGGTGTGATAAAATGCTTCCCCAATTTCCCAATGGCGCTGTTTACATCCGGCGAAATCTAAGTCATAAAATGCTCGTAGCTTCCGGTTTCTTAGGCCATAGAGATGTTTGGAGCCACTCTGGTCTCTGATCAGCTCTATGGTCAGCTGGCTGAATCACCGGCTGCATTCTCAGGTTCCCTGTTGAGACAGGAGAGCCAGAGAAAAACATGGAAGACGGTGGGGGGGGGGCATTCCCTCCCACTGCTTGTAAAAGCAGTCCAGAGGCTAATTAGCCGCTAGGATTGCTTTTACATGAAAGCCGACCGCTGGCTAAAAAGAATGATACCAAGAATGATACCTAAACCTGCAGGCATCATTCTGGTATAACCACTCAAAGTCGTGAATGGCGTACCTGAAGACAAAAAAAATGGTTAACAATAAAGCACAGTAAACGGTAAAGTATAAAAAATTGCATACCTGAAAAGCAAACATGATAAAACATAATAACAATAAAACATTGCAGAATATAATACAGTAAAAAAGAGCAGAACAATAGAGAGAGAATAGAGAGAGAGAAAACAATGAAACAACAATTATTTTTTTTTAATTTTTGTTTGTGTTTTTTTTTTTTTTTTTTTTACACTTTTTTTTGTAACTGTAACTTTTATAACTGTAACCGGTTGCAGGTTCGGGTCTCTCAAAATGCGATGGCATCTTGGGAGACAATGTGAAAGTGTCCCTAGTCTGTGGAATGCTGTACCCTACGCTAATACTCAACTAGTGAATGGTAGCGTTCAAAACATTCACCAATGCAAAGACCAGGATTATCAGGAGGGACAGGAGGGACAATAATAGCGGGTGTCACGTCTATATCCGCGCTTGCTGCAGACACAACATCTTTTTTGGGGGGGTTCGTTGGGTAGGGGTACTCGGGAGGACATATAAATGCCTCTCATGCAGCCGACTGCATTTGGTTGGGGATGTGAATGGGGGAAGTACGGGCGCTGCAGAAGCGGTGGGTTCCCAATTAGGATTGGCGAATGCAGCAGGAAGGGCATTATGGGCACGACAGGCCTATGTTTGTCTTTTTGGTGGCAGCGGGACACTACTTGTGCCTGCCACCTCACCAGCTTAAACTGCACTTATGGGACTCGCCACGTCACCAAGTGTTACTGCAGTGCTGGTATGACTACGACCGGGGTGTACTAGGCCGCTGGTGCTTGCCAGTTCACCAAAACGCTACAAAAAAAAGTGACAGTGATCGATCGATACTGCACTTGGGTGGGCTGGGCTGGGCTGGGCGGAGGGGCAAAACGCAGGTGCTAGCAGGTATCTGGGCTGATCCCACTAACACTGTTTTTTGGAACCCTAAACTGCTGGGGACGCTAGTATAGATCTGATCGGATCAGTTATTGATCCGATCAGATACTATACCACTAAGGGAGGCGTATGCTGCGTGTGTGGGTGTTAGCGGTACTGGCGCTAATCTGACACTGCCTGGGGCTGGTGCTTGCCAGTTCACCAAAATGCTACCAAAAAAACTGTTAGCGATCGCAGGGATCAGGCCTGACTCTGCGAACGCTGCAGTTATGCGTTAAGTGTTTTGTAAGTGACAGTGATCGATCGATACTGCACTTGGGTGGGCTGGGCTGGGCCGGGCGGAGGGGCAAAACGCAGGTGCTAGCAGGTATCTGGGCTGATCCCGCTAACACTGCGTTTTTGGGAACCCTAAACTGCTGGGGACGCTAGTATAGATCTGATCGGATCAGATATTGATGCGTTCAGATACTATACCACTAAGGGAGGTGTACGGTGCGTGCGTGGGTGTTCGCGGTACTGGCGCTAATCTGACGCTGCCTGGGGCGATGCATATCACCGCCGGGCGATCAGGGGGCTAAACCTTTATTCGGTAATAAACGGCGGGTGCCCTGACACTATAAAAAATAAACGAACTAACCAGCGTCACCTGTAACAGTTATACGGTGATCAGTGGTGAAAGGGTTAACTAGGGGGCAATCAAGGGGTTAAAACATTTATTAGATAGTATATGGGGGTCCCTGTCGCTATAAAACGCTGACAGTGAACCTAAATATTTACGTTCCTAACTAGCGTCACCAGTGACACTAATACAGCGATCAGAAAAATGATCGCTTAGCGACACTGGCGACAGGGCGTGATCAAGGGGTTAAAACTTTATTAGGGGGGTTAGGGGGGTACCCTAGACCTACAGGGGGCTAACACTCACTGTCCTACCACTGCTAACTGTCACAAACTGACACTATGCAGTAATCAGGAAAAAAAAAAAAAACCTGCTTGGTGTCAGTTTGTGACTGGGGGGGGTGATTGGGGGGGGATCGGGGGGCGATCGGGGGGGATCGGGGGTGTTTAGTGTGCCTGGCATGTTCTACTGTGTTGTGTGTGAGTGTTGGTGCACTTACATGTCTTCTCTCCTCGGCGCTGGAACGGAATCTGCCCAGCCGAGGAGAGATGACATCACATCCTCTGCCTCTGTGTACTATACAGAGGCAGGGGATGTTTCTCATTGACTGGGAGCGATCGCGAGGGGGGGGGCCACGATCGGATGGTCTCCCTCTCGTCTCTCATCGCTCCCAACCAAATGCCGACCGCCGATGGCACCGGGGGGGGGGTCCAATCGGACCCCCCGCCCACGGGAAGGCAATCACGTACCAGGTACGTGATTTTTGCCTGCCCGTGCCGCTCTGATCACGTATATAGGCGTGAGGTGGTCGGCAAGTGGTTAACCACTTCACACCCAAGGTATGTACCTGTACGTCCTCGTGTTTCAGTGATTATATCAGGATGATACCTGCACCTACAGGCATCATCCTGGTATCATTCATTTAAGCCAGCGATTCTATTTCAGGCAGAAGTGATCTGAGTGGCTAATTAGCCACTTGATCACTTCTGTGGGTGGCGAAAAGGCTCTCCTGTCCCATCATGGAAGTCGGGAGTGATGCAGCCAGCAGCGATGGCTGCCCTGTACAGAGAGAGAGGAACTGACATAATTTCCCTCTCTCTGTAACCCTGGAAACCGGGAGCAACAAGTAGTTTGCCACTTCCAGCTCCCCCCTTTGTTTACCTGGCCACCAGCGGCCAGGAAAGCAGTCGATCAGACCGATCTCTGTCTGATCAGCTGTATGGGGGGCCAGAGGAGAGATTTGGGGTCTAATAGAAATCTCTCCATAAAGAGGACCAGTCACGGCCCATGCTGTCACAAGATATGTTGTTCATCCCTTGTGATAGCAGTAAACTTAATACAAAAAAAGTGTAAAAAAAAAAAAATGTTGTATAAAATAAATAAATTAATAATAGTAAAAAAATTAAAGTGCCCCCCATCCCACCGTGCTTATGCACAAATGTGAATGCATACGTTACTCCCGCGCGCATATGTAAATGGTTATCGCACCCACAAGGTGTGGGTGTGAGGGACACTTGCCCTGGGCGGGGTCTTGCCCAGGAGCTTCTGTCACTGCTCCTGTATCACTGACAGGAGTGACTGTGCTTTTTATCCACCACAGGATATACAAATTCTCTGACTCCTCCGTTCATCCAATGGTGCCTTATCTATTTACTGCAACTATTTATCGCTCCTCTGCTCAGTTTTTTCCCTTCTCCTATCTGCTGTCCCCTCCATAAATCTGCACTACACGTATCCTGTAGCCTCCTTTCTCAGCTCTGGGCATTCCACACAACCCTTTCCATAATAGTTTGATTTTAGCGCTTCTAACTGTCCTGTCCTCATCATGTAGCCTAACACATTCTGTGCAGTCCACCATCACTTTGTTCTTCATTAACACATACTTTTAGTTTTTGTGTTATCATTTATATTCTCTGAAAAATGGCCAAGAAATCATTAATTCTGCCAGGGTACTTATGAGCACAACTGTATATGCCGAAGCATGGGGGCAGGCGTGGAGGGGCGATTTGCCCCTAATATTAGGGGTGGATTGCCCCATGCTTCGGCATATATTTTTTACTCTTTTTTTTGGGACAGATTGTTATTGTTTTATTGAGTTAGTGTATTTTTGCTACCATTGTTTGCTTTTCAGGTGCTGCATTAAGCTGCAGCATGGATTTATTTATTTTGACAGCAACAGGGTTTGCTCTCACAACATGTAAATCAGTGACTCCAGCGCTGTAGGAGGTGATTTCACCACCACAGTTTAAAAAAATACGATGCATGTACATGCTCATCATTAGAAGTGGGTGGATGCTGGGAGGTATTCTAATGGTGGGCATACCCACCAATCAATCTCTTTTTTTAGTTCAGCTCACAGGCTACATGAAAAAAAGAATATTACAATATATGCCCAACAAGAACCAGCAACGTATTGGTATGTTGCTGGATTTTGAGTGGTTATATCAGAATGATGCCTGCAGGTTTAGGTATCATCTGGGTATCATTCTTTTCAGCCAGCAGTGGGCTTTCGTGTAAAAGCAATCCTAGCAGCTAATTAGCCGCTAGACCACTTTTACAAGCAGTGGGAGAGAACGTTCCCCCCTCCTGCCTTCTTCAATGGTTTTCTTGGGCTCTCCTGTCCCACCGGGGAACCCGAGAATGCAGCCGGTGGTTCCGCCACCATAGAGCTGATCCGAGACCAGAATGGCTCCAATCATCTCTATGGCCTAAGAAACTGGAAGCTATGAGCATTTCATGACTTTGGTTTCGCCGGATATAAACAGCGCCATTGGGAAATTTGGAAAGCATCTGATCACACCAATCTTGGTGTGGTCAGATGCTTTGAGGACAGAGGAGAGGTCTAGAGTCTAATAGACCCCAATTTTTTCAAAAAAGAGTACCTGCCACTCACTACCTATTGCTATTATAGGGGATATTTACATTCCCTGTGATAACAATAAGAATAATAAAAGAAAAAAGAAATTAAAGGAAAAGTGTAAAAATAAAATAAAAAAAGCAAAATACATAATAAAAAAAGAAAGAAAGAAACACCCCTGTCCCTCTATGCTTGTGCGAAAAGGCGTACAGAACCCTGAAAAACAATCACCTCCTTCAGACTTTCTAAGGGCGTAAAATGGTGATTTTACTCTTCACTACCTATCACAGTTTCAGAGACCCTGAAATGTCAAGATAGCACAAAACCCCCACAAATGACCCTATTTTGGAAAGAAGACACCCCAAGGTATTTGCTAAGAGGCATGGTGAGTAATTTGCAGCTCTCATTTGTTTTTGAAAATGAAGAAAGTAAAGGAAATGTTTTTTTTTTTTTTCACTTTTCAAAACTTTGTGCGAAAAGCGAGATCTGTAAAATACTCAACATGCCTCTCAGCAAACAGCTTGGTGTCTAGTTTACAAAATGGGGTCATTTGGGGGAGGGTTGTGGTATCTTGATATTTCATGGCCTCCAAAACTGTGATAGGCAGTGAGGAGTTGAATCAAAACGTATGCTTTTAAAAATCCTGAAGGCGGTGATTGGTTTTTGGGGTTTGTTTTGGGGTTCTGTACATGGTTAGACTGCCAAAAAGTCTCACACATGTGGTATCCCTGTACTCAGGAGAAGCAGAAGAATGCATTTTGGGGTGTAATTCCACATATACCCATGGCTTGTTTGAACAATACATCATTAGGTAACAACTTTAAAATTTAATTTTTCCCAAAACTTTTGACAAAATATAAAATATTCCATGGAATCAACATGCCTGTCAGCAAATAGCTTGAAGTGTCTACTTTCCAAAATGGGGTAATTTGGTGGAGTTTTGTGCTATCTTGACATTTTAGGGCCTTCGAAACTGTGATAGGTAGGTGAGGAAGTGAAATCACCATTTTACGCCCTTAGAAAGCCTGAATGCAATGATGTTTTCGGGGTCCTGTATGCGGCTAGGCTCCCAAAAAGTCTCACACATATGGTATCTCCATACTAAGGAGAAGCAGCAGAATGTATTTTGGGGTGTAATTTCCCATATGGCATGTGTGAGCAATATATCATTTAGTGACAACTTTGTGCAAAAAAATAAAAATAACATTTTTGTAATTTTCCCAAAACTTGTGTCAAAATATAAAATATTCCATGGACTCAACATGCCTCTCAGCAAATAGCTTGGGGTGTCTACTTTACAAAACAGGGTCATTTGGGGCAGTGCCATCCTAAGAGCATTATAGGCCCCCGGGCAATACAGTGCATTTGGGCCCTGTCTACACAATCATGCACAAGAAAAAAATGCACATTATCAATAAGGCTATATTTATTGGTACTTCCAACAAAATCAGTGTTTAAACATTAACACAACATCTGGACAATATAACAGGAGCTTGAAAAGCAAGAAATTGAAAAACAAGAAATTACTGATTGAAATGGGACAGTACAAAAGCACTAATTATGTGTAAGTGGGAGATATTTGTAATCTGGCGGTGCTGGGGACTTCTGGTCACCCTAGGCTAGTGGCCAGCAAGGCCCACAGGTCAGTGGCCAGCAGGACCCACAGGTTAGTGCCCAAATCCCAGCAGAACCCACAAGCTGTGGACCTGTAGGTCCTGCTGGCCACTGACCTGTGGGTCCTGCTGGAAGCTGGCAACTGACATGTGGGTCCTGCTGGGAGCAGACAATAGCCTATGGGTCCTGGCCGGGGGTCACATCTACTCCACAGTACGGTTACTGTACCACCAGCCAGCAGCGGCACGCCCAAACCAGCCATGTCACGTGGTGTTTTTACACAGTGTCCAACCAAGTAGAGGCACTGGGGCAGGCAAAATATCCTGGATTCAGACCGCGGTGATGGTTGTAGCACGCAGTAGGCTGGCTGTGCTGCTCTCCTCAGACTGACTCCACCCCCGGGGAGCAGGGAGCTTGAGCACGCCGCCGCCGCCGCGGACTACAACTCCCATAAACAATAGCGGTGGCCGGCGGCCGTCATGCGACATCACCTGACAGACTGCCACTCAATAATGAGTCATTCAGCGATCAGCGGATGGACACTCATACAGGCGGTGGCGCCGGCCATTGTTTTGGTTATACAAAAACAGTACAGCACTTAATTTGGGGGGGCACATGGGGGGCACAGAGTAAAATTGGGGGGTTGTGGCCCCATCAGGCCCCATGCTGGTGACGCCATTGCACAGCACTGGCACAATGTGGCAGAATAATGCTTGGCTGGTGGGGCCCCCCAGGCAAGTGGGGCCCCCGGCAACTGCCCAGCGTGCCCACGCGAAAAGACGGCCCTGATTTGGGGGGGTTTTGTGCTATCTTGGCATTTCATGACCTCCAAAACTGTGATAGGTAGTGAGGCGTGAAATAAAAAATGTATGCCCTTAGAAATCCTGAAGGCGGTGAGGTTTTCGGGGTCCTGTACGCAGCTAGACTCCCAAAAAGTCTCAAACATGTGGTATCCCCATACTCAGGAGGAGCAGCAGAATGTATTTTTGGGTGTAATTCCACATATACCCATGGCATGTGTGAGCAATATATCATTTAGTGACAACTTTGTGTCATTTTTCAATCACTTGTGACAAAAAAATGAAATATTCAATGGGCTCAACATGCCTCTCAGCAATTTCATTGGGGTATCTACTTTCCAAAATGGGGTCATTTGGGGGGGGTTTGTACTGCCCTGCCATTTTAGCACCTCAAGAAATGAGATGAGGCAGTAATAAACTAAAAGCTGTGTAAATTCCAGAAAATGTACCATAGTTTGTAGACACTATAACTTTTGCGCAAACTAATAAGTACAAAGGCTGGCTGGAGGCTAGCCTGCATTTGTGGGAGGAGTCTGAGAGGGCTATTTAAGCCTCCTCCTCTGTCAGGTCAGGGCTCGTGGGCGTTCTGGGTTCAGTAGGGGGCGGGGCCTACGCGTCACTTCCGGATTAATTACAAGATGGTGGCGGTGCTTCACGAGGGAGTTCACCTCTCCACCCACCTGGTTCCCCCTTCGGCACCCACATTCACTGGTCCCCCTTCTGGTATTTCAGCGGGGGGGGGGCGATCCGCCGCCCGACCGCCGACTCCTCTCCTCATGCATGCAGCTCCACGAGGGAGCCTCTTGCCAGCTAGCTCCTCTCTCCCTTTACCAGCTTGCTTCAAGGGGGAGTTTCCGACCGCTTCTCCGGCTATTGAGGGGAGGGGGGATGTTCAGCCAGCTGCACACGGCGCCACGGGGGGGTCCGCCTTCCCGCTTTTCTTGGTGATCTTGCAGAGGGAAGGGAGGGGGGCCGTCCATCCTCCTCCCACCCTCCTTCCCCTCGGCGGCAGCCAGTCAAGTGCGGCCCGCCCGCTTCTCCCGGCGAGCATGTCGGGGGAAGGGGGGGCGTCCATCCATCCATCCTCCACCACCCTCCTTCCTTCCCCTCGGCTGCAGCTGGTCAGGTGCTGCCCGCCCGCTTCTCCCGACGCTCGTAGCGGGGGGGGGGACGTCCTTCCATCCTGCACAGCTCCACATGGCCAGCACGCAGCCCAAGCTTCTCCCGGCGCCCATGAGGGGGGGGGCGCCGCGGCCGTCAATCATCTTCACCCACACCAACTTTCCTAGGGCTCAGTTGGGGGGGGTCGTCTGTCCATCTTCCACCTTTGCTGGGCCAATCCCGCATGGGGGGGTGTGCCGCCCGCTTCTCCCTCATCCCTGTGTGTCCTGCCAGCGTGGGGTGGGGGGGGAGTCTGTTCGTCCATCTTTTATTCACTCACCTAGCATTTGGCCCCTGCATTTCTGTTCACCTCACCTCCCTGGAACTCACACTGTGCATCACGGAGGAATCGCCCGCACGCTTCCCGGTTCTCATGGGGGGGGTGCTCACCCGCCTGCTCACTTCCCGGTACTCGCATGGGGCATCATGGGGGGGGAGATCCCCCGCACGCCTCCCGGGCATTCACCACTTCAGGTACCAGTGTTTCATCATGGTGTTTCAGCCCCAGGATTTCTGTCATAGCGTTTCAGCCGCAGGTTTCCATCACAGCGTTTCTATCCAGGCGTTTCAGTGTCAGCGTTTTGCTATCATAGCACTCCTGTCGTAGCATTCTGGTCATAGTGTTTTCTGCCTCAGCAGTTCTGTCGCAGCATTCTCCCCCAGCATTTCTGTCAAGGTGTTCTGCCCCAGCATGTCTGTCGTCACATTCAGCCCTGCATTTCTGTCATGGCGTTTCTGCCCCAGCGTTTCTGTCACGTTCAGCCGGCATTTCTGTCAGAACTTATACCTCAGCATTTCTGTTGCAACGTCCAGCATTTCTGTCTCAGCGTTCGGCCCTAGCATTCCTGTAATAGTATTCTGCCCCAGCATTTCCATCATTAGCGTGCTACCCCGGCATTTCAGTATCAGCGTTTGTCTTAGTGTTTCTGCCCCAGGATTTCTGTCTTAGCGTTCTGCCCCAGGTTTTCTGTTTTAGCGTTCGGCCCCAGGATTTCCGTCGTAGCGTTCGGCCCCAGGATTTCCGTCGTAGCGTTCTGCCCCAGGATTTCCGTCTTAGCGTTCTGCCCCAGGATTTCTGTCTTAGCGTTCTGCCCCAGGATTTCTGTCTTAGCGTTCTGCCCCAGGATTTCTGTCTTAGCGTTCTGCCCCAGGATTTCTGTCTTAGCGTTCTGCCCCAGGATTTCTGTCTTAGCGTTCTGCCCCAGCATTTCTGTCACAACGTTCTACTCCAGCATTTCTGTCACAACGTTCTTTCCCAGCATTTCTGTCACAGCGTGTGGCCCCTGCATTTCTATCATAGCGTTCAGCCCCTGCAGTTCTGTCATAGCGTTCGGCCCCTGCAGTTCTGTCATAGCGTTCGGCCCCTGCATTTCTGTCACAAACGTTCTTCTCCAGCATTTCTGTCACAACGTTCTTCCCCAGCATCTCTGTCACAGCGTGTGGCCCCTGCATTTCTGTCATAGCGTTCGGCCCCTGCATTTCTGTCATAGCGTTCGGCCCCTGCATTTCTGTCATAGCGTTCTGCCCCTGCATTTCTGTCATAGCGTTCTGCCCCTGCATTTCTGTCACAGCGTTCTGCCCCTGCATTTCTGTCATAGCGTTCTGCCCCTGCATTTCTGTCATAGCGTACAGTCTCAGCATTTCTGTCAAGGCGTTTCTGCCCCAGGTTTTCAGTCACAGCATGGCTGTCCAAGATTTCTGTCATAGCGTTTCTGCCCAGGATTTCCATCACAGCGTTTCTGCCCCGGATTTCTGTCATGGCGGCATACTTCCCCAGCATTTCCGGCTTGATGTTCAGTCTCAGCTTTTCTGTCTTGGTGCTTCTGCCCCAGGTTTTCTGTTATTACATTTCTGCTTTAGCGTTCTGTCATAGCGTTTCTGCCTCAGGATTTCGGTCATGGCATTTCTGCCTCTGCGTTTCTGCCCCAGGATTTCGGGCATGGCATTTCTGCCTCTGCGTTTCTGCCCCAGGATTTTGGGCATGGCATTTCTGCCTCTGCGTTTCTGCCCCAGGATTTCGGGCATGGCATTTCTGCCTCTGCGTTTCTGCCCCAGGATTTCGGGCATGGCATTTCTGCCTCTGCGTTTCTGCCCCAGGATTTCGGGCATGGCAATTCTGCCTCTGCGTTTCTGCCCCAGGATTTCGGGCATGGCATTTCTGCCTCTGCGTTTCTGCCCCAGGATTTCGGGCATGGCATTTCTGCCTCTGCGTTTCTGCCCCAGGATTTCGGGCATGGTATTTCTGCCGCTGCGTTTCTGCCCCTGGATTTCGGGCATGGCATTTCTGCCTCTGCGTTTCTGCCCCAGGATTTCGGGCATGGCATTTCTGCCTCTGTGTTTCTGCCCCAGGATTTCTGTCTTTGCTTTCTGCCTCAGCATTTCTGTCAGTGTTCTGTCATAGTGTTTTGCCCCAGGATTTCTGTCATTGCATTTCTGCACCAGGATTTTAGTCTCAGCATTTGTCATTACGCTCTGCCCAGGGTTTCGGTTCTCACAATCCTGCCTCAGCTTTCAGTTTCAGCATTCCTGTCATAGGGTTTTTCTGTCAGACATTGCTGTCAGTGTGCTTCTGCCCCGAGATTTCTGGCATAGCCTTTCTACCTCAGTGTTCAGTCTCAGCATTCCTGTCACAGCGTTTCTCAGAGGGGCGTTGTTGTTCAGTCACGGCATACTCCAGTAGCTGTTTTTATCTTCGTCGTTTGTCATGTCTCATTGTATCTTTGTTCATGTTTGTACCTGGGTCAGTTAGCTAGGGCTCACATGTCAGGATCTGTCACGTCTACCGATCCATACGGGCTGAGGTTTCGTTTGTTAATGATTGTTGACCACAATCTTCTCGCCCGTATAACATACATCATACGATGCACGTTCATTCACCACACCTGTACGATTACCCACCACGGTCTGTGGGTACACCAGCCCTGAGTTTTCAGTCAAGTACCTGTCTCTGCGCAGCAGGTTACTCGGGCTCAGTCACTACTTACATGAGGGGGGGTGGTCCATCATCAGCTTCATTCATGCGCAGTGGTCTTGACATTTCTGCTCATGTTCTCATACTTAGGTAGGCTCAGAGGGGGATTGCTGTTCTCATGTATTGTTGCCTGTCATTTCTCTTGTTCATGTTCTCAGGTTGGGCTGCATTGGCAGCCATCATTCCCTTGTTGGTCCTTAAGTGATAGGTTTGGGCAAACGTCGTCATGATTCTGGATTCTACACTCGGGCCTGATATCTTGTCTAGGATGTGGCCTGGAAGACTGCTCAGGGACGTCAGTCCAGTCATTTTTTCCATTCCCCAGCCGGTGTCAGGTAGGGGTGTTTTTCAGTCACTTTGGGGTATGACTGTTTCAGGCCATGAGACTTATTTCCCCAGTGTGGAGTCTGGTCCTCCTTCCTCGGTTCAGGATTCAGACTTGGCTGCAGCACGATCTGATCAAATCAGGTGGGACCAGCATTCGGTGTCTGGCATGGTTTCTCCACGTTGTCAGTGCTTATTGCCTTAGGGTTTGGGCCTCAACCACCTACTCCATCACATCCTTCAGGTATTTACCTTTTGAACTCCTGCCAGTTGTCCTTTGGCACTTACCCTCACTCTTTCCCATACCAGTATGAGTAGGCCAGGGCTTGGGGGGGAGGGTTTCACGGAGCACTTCCCAGGGTCTGGGCGAAGTTTTGATCTTCTCGGTTATCATTTTGCAGGGGCTCCTTGGGACAACCATGGCTCCCCTTCCCCCACGCATACTCTCATTCACAGTAGTTCATTCTCATATCTGGGTCATCTCGGGCTTCAGGCTCTGCCCAAGCGTTCATGGGAGGTTTAGTTGGGTTCGGGGTAGCTTTGCAGGTTTCTACAAGGGGTTCTGTCTTATCACCGAGTCGGGGGTATCTCCTGTCATAACGGACACTTATCAGTTATATACTGTTGCCATCCGGGCACGCACTACTCCACTTGATGGATTGTTACCTTCCCTTTTTCACCTAAATTTGTGTCTTTTTGCCCTCTTTTCAGGCATACTGACCAGTCAGGCCAAGGCACACCTAAGGCCTTGGTGCTTAGGAGTATCACTTTCTAAACTCGAAGACTCTGACTACAAGTACAAAGGCTGGCCGGAGGCTAGCCTTCATTTGTGGGAGGAGTCTGAGAGGGCTATTTAAGCCTCCTCCTCTGTCAGGTCAGGGCTCGTGGGCGTTCTGGGTTCCCACCCACCCGTTTCCCCCAATATTCATACTTACTCATATTACTTTTCTTACATTCAGGGTATGCCCTCTTTTCAGGCATACTGACCAGTCAGGCCAAGGGACACCTCAGGCCTTGGTGCTTAGGAGTATCACTTTCTAAACTCGAAGACTCTGACTACAAATATATACGCTTATTGAAATTTTTTTTTACCCAAGACATGTGGCTGAATAAATTTTGGCCTAAATGTATGACTAAAATTGAGTTTATTGGATTTATAACAAAAAGTAGAAAATATAATTTTTTTTCACCAAAAGAAAGCTATATTTGTGGGAAAAAAAGGACACAAATTAAACAATTGGTCCTTAAGTGGTTAAACAGGATGAGAAATATTCTGAGTATAGCCCACTTTTTTTCTACTCCTAAATCTAAAACAGTAGAACCTTTTAGTGGGGTTCCTAATAGATAAAGTTGCTTTTGATCAAAAAAAGGGTATTTTTCAAAACATTTGTACCTTTGAAAATGATATGTCTAAACTGCAAATACAAGATGAGGCTGAAATAGAACAGTATTTTCTCTCATATCTTTCTTCACATTAGCATGTACAAATACATAATGCTAAAGGATTTGATGTGTCTGATTTAAGAACCCAGACCGGTAGGTTAAAAGCAGCTTTACAAGCAGCAACAGGTTTAGACAGACTGAACATAAAAATACTAGACTCCTTTTAAGATCTGGTTGAGCAATTTTAACAAAAAATTCCAAATTTAGACCTGTCTATTAAATTAAAGGTAGCAGATTGTTCTAATATACTTGAAGCTACCCAGCAAATTTAAAAACATAGATGTTTTGCTCAGCCTGACATTTCTAATAGTCAACTGTTAAAAGTCTTTGCAGTAGGAATTTTCAGTAGGGGCTTTCCCCGGGGAAGGGATCTTTCTCAAGGAATTGTCCAACCACGGTATATGAGCAGGTCTCATTTTGCCAATTCTGAGATAATGACATCTGTTAAAAACGATAAAAAAGAAAGTTACCAACAGTATAATGGGCTTCAAAGGGTGTCAGCTCCGACTGACAGTAATAAATCACCTTCTGCGCCCTTTGAAGAGTGTGTGACATTTCAGGGTTGTACCAGCAACCCTTACAAAGAAGCACAGATCCAGTTAAAGACCTTAGCCAGTCATCCCATGACAGCTCCCATCTGTGTTGTAGGTCAGAGCACAATAGATTCTCTCTCTGTTAACCCTTCCAGAGACTTATGCTGGCCATACAGTAGGTGACTGCGAGATTGTGTCAATCTCGCCGCATTTCTCGGCGAGATTTGACACCTGCGAGCCCCGTTGCAGGAGCCAGCGCCGAGATGCTTCACTCATCGCGAAAGGAAAACTTTGTTTTCCTTCCGCGATGAGTGACAGCCAGTGCTGACAGCTGTCTGGTATGAATCCTGAGGCGGGAACACCGCGCCAAATTTTAAATGAAAAAACCGGCGTGGGTTCCCCCCCCAGGGGCATACCAGGCCCTTAGGTCTGGCATGGATTGTACGGGGAACCCCCTACGCCAAAAAATTGGCGTGGGGGTCCCCCCAAAATCCATACCAGACCCTTATCCGAGCACGCAGCCCGGCCGGCCAGGAAAGGGGGTGGGGACGAGCGAGCGCCCCCCCCCCTCCTGAGCCGTACCAGGCAGCATGCCCTCAACATGGGGGGGTGGGTGCCTTGGGGGAGGGGGGCGCCCTGCGGGGCCCCCCCACCCCAAAGCACCTTGTCCCCATGTTGATGAGGACAAGGGCCTCTTCCCGACAACCCTGGCCGTTGATTGTCGGGGTCTGCGGGCGGGGGGCTTATCGGAATCCGGGAGCCCCCTTTAATAAGGGTGCCCCCAGATCCCGGCCCCCCACCCTGTGTGAACGAGTTTGGGGTACATGGTACCCCTACCCATTCACCTAGGGAAAAGTGTCAATATAAAAAAAAAACACAGTACACAGGTTTTAGGAGTAATTTATTAGTCAGCTCCGGGGTCTTCTTCCAACTTCGGGGGTCTCTTTCCGCCTTCTCCCGGTGTTCGGCCTCTTCTCCCGGTGTTCGGCCTCTTCTCCGGGCCCCGCCGCTATCTTCTTCCAGCTCTATTGCCAGCGAGGGGCCCGGTCTCTGCTGCCGCTGTCTTGTCGCCGCTGTCTCTCCGCCGCTGTCTCGCCGCCACCGCTGTCTCTTCTTCTCTTCTTCCCCGATGTTGACACGACGCTCTCTCCGGCTCGAATGCTGTGTGCGAGCTGCGGAGCAATTTATATAGGCGGTGACCCCACCCCCTTACGACTTCCATGGTCCCAGCATGCGCAGGGACTCTAGCGTCATAAGGGGGCGTGACCCCAGAGTCCCTGCGCATGCTGGGACCATGACGTCGTAAGGGGGCGGGGTCACCGCCTATATAAATGGCTCCGCAGCTCGCACACAGCATTCGAGCCGGAGAGAGCGTCGTGTCAACATCGGGGAAGAAGAGAAGAAGAGACAGCGAACAAACTTTTCTCGATAAATTCATAGAGAACTTTGCAGAAAGAGCAAAATCTCTTTACGAATTATTAAGGCTTACTGAAGATACAGGGCAGTAATTTTTAATAACTGGAGAGGCCCTGCAATCATTTGAAAACCTAAAGAGGGCCTTATAAATTCAGTATTTCTGATCAATGTAGATCCCTCTCAACCATTTTACATTCAAGTGTATGTGGGTTCATCAGTGCTTTTGCAAAAAATGGCCAAAACCGTATCCAGGCTAGGATACTAAATTACATTCTATCGCATTCTATTCTCGACTGTTGACATCAGTTGAGAAAGGTTATTCATCCTGTATGAAAAATGTGTTAGGAGTGCATTGGACAGAGCTACAGGTCAGACACGTTGTGGGTTTTGCACCACTTGTTTTGCAAACACCTCATGGCACATTAAAGGTGTTATTACAAGGAAAAAGCAGAGGTGTTAATTCACAAAGATTTGCCCAGTGGCAATTGGATTTTGAGGAGAAAAGCTTGTCAGTTAAATTAGGAGATAAGTATTTCTTAGCTCAAATGATGCAATGTGAGGGACAAAACCACAGTTGTGTAACTGAACATGAAAAGGTCACTCCTTCACCTTTCAGTGGACATTTCCAGGATGGAATTCCTTCTGCCTAAATATATGGCCCCATTTTGTCACAATGGAGTGTATGTAATGGGATTTGCTGTTTGGACTCCTGATCAGCAACGTTTATTGCAATATTAGCTTCCTGGACATATGTCTGCACAGAGAGCTGAACTTGAAGCTGCTTTGTGTGTTTTACAATCAGAGGACAGGGCATTGAATATTTTTAGTGACAGTGCCTATGTTGTCCATTCAATCACACTGTATCATTCTATCTGGTCAATGAGAGGTATGGTTGACTCTCAAAATTAACCACTTCAACATGGTCCAGTACTTACAGAAATAGAACACATAGGGAAGACTAAACCGAATCAGTGGTCATTTTGTAAAATTAAATCACATCAAAAGTTGTCTATTAATGAACATGTCATAGGAAACGCCTATGTTGACAGAGTTGCAAAAGAAACTGCTTTGACAGGCATAGATAGATATATTGACAGAGAAGTGAGTGTAGTGAGTGTAGTAGTTAAAGCACAAGAATCTGATAAGACAACTCCTTTATAAGATTTAATTCATTCACAGGATAAGGAGGGGGACCCTGAAATTTTGTCTCGGAATCAGTGCAGACTGATAATGGAGATCAAATTTATTGTAAAAACATTGAAGGTCAATTGGTTCCTTATATTCCGACAATGATGGCTAGAGCCCTTTTAAAATTGAATCATTCCCTTTTTGCACATCCAGGACCTGATTCTTTTTATGAGCTAATAAAAGTAAAGTTTTGAAATCCTAATCTTAGAGCCCTTTGTCATCAAACTTCTGAATCTTGTCTTATTTGTTTACAGAGAAATCCAAAGGGAAAAGGTAAACCTAAATTACAAAGAGTACCTATTGCTGATGGACCTTGGCAATCTATACAGATTGATTATATTGGTCCTTTTCCACCTGCTAAAGGAGGATACAAGTATGCTCTCATTATAATTGATATTTTTTTCAAAATGGCTTGAGATAATTAATAATTATAACACTGCTTTAACAACAAAATAACACTGCTTTGACAACAGCTAAGTTGTTGCTGACTTATGTCATATCCCATTGGGGTTGGTTTCAAACTATGGAATCAGACAATGGTCCCCATTTTGTAGGAAAGGTAATGAAGGCCATGTGTGCAATTTTAGGCATTCAGCAACGATTTCATGTTCCTCATCATCCTCAGTCTTCAGGTACTGTAGAACGTCTGAAGCGTACTATTAAAGGTCAACCCACCGCTGCAAAAATTAAAAGCCAGCAGCTACACATACTGCAGCTACTGGCTTCTAATAATAGGACACCTACCTGTCCTGGAGTTTCCATCAGCTGTCGGGTGCTGCCCCCCGTCATTGCGGGTTCATGCCGGGAACCCTACTGCGCATGCGCGAGGCTCTGCTTCTCTCTCTCCTACTGGCCCGGTGGCGGGAGAAGGAGGAGGGAGCTGAGCGATGACATCAACGGCTGCAGCCATGGCTCCCAGAAGTGGGGACAGGATACTTGTCAAAAACAGGTATCCCCCCCCCGAAAGGTGTCAAATGTGGCACTGGAGGGGGGGAGTAGACAAATGAGCGGAAGTTCCACTTTTGGGTGGAACTCTGCTTTAAGTCCAAATCGGTCAAAATGATTCAAGAAAAAGGTAAAGATTGGGTGACTCATTTACTTGCTATACTTTTGCCCTTAAGAGCTTCAGTATATTCTAGTACAGGTTTGTCACCTTTTGAATTGATGTCAGGACTCAGGACGAAGAATGCCTATTCTCCCTTTTGAGATTAGCATACCTAGTCATTTACAACCTTTTGTACAGAAAGAAGTGTGGTTAAAAACATTGCAACAACAGGTACAGGAACTTCAGACGTTTGCTGCACAAAAAATGGCTAGACCCTTGCCTGATTTAAATAGAAATGATGTCTTGGATAAGACTTCTACTTTTGATTAGTATGTTCAGAAATGTATTCCAGATGCTCAGGTTATGGTTAAGAAAAGCCTGGAGCAACAGAATGCAATGATGTATGCAAAGGGCGCACATGACAGTGGTAGCAGTGAAAGGGTTAAAGTAAAGTTGTAATGTGGAGCCGAGGGGGAGGGAGGATAAGGGGAGGGGCTATTTAAAAGGGGTTCCCGCTCTGGGAGGGACAACAGAAGGAGTAGGAAAGTTATCAAGAGGGTAGTCCTGCACCATGGCTGAACTAGAGGGGCTTATGGCCCAGTTGCGGGAGGAAGCGGCAGTTCGGGGTGCTGAGTGGCTGCAGGAGACCATCGCAGCCGCGCTACAAGGCTCCACTATGCAGGCAAGTGGGGGAGAGAGAAGCGGCAACAGAGCGCGCCGCTCTCGTCCGCCTGAGCTGTTCTCTCCGGACCGCGTGACGTCAGCACAGCGGCACTCGGGTAGTCTGTCTTCCAGACTCCCGGGGGGCCCACCGGCCAAACGAGCGGCGGGAGGAGAGCGGGTCAGCGGGCGTGCGGCCCCGGCGGGACAAGAGCAGAGGCAGGCAAGAGAACCGGCGCGAGTGAGGCCTATGGGACGGAGACACGCGGAGAGCGCAAGCCCCGCCCCCAGGATGACGGCGGGGCGCTCCGCCATCGCTAACACTGCACTACCTGAAGGGATCCCTGGGCCTTCTGCTTCCTCGGCAGGGGACAGGCAGACTGGGGAGAGATGCAGGGCTGGCCTACTATAAACAGGAGCGGAGGCCGGCAGGACTGCGGTAGCCCACACCGGTCCTGGGAAGGCTGTCCAGGAGTCCACGGGTGGTTTCGCTGCTCGGAGGAGGGGAAGGATGGCGAACAATGCGGCAGCCGCGGTCCACATCCCGGGCGGGCCTACAGCGGACGGAGGGGAAGAGTCGGGTCGGAGCGGACGAGATGAGGAGTCCGGATCGGAGGAGGATGCGGCCCCCCTGCCCAGGAGGATGGGGCCAGAAGAGAGCAGACGGTCGGCTGATGGGGCGACACCTATGCAGCCAGGTGAGCCAGCACATGTTATTGCAATGTCTAATTTAAATACTGCAGCGAGTGTAGCAACTGGGGCTGGGGGGTCAGAAAACAGCGTGGTGGGAACCGGTACAGGGGTAGGGGCTCTGGGTTTCCTGGGGTTTTTAATGGGAATCAAAGAACTGGTGCAGAGGTTGGAGGCTGCAGAGAGGCCGGTGGAGGGCCCAAGAGCCGCTTGGGTACAGCAGGCAAGGAAAGATGGGGGAAGTGCAGGGGGGGCCCCGACAACGGAAGTTTCAGGAGAGGTTGCAGCGGTGGTCGCGTTGCCTGCCCAGGAAGCCACGGAGAGTGGAGCTGCGCAGGGGAAGGAAAAGGCAGCGCCGTCAGGGGAGGCTGCTCCGAGGAAGGACATCATTAGGCTGGCGGACGCGGCTCGCTGTGAGGTGTATGTGTGCTACGAAGGGCCGTTAGGAGCTCACTTGAAACAAGAAGTGCGGGAAAAATTATGGAAGGGTGAGTATGTAGAAATATTTTCGTTACTGCCCTTGGAGAAGTTCAATCTTGACAGAGTCAAGCCGGACGATTCCAAAAAAGAAGATGAGGAAAAGAGGAGGTATAGGCTGATACCCAGGACATTTACAAATTGGTTGCAAGCATTTGCGATCATGGCAAGCGTGATAGGGGAGAAGCAACCGGAACACTGTTCAGCGCTTTTCTGCTATCAGGACGCGATAGGGGAAGCGTATAGAGTGTATGGAGGTACGGCATGGTTGCGATACGATGAACAGTTTAGGCAGAGGAGAGCGGTTCGCCCGGAGATACGCTGGGACCATAAAGACATCAGTCTGTGGATGCGTTTGATGACGACGGCGCGGGCAACGAACCAGTTTTTTCAGTGGGGAGCCGGTGGACCGTCAGCCCAGGGACATTCGGCTGGAAACAAAAAAGGGGTGTGTTGGCAGTACAACTCAGGGTCCTGTAAGTTCGGAGGAACATGTAAGTATAAGCATGAGTGCTCAGGCTGTGGGGGTACGCATCCATCATCAAGATGTTTTAAACAAGGAAAAGGGCGACAAGGAGAGGCTGGGAACAAAAGGGAGGACGCCGGTGATAGTGGAAAGGATGTGGCCGTTTCTCGGTAAGTACCCAGACAGGAAAGCGGCATTGCTATTACAAGAACGCTTTGCTATGGGTTTTCGGATTCCAGGTAATTTATCAGTGACTCCCCCAGTGCCCAAAAACTTAAAGTCAGCCCTGCAGCATCCTGAAGTGGTTTCGGAGAAACTACAGAAGGAAGTGGCATTGGGTAGAATGAGTGGCCCTTTCCCCGTAGCACCGATAGACGATTTGGTGGTGTCTCCGCTGGGAGTGGTGCCCAAAAAGGAGCCCAACAAATTCAGGCTCATTCACCACTTATCTTTCCCAAAAGGGGGTTCCGTGAATGATGCCATAGAACAAGAAACATGCTCGGTGTCTTATACGTCATTTGATGCTGCGGTAAGGTGGGTGAGACACTATGGAAAAGGTGCCTTGATGGCTAAGGCAGATATAGAATCAGCTTTTCGACTGTTGCCAGTTCACCCGGATAGTTTCCGGTTGCTCGGGTGCCATTGGAATGGTGGATTTTATGTCGATCAATGCCTACCCATGGGTTGTTCAGTGTCATGCGCGATATTTGAACAATTCAGCTCCTTCGTGGAATGGGTGGTAAGGGATGTATCCGGGGTGAATTCGATAATTCACTACTTGGATCATTTCTTATGCATAGGCCCGGCCGCTTCTAGAGTCTGCGTGGTGTTGCTGGCTTCATTGCAGCATATAGCAGGAAGGTTTGGCATTCCATTGGCGGACGAAAAAACTGAGGGACCCTGCGCGGTCATCACGTTTTTGGGTATTGTGCTAGATTCGGAGGCGATGGAATGTAGATTACCTGCTGAAAAATTGGAGGATTTGAAAAAAGAGGTGGCAGGGTTGATAGGACTAAAAAAGGTACAACTGCATAAGTTACAATCAGTGTTGGGCAAGCTGAATTTTGCTTGTCGCATACTTCCGATGGGGAGAGTGTTTAGTCGCCGGCTGGCGGCCAGCACGAGTGGGATAAAGTCACCAAAACATTTTGTGCGTTTAGGGAAAATGCATAGGGAGGACCTGAAGGTATGGCATACCTTTCTGGAATCCTTTAATGGCAGGGCAATATGGATGTCGGGACCAGTCAGCAATTTTGACTTGGAATTGTTTACTGATGCCGCAGGATTAACAGGTTTTGGTGCGTTTTTCCAAGGACAATGAAGCGCAGGTCCATGGCCACAATCTTGGGTAAAAGAGGGCTTCACGAAGAACTTGGTTTTGCTGGAACTGTTTCCAGTAGTTCTGGCAGTGGAACTATGGGGTGCATCATTCAGGGATCTGAAGGTGCGCTTTCATGGGGACAATCTGGGGGTGGTGCAAGTGATAAATAGGGTCACGGCGTCATCTCCGCCAGTGATCAGGCTGCTGCAGCACTTAGTCTTGCGATGTCTACAACTGAATGTTTTCATTCATGCTGTTCACTTACCGGGGGTGGAAAACGTCATTGCTGATGCACTGTCTCGCTTCCAGTGGGACAGGTTCCGAGAGTTGGCGCCGGAAGCGGAGCAACAGGGGATACCTTGTCCAGACTGGCTGTGGGAGATTGCGCTGGCATCGTCGAGGGATGGATTAAGCGGTCGGTAAGTGGGAATACATGGGCAGCATACAACAAGGTATGGCAGGAGTGGATGTCGTTTGGACAAGCTTTGGGGGAGGAGCCTATAGGGCAAGGACTACGTTCTTTGTTGCTGTACTATGTGGCAAAAAAATTGGACGAGGGGGTGTCGGTGTCAGTGATGAATACACAGTTGGCTGGTTTGGCTTTCCTTTTCAAGCTACAAGGGCAGCCCGACGTCACCAAGGATTTTTGGATAAAACAAGCGTTAAAGGGTTATAGGAGGGCAGTGGTCAAGCGTGATTCGAGGAGACCGGTAACTTTTGAGATATTGAGGGGGATTGTGGAGCAGCTGGGGGAGGTTTGTTCATCTGCATACGAAGTTACTTTGTTTAAGGTAGCTTTTGTGTTAGCATTTTTTGGTGCATTTCGGATTGGTGAACTTGTTAGTCCTTCCAAAAAAGTGCAAGGGGGAATTGGGTTGCAGGAGGTACAATGGGAAGAGGAAGGGGTAGCGATATTTTTGAGGAAGTCTAAGACGGATCAAGGGGGAAGAGGCAGGATGGTGAGAGTTTATCCAATTCACGGTTCCCCCCAGTGCCCGGTGAGCACGGTCAGGGAATTCTTGAAGGTTAGGCCGAATGTTCAGGGCCCATTTTTAGTACATTTAAATGGTAGTATGTTGTCACGTTTTCAGTTTGTGGCTGTGTTTAAAAAATGTTTTATGAAAAAAATGCGCCGCGCCTAGGGGTGTAACTGAATAACTGTAAATCTGAGTACAAATCACAAATAATATAGCGTGCAAATCAAATAGAGCCTAAAGCTCTGATCACTTACTAAGATCACCTGCTGTGTGAATCCTATGACCATGCACACTAAAAAATATCTAGTGCAATAAATCACAAAGTGCAATGTGCATAGAAAAACGTAATGAGATAAATATACAATCCACAGTGATTAAAATAAAATCATTCCTAATAAGGTGTATATACTAAAAAATGTTACACATATATAGATCCACTGTGATTGAAATGAAAGAAAAAAAATTTGAAATAAAACAATATATATATTCGTAAAACACAAACAGAATAAATCAATCACATGCGTGGGAGAATTGAAACTATAATCGCCCTAATAAAGGTGTTCAAATCACATTCGTGAAAAAATCTTCCAATCCAGTAACATAAAGTGACCAAGTTCAAATAAAAGTCAGTGTAATGGTGATGGTTCAAAGAAAAAGTTCTGGTTTTGAATCAAACGTGCCCAAAGAAAACATGCTGTGAAGTGCCTTGGTGACCCCCAATGTGATTGCGCTCACCTTGGAGCGTGTGACACAGGTTTTAATTGTGTCAATACACGCTTTTGGAGCCACCCCTGGGCTCAGTATTAGGTACAGCTGATTCCCACACTAGATTCTTTATGGCTCCACTCACATCAGACCATATAAAAGAGAAAGGCTGTTATATTTCTCCATGCCGCACAAATTCTATAGCAATATAAATTCGCTCTTCTTGTTTTATGCTGTTGTAGTGTTATTATACATGCATCTTCGTCTGTGAACCGGTTTTCTTTGTTGCTTCGCTTCTGGGCTCACATTCACTGCTTCCTCCGCCCCCTTCATTTGTGCTGCCGGCAGCACAAATGAAGGGGGCGGAGGAAGCAGTGAATGTGAGCCCAGAAGCGAAGCAACAAAGAAAACCGGTTCACAGACGAAGATGCATGTATAATAACACTACAACAGCATAAAACAAGAAGAGCGAATTTATATTGCTATAGAATTTGTGCGGCATGGAGAAATATAACAGCCTTTCTCTTTTATATGGTCTGATGTGAGTGGAGCCATAAAGAATCTAGTGTGGGAATCAGCTGTACCTAATACTGAGCCCAGGGGTGGCTCCAAAAGCGTGTATTGACACAATTAAAACCTGTGTCACACGCTCCAAGGTGAGCGCAATCACATTGGGGGTCACCAAGGCACTTCACAGCATGTTTTCTTTGGGCACGTTTGATTCAAAACCGGAACTTTTTCTTTGAACCATCACCATTACACTGACTTTTATTTGAACTTGGTCACTTTATGTTACTGGATTGGAAGATTTTTTCACGAATGTGATTTGAACACCTTTATTAGGGCGAATATAGTTTCAATTCTCCCACGCATGTGATTGATTTATTCTGTTTGTGTTTTACGAATATATATATTGTTTTATTTCAAATTTTTTTTCTTTCATTTCAATCACAATGGATCTATATATGTGTAACATTTTTTAGTATATACACCTTATTAGGAATGATTTTATTTTAATCACTGTGGATTGTATATTTATCTCATTATGTTTTTCTATGCACATTGCACTTTGTGATTTATTGCACTAGATATTTTTTAGTGTGCATGGTCATAGGATTCACACAGCAGGTGATCTTAGTAAGTGATCAGAGCTTAATGCTGGCCATACACTATACGAAAAATCGGCCGAAAAATCGTTCGTATGGACACTTCGTTCGTTTTTCGGCAAGTTAGTGGGTACAAATCGATAATCGTTTGTGACGTTTTTGTGGAAAAAAAACGAACGGCATGTTTGGAAAATTTCTGCCGAACGTACGATAAATTGCAAGGTTAATGTGTTTCCCGTCCGAACTGCCTACACTAGGTATATGTAAAAAAACGAACACAAAATTATTTATTTATGTCCACTGAACAGATTATCGGTCATTATATGATGGCACGATCGTTTGCGGTCACGGTCGAACGTTCGTTTTTCGAAAAGGGGTTCGGCCGATTTTCTGTATAGTGTATGGCCAGCATTAGGCTCTATTTGATTTGCACGCTATATTATTTGTGATTTGTACTCAGATTTACAGTTATTCAGTTACACCCCTAGGCGCGGCGCATTTTTTTCATATACCATTTATCGCACGGTCATGAATACGTGATCTGCGTCTGCAGCCGGGTAGCTGTTTGGTTGAATTTCCATTAAGGCACTGGATAATTGTGGCTCGCAAGATTTTTTCCATAATTTTAAAAAATGTTTGCAAGGGCTGGGGCTGGAGGAGAAGGATTTTTCATCCCACTCATTCAGGATTGGAGCTGCGACAGAAGCGGCCAGGTTGGGGATGGATGTTGAGGTAATAAAAAGGATTGGGCGGTGGGAATCTAACAGATTCCAATCTTATGTGCGGCCGCAACTGGCAATAAAATTGTAGGAGACGGGGTGGGTATTTTGGTTGATATTGGGTATGTATTAGAGTTAGATGTTATGGCAAGGATTATTGTTGCATAGTCAATGTTGAGTATAGTGTTTGTTTTCTTCTATTTGCAGGTGCAGAGACAAGAATGGTCTGGATTATGGGCCATTCTTATGTATGTTGGGGGGCTCGGAGGGGAGACGCTCGGCCTGAGGGTAGGCAGCTAAGTTTTGATAGACGGGAAGTATATATAAAGTGGTTTGGTATACCAGGAATGTTGTGGGGTAGGTTGGTTCAGGAGGTACAGCGGTATGCAAATAGGGAGGAGCCTCCGGATGTCCTGGTGATACATGTGGGCGGAAACGATTTGGGCATTCGCTCGATGATAGACATCACGCGAGATATAAAATTTGACATTTGGCGATTGTCGAAGGAATTTCCGCAGATGATCATTATCTGGTCGGACATGGTTGCCAGGATGTCTTGGAGAATGGCCAGGTCAGTGGAGGGTGTGAACAGAGCAAGGAGGAAGATCAACAGGGAAATTAGTAAATTTGTGGTCAGTAATGGGGGGTTGGCAATTAGGCATCAGGAATTAGAATTTGAGACCTGGAGGTATTTGAGACGTGATGGGGTACATCTTAATGACGTGGGTACAGATTTGTGGGCTTTAGGCTTACAAGATGGCATACAGCAAGCGCTTCGGGTGTGGAGGGGCACCCAAGAGTAAGGTGTTACTATTGGGATGCTGTGGCGGGCGTTGGTCTGGGCAAGGGAAGGAAGATGGTGAAAAAAGTAAGAGTGGGGATCCAACGTTGATATGGGTCCGGAGGTTTTTTGGTTCCCGGTTAACGGAGGTTAGCCGGGAAGTGATAATGGGGCACTGCGGTCACGGCAGTCTCTGAGCCAGCTTGTCGGCTTAAGGCCTATTGGAGTTTTTTGGACGAGGGCTGCAGTGCTATACTTGTTATGGCCATCAGTTTTGTTTTTGCTAACCGGTTGCTCAGACCAACGCTCTTTGGAACTAACAGGTTGTATAACAGATGTTTTTGGTTATGGTTTTTTATGATGACAGAATTTTATAATTTTATAGGAAACAGATATGTTTAAAATAAAGTAGGCTGCTACGGCCTTTTTTATACTCCAAAGAGCTTGTGTGGTCTTATTTATTTGGAGTAGAAGTATAAGGGTTTTGAGCATAGTTAATAGACATCTGTTATCCAATAGTCAAGAAAAGCCTGGAGCAACAGAATGCAATGATGTATGCAAAGGGCGCACATGACAGTGGTAGCAGTGAAAGGGTTAAAGTAAAGTTGTAATGTGGAGCTGAGGGGGAGGGAGGATAAGAGGAGGGGCTATTTAAAAGGGGTTCCCGCTCTGGGAGGGACAACAGAAGGAGTAGGAAAGTTCCCGCCCACCCTCCCTAATACCTAGGAAAAGGTTATTGTGGAAGGGTATTGTGTTTTTCTTCTGTTAACAGGTGAAAGAAGAGAAGATGTCGTGGCAGCGGCGGGCGTTGGTCTGGGCAAGGGAAGGAAGATGGTGAAAAAAGTAAGAGTGGGGATCCAACGTTGATATGGGTCCGGAGGTTTTTTGGTTCCCGGTTAACGGAGGTTAGCCGGGAAGTGATAATGGGGCACTGCGGTCACGGCAGTCTCTGAGCCAGCTTGTCGGCTTGAGGCCTATTGGAGTTTTTTGGATGAGGGCTGCAGTGCTATACTTGTTATGGCCATCAGTTTTGTTTTTGCTAACCGGTTGCTCAGACCAACGCTCTTTGGAACTAACAGGTTGTATAACAGATGTTTTTGGTTATGGTTTTTTATGATGACAGAATTTTATAATTTTATAGGAAACAGATATGTTTAAAATAAAGTAGGCTGCTACGGCCTTTTTTATACTCCAAAGAGCTTGCGTGGTCTTATTTATTTGGAGTAGAAGTATAAGGGTTTTGAGCATAGTTAATAGACATCTGTTATCCAATAGTCAAGAATTATAGATCTGCAGGTACCTGGGAGGTCCCTTTGTTATTCCTAAAGTAATTGGGACTATAGTTCTTCTTGTTCAAAGAATAGGTAAAATACATAGAAAGGACTCTAAACCTAGAATGGTTCATATTAATTAATGTATTTTGCTTAAGAAAAACATGCAATCAAGAATTTGATACTTGTTTTTATTTTTTCTCCTAGATATATTTTTTGTTTCTAAGGTGTCCTTTTATGAAACTGCGGTAAACTACCGCTTTTCAGTTCTCAGACATTCTCAGAGGAGATCGCTCTCCTCTGAGTGCCTGTTTATGAAAGTGTGTAGATTGCTTCTCATGTTGAGTTGAGGAGCGATCTACAAACTCCTGAGAAAGGCTCCTCTCACTGTAATCTCGTGTGATGTAGCGGGATTACAGTATGAGGAAGCGTAAAAAATACAAAAGTTTAATACGAATCAGCACACATTATTCCCCCACATATTAATAAAATAATAAAGTTAAATTCCCCCTACACAATATACATTAACCTAATTATAAAAAAAAACATTGTTTTTATCAATATTTAAAGATCATACATGTCCCTATTTAAATGTGAATGGTGTATAGTAAATGAATGTAATCCACATATGTAATGCAGCTATACACCATTCATATAAATGCAAAATACATTTATAATCATTTAAAAATAATTTTAATAAAGTATACAAGTATAAATATTTATTAATAAATTAAAATAAAATATATTTCATAATTGATAAACATAAAAATTGATAAACTGGTGCGATGCGAGAACACTGCGAATCCACTGAGGGTTCCCGCATCGCACCGACTTGTTCACACTGCCATATGCGAATCGCTGGGGAGTGTCAATACATTGTTAACGACACCCCCAGTTCAGCTTCCATATCGCACTGCGAACTGACAGTTCGGACATGAATTGGATCGCATATGTGTGAACACACATGCGATCCGATTCTGGTCCGAAAAGAAAAAGGTCCTGTGCATGTTTGCACCGAATGCGGTGCGATATCAGCCTTACTATCTGTACGGCTAATATCGCACCGCACAGACATCGCATGTAATGTGAACAGCAGTTCGCTGCGAATTACATGCAATGCCTGTGCGATGTCTGGCATCGCACAAGTGTGAACCGGGCCTAAAAGTTAACGACACCCCCAAATCAGTTTGCACAGGAATCGGATCGCATGGGTGATTCTGCTGCGGACCAAAAAAGGGTCCTGTACGAGTTTGGTCTGAATGCAATGCAAATTCAGCCATACTATCTGTATGGCTGAAATTGCATCACACAGAGATCGGATGTGATTTGCACTGCAGTGCGGTGCGAATCACATCCGATCTCAGACACCGCAGCAGTGGGAACTAGCCCTAAATCATATTGCATTTGCACCAAAATGGTACAGGACCCTTTATTTGGTCCGCACTGGAATCGGATCGCATGGGTGTGAACACCCATGCGAACCAATTTCCTGCACCATTACATGGTTCGCACTGCAATCTGTGAAATGATCTGGGGGTGTCATTAACTTTACATTGACACCTGCAGTGGTACGCAGATGTCAATGTAGGTGTGATGTGGAAACCCACACAGGAAATACACTGGTTCACGCATTGCACAAGTGTGAACCCAGCCAGAGACGTGAACATCTAAAAAAAAATATCAATCAATCTCTATATACAGTCAGGTCCATAAATATTGGCACATCGACACAATTCTAATCTTTTTGGCAAACAAGATGTCCTTTAACTGCAGACTTTCAGCTTTAATTTGAGGGTATTTACATCCAAATCAGGTGAACGGTGTAGGAATTACAACAGTTTGTATATGTGCCTCCCACTTTTTAAGGGACCAAAAGTAATGGGACAGATTAACAATCATCCATCAAACTTTCACTTTTTAATACTTGGTTTCAAATCCTTTGCAGTCAATTACAGCCTGAAGTCTGGAACACATAGACATTACCAGACGCTGGGTTTCATCCCTGATGATGCTCTGCCAGACCTCTACTGCAACTGTCTTCAGTTCCTGCCTGTTCTTAGGGCATTTTCCCTTCAGTTTTGTCTTCAGAAAGTGAAACACATGCTCAATCGGATTCAGGTCAGGTGATTGACTTGGCCATTGCATAACATTCCACTTCTTTCCCTTAAAAAACTCTTTGGTTGCTTTCGCAGTATGCTTCGTGTCATTGTCCATCTGCACTGAGAAGCGCCGTCCAATGAGTTCTGAAGCATTTTGCCAAATATGAGCAGATAATATTGCCCGAAACACTTCAGAATTCATCCTGCTGCTTTTGTCAGCAGTCACATCATCAATAAATACAAGAGAACCAGTTCCATTGGCAGCCATACATGCCCACGCCATGACACTACCACCACCATGCGTCACTGATGAGGTGGTATGCTTTGGATCATGAGCAGTTCCTTTCCTTCTCCATACTTTTCTCTTCCCATCACTCTGGAACAAGTTGATCTTGGTCTCATCTGTCCATAGGATGTTGTTCCCGAACTGTGAAGGCTTTTTTAGATGTTGTTTGGCAAACTCTAATCGGGCCTTCCTGTTTTTGAGGCTGACCAATGGTTTATATCTTGTGGGGAACCCTCTGTATTCACTCTGGTGAAGTCTTCTCTTGATTGTTGACTTTGACACACATACACCTACCTCCTGGAGAGTGTTCTTGATCTAGCCAACTGTTGTGAAGGGTGTTTTCTTCACCAAGGAATGAATTCTTCGGTCATCCACCACAGTTGTTTTCCGTGGTCTTCCGGGTCTTTTGGTGTTGCTGAGCTCCCCAGTGCGTTCTTTCTTTTTAAGGATGTGCCAAACAGTTGATTTGGCCACACCTAATGTTTTTGCTATCTCTCTGATGGGTTTGTTTTGTTTTTTTTTCAGCCTAATTATGGCTTGCTTCACTGACAGTGACAGCTCTTTGGATCTCATATTGAGAGTTGACAGCAACAGATTCCAAATGCAAATGGCACACTTGAAATGAACTCTGGACCTTTTATCTGCTCCTTGTAAATGGGATAATGAGGGAATAACACACATCTGGCCATGGAACAGCTGAGCAGCCAATTGTCCCATTACTTTTGATCCCTTAAAAAGTGTGAGGTACATATACAAACTATTGTAATTCCTACACCGTTCACCTGATTTGGATGTAAATACCCTCAAATTAAAGTTGAAAGTCTGCAGTTAAAGCACATCTTGTTTGTTTCATTTCAAATCTATTGTGGTGGTGTATAGAGCCAAAAAGATTAGAATTGTGTTGATGTCCCAATATTTATGGACCTGACTGTGTATGTATATATATATAAATATATATACACATACACTATAAATTCCTATCCTGCTGGTTTTGGGGTGTGTGATGGTGGGGAAGATGTGCTCTGACTGTTTGGTGAAAGAAAAAAGTCAAAAGACTTCTTGCTTTCTCCAGAATACTCAGCCAGCTTCACGCTTCTCACTCTGATTCTCCATCTCTGGAATGGTGAATCAGAAAGTGAGAATTCTGTCACAGATCACCAGTGAGGTGCCGAGATCGCACCTTCATAAACTGGCTGTTTCTGTGACAGTCAGTTACAGATTCTCACTGTGCTGCGATAATCAGCGGAGAACATGTTCTCCACTGATTATCTCAGTTTCATAAACTGGTAATGACCTGAGATCAGCGGCGAGACTCGGGATCCTTGGAAGGTTGATATCACAGCCACAACTTATAATAATACTAGTTCAGTTTTCCATATAGTTTTCCATATAGTTGTTACATCTAGGTCTCTTAACTGCCTGCCGACCAGTGCATGACGATGTACGTCGGCACAATGGCACAGCTGCGCAAATAGGCGTACCTATATGTCCCCTTTAAGACACGGCATTGTGGGCACATGCGTGCCGCCGGCAGGGTGCGTGTGCGCCCACCGCATACTCTGTTAATGTGCCCGCGGGTACCGCAGAATTTATGTCCGCCAGTGGCTCGCGATCGTGACGTGGAGCGGCAGAATGCAGAAAACAAGGCATGTCCCTGTTCTGCCTAGCAACATGACAGGGATCTACTGCTCCCTGTCATCAGGAGCAGGGATCTCTGTCATGTTATAGTGAGCCCATCCCCCCTACAGTTAGAATCACTCCCTAGGACACACGTAACCCCTTGATCGACTCCTAGTGTTTTAACCCTTCCCTGCCAGTGTCATTTACACAGTAATCAGTGCATTTTTATAGCACTGATCGCTGTATAAATGACAATGGTCCCAATATAGTGTCAAAAGTGTCCGATGTGTCTGCCATTATGTCGTCGTCACGATAAAAATTGCAGATCGCTGCCATTAGTAATAAAAAAAAAAATAGTAATAAAAATGCATAATCTATCCCCTATTTTGTAGACGCTATATCTTTTGCACAAACCAATCAATATACACTTATTGCGATTTTTTTTACCAAAAATATGTAGAAGAATACATATCGGCTGAAACTGAGAAAGAAATTTGTTTTTTTGTATTTTTTGGGGGGATATTTATTATAGAAAAAATTTTAAAAAATTGCTTTTTTTTTTTCAAAATTGTCGCTCTTTTTTTGTTTTTAGCACAACAAATAAAAACTGCAGAGGTGATCAAATACCACCAAAAGAAAGCTCTATTTGTGGGAAAAAGATGTCAATTTTGTTTGGGTGCAACGTCGCACGACCACGCAATTGTCAGTTAAAGAATGGAAATTCTGAACGTCAAGAACACGGCGATGTACAACATGTACGACGAGCCAAGAAAAATGAAGTTCAATAGCCATTGCGGCTCTTCTGCTTGATTCCGAGCATGCGTGGAGTTTTCAGTGTCGGAATTGTGTACACGCGATTGGAATTTCTGACAAAGGATTTTGTTGTCGGAAAATTTGAGAACCAGCTCTCAAATTTTTGTTGTTGGAAATTCTGACAACAAATGTCCGATGGAGCCTACACACGGTCGAAATTTCCGACAACAAGCTCACATCGTACATTTGTTGTCGGAAATTCTGATCGTCTGTACGTGGCATTAAAGTGTATTTTTAATTTAGGTGTTCTCACTTCTAACAAACAATTGTCTACTTCAAATGATGGCCCTGATCTTTTAATAGATTTTGCAAGACTTGTAAACATAGAATTTATTTTTAATAATTGGACAGAAGTAAATAATGGAAGTGAGACATGTAAGCAAGAAGATCCTTTTGTATTACAAAAGAATCCCATAAAGATGGTTCCTTATAATATAATCTAGGGGATTATATTTCTATGGATACGCAGTATGGATTGTTCACTTGGCATTTGAATATGTCATTGTGGAGAATAAGTCATCAACAGGGCCGGACTGGCCTACCGGGATACCGGGATATTTCCCGGTAGGCTGGCTGCATTTAGTACCCCTGAGGCCGCTTTTGCCTCGGAGCTTGGCTGGCTGCCTGTGTAAGCCTGTGTCGGCGGCTGCTGCACTATGCAATGACTGTGTCTCCTCCTCCGATCCGGCGCCGCCCACACTCAACTAATATGCCTCTGTGTGTGTGTGAGGGGAGGAGCAGGAGAACACGGTGCTGCTTGATTTTTCTCGTCCTGTGCAGCGCCAGCACCGCCCACTAATCTGCACAAGGATAATGGAAGTGGCCGGCCGTGCAGCTGCAGCACAAGAATTAAGGTACAAAATCTCTCTCTCTCTCTCTCTCTCTCTCTCTCTCTCTCTCTCTCTCTCTCTCTCTCTCTCTCTCCTCTGTTGTGCCCATCTCTCTCTCTCTCCTCTGTTGTGCCCATCTCTCTCTCTCTCTCTCTCTCTCTCCTCTGTTGTGCCCATCTCTCTCTCTCTCCTCTGTTGTGCCCATCTCTGTCTCTCTCCTCTGTTGTGCCCATCTCTCTCTCTCTCTCTCTCCTCTGTTGTGCCCATCTCTCTCTTTCTCTCTCTCTCTCTCTCTCTCTCTCTCTCTCTCTCTCTCTCTCTCTCTCCTCTGTTGTGCCTCTCTCTCTCCCTCTCTCTCTCTCTCCTCTGTTGTGCCCATCTCTCTCTCTCTCCTCTGTTGTGCCCATCTCTCTCTCTCTCCTCTGTTGTGCCCATCTCTCTCTCTCTCCTCGGTTGTGCCCATCTCTCTCTCTCCTCTGTTGTGCCCATCTCTCTCTCTCTCTCTCCTCTGTTGTGCCCATCTCTCTCTCTCTCTCTCTCCTCTGTTGTGCCCCCCCCTCTCTCTCTCTCTCTCTCTCTCTCTCTCTCTCTCTCTCTCTCTCTCTCTCTCTCCTCTGTTGTGCCCATCTCTCTCTCCTCTGTTGTGCCCATCTCTCTCTTTCTCCTCTGTTGTGCCCATCTCTCTCTCTCTCCTCTGTTGTGCCCATCTCTCTCTCTCTCCTCTGTTGTGCCCATCTCTCTCTCCTCTGTTGTGCCCATCTCTCTCTCCTCTGTTGTGCCCATCTCTCTCTCCTATGTCGTGCCCATCTCTCTCTCTCTCTCTCTCTCTCTCTCTCTCTCATTGTGCCCATAAATTCCAGCCACTGTACCCAACGATTACAACCACTGTGCCCATAAATTCCAACCACTGTACCCATCGATTACAGCCACTGTGCCCATAAATTCCAGCCACTGTACCCATCGATTACAGCCACTGTACCCATTAAACGCAGCCACTGTGCCATCAAATGCAGCCACTGTGCCCATAAATTCCAGCCACTGTACCCATCGATTACAGCCACTGTACCCATTAAACTCAGCCACTGTGCCATCAAACGCAGCCACTGTACCCATAAATTGCCACCACTGTGCCCATTAAACACAGCCACTGTGCCCATAAATTACAGCCACTGTGCCCATAAATTCCCACCACTGTGCCCATCAAACGCAGCCACTGTGCCATCAAACGCAGCCACTGTACCCATCAATTGCAGCCACTGTGCACATTAAACACAGCCACTGTGCCATCAAGCGCAGCCACTGTACCCATAAATTGCCACCACTGTGCCCATTAAACGCAGCCACTGTGCCAAACGCAGCCACTGTACCCATAAATTGCCACCACTGTGCCCATTAAACACAGCCACTGTGCCCATCAAACGCAGCCACTGTGCCCATAAATTACCACCACTGTGCCCATCAAACGCAGCCACTGTGCCCATAAATTACAGCCACTGTGCCCATTAAACGCAGCCACTGGGCCATCAAGCCCAGCCACTGTACCCATAAATTGCCACCACTGTGCCCATTAAACGCAGCCACTGTGCCCATAAATTCCCGCCACTGTGCCCATCAAACGCAGCCACTGAGCCATCAAACGCAGCCACTGTACCCATCAATTGCAGCCACTGTGCCCATTAAACACAGCCACTGTGCCATCAAGCGTAGCCACTGTACCCATAAATTGCCACCACTGTGCCCATTAAACGCAGCCACTGTGCCCATAAATTCCCACCACTGTGCCCATCAAACACAGCCACTGTGCCCATAAATTCCCACCACTGTGCCCATCAAACACAGCCACTGTGCCCATCAAACGCAGCCACTGTACCCATAAATTGCCACCACTGTGCCCATTAAACGCAGCCACTGTACCCATAAATTGCAGCCACTGTGCCCATTAAATGCAGCCACTGTGCCCATAAATTCCCACCACTGTGCCCAACAAACACAGCCACTGTGCCCATCAAACACAGCCACTGTACCCATAAATTGCCACCACTGTGCCCATTAAACGCAGCCACTGTGCCCATAAATTCCCACCACTGTGCCCATCAAACACAGCCACTGTGCCATCAAACGCAGCCACTGTACCCATCAATTGCAGCCACTGTGCCCATTAAACACAACCACTGTGCCCGTCAAGCGCCACCACTGTGCTCATTAAATGCTGCCACTGTGCCCATCAAACGCAACCACTGTGCCCAACAAACGCAGCCACTATGCCATCAAACGCAGCCACTGTAACCATCAATTGCCGCCAGTTTGCCCCATCAATTGCCGCCAGTTTGCCCCATCAATTGCCGCCAGTTTGCCCCATCAATTCCTGCCAGTGTCCCCCCCGCCCGGCACTTACCTGTCTCAGGTCAGCGCGTTGCTCCACGCTCCCTCCGATCACAGCGCCTGTCGCTTCAGCCAATCAGGTGACAGGTAACCAGACCCAGTGCACCTGATTGGCTGAGAGGTGGGTCAGTGTTAGGGAAGCGATTTATTTGATTTCCTAACACAGCACTGTGTAAGCAGCGAACGCACAGCAGTGTATGTGTGTATATATATATATATATATATATATATATATATATATATATATATATATATATATATATATATATATATATAAAGCCCTATGTGCTTTTATATGTGTCTTATCTATATATAATGCACTCTTTAAATGTGCTTTAAAATGCATGGTTTTCCATTTTATGAACAAGAAAATAATGACGTTATGCTGTTGGGCTGGTATTATAATGCTATGGGGCTGGTATGACATTTTTTCCAGGGCTGGTTTTCATACCCAGACCGGCCCTGGTCATCAATAGCCACATTGTTTGCCATATGTTAAACTACTACAGTATAATTTCTGGAGATGGTTTACAGCTTATACTATTAATAGACACACTAGGGTAAGGAGAGCTTGGTATGACACTTTGTTAGGAGGAGTAGGTACTACAGTGGGAATTTCAAATACAATTGATATACAGACATTGGGGCTGATTTAGGAAGCATTTTCGCCATGACTTGCAGTGCACACCAATGCGCAAATGACATTTTCGTATTTACAAAGCATTTGCGCTGGTAACGCAGCACGATCCCCCATTTACTATTCTCTTCCCGGCGCACGGGAAGAGGTGATCTGTACGCCACTATAGACATGGTGCAAGGCATGTTTAACTTCAAATTTAAACAAACTGGAAGTGCCAATAATATGGGGGTGATGTGGGGAGATGTGGGGAAGTGTTGTACTAACTGGCCAAGTCACAAATATGGCCAATATAGAACGAGAAAGTGACTTTCTCGGAACAAGCCGGCAGCGCCGGCAAATACATTTAAACTGCGGGAGGTGAATTTATATACTGCGCATGCTCAAACGGCATTTGCCCTTGTTCAAATACTTTAGTTCAGTGCGCCGGCAAAATATTAGTAAATGTTAGGCAACGTAAAAACATTTGCATAGGTTGAACGGGCGCACCTCTAGCCTTTTTTTTTTCTTTTTTTAACGCTGGTTCACTTCGTGCAGCTCTATTGAAATGTCGGTCCGGCAAAACACATACAAGTTCATTAATAAAAACAGCATTAAGAAAACAAACACAATTCAGAAAAAAAATGTGTGGGGTTCCCCCGAAATTCAATACCAGGCCCTTCAGGTCTGGTATGGATATTAAGGGGAACCCCATGCCAAAAAAACAAAAAAAAAATGACGTGGGGTCCCCCCAAAAATCCATACCAGGCCCTTCAGGTCTGGTATGGATTTTAAGGGGAACCCCGCACCAAAATGTAAAAAAAATCAGCGGGGGGTCCCCCCAAAAATCCACACCAGAACCTTATCCGAGCATGCAACCTGGCAGGCCGCAGGAAAAGAGGGGGGACGAGAGAGCACCCCCCCTTCTGAACCGTACCAGGCCACATGCCCTCAACATTGGGAGGGTGCTTTGGTGTAGCCCCCCAAAGCACCTTGTCCCCATGTTGATGAGGACAAGGGCCTCATCCCCACAACCCTGGCCGGTGGTTGTGGGGGTCTGCGGACAGGGGGCTTATCGGAATCTGGAAGCCCCCTTTAACAAGGGGACCCCCAGATCACGGCCCTCCCCCCTGTGTGAAATGGTAAGGGGGTACAAAAGTAAAAAAGTAAAACTGTCAAAAATTTTAAAAATGACAAGAGACAGTTTTTGACAGTTTTTTGTGTGAGGCTCCCGCTGTGTGACGCTTCTCCTCTTCTGACGGTTCTTAAATAATGGGGGGCGGGGCCACCCGGTGACCACGCCCCCTCTGACGCACGGTGACTTGACAGGACTTCCCTGTGGCGTCACGGGGAATGCCACAGGGAAGTCCCGTCATGTCCCTGTGTGTCAGAGGGGGCGGGGTCACCAGGTGGCCCCACCTTCCCCCCCATTATTTAAGAACCGTCAGAAGAGGAGAAGCGTCACACAGCGGGAGCCTCCCTCTATGCCACCATGGGTGTGGAGCGGCCCAGAGAAGAAGATGAAGAGAAGAGCGGGAGCCTCCCTTCATGCCATGGATGCGGAGCGGCCCGAGGAGAAGAAGATAAGAAGACGCCAAGGAGGAGATGCTGGATGAGAACCCCGGAGGAAGAACCATAAGAAGAAGATGGAGGAAGAAACTGAAGGAAGATAGAAGAAAGAAGATAGAAAATAGAAGAAATAAAGGAATTGTCAAAAACCGTCTCTTGTCATTTTTAAAATTTTTGACAGTTTTTTGTGAAATGGTAGGGGTACTTTTGTACCCCCTTACCATTTCACACAGGGGGAGGACCGGGATCTGGGGGTCCCCTTGTTAAAGGGGGATTCCAGATTCCGATAAGCCCCCCGCCCGCAAACCCCCACAACCACTGGCCAGGGTTGTGGGGATGAGGCCCTTGTCCTCATCAAAATGGGGACAAGGTGCTTTGGGGGGCTACCCCAAAGCACCCTCCCAATCTTGAGGGAATGTGGCCTGGTACGGTTCAGGAGGGGGGGCACTCTCTTGTCCCCCCTCTTTTCCTACGGCCTGCCAGGTTGCGTGCTCGGATAAGGGTCTGGTGTGGATTTTTGGGGGGACCCCAAGCCAATTTTTTTTTACATTTTAGCCGGGGTTCCCCTTAATATCCATACCAGACCTGAAGGGCCTGGTATGGAATTTAGGGGGACCCCCCCACGTCATTTTTTTTAAAAAATTTTGGCCAGGGTTCCTCTTAATATCCATACCAGACCTGAAGGGCCTGGTATGGAATTTAGGGGGACCTCCCCCGTCATTTTTTTTTTTACATTTTGGTTCGGGGTTCCCCTGTGGGGAATTCCCATGCCGTTTTTCTCAATGAACTTTTATGTGTATTGTTGGACCGGCAATTCATTAATAGCCGCGAGTAGTTTTAAAAGACTTTTTTTCCTTTGAAATGTCATTTTGCTGTCAGACTTTTCTAAACATGGGAAACATGCATCCCTTTACAGGCATACTATAGACACCCCCAGCTACAAAATTTAAAGGGATATTACACTTTTATTGTTTCACTTTAAGCATTATTAAAATCACTGCTCCAGAAAAAACGGCCGTTTTTTAAAACTTTTTTTGCATTGATACATGTCCCCTGGGGCAGGACCCAGGTCTCCAAACACTTTTTATGACAATACCATGCATATAAGCCTTTAAAATTAGCACTTTTGATTTCTCCCATAGACTTTTAAAGGGTGTTCCTCGGCATTCGAATTTGCCGCGAACACCCCAAATTGTTTGCTGTTGGGCGAACTTGCAAACAGCCGATGTTCGACTCGAACATGAGTTTGACTCGAATTCGAAGCTCATCCCTACATATAAGCCTTTAAAATTAGCACTTTTGATTATTCATGTTCTTGTCCCATAGACTTTAACGGTGTCCGTGTGTTCGAACACATTTTTTGCCTGTTCGCAAGTTCTGGTGCGAACCGAACAGGGGGGTGTATTCGGCTCATTCCCAATTGCCGGACCAACATTTCATTATAGCCACGAGTAGTTTTAAAAAACTTTTATTCCTTAAGGGCCAGTTTACATCACATGCAGTCCAGTGCATTTTTTTTCTGCATCAAAAAGCGCACGGAAAGTAGGTTTTATGGTTTTCAATGGCATAGTTCACACCAGTGCTTGCAGTTCCAGTTCGTTTCCAGTTCCCAAAAAAAAAGTTGAACATGCTGCATTTTTTATGCACTGGACTGTACTGGAACGCTTTAAAATGCATCAAAAATGCACTGGAATGCACCTAAATGCACCAAAAACGCACTGCAATACACTTGTCCTTATTTAGGCCTGATTCACACCTATGCATTTTTAGTGCTTTTTGCATTTTGCAGATTTGCACTACAGAACGTGTTCCATAGGAAACCATGTTAAATGGACTGTAGTGCAGACCTGCAAAATGCAAAAAGCACTAAAAATGCATAGGTGTGAATCAGGCCTTAGGCTGGATTCACACCAATGCATTTTTAGTGCTTTTTGCATATTTGTACTACAGTCTATTTACCATGGTTTCCTATGGAACACGATCTGTAGTGCAAATCTGCAAAATGCAAAAAACACTAAAAATGCATAGGTGTGAATCCATCCTAAAGGTTAAGAAAAAATAGGGGGGGGAGAACTGGACTGCATCAAAAATGCACCAAAAACGCACTGGAACGCATAAAAAACATGCATGCAGAAAAGCACCTGGAACGCGTCCGGACTGCATTTCTGTGGTGTGATCTGGCCCTTAGGGCCCTTAAGGCCAGTTCACACCATAGAAACGCAGTCCGGACGCGATCCAGGTGCTTTTCTGCATGCACATTTTTTATGCGTTCCAGTGCGTTTTTGGTGCATTTTTGATGCAGTCCAGTGCTTTTTTTCACCCCTCTTCTTTCTTAACCTTAAATAAGGACAAGTGCGTTCCATTGCGTTTTTGATGCGTTTTACAGCTTTTCAATACAGTCCAGTGCAGAAAAAATGCAGCATGTTCTACTTTTTTTTCTGGAACTGGAATGCACTGGAACGGCAAGCACTGGTGTGAACTATGCCATTGCACACCATGTAACCGAATTTCCATGCATTTTTGATGCATAAAATATGCACTGGACTGCATTGGTGTGAACTGGCCCTTAAGCAATTTGGCATATTTAAAGGCATTTCTCCTTGTTTTGTTTTTGGGGTTGTCCAATTGGTGACATTGATATATGTCCCTTAGGGTGGGACCTGGGCCCGATACTCATCTTAAGGCCAATAACTAGAAGATAAGCCAGCCAAGTGGGGACTAGTAAAATTGCCAAGTCAGTTCCCTTAGACTGCAATGGTATTTGTTGTATAGCTTTTGCACATGTTAGGCTCTTTAGTTGCCCCCCTGGACTGGGGGGTGTTTTGTCCCATCTGTAATTTTGGTGCATGCTGGATGATGTGCTTAATTTTGGACAGTAGGGTGGCTTATTTTGTGCTAGCTGCATTTGGGTTGTTCTGAGCATGCTCAGGGACTTTGTTTTTTTTTTTGGTGGTGCTTTTTGTGTGTGAACAGCACTTGGATGTTTCTGGGCATGCTCAGAGTGTGTTTTTTGGGTTAGTAATTTAAGGACATCCTTAACAGGTGTACCCACTTTGAAGTTCTCTCTACATTGGGTGAAATTGCATTTTGTGTGTTTAATGGACTGTCCATGTGTTTGCAATTGCCTCATTAGCACACAAACCTATGTTATATAAAGTTTGAAATCTTTACTTTGCCCTGAAAAGAGCCAAGATTGTGTGTGTGGGGGCCGGCAAAAGAGTACATTTGGGTGTCCTTATCGAGTTTCTAACACATGTATTTTCTATTTGTATTTTGTTTGTTTTTTATTTTACCAAACTAATGTTGTTTTAATCCTCAATAGATGTCCATTTGTGGGTGCACTCCTTTTAACTCCTGTTAATTTATACTGCAAAAGGGTCAAACCTATTCTGTTAGTGTCTCAAATTAACATACATGTGTGTATTTTGCTTTCCTTGCTTCTTTTCCAAGTCCTGTTTTTTTGGACCAATAAAAGTGTTTCAAATTCTTTGTTTTATGTGTGTTCTTTTCATGCATCGGATTTCCCAGCTGCAGCTTAACTAGGCTGATGGACATGTCTTGGACAAATCCCTTTTCCATTTTTTTTATTTTTCAGTTTTAAGTTACTTTCCTGGTGCCTTCATAGTAGCACATGCATTCATTGTGCATATGCTGCCATGGATGGTGACCAGGAAAGTAACATTTCAGAGTGGTAAGCAATTTTCTTTTTGAGCAGTGGTTTTCAGCCTCAGTCCTCAGGTACCCCCCTGACAGGACATGTTTAGGAAATTTTATCTTCTCTAAAATAGCTGTCCAAAATACAAAGCCATCGACTTTGATTTAAAACACCTGTGCAAGATGAAGGAAAACCTGCAAACATGGCCTGTTGGGGGGTACTTGAGGACAGGGTTGAGAAGCACTGATTTAGAGCACTGAACTAAAATCAAGCTGAAGCCAATCCTTTTCCAATTGTGGACATTTGAGGGAAATCAAGATTTTTATTTTTTTATTTTTTTTTAAAGGTTGGGCTTTGTCCCTTTTTCTTAAAATTGGATTCACTTCTTGTCATAGCCAAACAGGAAGTGAGAGTAAAACCCTAATTTTTCCTTGGGGACACACAGGTCAATCTAACTAGTGCCCCCATTATGCAAACTGCACTCTAGCACTTTGTTGTGTACACCCCAAAGTATTAGGTATTTTGGGGTTTATTAAAAGCAAATCCTTTCTGCAATACAAGTGTAGTTGATGAAAATCAGAAGGGTAGCACTGGTGATTTTATCATCCAATCATGTAGAGGCAAAGATGCTGTTTTTTTCTTTTCCTTGCATGTCCCCCTCGGATCTCGAGCAACTGAACTTCTAAGTGCACTTGTGGTGCAAAGTGGATTTACCTTTTAGTAAATAAACCCCAAGATACATAATAATTTGGGATGTACATGGCAAAATGCTAGAGTGCAATTTCCCGAATGGGGAAACTATTTAGATTGACCTGTGTGTCCCCAAGGACATACATTAGTAGGGTTTTACCCTCACTTCCTGTTTGGCTATGTGACAGGAAGTGAATAATTTTGAATGAAAAATTGGCAAAATTTGGTAGGTGTCTACACCCTATCAGGGCTGTAGACATCCCCCAAAACTTATAATCCCTCTGCAGTCTATCCCCAAGCAAAAATAAGAAAGGATTTTAATAAGTTTAACTTTGCAAAGACACATTCCTAAGTTCAATTTTGATGCAAGGTAATGGCCCATTTAGACCTTTAATAGAAAGTCATCAGTTGCCTTTGACTCTAAAACATTATTTTTGGCCAGTCCTAGAAATCTGCATCTGTTTTTCTATTAACCACTTGGTGTCTGTGCTATAGCCAAATAACGGCCACAGCGTGGACCTGAATTTCTGGGAGGCTGTCATAGGACGTAGTCACTGAGACTCGGGTGATCACAGATCGAAGTAAGGGCCGATCTGTTTATTTTTTCTACTCACGCTGACAGCATGAGGATAAAAATAAAAGCTGATCGGCTTAGGTGCAAGGGACATTGGTTCCGAAGAGGCAATTCTTGCCTCATCTGTGCCCACCAGTACCCCCTTCCAGTGCCACGTATCAATGCCCACCAGTGATCCCAAGCAGTGCTGCCTCATCAGCGTACATCAATGAAGGAGAAAAATTACCTGTTTGCAAAATTTAATATCAAAATATCCAAAAATATACCAAATTATTTTTAAAAATCTGTCTTTTCTTTTGTTTGAACAAAAGAAAAATACCACACAGGTGATCAAATACCACCCAAAGAATGCTCTATTTGTGGGAACTTAAAAAAAAAAAAAAAAACATTTGGCTAAGTATGACAGCACAATTGTCATTCAAAATGGATCAGCGCTGAAAATTGGTCAGGACAGCAGGGGGGTTTAAGTGCCCAGTAAGCAAGTGGTTAATTTCCATGCCAACTATGGATTTCTGTAATAAAGATGTGTGCCCGCGGTGTATACGGCATGTGCGTAAGCAAGTCGCACACATATGAACGGTACTCATTGTAAATCAAGGGGTACAACTTGTGATGCAACTTTTCAGTCCCAAGTGGCCTTAAGCTCTCTTTCCACTACTGCGAGTTGTTGTGCGACTTGACACATGTGAAGTCGCAGGACAAGTCAAAACACATCTATTTCAATGTTCCCCCGTTCTAATTGGTGCAACTCCAAAAAAAGTTCTTGCACTACTTTGTTCCAACTTCAGTGCGACTTTTTCTCAGATGTTTTGAATTAGTTGCGTTGCATTAAGGCTCGGTGTCCACTATTGAAAGCCCAAAGTTGCATGCTTTTTGCCGCGAGTTTCCCCCAACTTTTTGCCAAAACTTTTTGCCAATGCCTGTGTATTTTTGAGGTCTATGGACCTCAAGTCGCATCAAAGTGTGACCAAAATAGTGCAGGGACTACTTTGAAGTTGCTGCGACTTGAAGTCGCAGACATCTGAACAGTACTCATTGTAAATCATGGGGTAGAACTTGTGATGCAACTTTTCAGTCCTTAGTGGCATGACAAGTTGCAATAGTGGAAAACAAGCCGAAAAAGCACATTGTAAATCACGCAACTTTGGTGTTGAAATAGTGGAAAGAGAGCATTAGGCTAAAGCGGTAATAGGAAGATGCATTGTAAGAATTACTTCTAATTGTAGTAAATCAAACTGGCTCTTGCACTGAATCTAATTTATGGGAGATCTAACTGATTGGCCAGTGTATGGTGACCTTTAAAGATATGAAAACTTGAATTTCTGGTGTTTAAGCCTCATACACACGATGGGACTTTGTACCCCATGTACAGAGCCCGCTGTGCTGAGTGGGGGATCGCTCCGTCGATCCCCGCTGGGCAGGCAGATGACAGGTCTGTCTCTGCACACTGTGCAGGGACAGACCTGTCAGAGTGCCGCTCTCCTCTATGGTGGATCGGATGATGACAGACCGTAGAGTCCGTCGTCACCCGATCCGATCCGCAGATGGATGAAAAAATAGGTTTTTCCTTCATTACACTTTTTAGGATGGGAGTGGGTCGGATGTCAGCGGACATGTCACCACTGACATCCGACCCTCCATAGAGGTCTATGGAGTGTCCGTTCAGGTCCGAGGCGGACCTGAAAGGTCCGTCCGTGTGAGGGGGCCTTAGGCCCCTTTCACACTGGGGCGGTGCGGGCAAGATCGCTAAAACGGCGCTATTTTTTGCACTGCTTTACCGGTGGTATTCGGCCGCTAGCGGTTTTAACACTCGCTAGCGGCCAAAAAGGGGTAAGATCCACACGCAAAACACCACTGCAGCTGCGTTTTGCCGGCGGTATAGCCGCGCTGTCCCATTGATTTCAAAGCGCAGGAGCGGTTTTTACACCGCTCCAAAGATGCTGCTAGCAGGACTTTTTTTAGGCCCCTTTCACACTGGGTCGTTTTTAGGCGCTATGGCACTAAAAATAGCGCCTGAAAAACGCCCTAAAGAAGCGGCTCCATTCACTCCAGTGAGAGCTTTCACACTGGAGTGGTGCGCTAGCAGGACGTCACAAAAAGTCCTGCCAGCAGCTTTTTTGGAGCGGTGAACTCACTGCTCCTCCCCATTAAAATCAATGGGGCAGTGCTGTGATAACGCTGGCAAAATGCCGATCCAGCGGCGTTTTGTGGGCGGATTTAACCCCTTTTTTGCTGCTAGCAGAGGGGTTAAAACCGCCCCGATAGCAGCTGAATAACGCCGCTAAAACGACAGTAAAGCGGTGCTAAAAATAGTGCCGCTTTACCGCAGACGCCCCCACCGCCCCAGTGTGAAAGGGGCCATAGGCTCTATTCACACTAATGCGTTTTTTTATGCATTTTGCAGAAATGCATGGGAATTTTTTAACATGGGTTCCTATGGAACATGTTCACATCAATGCATTTTTGTGCCTCTGCGTTTTTGTAAAGGGCCAGGGACTTTTTTTCCCGCAAAATGCAGCGTTTTGCTTGTAATAGATTTTACTGGACCTGCATCGCGATTTGCGTTTTTTTTAATTTCTTTTTTTTATGCTGTATATAGCTGGTTGCTAAATAGGGGGCTGGGAAGCCGGCCGCCGCGTCCTTAACCACTTCCCGCCCGCCGTATGCAGAATGACATCTGGGAAGTGGTTCTGTTATCCTGACTGGGCGTCATATGACGTCCAGTAGGATAACATGCAGGCATGCGCCCGCAGGGGCGCGCATCGCGGCGATCACGAGTGCGGCGTGTCAGTCTGACACCCCGCATCTCCGATCGTGATAAGAAGCCTCTGTCAGAGGCTTCTTACCACGTGATCAGCTGTGACCAATCACAGCTGATCATCACGAGAACCAGGAAGTGCCGGTAAACGGCATTCCTTGGTTCGCGCTGACAGGGAGAGCCGATCGCGGCTCTCGTGGATCTCCCTGTCAGAGGGGGGGAGGTCTGTGCTGATAATCAGCACATTGATTATCAGCACAGCCCCCTCAGATGTGCCACAACACCTCAGATGTGACTCCTCAGCTGTCAGTCAGTTCCCCAATTAAAAGACAGCTCACAGTGCCCATCAAAGTGCCAATCAGTGCCCATATCAGTGCTAATCAGTGCCCATCTTAGTGCCCAGCAGTAAAACCTGTCAGTACCTCAACATCAGTGCTGCTCATCAGTGCCACCTGGCAGTGGCAATCAGTGCCGCCTGTCAGTGCCCATCACAGCTGCCTGTCATTGCCCATCACAGCCGCCAGTCAGTGCCCATCACAGCCACCAGTCAGTGCCCATCAGTGCCGCCAGTCAGTGCCCATCAGTGCCACCTATCAGTGCCCATCAGTGCTGCATATCAGTGCCCATCAGTGCTGCTTTTCATTGCCGCATATTAGTGCCCATCAATTCTACATATCAGTGCATACTCATCAGTGCCCATCAGTGCCGCCTATCAGTGCCCATCAGTGCTGCATATCAGTGCCCATCAGTGCTGCTTATCATTGCCGCATATTAGTGCCCATCAATTCTACATATCAGTGCATCCTCATCAGTGCCACCTTAGTAGTGCCCATCAGTGCCACCTTATCAGTGCCCGACAGTGAAGGAGAAAACAAAATTTTATAACTGAAACGAACAAAAACTTTTTTTTCCCCAAAATTTTGTTCTTTTTTAGTTTGTTTAGAAAAAAGAACTGCAGAGTTGATCAAATACCACCAGTGTGAGGGGCGTGGTCAACATCACCCGGTGACCACGCCCCTTAAAACATCACAGTCCCAGCATGCCCAGGGACTGTGACAGCATAAGGGGGCGGAGTCACCGCCTATATAAGTCAGAGCGGAGCGCCCAGAGAGCATTCCAGCCAGAGAGAGCGTCGTGTCACCATCGGAAGAAGAGAAGAGGGAAGAAGGCAGAAGGCAGCAGACCGGGCTCCTCCACTATAGCAAAAGAGCAGCAAAAGAGCAGAAGATAGCGGAGGAGCCTGGCAGAAGACCTGGAGAGCGCGGAGAACAGGTCGAACAGCGGAAGAAGAGAAGAGGGAAGAAGGCAGCAGACTGGGCTCCTCCGCTATAGCAAAAGAGCGGCAAAAGAGCAGAAGATAGCGGAGGAGCCCGGCAGAAGACCCGGAGAGCGCAGAGAACAGGTCGAACAGCAGAAGAAGAGGCCGGAGACAGCGGAGAAGAACCGGAGAGACCCCCGAAGCCGGAAGAGGACCCCCCGGAGCTGTCTAATAAATTACTTTAAAAACCTGTGCAGTGTGTTTTTTTTATTGACACTTTTTCCCTAGGTGAATGGGTAGGGGTACCATGTACCCCATGCTTATTCACATAGGGTGGGGGGCCAGGATCTGAGGGCCCCCTTATTAAAGGGGGCTCCCGGATTCCGATAAGCCCCCCGCCCGCAGACCCCGACAACCAACGGCCAGGGTTGTTGGGAAGAGGCTCTTGTCCTCATCAACATGGGGACAAGGTGCTTTGGGGGGGCCTGCAGTGCGCCCCTCTTCCCCAAAGTACCCATCCCCCATGTTGAGGGCATGTGGCCTGGCATGGTTCAGGAGGGGGCGCTCGCTCATCCCCACCCCCTTTCCTGACCGGCCGGGCTGCGTGCTCGGATCGGGGTCTGGTGTGGATTTGGGGGGAACCCCCACACCGTTTTTTCGGCGTAGGGGTTCCCCTTACTATCCATACTAGACCGAAGGGACTGGCATGCACCCCCGAAGGGGGCACCCATGCAGGTTTTTCTCGCGCTGCCTTAATAGGAAGATGTCTTTTTCCTATTGCAGCGAGCGCGAGATGTACCTCGCCGAGAACCAGCGCGGTCCTATTGCGCTGGAAACATTCTCACGTGCAGGTACTCCTGTGTGTGCGCTGGTTCACACGCTGGATTAAGGATCTATCCAGCGCACCAATTAAGGTCGGAACCAGCGCAGTGCATTCATCTTAGTAAATGACCCCCATTGTCTTCAAGATTGTCTTCACAAGCGGCAATAGGAGCAGGTTAATCAAAATCAGCTCTGGTACAAAGTGCTATACAAGGAAACACTATAGTAAATAGTTATAGGTTTGATAGTCGCATTGTAAATTTCATTCAGAATCATGTAAATGAATGAATTGATTTGAATGAACAGACAGACAAGGATACTAACAAGGCATTGGCTTGTATTTCTTTACATGAAGAAATATATACAAATGCTAAAATTGTGTTACAGATATTAAATGGACATTGGCCTTGGGAATTAGTAGGTAGATGGTCAGGATTTAATCATTTTGCTAGAACACACCCAACCTGGTGGAAAGTTGGATGGATGGGTTGTTATAACAAGGATATAGAAAATTGTACATTTGGAGTGTTATTACCAATTAAAGGATAAATGTATCCTCTTTTAAAAAGAATAGATTTAGGAACTCTACATAATGACTTGAGGATATATACTTCAGGTGAAGAAGATGCTAATTATATTCAGACAGAAAAAGGTATAGTTAAAATACATACAGGCTTGTGTGGAAAAGGAGGATATGATTTAATATGCCCAATGGGAGTTACTGTTAAAGTAAATAATACGAAATGTTGGGAAAAAAAAGAACATAGAAAAGAGTTGCTTGCTGGTCATATATAGAATATATAAACCATTAATTTGGCAATTGAATAATGAACAGTTATGTTTCCATATATCTACATATGAGTGAATTACTTATAATACTTATAATTGTTCGGTGTCAAAAATAATGTATAAAGGCTTATATTGTACAAATCATTCAATTATTGAAATTTCTTGGGATGGAGGAAATTTTACTTATCAACAAATAATTTATTTTATAGAACAATATAATTTGACATATCAAAGATATAATTGACCTCTTCCTCACTAGGGATGGCTGAACGGTTCGGCCCGAGCATAAATTTGGGTCAAACTTTCGTCGTTCGGACGTTCGGTGAATAGCCAAATGAATGGGACGTTCAACCGTTTGTTCGCCCCCCCCCCCGAACCGACCACAATGCATTGTGGCGCTGAACAGTGCATTGCAAGCCCTGATTGGCTGAAGCAGTGAAAGGTTCAGTCAATCAGGGCACAGAGCACTGTCAGAGACATGATTGGACACAGTCATCATGACTTTATCCAATCATTGCTCATTCCTGCCCTACAGTATAAAAGTATTCTTTCAATAGCAGCTATTTTCAGTGTGATTTTGTCATGGAGAGAGATAGAACAGGGCTCTGTTCAGTGCTATTAGTTAGTTAGTGTGCTATACTGTGCTATTTTGCTTCAATTGTCAGTGTAGAATATTAGTTTAGTGTCAGTCTAGGGATAGTGTGAGTGTAGTGAGGAGGACCATCATTCAGCTTTGCATAGTGTGCAGCTAGAGTAGTTCAGCTCAGATAGTTTCACCGTAGTGTAGTGAGACTGTGTTATTCATACATACATTAACGTAGAGTAGGGACAGCTCAGATAGTTTCAGCGTAGTGTAGTGAGTCTGTGCCAGTAATCTTGACATTAGTGTATGGCTAGAGTAGGGACAGTTCAGATAGCATCAGTGTAGTGATGGTTGAACACCGTCTATTTGATTGCGTTACTGCCAGTTTAACGCCATTTACTTCTGTGTGCGCTACTGCCAGTTTAACGCCATATAGTTCTGTGTGCGTTACTGCCAGTTAAACGCCATATAGTTCTGTGTGCATTACTGCCAGTTTAACGCCATATAGTCCTGTATGCGTTACTGCCAGTTTAACGCCATTTACATCTGTGTGCATTACTGAAAGTTTAATGCCATTTACTTCTGTGTGCGTTACTGCCAGTTTAACGCCATATAGTTCTGTGTGCATTACTGCCAGTTTAACGCCATATAGTTCTGTGTGCGTTACTGCCAGTTTAACGCCATATATTTCTGTGTGCGTTACTGTCAGTTTAACGCCATATAGTTTTGTGCGTTACTGCAAGTTTAACGCCATTTACTTCTATGTGTGTTACTGCCAGTTTAACGCCATATAGTTTTGTGTGCGTTACGGCCAGTTTAATGCCATATAGTTTTGTGTGCATTACTGTCAGTTTAACGCCATATAGTTCTGTGTGCGTTACTGCCAGTTTAATGCCATATAGTTCTGTGTGCGTTACTGCCAGTTTAACTCCATATAGTTTTGTGCGTTACTGCCAGTTTAACGCCATTTACTTCTGTGTGCTTTACTGCAAGTTTAACGCCATTTACTTCTGTGTATGTTACTGCAAGTTTAACGCCATTTACTTCTGTGTGCGTTACTGAAAGTTTAATACCATATAGTTCTGTGCGTCACTGTACGTTTGACGCATTATATTGCAGTATATTATAGTGTATCTGTTGGGTGTGTCTGTGTAGTGTGAGTACTCAAATTAAAGTGCACCAAACACCACTTTACATTGATTAAAGTGCATCTACGTACAGATTTCCACTTTTTCTTTACATTTGCTTATAAGCACCGTCCCCTCCCTCCCAATAATGTCTGGGAGGACAACAAGGAGAGGCAGACATTCCCTTGGCAGTATAAGGGGGGCAGCAACAAATGTGTCCACAGGCAAAGGTGGATGTGGTGGTCAGTCCTCAGGCAGGGCATCATTTCCTCTGTTTAGTGAGTTTGCCCATGCTATCCAGCCACAGCATGCAGAGGAGGTGGTGAACTGGCTTACTAAACCTTCCTCATCTTCCTCATCCTCTGTCACGCAAGCAGAGACAAGTGTGCAGTCCCCTGCAGTTGTCAGAGAGAATAAACCTGCCTCCTTGTCCACATCTAGCCCCAACATCCATGGAGGAGTCAGCTGAGTTATTTGACCACAGCATCAGCCATTTGAACCTTGATGATGCCCAGCCATTACTGGATTCAGATGTTGGTTCTAAGGTTGAGGATGACAGGAACATGAGCCTAGAGAGAGGGGAGAACACTGGTTGACAAATTGGCATTCATGTTCCCCCAGCCACAGCGTATTGCCAAGTTGTCTCCAGTGGACAGATGATGATGGTGCGATAGCGATGATAATGATGATGAGGTCACTGATGCGACTTGGGTGCCAGATAGAGCAGAGGAGGAAACTGAAGGTGAAGGGGTCACAATCCCAAGGAGGCTGACATCAAGAAAGAGTAGAGAGCAGCCGCCCTATTCCATCACATTCTGCAGCTGTTATCTCCGGCCCACTCCCAAAGCTCAGCTGTCTGGGCCTTTTTCAGCACATCTGCAGCAGATTGCACTGTTGCTATCTGCAAACTGTGTCTCAGGCACATCAAACTTGGCAAAAACACCAGCCATTTGGGTACCACATGCTTAACAAGGCATTTAACGTCCAACCACTCAGCCCATTGGCAAGAGCACCTAAAAGCAGCACAAAAGGGACACAAATCTGTCCCTCTTCTTCCTCCTCCTCCTCCTTACCCACTTCATTCTGCCCCTGCTATACCAAATCATTACCTCTCAGCAGCCTCCACTGACTGGGATGACAGGGTGTCCCGGGTCCTAGCAGCACATCTGCCAGCAGAACACTAGCAGCTGTAGACTGTAGCCGGCGAATTTCTCTGCCCCATCTGCTGCAGCAGAAAAATAATACAGTCCCTTCCACCCACATGCCCAGCGTCTAAATGCAAGCTTGTCAAAGCTGTTGGCTCTCCAACTTCTGCCTTTCAGCCTGGTGGACTCTGCCCCCTTGAATTCGCACAATGTGCTGTACCACAATGGTAAATTCCCAGTCGCTACTACTTTTCACGTAAGGCCGTTCCATCTCTCTACCATCATGTGGAAGGGAATGTTCTGGCATCATTGGGCAAGACAGTCAGCCGTAAAATCCAGCTTACTGCTGACACGTGGTCCAGCAAGCGTAGGCAGGGACGATATATTTAGTTCACAGCACACTGGGTAACGCTGCTTGGAACTCGAAAGGATGCAGGCCAGGGCTCGGTACTGCAGCTCGTTGTGCCCCCATGTCTCCATACAGCTGGTGGGGATGATGCCAGGCCTGTGAGCTCTACCCCCTTCTCCTCCTCTGCCACCTCCATGCCCTCCTCTGTAGAATTGTCCTATGAACATCAGGTACCCCTAAGCGTTGTAAGGGCTATTCCCAGAGTCAGGCTAAAAGGTGCCATATAGTGCTTCAGCTGGTGTGTTTAGGGGACAGGAACCACACCAAAGCAGAGATTCTGGTAGCTCTGCAGGGACAGGCCCAGAGGTGGTCCACACCATGTTAGCTGGAGCCAGGAATGGTGGTGTGCGATAATGGCTCAAACCTCCTGTTCGCCCTTAGACAGGGAAAGTTGACACATGTCCCATGCCTGGCACATGTCCTCAGTTTGGTGGTGCAGCATTTCCTAAATACGTACCCAGGGTTGCAAGATGTGCTAAAGCTAGCCAGAAGAGCCATTTCAGGCGGTCATACACAGCCAGTGCTCAACTGGCTGAAATTCAGCGGGAAATCCACCTGCCTCTAAATCGCCTGATTTGTGACATGCCCACCAGCTGAAACTTGACTTTGTCAATGCTGCAGCGACTATACATGCAGCAGAGGGCTGTCAATGAGTACCTGTGCAAATATGGCACGGCAACAGGCTCAGGCCACCTCTCCTTTTTTTCCCCACACCAATGGCTGATCATTAAGGATGCAAGCACTGTATTGTCATCATTTGAGGAGGCCACAAGGATTGTGAGCTGTGACAGTGCATGCATCAGTGACACAATCCCTGTTGTGTTCCTGCTGGAGCAGACTCTGCATGGTATTATGGACAGGGCACTGGAGGCAAAGTAGCAGGAGGAAGAGGAGGACTTCCTTTCCTCTCAAGGCCCACTTTAGCCAGACACCATAATTCCTATGTCACAGAACACAAAGGGGGAGAGAGGGGAGGAGGATGAGGCGGAAGATTCTGGCACTTTCATAGGCTTCAAAGAAGAGGAAGACATGCGTCAATCTGTAAGCGATGGTTTTTCAACCCCAGGACCCTTGGGAGTAGTACGTGGCTGGGAGGAGGAAGTTCCAGCTGCTGTCATCCCAAGTGACGCTTCTCAAGCCTCAGCAAATGTGAGGTGCATGCGCAACCTCATGCTCCAAAGCCTGCGAAAGGACCCAAGAATACGTGGCATAAAGGAGAAGGATGATTACCGGTTGGCAACCCTCCATGACCACCATTATAAGGGGAAGGTCTCAGAACTCATCCCGTCCCCACAGAGAATGCAGAAGACAAAATCTCTTGAGGACACGTTAAAGAGGATTTTATGACAGTGTTGTGGAAAACTTAGTTTTGAGTCTTCTGTTGGTCAAGAGTAGAGCATTGGAGAAGGTGTGCGCCTAAGTGAGGCATTTCAGAATTTTTTTAGTCCTCGCCGCCCAGGGCTGTCAGCTTCCACATCCCATTGGCAGCGTCTGCATCACATGGTGGACGATTACCTCCGGGCCAAAACAGAGATGAAGTGCTTTCCAGCTGATGATCCACTGATTTACTGGGTCATGAGAATAGACCGCTGGCCAGAACTTATCCAGTATGCTGTTGAATTGTTGGGTTGCCCTGCATCCAGCGTGCTTACAGAATGGGGATTCAGTTCTGCAGGAGGTTTTATTACTGATCATAGAACGCATCTGTCCGCAGACTCTGTGGACCGTTTGACTTTAACAAAAAATGAATCAGTCCTGGATTACCAGCTATGAAGCCCCTGATGTCGATGTCACTGATTAAGTCTTTTTGGGATGTGGAATCTCTGCAGGACTTCGAGGCTACCTAGCTTTGAGGATGTTCAATCATTTCATCTGGGAGAATGTTTTGGTATAGATTTCATGGGCAAAATTAACACCCAAAGACCAATTTTTTTGCACCTGTTTGACAGGTGCATATCATTGCAATTTTTTACAGCAAGGCCAATTCTTGCTTTCATCAAGAGTACCTCTATAGGGTTATGGTGGGAAGGCACCACCGACACCCAAAGACCAATTTTTCTGCACCTGTTTGACAGGTGCATATCATTGCAATTTTTTTGCAGCAAGGCCAATTCTTCCTTTCATCAAGATTACCTCTATAGGGTTACGGTGGGAAGGTGCCACCGACACCCAAAGAGTAATTTTTCTGCACCTGTTTGACAGGTCCATATCATTGCAATTTTTTACAGCAAGGCCAATTCTTGTTTTCATCAAGATTACCTCTATAGGGTTATGGTGGGAAGGCGCCACTGATGCCCAAAGACCAATTTTTGCGCACCCATTACTACTATCCAAAGTCAACGTGACACCAAAATGTATCCAAAAAATCTCTAATCTTGTTCCCAGTGCACTGCATTATGGCCGCATCATACAAACTGGCTTCCCAGCTGCTGCTGAGCAAAATAAAGGCAGCTTGCAGGGAAAATGTCTTTTTTTTTGGCTTTATAAATACAATTATTGCTGCAGCAGATTCTAGACATGGTACAGATCTGCCACTTTACAGGTAGACTAAGAGTACCCCCCAGGCACTATATTGGAAATATTTTTTTATTTTTATGCTTTCACTTTAAAAATCTAAAAATCACTGCTCATTTAAAAATTAGGTTTTTCATAAACTTTTTTTTTATTGATACATGTCCCCCAGGGCAGGACCCGGACCCCTATAACCAGTGTATGCCCAATTACTTGCATATAAGCCTTTAAAATGGGCACTTTTGATTTTTGACGTTTGGGTTCCATTGACTTTAATGGGGTTCGTTATTCGGGTCCGATGTTTGCGCTGTTCGAAAGTTCTGGTGCGAACTGAACAGGGGTCTATTTGGCCCATCCCTAACACTGAAATAGGAAAACAGTTATATGATATGGTCAAGGATGTAAGAGTTTTACAAGAATCTAAACAAATTTATGAAGTTGAAGGAAGAAAATCTTTGATGATATTACATCATTTGGATGGAGAATTAACTAGAATTATTAAGCAATATAATGATTTTGAATGGTATTTGATTGCCTCTGCGATTTTTATTTTTTGCGATATAAACAGAAAAAGACCGAAAATTTTGAAAAAAAAAATTTTCTACTTTTTGTAATAAAAATGTTTTAATAAACTCAATTTTAGTCATACATTTAGGCCAAAAATGTATTCACCCACATGTCTTTGGTAAAAAAAGTCATAAAGCGTATATTTATTGGTTTGCGCAAAAACACAGTTTTTCGTTTATGACTACCTATCTCATTTCTTGAGGTGCTAAAATGGCAGGGCAGTACAACCCCCCAAAAAATTACCCCATGTTGGAAAGTAGACACCCCAAGGAAATTGCTGAGAGGCATGTTGAGCCCATTGAATATTTAATTTTTTTGTCAAAGTGATTGAATAATGACAAAAAAAATTACACAAAGTTGTCACTAAATGATATATTGCCCACTAGGGGTGGGCCGAACACCCCCCTGTTCGGTTAACAGCAGAACATGCAAAAAATTTGTTCGAACACACGAACACCGTTAAAGTCTATAGTACACGATCATGAATAATCAAAAGTGCTAATGTTAAAGGCTTATATGCAAGTTATTGTCATAAAAAGTGTTTGGGGACCTGGGTCCTGCCCCAGGGGACATGTATCAAGGCAAAAAAAAGTTTTAAAAACGGACGTTTTTTTTGGGAGCAGTGATTTTAATAACGCTTAAAGTGAAACAAAAGAAGTCAAATATTCCTTTAAATTTCCTACTTGGGGGGTGTCTATAGTATGCCTGCAAAGTGGCGCATGTTTGCCATGTTTACAACAGTCCAAGAGCAAAATTACATTTCTAAAGAAAAAAAAAGTCATTTAAAAGTACTCGCGGCTGGGGGGGCGTGGCTAGCCGGCGCAGTGAATGGACGCTCACTGAAAGAGCTCCGCTCTGCCAAGGGCCATCAGGAGTAAACATAGCGACCAGAAGCCTCGTTTTTCAGAACAGACAGTGCGGATCAGCTTGGGGACCCCTCAAGATGTCTTCCAGGAAGAGAAAGGAAGAAACATCCGAACAAATTGCCGGATTATTTTATGTGGCAGCGCCGGTCTCCGGAGCAAGATGGCGGCGGCTAGCAGGGGAAAGGCACACAAGGCTCTCACTCAAAGAGCAGCACAGCACAAACTAGAAACTCGGGCCGCTCCTACAATACCCCAGGGAAAGAGAACTACTCTCCACCTCCTTCAGCCTCATCTAGTCCAGCCAAAAGCAAACCGAAATTGGATTGCACTGAGGAAGAAGATGAGGAGGTAAGCCTGAATTCTTCCCAGATGACACTAGGGAATTGCAGGACTCTATAACTGACTTCCCCACTGCTAAAACACCAATAATGGACACCACTCTTAAAGACATGCTGATATCCCTAAGATCCACGTTACATGCAGACATCCAGGCATCAACCAGGCAATTTAATTCAAAAATTTCCACGGTGAATAAAAGAATATCTCATGTTGAAACAAAAATGGGGGAATTTGCATGTACCTTTAATGACTTAGTGGACACCCACAATGACAGGGAAGACGACATGCTGCAGATGAAACTTAAACTGGCAAATTTAGAGGACAGGTCTAGGAGGAACAACGTCAAAATAAGGGGGATCCCCGAATCAGTTAAACCTCCAGATCTAAAAACCCACTTCATACAAATTCTGAAAACAGTCCTACCAGATGTACCCCAAGAGGAACTTATTGTGGACTGCATCCACAGGTTACCAAAGCCCAAACATATTGCTGCACACCTACCTAGGGACACTATTGTCAGAATCCACTTTTACCACATTAAAGATCAGTTTATGGCAGCAACTAGAAATCTGGATTTTTTATCAGCGGATCTGCCGGATCTTTCCTTTTATGCTGACCTGTCGGCCTTCACCATGCAGCAAAGAAGACAATTGACTACCATTACGAAGCCTTTAAACAACCATCACATCACATATCGTTTGATATATCCAGCAAAGCTAATGATCACAAAAGATGGTACTACGCATCTGATATCCAACATAATCCAACATAAAAGATTTCCTCCTCAGGTCTGTATGATGTATGGAGATGCCAACACTCAAAGACTTTACGTTTTACTCCAATGTACATCACACATATTCTCGAATAGACATGTTTTTGGTGGATACGTTTATTTTGCAGCAAATTTCGAAGTCAGTTTTGTATTGCATTACATGGTCGGACCAAGCTCTGATCTCTATTGATGTGGGGGATCGTCGTGCCGAGACCAGGGCTAACAGATGGCGAAACGACATATACACATTGTCTCAACCTCAAAATTTAGCACAAATTGAGAAAGCAATTAAATAATTTTTTACCATCAATGCCCCCCCGGTTGACGATCCCTTTACACTATGGAATGCCCATAAAGTTTATATTAGAGGCTTGCTTATACAGATGAGTGCAAGGGCAAAGAGTCAAAGGTCAGAACGGTTAAATGAATTGCTAGCGAAAATCCAACAATTAGAAAATACAAATAAACAGCAATCCACACAAAAAATCAGGGAAACACTGTTTACTACCAGACAAGACCTAAGAACCCACCTGATAGCTCAACATAACCACCAATTAAGGTCTCTAAAAGCCCAGTCATACAGATATGGGAACAAGGCAGTGAAGTTATTAGCTACACAACTCAAAGAAAAAATTATCAAACAGAAAATCCCTTACATAATTAATCCTAAATCTAAACAGAAAGTTACCAACCCAAAAGACATCGCAGATGCATTTAGCGTTTACTACGAAACACTGTACAACCTTAATAATGACCCAGACACACACCAACCCAATGACGCGGTAATCGCTGACTTCTTAGCGACAGTAAACCTACCTAAAATATCCCAAGAAGACTTATCCCTCCTGAACCAGCCCTTCACAGTACAAGAAATAGAAAAATCCATTAAACACCTCCCCCCGCAACAAAGCCCCAGGCCCAGACGGATATTCTTCCGAATATTATCAATTATTTAATACCATCCTGTCTCCTCATTTGCTCCCAGTTTTTAAAGCAGCCACATCCACGCCAAAATTTCCTCCAGAAATGCTCACAGCAACAATAATTACCCTCCCCAAACCAGGTAAAGAACCAAACCTCCCACAAAATTTCAGGCCAATCTCTTTATTAAATGTAGATGTTAAGCTACATGCTAAATTAACAGTGAATAGATTATCAACCTTGTTACCAAAACTAATAAATTATGACCAAGTGGAATTTGTGACGCGCCGCCAAACCACGGACGTCACCAGGAGAATGTTAAATCTACTGCATATGGTCGGGGAAAACAAAGTGCCTTCTCTGCTTCTGACATTAGACGCGGAGAGGGCCTTTGATAGAGTGCACTGGGGGTACTTAGCCAAAGTTTTGGAAAAATTTGGACTTATAGGCTGTGATGGAGATATTGAATTTCATATTTATATCAATGAGGTTCAAGTGGACCATTGCAAGGACTCCAATTAAACTGCCTTGCCCCATAGGATGTATGTATGTGTGTATATATATAAATATATATATATATATATATATATATATATATATATATATATATATATATATATATCTACGTGTATATGTGTGTAGCTATGTGTGAGTATATATATTTATATATGGGCATATGTTTCTTGATATCATGATAGAACATAGCTCACCTTAGGAATGTAGTTACACAGGAAGGCCCCGCCAGGTGTTAATTGGATCAAAGGGTACTGGCAGACCTTAAGGCATCCATTCTTCAGGGGGCCATTAACATACTACTGTCGGGACTGTTTGGGCTGGGAGATCAAAGGAGATTGTTCATTAATTCATAGACTGTTAGGCACTGAGGGGTCGCAATGTTTCAAGCAATGTTCGTGCATGAACTTTTAGACAGCTTCAGATATGTCCAATCAGAATTTAAGGCAGCTGTAAGCCAATTAGCAAAGGGGCTTCAAATGTAGCCAACCAGACTTTGAGACATCTCTGACCGAATCAATATTTTGCATCTGTTGATTGGTGGAGAATGCATATAAAAGAGAGAGGGCTAAATGGTTTTACACGGTCCAGCCCAAGACCATCTAGGGGATATGCTGTCTGAGTAATGTATACTGGAATCTCTTTCTATCTTTCTTTCTAACCTTTTTGTATCCTAGGATTTGTCTTATGACTTTGTATATCTTGTATATGTCCATTGCAAACATTATGAGTTCGGCCTAAAGTAACTTTGCAGCCTAGAGCAAACACTGTACTTATGCCATCACTAGAGATATATGATAAATTCTAATTATTCTAACTTTCTTTTTCTGTGTAAATAAATGTAATTGTTTATCTTTTTTCCCTGTTATCGCTCGTTTTTATTCTTATATAGACAAAGGTGTAATCACTTATATTTGTATCGTTAATCGTTTAAGTGAGGTATAAATATTTCTGAAACAAGGCCCATTACAGACGGCCATACTGGCACTATACTCCTCACCTTCAGCATTTGTTTATACAGAAGGAATGTTTTCAAAAACATTCCTCATTACGAATGGGACTAGACAGGGGTGCCCCCTGTCCCCCATAATATTCACCATGCTTATGGAACCACTAGCGGAGAAAATAAAAACCGACCTGAACATACAAGGCATTACAACTCAGGAACGTCAACATCAAATTTCGTTATTTGCTGACGATGTCATTCTGTCATTATGAATACCAGCTACCTCCTTGCCCGCAGCACAGGATGTACTAAATTTATTTAGCAAAGTTTCCTACTATAAGGTTAACGCCTCTAAATCAAACATACTAGGAATACATATAAATAACAAACTTGAAAAATCCCTCAAAAAAGATCTCCCATACCCATGGACCGCTGACTCCATTATATATTTAGGTATCAAGCTCACACATCCCATTGTGAATATGTATAGTATCAATTATGCCCCATTACTGAACGCCTTCCAATGAGAAACTTTCTAAATTCCGGAAATTTTTCTTGACATGGTCAGGTCGCTTGGCAGTGTACAAAATGTAATACTCCCTAAATTAATGTATATCTTTAGGGCATTGCCAATACCAGCTACTACATCTTTTTTTTTACAACAATGCAAAAACAACTCTCAAACTTTGTATGGGCGGGAAAAAAGTCCAGATGCTCTCCTGAGATACAGAGCAAAACAAATCCACTGGAGGCATGGGATTACCAATATTAAAGGACTACCACACAGCTGCAGTTCTGGACCAACTTAAAAATTGGTTCATTAACCCCATCATAAAACCCTGGTGCCAATTAGAATTATCTTGGTTAAATAAATTATCCCCACTGTCATTTTTGATAGCTGCTTGGTTCGGGGTTCCCCTTAATATTCATACCAGACCCAAAGGGCCTGGTAATGCACTGTGGGGGAATCCCAGGCCGTTTTTTTTCAATGACCTTTATGTGTATTGCAGAGACCCGACAATTCATTAATAGCCGCCAGTACTTTTAAATGACTTTTTTTTCCTTTAGAAAATTCATTTTGCTCTCGGACTGTTGTAAACATGGGAAACATGCGCCACTTTACAGGCATACTATAGACACCCCCTAGGTACGAAATTTAAAGGAATATATCACTTTTATTGGTTCACTTTAAGCTTTTTTAAAATCACTGCTCCCGAAAAAACTGCCGTTTTTAAAACTTTTTTTTTGCATTGATACATGTCCCCTGGGGCAGGACCCAGGTCCGAAAAAACTTTTTATGACAATAGCTTGCATATTAACCTTTAAAATTAGCACTTTTGTTTTCTCCTATAGACTTTTAAAGCAAAGGAAAATTCGAAAGCCGCGGAACACCCCAAATTGTTCACTATTTGGCGAATAGGTGAACAGCCAATGTCCGAGTCGAACTCATGTTTGACACGAACAGACAGCCCGTCCCTATTGCTCACACATGCCATGATTATATGTGGAATTACACCCCAAAATACATTCTGCTGCTTCTCCTGAGTATGGGGATACCTCACGTGTGAGACTTTTTGGGAGCCTAGCCTTGTACAGGACCCCAAAATCCAAACACCGCCTTCAGGATTTCTAAGGGTGTCAATTTTTGATTTCACTCCTCACTACCTTTCACAGTTTCCAAGGCCATAAAATGCCAAGATAGCACAACCCCCCCCAAATGAATCAATTTTTGGAAAGTAGACACCCCAAGCTATTTGCTGATAGGCATGTTGAGTCCATGGAATATCTTATATTTTGCCACAAGTTGCGGGAAAATTACAATTTATTTTTTTTGCACAAAGTTGTAACTAAATGATCTATTGCTCAAACATGCCATGGGCATATGTGAAATGACACCCCAAAATACATTCTGCTCCTTCTCCTGAGTACGGGGATACCACATGTGTGAGACTTTTTGGGAGCCTAGCCACGTACAGGACCCCGAAACCCAAGCACCACCTTTAGGCTTTCTGAGGGTGTAAAATGGTGATTTCACTTCCTCACTACCTATCACAGTTTCGGAGGCCATGAAATGAAGAGATAGCACAACCCCCCTGCCCCCCCAAATGATCCCATTTCGGAAAGAAGACACTTCAAGCTATTTGCTGAGAGGCATGTTGAGTCCATGGAATATTTTATATTTTGCCTCACGTTTCGGGAAAATTATTTTTTTTTTTTTTTACACAAAGTTGTCACTAAATGATATATTGTTCAAACATGGCATGGTTATATGTGGAATTACATCACAAAATACATTCTGACACTACTCCTGAGTATGGGGATACCACATGTGTGGAACTTTTTGGCAGTTTAACTGCGTACAGGACCCCGAAAACCAATCACCGCCTTCAGGCTTTCTTAGGGCATACATTTTTAATTTCACTCCTCACTGCCTATCACAATTTCAGAGGCCATGAAATACCCAGATAGCACACCCCCCCCAAATGACCCCATTTTGGAAAGTAGACATTTCAAGCTATTTGCTGAGAGGCATGTTGAGTACTTTGCAGATCTCAATTTTTGACACAAAGTTTTGAAATTTGAAAAAAGAAAAAAAAATAAATTTTTCTTTTCTTTCTTCATTTTCAAAAATAAATGAGATCTGCAAAATGCTTCTTAGCAAATAACTTGGGGTGTCTACATTCCAAAATGGGGTCATTTGGGGGGGGGGGGGGTTGTGCTATCTGGACATTTCAGGGTCTCTGTAACTGTGATAGGTAGTGAGGAGTAAAATCACAATTTTATGCCTTTAGAAAGCCTGAAGGCGGTGCTTGGTTTTGGGGTCCTGCATGTGGCTAGGCTCCCAAAAAATTCTCACACATGTGGTATCTCTGTACACAGGAGAAGCAGCAGAATGTATTTTGGGGTGTAATTCCACATATAACCATGCCATGTTTGAACAATATATAATTTAGTGACAACTTTGTGTAAAAAAAAAATTAAAAATTAAATTTTCTCAAAACTTGTGGCAAAATATTAAATATTCCATGGACACAACATGCCTCTCAGAAAGTCTTCTTTCCAAAATAGGGTAATTTGTGGGGGGTTTGTGCTATCTTGACATTTCAGGGCCTCTGTAACTGTGATAGGTAGTGAGGAGTAAAATCACAATTTTATGCCTTTAGAAAGCCTGAAGGTTTTTGGGGTCCTGTGCGTGGCTAGGCTCCCAAAAAATTCTCACACATGTGGTATCTCTGTACACAGGAGAAGCAGCAGAATGTATTTTGGGGTGTAATTCCACATATAACCATGCCATGTTTGAACAATATATAATTTAGTGACAACTTTGTGTAAAAAAAAAAAAAAATGTAATTTTCCCGACACTTGTGGCAAAATATCAAATATTCCATGGACACAACATGCCTCTCAGAAAGTCGTCTTTTCAAAATAGGGTAGTTTGTGAGGGTTTTGTGCTATCTTGACATTTCAGGCCCTCCAAGACTGTAATAGGTAGTGAGGAAGTGAAATCACCATTTTACGCCCTTAGAAAGCCAGAAGGCGGTGCTTGGTTTTTGGGGTCCTGTATGTGGCTAGGCTCCCAAAAAGTCTCACACATGAGATATCCCCGTACCCAGGAGAAGCAGCAGAACATATTTTGAGGTGTAATTCCACATGTTACCATGCCATGTTTGAACAATAAATCATTTAGTGACAACTTTGTGCAAAAAAAAAAAATATGTAATTTTCCCAAAACTTGTGGAAAAATATAAAATATTCCATGGGCTCAACATGCCTATCAGCAAAAAGCTTGGGGTGTCTACTTTCCAAAAAGGGGTCATCATTTAAAAAGTGGCACACTCTTGTAATAATTGTCCACATACAAGTGGTACCCCTTTCCAAAATAAGGGTGACACCAAGTCCCACACAATCTTACCAGCGCTCTCTATGTAATCTGGGCAGTTCTCCGGCTTTACGTGACTATCTCTTCCCTCATAAACCATAAAACTATATGTATAGCCTGTGGCCCTGTCACAGAGCTTATACATCTTGACCCCATATCTGACACGCTTGCTGGAAATTTACTGTTTGAAAGACAAGCGGCCACAAAACTTAATCAGGGACTCATCAATGCAGACAACTTGATGGGGAGTAAACAAGGCTGCAAACTGTTGGTTTAACTGGTTTATGAGAGAACGAATTTTGTAGCGCCAATCGTATCCAGGGTCACCCCGAGGACGACAGAGTTCATTGTCAATGAAGTGCAAGAACCGCAAGATCTGCTCGTATCGTGCCCTGACCATGGAGGCAGAGAACACAGGAATATGGTGAATTCGGTCAGTGGACCAATATGACAGCAACTCACTTTTTTTAGTTATGCCCATGAGGAGGGATAGGCCCAGAAAGGTCTTAAATTCGGAAACCGTAATAGGTTTCCAATCTCTGGCAAAGGTCAAATGGGGATTAGCGTTGATGAATTGACCAGCATACAAATTGCTTTGGTCCACAATAGATCTATAGAGATCTTTAGTGAAAAACAGCGAATAAAAATCAAGTGACGTAAAATCAACTGTTTCCACGTGAATTCCGGGTTGGCCAGTGAATGGGGGAAGTATGGGTGCTGCAGAAGTGGTGGGCTCCCAATTAGGATTGGCAAATGCAGCAGGAAGGGCACTATAGGCTTGTCGGGCCTGTCTTTGTCTTCTTGGTTGCTGCGGGACACTAGTTGTGCTAGCCACTTCACCAGCTTGAACTGCACTTATGGGACTCGCCACGTCACCACGTGTTACTGCAGTGCTGGTTTGACTACAACCAGGGTGTACTGGGAGGTTTGAACTGTCCTGGCATTTTATGCATAACATTTAGAAGCTTATGTCACACATCACCCACTCTTCTAACCACTTGAAGACATAGCCCTTCTGACACTTTTTGTTTACATGAAAAAATATTATTTTTTTGCAAGAAAATTACTTTGAACCCCCAAACATTATATATTTTTTTTAAGCAAAGGCCCTACAGATTAAAATGGTGGGTGCTGCAATTTTTTTTTTCACACAGTATTTGCGCAGTGATTTTTTTTGGAAAAAACACACTTTTTTTCATTTTAATGCACTAAAACACACTATATTGCCCAAATGTTTGATGAAATTAAAAAGACGATCTTATGCCGAGTACATGGACACCAAACACGGCATGCTTTAAAATTGCGCACAAACGTGCAGCGGTGACAAACGACATACATTTTTAAAAGCCTTTACAGGTTACCATTTTAGATTTACAGAGGAGGTCTACTACTAAAATTACTGCCCTTGATCTGACCTTTGCGGTGATACCTCACATGCATGGTGCAATTGCTGTTTACATATGACACCAGATCGACACTTGCGTTCGGGGGGACAGGGGTGCTTTTTTTTAAATTAATTTTGCTTTTTTATTATATTTTTAAACTGTTGCATTTCTTTATCATTCTTTTTTTATCATTCTTATTGTTATCTTAGGGAATGTAAATATCCCCTATGATAGCAATAGGTAGTGACAGGTACACTTTTTTGAAAAAAATTGGGGTCTATTAGACCCTAGATCTCTCCTCTGCCCTCAAAGCATCTGAACACACAAACATCGGCCTGAAGAAGGAGGCCACACCTCCGAAACATGTTTTCCTAGCAATTGCATGAAGCTTACGAGAGGAGTTAGCTGCATCACTGTGCATCCCCTCCCTGGCCACGAGTGACGTCAGGCAGCGCTGGCTGGTCCATGCAAGTGCTTTGGGTGGTGTGTGTTACAAGAAAGCAGGCAATCTGTGCTTACTGAAATACTTTACCACGCTGCTAGTTGCTGTGAGCTAACTGATCCCTACAGACCAGGAGAGGAGGCTATTATGGTGCTGTTTATGCCATTTAACGCTGGATGTTTGTGAGTGTAACCCTCGTTTTTTTATACACTTATCTTCATCTATTAAACGGTAACACACTAGGGCTGGCGTGCACTCTCTCTTGTCTTTATATATTTACACAAAGATCGGCAAATGCCAATTTCCCAATGGCGCTGTTTATATGCGGCAAAACCTAAGTCATGAAATGCTTGTAACTTCCAGTTTCTTGGGCCATAGAGACAATTGGAGCCATTCTGGTCACTGATCTGCTTTATGGTCAGCTGGCGGAACCACTGGCTGCATTCTCGGGTTCCCTGGGGGGGGGGACGTTCCCTCGCACTGGTTGTAAAAAGTGGTCTAGAGGCTAATTAGCCACTAGGATTGCTTTTAAATGGAAGCTGACCTCTGGCTGAAAAGAATGATACCAAGATGATACATAAACCTACAGGCATCATTCTGGTATAACCACTCAAAGTCCAGCAACATACCAGTACGTTGCTGGTCCTTGTTGAGCATACATTGAAATGTTCTTTTTTCCATGCAGCCTGTGGGCTGAACTAAAAAAAGAGATTGATTGGTGGGTATGCCCACCATTAGAATACCGCCCTTCATCCAGCCACTTCTAATGATGGGCATACATGCACCATTTTTTTTTTAACTGTGGTGGTGAAATCACCTCGTACAGCGCTGGAGTCGCTGATTTATATATCGTGGGAGCAAACGCTGTTGCTGTCAAGATAAATAAAGCAGTGCTGCAGCTGAATGGCGTACCTGCTAAGCAAATGATGGTTAACAATAAAACAAAGTAACATTACAGTATAACAGTAATGCCCCGTACACACGGTCGGATTTTCCGATGGAAAATGTCCGATCGGAGCGTGTTGTCTGAAATTCCGACCGTGTGTGGGCTCCATCGGACATTTTCCATCGGATTTTCCGACACACAAAGTTGGAGAGCAGGAGATAAAATTTTCCGACAACAAAATCCGATTGCGTCAATTCTGACCATGTGTGGCGACGCACAAAGTGCCACGCATGCTCAGAAGAAATTCCAAGACGGAACAGCTCGTTCTGGTAAACTTAGCGTTCGCAATGGATACAGCACTTTCGTCACGCTGCAATGTTAAAAATGGTTTAATACAGCGCACTCTCTTCTTCTTTATAATGTGACAAGAATGAAGTAGTTTTGCTGCTCATATTCACACACACTTCTCACAAAGTTTTATTTTTGTTTTTTTATTGGTATTCCCTGAATATATTGTTATTAGTTGTCACATCTGACATAATTTAATTTTTTGGGGGATTTTAAGCCTTTTTTTTTTATTTAATGTTTGTATTTTTTCAAAGGTTGATCTTTGTTCAATTTTTCTTTTTACTCCAGAATATTTTTGTGTGTGTTTTGTGTGTCAAGTTACCCCAACACCATTGATATCTTTTATTATTTAATCTCCAGGAGATTGTTTGTTGTTGGTGTCCCTTGTTCATTTCACATTGTATATTTGAAATGTACCTGAATCCTTACAAACAAACTGTCCTTTTTGAAGTAAAACACATAGGAGAGTATAATTCAAAACAAAAATCCTTTATTAAGGGATCAGAACCAAACAAAGAGGAAGGTAACACTGGATCAACAGGAGAAATTAGCGAAGCCTGGGACCCCCAGGGCAGACATCAATTCTTGAACATCAAAATTGGTGGCCTGAGGAGTCCATATGTAAGGGAGTGCAGTCTGGTCCAGAATTTGAAGAGATCCAGATAGCAGCAGATGACATGTGTGTCCCCAGGCTGTGGTACCACAAGAGGCTGCATTTTTTGGCCGACCAGACTGGATCCAGGGTCCTCACTTTCTGGTCTTCCTTCCACGCTTCCTTCCAGGCTGTGGCTGTGCAGTTGGAGATGTGGCAGGAGGAGGAGTAGGACCTGGAGGAGGACTGGGAGGACCTGGAGGAGAGGGAGGACGAGGAGGAGGACCTGCAGGAGGAGGAGGAGGACCATGGCAAAGGTGTGTCTGAGCTGTAATTTGGCCCCTCATACCTTTGTTAAGAGCCTCCAATATGAGGGACTCACACATGACTTGTTGGTCCTCCTCCATCCTCTGCATTTTATATGCAATGACGGCAGCAATGTCCTCCTCCATGGTCTGTCGTGCTCCCAGGACCTCTGTAGCCCTCCAAAAGAGTCCTCTGGCAGCCTCCTCTAGGGCACTCCTCCTACTGCCACTTTCTCTTTTCAGGGGGGGTGGAGGGACCTGCAGATCAGCCATCCGGCTCGGCCCGGCCACCTCCTGGCTGATACTTCCCTGTGTATGAAAAAGGGTTTTAGTTGTTGCATCATCAATCACAATCATAAATTAGTACTCCCAACTAACATCTAGTTAACATCATTGATTGGACAAGCAGAAATATTTAGAGGAATGCTATACCTGGCTCAATCTGGGCTCCTCCACATGTGGCCTGGAAGGCCCAGGTTGGGCGTCAGAAGCCTCAGCCGGGAGGGAAGGAAGCATGGAAGGAAGACTGGAGAGGGATGGCCTGCCAGAAAATGCAGCCTGTCGTAGTACAACATCCTGGGGACATAGATGTCATCTGCTGCTCCGGATCTCTGTGAATCCAGGACCTTCTTGTGCTCCCTTAGATATGTGCTCCTCAGGCCACCAATTAAGATCTTCAAAAATGTGATGTCTGCCGTGGGGATCACCTGCTTCACAATTTCACACAATTGCACCATTGCTGCCTTCCTCTTTGCTTGGTTCTTGAAATGGGGTTGTTTAATCTCCCACAGACAGGGCAGCTCCCTTAACATATCTACGAATACTGACATGAAGTCATTGTCTTTCAGTAGCATATCCATGTTCACTGCAAGACACAACACAAGACAAAGCCTAATGTCAGACAAAACTCTCCTAATCTTGTTACAATATAGGCCTCAATGTAGAAGCAGTATAGGCACAAGTTTGTCTCTTACCTTCATTCTTACGATCGGCACGTCCAATGCTCCTTCCTCCGCTCACAGATTGTACGTAAAACGCACGCGTGTTACGCTTTATACACACTGCGCATGCGTGTAACTCCGCCCGCCCCTGACGTTCTTTCTATTCTATTCCCGCCCCTTTTCGTTCGGCGCAGTGGGGGAAGAGCACATGGCGGAGTCACAGCAGGTGCGTGATAATTGCAGGAACGAGGAGGAGGAGGAGGAAAGCCCGGATCCGGACACGTCCCGATCCAGGAGGAAACGTTTTAAGGCCATAAATATGTCCTTTGGGGAGATGTTGGAGATGGTCAACATTATGAAAAAGTCAGACTATGACGGAAAGTATGGGCCTTACCCCAACCCCAATATCAGAAAGGCCAAGATCATGGCGAAAGTGGTCAAAAGTATTCGCAGGAATTTCGGGGTACGACGATCGAAAGATCAGCTCAGGAAGCGGTGGTCGGACCTCAAATTAAGAGAGCCAAAGCAGTACCGAAAGATCCGGAGAGTGCTGCAAAAAAGTAAGTAGTTGTGCTGTGTTCCTATTCTTTTTGTCTTTATTACGTTTGTGCTGCTCCATATGCTTTTCTTAATTGTAACGTTTAAAAGGGCAACTTTAATGTTCATGGGCCCATTATTCGTTCCTATCAAACATTTTTCTTTCGGCCTCTAAAACACCATTGTTTAGGCCATATGCATTTTCCCACATTTTTTTTGGGCCTACTTGGATGCCAAATATTTGTTTGTGTAGATGGGTTTGTTACTAGAATGAAATGCAAACTAGATTGTGTGTAAGGAGAGGACCCTGAGCAGCTGTTTTCACATCTGGATGCTGGAGCACTAGTGTGGGACACAAGAACACCATTTTTATTAGGGGGCCACACAAGTGCTCCAGTGTATACTATAGGGAGGTCTCCATCTCTGAAGCTTGTACTAAACAGGTAAAGTATTGCAGCTTGACAAAGGGCAATAAAAAAAAAATACATCTTGGAACTCGGCTAAAATAGACAATTGTACCCCACTTCCAAGCAATGTTTCCTATTTCTAGTTCTGCCATCAAATATCTGTGTGCTAATTATAACATTTTTGTTTTACATAGGGGAGAAAAGACTCAGAGGACACCCCTCATCCGAGGAGACCACAGACCCCCCACCTATGGAAGAAGGGGAAATAACACCAACCCAAGAAGAGCAGGAGGAAGAAGAAGATGTGGTGGAAATTGGCACCACAACAGGTGAGTGACTGCGACCACAGGCTCAGGTAAGAGATGGATGGTGGCAGATTTTTGATACCTGTTTTTGTTTTGTTTCTCTGTTTTTAGGTGATCGTGATCCAGATCCTTTCACATCAGAAAGTGCCCAGATCCTGATCGGGGAGATCATGGGGTGTAATGTCGAATTGCAAAACATACAGCAAAAAATCAATGATGTGATTAAAAAAAATAATAACATCATTGATGTTTTGGGGCAAATTTAAAACCCCACAAAATCACTTTTTGGATTGTGGTCCAATCTTTTAAATATTTTTGCAATGTTTTGAAAAGCCAAATTTGGAGGATGCACACAGTGTGCCAACATGTGCTATCTGCCATCACGGGAGATTAATGGACGCGTTTTGGGGGTGCAACCCCTTCCTCAATTATAAAGTAGCGGTGAGGAAGGGCTTGCTCCCCCAAAACACGTCCCTTGATCCCCCGTGATGGCAGCTAGCACATGTTGACATTCGTAAATTGGTGTGCATCTTCCAAATTTGGCTTTTCCAGGGGTGATTTCCCCCCATCTGAACGCTATATCAAACCCAGTTCCTAAATACTGATGTCTGATATAGCCTTCAGGTTTTACCATATGTGAACTTTGTAAGTTCAAGTTTTTTGGCTTTCTTGTTGGTTTTACACAGGCCTGTTTTATCTTAAATGGACATTTCGATTTTTGATAATGCTACTCCAAAAATTCTTATACAACACACATGTTGGTTTGTTTTAAAAACCTTTGGTAAATGCACATGTGATTGTGCAGGTATAAAAAAGATGGTTACTCAAGAATGTGTGGATTATTGTCTCAACACTACAACACTTTTGGGGTGATGTAATTGCTGTTTTCAGCAAAAATGGGGGTTATTTCCTAAGGGCAAATCCTCTTTGCACTACAAGTGCAGGTTGAGTGCAGTTGCAAGTGCATTTGTAGTGAAATGTGTTTTTGCATTTAGTAAATAACAGCCAACAGTGCTTTGTATAATAAGGTTACACAATCACGACATTTTCTGGACTCAACACATTTCTGTCAGGGTCAGCTAAAACAAACACAAGCAGTAAATGTGCACAAAGAATTTCTTTTTTTTTTATTATAAAAAAGGCTTCACAGATTTTCTGGCATATTGATAGCCCCCCTACCCGCAAAGAACTCCAGGTAGCGTAACCGGACATCTCTGTTCCGGGGTGAGGGTCCTCATTGGGAATGGCCGCATCAGGTGGTCCCCCAGCGCAAACGCTTCATCAGCAACGAACACAAATGGGAGTCCTTCAACATTGTCCTCTGGAGCTGGCAAGTCCAAGCTGCCATTCTGGAGACGCCTGCAGAACTCCGTCTGGGTGATGACTCCACCATCGGACATCCGGCCATTCTTCCCCACGTCCACATACAAGAAGTCGTAATTAGCCGACACCACCGCCAACATCACTATACTATTGAACCCCTTGTAATTATAATAGTACGACCCCGAGTTGGGTCGTGGGCCGATGTGGACGTGTTTCCCATCAATTGCCCCTCCGCAGTTAGGAAAGTCCCACCGCTCGGCAAAGTGGGAGGCCACAGTCTGCCATTCCTGTGGCGTGGAAAGAAACTGTTGAGGAAAAAATAATAAACATTACTATTTTTACTCAGAAACATGGCAAGCAGATTAGACACAAACATTATGGGGCAACCTCCAGATAGCATTTATTAAGGGGGATTTAACAACGCCAAAGTATAAGGTACATCTATCATATTCCCCCTTCCCCCCTCTCATGGGCCATTTCTAACATTATAGGGGGTGTGTGGAAATCTTGGACAGGTAACCCTCTTCACTTCATTGAGAGATGAATGCCTAAATACACTATTGGCAGCCCACTGGACAGGTAAGAAGTGTCATAATACAAAGATATAAATACACACTGTACACATTTGAGGACATTTGGACATTCTGCTATTACCTATCAAGATAATAATAGGATCCCAAAACTTTAAACAGTACCATTTGAAAGTATACAGGCAGGCCCTTGCACTACATGCTTTGGGGAATTCATCCATAAATCTGACCAGTAAAGAGATGGGTATAGTGTGTATGGGTTTGGCAAAGTCAGCAGATAGATGATTGAGGATAGACAGAGAATTGGGATCAGCTGACTTAGCAGTTGGGGGAGGGAGGGTTACTAAAAATTATTTGGGGACACCACAAAAAAAAGCCTCTGGCACTCTGCCAGAATTTAAGCAAAAATAACATTTCCAAACATTTTAGGGGGTGTTTGGGGTAAAGCACTACTATGGAGCAGAAAACATACATTGTTAAGTGACACCATGACACCATGCTGGGGAGGTTATTGAAGGGCAAATATGTATGAAGGACCTAAAATAATAATTGCATAAAAATCCAGCATGCATGAGAACAAAGGGGACATTCACAGCATATTCCAATCATGGTAATTAGGGAATGAGGAAAGAAATACAATATATTAGCAAGCATTCAATACAATAAAATGTGATATTAAAGGATAAAAATCTTACCTTCAAATACTCCTTCTGCAGGACCTGGATGATGGCAGAACAGGTCTCTGGGATAATGATCCCCAGAGCCTGGGGGGAGATGCCTGTTGAGAACTTGAGGTCCTGCAGGCTTCTCCCTGTCGCCAAATACCGCAGGGGTAGCGACCAACCTCTGCTCCGGAGTGATGGCTTGCCTCATGCAGGTATCCTGCCTGCTAATATAAGGGGTCAGTGAAGCCAACAGACGGTGAAACACAGGGTCCGTCATCCTGAGAAAGTTCCTGAAATCATCAGGATTATTCTCACGGATCTCACGGAGCAAAGGCATATGAGAGAACTGGTCACACTGAAGCAACCAATTCTTGGTCCATGAACTCCTCCCCACCCTGTGTATGGACTGGACTTGTGTCAAGGTCAGGACCCCAACACCAAGTCCCCGCACAGCACGAACTCTACGAGGAGTACGCATACGCAACATGGCTAGAAAACGGTCGGCTGCTCAGAACGAAGTAACAGAACGCACTGAAGAACAGCAAGGCCTGTGAAGAGCGACCTGGAAAACAGCAACAAGCAGACAAGATCGCACAGAGAACTCCAATACGAACTGACTGCACGCACTGAAGAGCAGATACAAACCCACAAGCACAAACTGAAGAGCAGAAAACGATCTGAAAGCCACGAGTCTGAAAAAGCGCGAATCGTCTCTCACCAAACACGAGATTAGCAAAAAGGAGCCCAAAGGGTGCCGCGCTTGGTTCTGAACCGGCCTTTTCTAGTCTCGTCGTACGTGGTGTACATGACCGCGTGGTTGGCGATCGGAAATTCTGACAACTTTGTGCGACCGTGTGTAGACAAAACAAATTTGAGCCAACATCCGTCGGAAAAAATCCTAGGATTTTGTTGTCGGAATGTCCGAACAAAGTCCGACCGTGTGTATGCCCTATAAGACTTACCATACCTGCAAAGCAAATACAATAAAACATAGTAAAAATAAAACATTTTTTAACGCAATCTGTGCCAAAATAATATATGCCGAAGCATGAGGGCAATCCACCCCTAATGTTAGGAGCAAATCACTCCTCCACCCCTGCCCCCATGCTTCGGCATATATGCTCTTATTTTTAACTGTGGTGGTGAAATCACCTCCGACAGTGCTGGAGTCGCTGATTTACGTATCGTGGGAGCAAACGCTGTTGCTTCAAGATAAATAAATCAGTGCTGCAGCTGAATGGCGTACCTGAAAACAAAAAAATGGTTAATAATAAAACACAGTAAACAGTAAAGTATAAAATAATTACATGCCTGAAAAGCAAACAGGATAAAACAGTAACAATAAAACATTGCATTATAGAATACAGTAAAAAAGAGCAGAACAATAGAGAGAGAATAGAGAGAGATAACAATAAAACGACAACTATTTTTTTTAAATATTTTTTTGGGGGTTTTTTTAATTTATTTTAAACATGGTTCCTTGGCATACCACAAAATACGTCAGTTCCTTAGACATACGCATCTTAGTCAAAACAATTTCATTAACATAATAACAACTACTTCATCTCTATCATACCTATAAAGGATATAGGAAACCAAAGGGCCTCATGGAGCCCCCTGCACATTTGCCAAGTTAACCATACTATATATATCTGGTCTTCCAAATACTTGAACATATATCATCATTTCAACAGGCTAAATTGCAAACTTAATGTATCTTATGTTCTCTATACTTATAACAGCCGAAATTGCGGCTGTATTTCACTACATAATAAAGAAAAAAAAAAAAAAACAAAAGAGAGAAAGATAAAGAGGAAAAAAGAAGAGGGGGAGAAAAGAAAAAAAAAAGGGATGGGAAGGGGGGGGTAGGAAAATAGGGTAAGTTGAACAGGGTCTCAATATCATGATCATTATCGTAGTTACTTAATTCCCTGATATCACAGACTCTGCTACCTCCTGTAGGTATGCATTTGTTCCCATGAAATATCTCCATGGCCTCCATTTGTTCCATATTAATTCCTCTGTATTTTGGTTTTTTTTTTTACTTTTTGGGGTTTTTTTTTACACTTTTCTTTGTAACTGTAACGGTTTGGTTCCAGGTTCGGGTCTCCCAAAATGTGACAGCATCTTTGGAGACCCTGTGTAAGTGTGTCCTAGTCTGTGCAGTGCTGTACCCTACGCTATTACTCCACTAGGGTGTGGTAGCATTCAAAACATTCACCAATGCAAAGACCAGAATGGTCAGGACAGGAGGGACAATAATAGCAGGTGTCACAACTATAATCGTGCTTTCTACAGACACAACATTTTCTTTGGGGGGCTCGTTGGCTAGGGGTACCAGGGAGGACATACAGAAAAGCTGGCTTACTGCATTTGGATTGGGATGTTGGGTCACAGCACCGTCTGGAAACAGAAGGGCTGTGATGATCTCTTCCTGGAATTTAAGGAAGGATCCAGTTCATCCTGAAGCTTTGTATAGCACATAAGCATTCAGCAGAGCCAATTGAAATAAGTATACAGACACTTTTTTGTACCAGCGTCTGGCCTTACGGGCAATTAAGTACGGCGCCAAAAACTGGTTGTTGAGGTCCACCCCTCCCATAATAAGGTTATATTCGTGGACACAGAGGGGTTTCTCCACAATACCAGTTGCCGTAGGAATTTGGACCATCGTGTCTGCGTGAAGGGAGGACAGAACGAAAACATTCTTATTATCCCTCCACTTCACAGCGAGCAAATTATTACACTTCAAGCAGGCTCTCTCCCCCAGCCTAAGACAGGAATCTACAAGCCACTGGGGTAAAACCCGGTGATTAGATCGCACGGTGCCACATGCACCAATTCCAAGATCAAACAAGTGACTAAAAAGTGGCACACTCGTGTAATAATCGTGTAATAATTGTTCACATACAAGTGGTACCCCTTTCCAAATAAGGGTGACACCAAGTCCCACACAATCTTACCAGTGCTCCCTATGTAATCTGGGCAGTTCTCCGGATCTACGTGACTATCTCTTCCCTCGTAAACCATAAAACTATATGTATAGCCTGTGGCCCTGTCCCCATATCTGGCACGCTTGCTGGGAAGATACTGTTTAAAAGGCAAGCGGCCACAAAACTTAATCAGGGGCTCATCAATTAAGACAACTTGATGGGGAGTAAACAAGGCTGCAAACTGTTGGTTGAAGTGGTTTATGAGGGGCCGAATTTTGTAGAGCCGATCGTATCCAGGGTCACCCCGAGGACAACAGAGTTCATTGTCATTGAAGTGCATGAACCGCAAGATCTGCTATCGTGCCCTGGCCATGGAGGCAGAGGACACGGGCATATGATGAATTCGGTCAGTGGACCAATATGACCGCAACTCACTCTTTTTAGTTATGCCCATGAGGAGGGATAGGCCCAGAAAGGTCTTAAATTCAGAAACCGTAATAGGTTTCCAATCTCTGGCAAGGGTCAAATGGGGATTAGCGGTGATGAATTGACCAGCATACAAATTGCTTTGGTCCACAATAGATCTATAGAGATCTTCCGTGAAAAACAGTGAATAAACATTAAGTGACGTAAAATCAACTGTTTCCACCTGAATTCCCGGTTGTCCAGTGAATGAGGGAAGTATGGGTGCTGCAGAAGTGGTGGCAAGTGTACCTATGTGTACTGGTGTTAGTGCAGTGTTGTGCAACTCACGGTTGGATGTTATCTCTCCTCTCACTGAAATCAAAAAGACCCCACAAGGAGAGATGACATCACTTGCTCCTGTCTCCTGTGTTTACACTTACACAGACAGGGGAAGGTTTCCATTCGTTAGGAGCAATCACCGGGTCCACACCATAAATCATTGCTCTGGCCCTGGGGACTGATCATTCCCCTAACGATCGCACCCCCCACCAATGGGGAGGGAGGGACATACAGGTATGCCCGTTTGCCCACCCGTGCCATTCTGTCAACGTACATTGGCGTGCGGCGGTCAGCAACTGGTTAAATGTTTCTTGATGGAATGAAATACAGAACTTTTTCACAGGAAAATCTCCAGCTTTGAAAAGTGCTTATGTACATTATCTGACACACCCAATTTTATGGTTGCTTATTGTATTGTTTGTTACAATTTGTTTGTATTGTAAAATCAAAAGAATGATCAGAAATATTTCTTATTTGGATGATCATTTACAAAAACAAAAACGTTTTACATGAATGCACTTCTTTTGTTAGTTATAGTGCATTGAGGGGGAATTGTTAGACATTGATTGACAGCTATCAATCAATGTCAGCGAGCCAATGAGGAGAGAGAGGGTATGGGGCCTAGCCGGGCATCCATGTCTGAATGGACAAATAGAGCTTTGGCTTGGGTGCCCCTCATGGCAAGCTGCTTGCTGTGGCGGCACTTGTGAGGATGGAGGGGCCAGGAGAGCTGAAGAGGGGCTAGAGAAGAGGAGGATCTGGGCTGCTCTATGCAAAACCACTGCACAGAGCAGGTAAGTATAACATGTTCGTTATTTTTTAAGAAAATAGACTTTTGTATCACTTTAATATATATATATATTTTTTTTATGTGAACTTAGCCTGTAAATATCCCCTACTGTGTTCAAAATAAAAAAAGGACTCCAATACAAGGTATGAGAAGTGACATATAAGAAGGATTCCTTCAAAGATCTGAAAGCTCACCAAAACTTCTGCATGAAGGACTTTTGGAGAACTTTCAAAAGTCATAAAACTGCAGGACATAATATAACTCTATGGGAAAGAGCAGCTAACTTGCATAAAACCTGTGGGTACACTGCATTATAGGGATGAGCCGAACACTTCCCAGTTCGGTTTGCAACAGAACATGCGAACAGGCAAAAAGTTTGAACGAACATGCGAACCCTAACAAAGTCTATGGGACGCAAACACGAAGAATCAAAAGTGGTAATTGTAAAGGCTTATATGCATGCAAGTTATTGCCAAAAAAGTATATGGAGACTTAGGTACTGCCCGAGGGGACAATGCAAAGAAAAGTTTTTAAAACAACTGTTTTTCAGGAGCAGTGATTTTAATAATGCTTAAAGTGAAACAAAATGAAAACATTCCTTTAATTATCATGCCTGGGGGGTCCCCTTAGTCTGCCTGTAAAGTGGCACATCTGTGTGATGTGTAGAACAGTGGCACAGCAAAATGACATTTCTAAAGAAAAAATGTAATTCAAACTTGCTTGCGGCTGTAATGTATTACCGGCTCCCGGCAATATAGATGAATAATCAATGAAAAAAACAGCATGGGGTCCCCCCTAAAATCCACACCAGGCCCTTTGGGTCTGGCATAGATTTTAAGGGGAACTTCACACCAGAATTTTAAAAAAAATTTGCGTGGGGTCCCCCTCCAAAATCCAGACCCTTATCTGAGCAAGCAGCCTGTCAGGCCAGGGAAAGGGGGGGACAAGCCAGTGGCCCCCCTCTCCTGAACCATACCAGGCCGCTTGCCCTCAACATGGGGAGGTTGCTTTTGGGGTCTCCCCAGAGCACCTTGTCCCCATGTTGATGGAGACAAGGGCCTCATCCCCACAACTCTGGCCCGGTGGTTGTGGGGGTCTGCGGGTGGGGGGGCTTATTGGAATCTGTAAGCCCCCTTTAACAAGGGGGTGCCCAGATCCTGCCCCCTACCAAGTAAAAAGTGTCAAACATAGTATTCCTACCCATTGCCTAAAAAAAGTGTCAAAAAGTAAAAACCACAATAGACAGCTCTTGACAATTCCTTTATTAAAAAAAATAAATAAATAAAAAGTGTCCCGCAATGTACATCCATTGTCAATAACGCTGCCCGATGGACCCAAAAAATATAAAACAAAAAAACTCCGCCTCCATGGGAGGCGTCCTGGCGACTGCTGTCTTTTGGCTGTGACAGCTGTTATATAGGCAAGGGTGGGGCCACCCGCTGATGTAACCGGATGACCCAGCCCCCTCTGATGTCACATGATGTCAGAAGGGGCAGGGTCACACTGTTACATCACCAGGTGGCCCTGCCCTTGCCTTATTCAACAGCTGTCACAGCCAAGAGACAGCAGTCAGCGGGAGGCCTACCATTGAGGCGGACCCCCCGCAGACCCCCACAACCACCAGGCCAGAGTTGTGGGGACGAGGTCCTCCCCGTGGGCAAGCGGCCTTGTATGGTTCAGACTCACTCGTCCCCCCTTTCCTGGCCTGCCAGGCTACTTGCTCGGATAAGGGTCTGGTAAGGATTTTGGGGGAGACCCCACGCCATTTAAAAAAAAAAAAAATTGGCATGGAGTTCCCCTTAAAATGTATGCCAGACCCAAAAGGCCTGGTATGGATTTTGGGGGGGACCCCAAGCTGTTTTTTTTTTTTTTAATTTTGGTGTGGAGTTCCCCTTAAAAGCCATACCAGACCCAAAGGGTCTTAGACTGCCTGCACTGTATATATAGTCTACACTGATGCAGGGTATATATATATATATATATATATATATATATATATATATATATATATATATATATATATATATATATATATTATATATATTAATGTATATATATGTTATATGTATACTGTATATATATGTATATATATATAAGCAGAGTGTGCTGTGATTGGCCAAAGTATGCAAGTCAGATGCATGCTTTTTCCAATCAGCAGCTGTCAATGCACTGCAATCTCTCAATGCATTATGGGGCGTGCCACGGAACTCGAATTTGCCGCAAGTGCCCCATATGTTCATTTGTTCTGCGGACAAACTATCACCCGATGTTCGAGTCTGCGAACAAGCGATCACCCGATGTTTGAGTCGAACTTGAGTTCGACTCGAACATTGGGACCATCCCTACTGCATTACACATCAGTTTGAAAGGGGCCTAAGTGTTGTTAGTCTGTAATAGGAACTGCTGAAGAGCTCTCTAGGTAAGAAACTAAAACATACTAAAATTTGCATTGATGTGTTTTTTAACGTGTTGCGTTAACCATTTGCCGACCACATCACTTAGATGTACGCAGCTCTCCTGCACTGGATAACGTACCTAGTATGTAAACCAGCACTTACGGGTAGGGGGTGCGTGCTTGTACCATCGCCGTGTTTAGATCAGCGAGGAAAGACACAGAACAGAGCTCTGTTCTGTCAGCAGGGATGTGCTAGATCTCCATCAGGTCCCGTAAAAACAGCACACAAAGTACACAAAAAAACTGGTTAGCATACATTTAACCCTTTGATTGCCCTAGATGTTTAACTCCTTCCAAGCCAGTGTCATTAGTACAGTGACAGTGAATATTTTTAGCATAGTTCTCATAAAGTGTCAAAAGTGTCAGTTAGTGTTATGCCCTGTACACACGATCGGACATTGATCGGACATTCCAACAACAAAATCCATGGATTTTTTCCGACGGATGTTGGCTCAAACTTGTTTTGCGTACACACGGTCGCACAAAGTTGTCGGAATTTCCGATCGCCAACCACGCGGTCACATACACCACGTACGACGAGACTAGAAAAGGCCAGTTCAGAACCAAGCGCGGCACCCTTTGGGCTCCTTTTGCTAATCTCGTGTTAGTAAAAGTTTGGTGAGAGACGATTCGCGCTTTTTCAGACTCGTGGCTTTCAGATCATTTTCTGCTGTTTAGTTTGTGCTTGTGGGTTTGTATCTGGTCTTCAGTGCATGCAGCGAGTACAATTGACTTGTCATTGTGTTTGTGTTTGTTACTAATTTTCAGGTCGCTCTTCACAGGCCTTGCTGTCCTTCAGTGAGTTCTGTTACCTCGTTCTGAGCAGCCAACCGTTTTCTAGCCATGTTGTGTATAAGTACTCCTTGTAGAGTTTGTGTTGAAGCCCAGTCCATGAACAGGGTGGGGAGGAGTTTATGGACCAAGAATTGGTTGCTCCAGCGTGACCAGTTCTGTCACATGCCTTTGCTCCGTGAGATCCGTGAGAATAATCCTGATGATTTCAGGAACTTTCTCCGGATGACGGACCCCGTATTTCACCGTTTGTTTGCTTTGCTGACCCCCATATCAGCAGGCAGGATACCTGCATGAGGCAAGCCATCACTCCGGAGCAGAGGCTCATCACCACCCTGTGGTACTTGGCAATAGGGAGAAGCCTGCAGGACCTCAAGTTCTCGACAGGCATCTCCCCCCAGGCTCTGGGGGATCATTATCCCGGAGACCTGTTCTGCCATCATCCAGGTCCTGCAGAAGGAGTTTATTAAGGTAAGATTTTTATCCTTTAACATCACATTTTATTGTATTTAATGTTTGTTAATATATTGTATTTCTTTCCTCATTCCCTAATTACCATGATTGTAATATGCTGTGAATGTCCCCTTTGTCCTCATGCATATTGGATTTTTATGTATTTTTTTTTTCCTTCATACATATTTACCTTCACTTACCTCCCCAGCATGCTCTCCTAGCCCTATATTCACCTCATGTAGTCACGTAATGTATTTTGTCAGCTCCATATTAGTGCTTTACTCTAAACACCCCCTAAAATGTGTAAAATTGTAATTTGTGCTTTAAATTCAGAGAGAGTGCCAGAGGCTTTTTTTTTGGTCTCCCAAAATCTTTTGGAACCCTCCCTCCCCTCAACTGCTAACTCAGCTGATACCAATCCTCTATCTGCTGACTTTGCCAAACCCATATATACTATACCCACCTCTTTAGTGATCAGGTTTATGGATGAATTCCCCAAAGCATGTAGTGCAAGGGCCTACCTGAATACTTTCAAATGGTACTGTTTAAATTTTTTGTATCCTATTATTATCTTGATAGGTAATAGCAGAGTGTAAAAATGTGCTAAAATGTGTACAGTATGTATTTATATCTTTGTATTATGACACTTCTTACCTGTCCAGTGGGCTGCCAATAGTGTAAAGTAAGGAGGGGCTAGCCAAAGTAATACACATTATTTAGGCATTCATCTCTCAATGAAGTGGAGAGGGTTACCTGTCCAAAACATCCCCCCCCCATAAAATTTCAAAAATGGCCCATGAGAAGGGGGGGGGGGGAATCTGATAGGTGGTCCTTATACCTTTGTCTTTAAATACTCCCTAAAATAAATGTTATACTGATGTTGGCCAAGAATGTTTGTGTCTAATCTGATTTCCATGTTTATGTGCAAAATGAATAATTTATTTTTCTTGTTTGACTCCACAGTTCCCTTCCAACCCACAGGAATGGCAGACTGTGGCCTCCCACTTTGTCCAGCGGTGGGACTTTCCTAACTGCGGAGGGGCAATTGATGGGAAACACATCCACATCATCCCACCACCCAACTCGGGGTCATACTATTACAACTACAAGGGGTTCAATAGTATTGTGATGTTGGCGGTGGTGTCGGCTACTTATGAGTTCCTGTATGTGGACGTGGGGAAGAATGGCCAGATGTCAGATGGTGGAGTCATCACCCAGACGGAGTTCTACAGGCGTCTCCAGAATGGCAGCTTGGACTTGCCACCTCCAGAAGACAATGTGGAAGGACCCCTATTCGTCTTCATTGCAGATGAAGCATTTGCGCTGGGGGACCATCTTATGCGGACATTCCCTATGAGGACCCTCACCCCGGACCAGAGGGTTTTTAATTACTGGCTGGCCAGAGCCAGAAGAGTGGTGGAGAACACGTTTGGAATCATGGCCAGCCGGTTCTGCCTATTTCTTACACCCATACACATGGCGGAGTATAAACTGAATCACATCATCCTGGCTTGCTGTGTTCTCCACAACTTTGTAAGGAGAAATTCTGCCAACTATGCTGCCTCAGTTGGGCCTGAGGCCGGAATTCATGTAATTGAACCAACCCTGACGGCGCTTGAAGCTGGCCGTCCTGGCGTGCCCCCCCTGAGTGCCCGCGAGGTCAATCTAAGATACCTTGAATACTTTGCGGGTTGGGGGGCCATCAATATGCCAGACAATGTCTGAGACATTTTTTAAATAAAAAAAATAATTTTAACTACTAAAATATTTGCTGACATTTACTGCTTGTGTTTCTTTTAGCTGACCCTGACATGAATTTGGGGAGTCCTGAAAATGGCGTGATTGTGTAAAATTAGAAAGCACTGTTGGGTGTTATTTACTAAAGGCAAAGACATTTTGCACTACAAGTGCACTTGAGACTGCACTGAAACTGCACTTGTAGTGCAAAGTGGATTTGCTCTTAGGAAATAACCCCCATTGTCACAGAAAACACCAATTTTACCACAACAAATGTTTTCGAGCATTGAAACAATAATCCACACATTCTTGATTATCAATCTTTTTAATACCAGCACAATCACATGTGCATTTCTAAAAGCTTTTTTAAAACAAACCAACGTGTTTGTTGTATAACAATTTTTTGTGTCACATTAATAAAAGTAGAAATATCCATTTAAGGTAAAACAGGCATGTTTCAAACCAACAAGAAATACACAAATCTGGAACTTACAAAGTTCAACTTTGTTCAAAATTGAAGGCAATATCATACATGAGTATTTATAAACCGTGTTTGATATTGCGTTCAGATGGGGTGAAGTCACCCCTGGAAAAGCCCAATTTTGAAGATGTACACAAATTGCCGAATATCAACATGTGCTAGCTGCCATCACGGGGGATCAAGGGACGTGTTTTGGGGGTGCAACCCTTTCCTCTCAGCTACTTTATTATTGAGGAAGGGGTTGCACCCCCAAAACGCCTACATTGATCTCCCGTGATGGCAGATAGCACATGTTGACACACTGTGTGTATCTTCAAAATTTGGCTTTTCAACGCTATGTAAAAAAAGGTGCCACAAATTTTTTAGGAAAAAAATCCAACTACATTAGGGATTTCAAAGGGGTTTTAAACTCTCCCTAAAACATCAATGATGTTCTTCATTTTGTTTTTAACATCATTGATGTTTATCTGGATGTTTTCCAAGTCACCCCATGATCTCCCCGATCATGATCTGGGCACTCTCACTGGTGAAATGTCCTTCATCCACAACATCACGATCACCTAAAAATATAGAAAAAAAACCACACCATGTATTATAAATATGCCGGCATCCATCTCTTACCTGAGACTGTGGTCACAGACACTCACCTGTTGTGGTGACAATTTCCACCACTTCTCCCTCCTCCTCCTCCTGTTGGCTTTCCACTTCCTCATGAGGTGGGGGGGTCTGTTTTCTCCTCGGATGAGTGGTGTCCTCCAAGTCTTTTCTCCCCTATGTAAATAAAAAATAGGTATACTTAGCACACAGATATTTTATGACAGAAATAGGAATATGAAACATTGGTTGGAAGTGGGGTACAATTGTCTGTTTTGGCAGAGTTCCAAGATGAAGAAATATTTTTTTATTTTGTCAAGCTTGAATACTTACCTGTTTGGTACAAGCTTCACAGATGGAGACACCCCTATAGTATACACTGGAGCACCTGTGTGGGCCCCCTAATAAAAAGGGTGGTCTGGTGTCCCACACTGCTGCTCCAGCATCCAGATGTGTAAACAGCTGCTGAGTGTCCTCTCCTTACACAGAATCTAGTTTGCATTTCATTCTAGTTACCAACCCATCTAGACACCAAAATTATTTGAAGAGAAGTAGGCTAGCAAAAATGTATTCAAATGCATATGTCCAAAACATGGTGTTTTCTATGCTAAATGAACAATGTTTCATACGAACTAATAATGTGCCCATGAACATGAAAGTTGCCATTTTAAACTGTACAACAGTAAAGAAAAGCACATGGAGCAGCATGAACGTTAGAAAAATAAAGAATAGGAACACAGGACAACTACTTACTTTTTTGCAGCACTCTCCTGATCCTTCTGTACTGCTCGTGCTCCCTTAAATTGAGATCTGACCACTGCTTCCTGAGTTGATCTTTCGATCGTCGTACCCCAAAATTCTTCTGCAGACTCTTGACAACTTTTGCCATGATCTTGGCCTTTCTGACATTGGGGTTTGGGTAAGGTCCATACTTCCCATCATAGTCGGCCCTCTTCAGGATGTCGACCATCTCCAACATCTCCCCAAAGGACATATTTGAGGCCTAAATCATCTCCTCTGGGATCAGGACATTTCTGGCTCCGGGCTTTCCTCCTCCTCCTTGTTGCTGTAATTAGCATGCACCCATTGTATCTCCACCATGTGCTCTTCCCCCACTGCGCCGAACAAGAAGGGGCGGGGAATAGACTAGAAAGAACGTCAGGGCCGGGCGGAGTTTCATGCATGCGCAGTGTATATAAAGCATAACAGGCGTGCGTCTTACGTACGATCTGTGAGCGAAGGAAGGAGTATCGAAGGCACCAATCGTGATAACGAAGGTAAGATTTAAACTTGGGCCTATACTGCTTCTAGATTGAGGCCTATATTGGGAGAAGATTAGGAGAGTTTCACCTGACATTAGGATTTGTCTTGTCTTGTGTCTTGCAGATAAAATGGATGGCTTCAATAATCACAACTTCCTCCCCCTGTTTATAGACAAATACAGGGAGCTGCCCTGTCTGTGACAGGTCAAACACCCGCAATATAATAATAATTACATAATAACAAAAGAGGCAGGCAGCGCTGGAGAAACTGCTGGAGTTAGTGAAGCCGGTGGTCCCTATGGCAAACCATCCCCTATTTAAAAGCCAAAATTGGTGGCCTGAGGAGCACTTATCTTAGGGAGTGCAAGAAGGTCCAGGATTCCCAGAGATCAGGAGCTGCACCAGAAGACTTTTATGTACCCAGGCTGTGGTACTATGAGAGACTGCGATTTCGGTCAGACCACACCGAAGTCAGGGAATCCCTCTCAACCCTTCCTTTCACTCTTCCTTCCACCCTATCTTCCACCCCAGCTGAGGCTTCCGATGCCCAACCTGGGACTTCCAGCCAGGAAGAAGTGGAGGAGCCCAGCTGGAGCCAGGTATAGCATTGTTCTACAGATTTCAATAAATAAATTATGTTTACTAGATGTTATTATTGATCACTAATTGCTGATTTAAAAAAGTGTTTTATATATCAATAGACAGTAGTGGGCACCAAAAATTGGGACAAGAATGAAAAATGCTGGGCTCAGAATGATAGTCTGTTATATTTGTTAACATTCAATTTGCAACAGTCATGAGGTGAAAATTGTGTGTGATTGATGAATAAACTAAAACTATGTCCCTTTTTCATACACAGGAAGACCTCAGCCAGGAGGAGGCTGTGAAATGTGGCAGTCAGGAGGAGGCAGGGGTTAGTGGCAGCCAGGAGAAGGCAGGGCTAAGTGGCAGCCAGGAGAAGGCCGGGCCCAGTAGGAGCCTAACAGAATCACAGGTTCCTCCCCTCCGCCTTCCAAACAAAAGACCCAGGAGGGGGAGTAACATGCAGGATTCAGCACTCAGGCTGATTCAGGAGGCTTCTGCGTCCCTCAGAGCCTTCCCCACTCGCGAAGAGGCCTTTGCCTCCATGGCTGCCACCAAACTGCAGTACATGCAGGAGGGCCAACGCCACATGTGTGAGGACCTTCTTTATAAAGCCTTAACTAAGGGGGTGAGGGGCAAAATCACACCCAATACCCACCTGTGTGAGTTGGACCATCCTCCTCTTCCTCCTCCTCCTCCTCCTCCTCCTCCTCCTCCTCCTCCTCCTCCTCCACCACCACAGACACAGCATGAAAGGAAGCGTGGAAGGAAGACCAGAGAGTGATGGCCTGGGTCTGACAAAAGATGCAGGCTCCTGTATGACCACAGTCTGGGGACAGACATGTCATCTGCTGCTGTTCATTATCTCTTGGACTTCTCGACCAGACTGCACTCCCTTAGATATGGACTCCTCAGGCCACCAATTTTGGCTCTAAATAATTGATGTGTGCCCTGGGGGCCAAAGGCTTCACCAATTTCTGATGTTTCTCCAGCGTTGACTCCCTCTTTGTTTGGTTCTGATCAGTTAATAAAGGATTTTTTGTTTCAATTATACTCGCCTATGTGTATTTTCCTTTAAAAAGGACAGTTTGTTTGTGAGGAGGCAGGTACATTTCAAAAATACAATGTGAAATTAACAAGAGACACCAACACCAAGCAACCTCCTTGAGATTAAATAATACAAGATAATAATGGTGTTGTGGTAACTTGACACACAAAACACACACAAAAATATTTTGGAGTTAAAAAAAAAAAAAAAGATCAGGCTTGAAAAAAATACTAACCAAAAAAAAAAAATTTGTGTCAGATGTGACAAATACAAATATTATATTGATGAAATCAACAGAAATAATAAATAAATAAGTTTGTGAGAAGTCTGTGTGAATATGAGCACCAAAAATACTTCATTCTTCTAGCATTATAAAGAAGAACAGAGTGCGCTGCATTAAACAATTTAAAACATTGCAGCCTGACGAAGGTGCTATATCCATTCTGAACGCTAATTTTACCAGACAGAGCAGTTCCGTCTTGGAATATATTCTGAGCATGCGTGGCACTTTGTGCATCGGAATTGGCCACACACGGTTGGAATTGACGCGATCGGATTTTGTTGTCGGAAAATTTTATAGCCTGCTCTCAAACTTTGTGTGTCGGAAAATCTGATGGAAAAAGTCCGATGGAGCCCACACACGGTCGGAATTTCCGACAACAGGCTCTGAACGCACATTTTCCGTCGGAAAGTTCGACCGTGTGTACGGGGCATTAGACTGCCTGCCACAATATCACAGTCCTGCTATTAGTCACTGATCACCACCATTATTAGTATAAAATAAATCAATAAAAATTCCAGTGTATATCCCAGTATAGTTTGTAGACGCTATAACTTTTGCGCAAACCAATATTTGCTTATTCTGATTTTTTTTACAAAAAATATGTAGCAGAATACATATTGTCCTAAGTTTATGAAGACATTTGATTTTTACATTTTTGTTATCAAATATGTTTAATAGCAGAAAGTAAATAATATTGTTTTTTTCTTTTTTGAATTGTCAGTCTTTTTTTGTTATTAGCACAAAAAATAAAAAAACCCAGAGGTGATTAAATACTACCAAAAGAAAGCTTTATTTGTGGGGAAAAATGTATTTGGGTACAACATTGCATGACCACACAATTGTCAGTTAAAAAAATGTTGTGCCGTATCGCAAAAAATGGCCTGGTCATGAAGAGGGGTAAATCTTCCGGAGGATAATTGATTAATATGCATTTTACTTTATTTGTTTTACTTAACACTACATTTTACTTTATTTGTTTTGCTTCATGCTGTGAAGCCCTGCACCGTATACACTTTGTTGCACATTTCATACCCCTCACCACTGGAGGGGTCAGCATATTCCATTTTACTGGCAGGACTATCAGGAGTCAGCAGTCAGATGCAACACATTGGTGTGAACTGTGCCTCGTGGAAACAATATATTTTAAAATTGCATTAGGCCTGCATTGAACAACACAGCCCAAGAGATTTTCTGTGGATGGGTCCTTAGAAAAGAGAAGAGTATGTAGTGTCAGGTTAGTATACTGTGGGGAGGAAGAGAACTGTCTTTAAAGTGGAGTTCCACCCAAAAGTGGAACTTCCACTCATCAGATTCTTCCCCCCCTCCAGTGACACAGTTGGCACCTTTCAGGGGGGAGGGGGGTACAGATACCTGTATATTACAGGTATCTGTACCCACTTCCGGCATAGATAGCCGCAGAATCTGTGGTTATTTACGCCACTTCCTGCTCCCTCCCCGCTGCCTGCTGGGAAACACACGGGTCCCAGAGGCAGCAGGGACCATCCGTATTGCGCTGCGCGACTCGCGCATGCGCAGTAGGGAACCGGGAAGTGAAGCCGCACGGCTTCACTTCCTGATTCCCTTAGCGAAGATGGAGGCGGCAGCACCCGAGGACGGAGAGACGCTTCGGCCTCGGGTGCCGACATCACGGGCGCCCTGGACAGGTAAGTGTCCATGTTTTAAAAGTCAGACGTGCGCAAAGTTATCCTGACTGGACGTCATATAACGTGTCCACAGGGCGCGCAGTGTGTCGATTGTTGGTGTGATGTGTCAATCTGACACCACATCACCGATCTCGGTAAAGAGCCTCTTACTTAGGCTCTTTACCATGTGATCAGCTGTGTCCAATCACAGCTGATCACAGCGTAAACAGGAAGAGCCATGTATTGGCCTTTCCTCCACTTGCGCTGACAGACACGAGTAGAGGAGAGTCGATCAGCTGCTCTCCTGACAGGGGGGGTCTGCGCTGATTGATTATGAGTGCAGCCCCCCCTGAGGATGCCCACTCAGGACCACCAGGGATGCCACCAAGGCATCTGGTCTGATGAAACAAAGATTGAACTCTTGCCTGAATGGCAAGCATCATGTCTGGAGGAAACCAGGCACTGCTCATCACCTGGCCAGATATGATCACCAGGGTTGCCAATAGGTGCCCATTAGAGGTGCCAATCAGTGCCCAGCAGTAATGAATGCCAGTGCCTCCTCCTCAGTGCTGCCCATCAGAGCCCATCAATGTCACCTATCAGTGCCCATCAGTGTCACCTATCAGTGCATATCAGTGCCTCCTATATGTGCTCATTAGTGCTGCATACCAGTGCCACCTATCAGTGCCCATCAGTGCCGCCTATCAGTGCCCATCAGTATCGCCTATCAGTGCCCATCATTGTCACCTATCAGTGCCCATCAGTGCCACCTATGAGTGCCCATCAGTGCTGCCTATCAATGCCCATCAGTGCTGCATATCAGTGCCACCTATCAGTGCCCATCAGTGCCGCCTATCAGTGCCCATCAGTGCTGCATATTAGTGCCTCATCATCAGTGCCACCTCATTATTGCCCATCACTGCCACCTTATCAGTGCCCATCAGTGCAGCCTCATCAGCGCCCATCAGTGAAGGAGAAAACTTACTTATTTACTAAATTTTATAACAGAAACAAAGAAAAACTATTTTTTTTTTTTTTTTAATGTTCTGTCTTTTTTTATTCGTTTATCAAAAAAAAAATCTCCAGTGGTGATCAAATACCACCAAAAGAAAGCTCTATTTGTGGCAACAAAATGATAAAAATGTAGTTTGGGTGCAGTGTTGCATGACTGTGCAATTGTCATTCAAAAATGCGACAGCTCTGAAAGGGCAGGAAGGGGGAATGTGCCTTGTATTGAAGTGGTTAATATACAGTACCTGACCGCGAGATTGTGTGTAACTGCGGCACGGCATCGGCGATATTGACCTCCCGTGACCCCCAGCACCGAGCTCTGTCGCTCCTCCCGCTCGCCGCCTCCAATACATTCCTATGGATACGCTGCATCTCGTGGGGGTGACGAGTGCGAGAAGCACAGACTTGCAGCGCCGATTTCCACTTACCTGAGTCCATTCTCAATCTAGCACTGTGCCCATCTGATGCAGCATCTCTCTCCTCTTCCTGGTCTCACTAGAGGCTCTGATGGCAGCGGGAGATATACGAGTTCCCCCATAGTAGCAATCGGCTTGCTATGAGGTCATTCACAGAAGAGGAGGAGCAGAAAGCGCTGGCTAGGGGCCCCAGAAAAGGAGGTTCAGAGTCGCTCTGTGTAAAACCATTGCACAGAGCAGGTAAGTATAATCCTGTTTTTTGTTTTAGAAAAAAAAATTGGGTTTACAACCACTTTAAGCAGTCCAAAGATTAGTAATTTTTTTCATTCAACACATTCAAGGTGTTTGGAAGATTCAACAGGCTGGTTGTACAGAAGTTGGTGGATCGACTTCTGTACAACCAGCCTGCCCATATATGAATCAAAATTCAGCCGGTCCCTGCTGACCAGATGAATTTCAATTCATGTACTGTATGACCGGCTTTATTGCTCCATTTCTATGAAGCTAAGCAAAGAGAGGTAATCCAGAAGTACTCAGGGCAGGCTGAAAAAGCATCCTTAGGTGAAAATCCATACCATACACCCACTAGAGTACTCACAATTTCTGTGACAGGCAGAAACCCTAGATAAATAATAAGTACTACTATCTAAACATCAGTTAACCACTTGCTGCTCAGTCACAGTAGATTTACTGTGACCGAGCAGCAGCTGTAGGCTCAACAATGTAAATAAATGTTGCCAGCTTGCTTCTGGGTTTGGGGCGCACGTGCGCATGCCCCCTGCTGACCCACCCTGTGGTTGGACACAGTGCAATTTTGTCAGCAGGTCCAATGATTTATGGGAGGCCTGTTGATCAGCTTTGTCTAATCTCAGCACAGAGTCCTGTGTGTACATAGAGCATCAACCTGTCTGTTCCCACCAGATTGCCTGCCACACTATCACAGTCCCACCATAGGGCACTGATCACCGCCATTACCAGTATAGTATCATATCTGCGTAAATTCCAGTATATACAGTGCATCTGGAAAGTATTCACAGTGCTTCACTTTTTTTCACATTTTGTTATAGTGTTATTCCAAAATGGATTAAATTCATTAAGTTCCTCAAAATTCTACAAACAATACCCCATAATGACAACGTGAAAGAAGTTTATTTGAAATCTTCGCAAATTAATTAAAAAAACAAAAACAAAAAAAAAATCACATGTACATAAGGATTCATAGCCTTTGCCATGACACTCAAAATTGAGCTCAGGTGCATCCTGTCTCCACTGATCATCCTTGAGAAGTTTCTACAACTTGATTGGAGTCCACCAGTGGTAAATTCAGTTGCTTTGACATGATTTGGAAAGGCACACACCTGTCTATATAAGGTCCCACAGTTAACAGTGCATGTCAGATCACAAACCAAGCCATGAGGTCCAAGTAATTGTCCGAGACTTTTATGGAGGCACAGATCTAGGGAAAGGTACAGAGAAATTTCTGCAACATTGCAGGTCCCAATGAGCACAGTGGCCTACATAATCCGTAAATGGAAGAAGTTTGGAACCACCAGGACTCTTCTTAGAGCGGGCCGCCAATCTGAGCGATCGGTGGAGAAGGGCCTTACTTAGGGAGGTGACCAAGAACTCGATGGTCACTCTGACAGAGCTCCAGCATTTCTCTGTGGAGACAGGAGAAACTTCCAGAAGAACAACCATCTCTGCAGCACTCCACCAATCAGGTCTTTATGGTAGAGTGGCCAGACAGAAGTCACTCCTCAGTAAAAGGCACGTGACAGCCCATCTGGAGTTTGCCAAAAGGCACCTGAAGGATTCTCAATAAATGAGAAACAAAATTCTCTTGTCTGATGAAACAAATATTGAACACTTGTCTGAATGGCAAGCGTCATGTCTGGAGGAAACCAGGCACTGCTCATCACCTGACCAATGCCATCCCTACAGTGAAGCAAGGTGGTGGTAGCATTATGCTGTGGGGATGTTTTTCAGTGGCGGGAACTGGGAGACTAGTTAGGATTGAGGGAAAGATGAATAGCGTCCTTGACGAAAACCTGCTCCAGAGCGCTTTAGACCTCAGACTGGGTCAAAGGTTCATCTTTCTTTATCATACATCATGGGACATAGAATGAGGCTATTATTCCTTACTTACTGGGTTATACTTCATCTCCAGGTGAATGGACACTGGTAGACCAAAGGTATTTAGACAGAAAGTGATCCCCTATGCAAGCCCTCACATACAGGAAGTACTTCAGTTTTTTACCAGTGTCTGCAGGGTAGATGGGCACGATTGTGTAAGATCTCCCGAGCTCCAAGTCTTGAAGTCCCAGCATGGTTCTAAGATGAATCAAGGGATTGACCAATTAGATCTATTTAAAACAAGCTTATATGCTAAGATAGAAGGCACCTAAAGCCTCACAAAGAAGATGCAAGGATCCTGCAATGTTTTGCCTGTAATGCGACCTCCGGGCGCTGGACCCTGCATAGTGGAATCCTGGACCCCACAGAGCTAAGGTTTATTCCTGCAGGGTGCTGTACAGGTCCAAGGGAGTGGACCCTAAAACATGAAAAGGGTACCCTGTCCTTGAAGGTCCTCAAGTGAAAGGAACCCGCCGTGATGGGTGAAGATTGGGCTCTTAGTTTCTAAGGTTGCCTTGCGCCTGGACGGGTAAGTGAAATCCCCCCTTATGTACGTATTGTGGGGTGCCCCATGTGTGTAACAATCTGTCAATCTAGCTAAGGCTGGACACCTGTGTAGGGGTGACTGCAGGGGGGAGTTTGGTCTGACTGTTGGAAAGAGTAAGCTTTCTTGTTGTCTTTTATTGTCTTGTTGTCTTTTGTGGATCGTCCGTGCATGAAAATTCAATGGCGCATGAAAATTTATTGCGTGTGCAAACACGGAAGTGTGACCACGCATGTGTGCGCGTGCGCAGGCACAGAGCATCCCGGAGCACAGCTACCTTATTTAAGCTAAAAGTGGGTGTCCAGGGGACAGCTGTGGGACACAGAGCAGGCTCTGAAAACCTTTCGCTTCAGCAGTTCATTTCTCCGTACCCGAGTCACCAGATGTTGGTTGGCAAGCTAAAGAGCTTAGCAGGATTGTTGCATAGGGGCTTGGTGAGCCCTATTAAAGGGTCTCTCTTCTGGGGTAAAATACTAAAGCCAGGTACTCCCTTTTTGTGGCTTGCAATGTCTTCAAAAAAGAGGAGCGAGGCTAACACTACAGGAAAGGGCTCACTTATGTCGTCAGTAGCTCCTGAGAAGCCTAGTTGAAACCCTAGTGTTGTATCACCTGAGAGACCAGAGGCTTCCAGGCAATCTGAGCCGCTGCACCTGTCTGGTATTGTGTAAACAGTACCAGTGCTGCTTCAGCCTTTATCACCAGATGAACTGTCCTCAGCCCTAGCCGGGTTAGAGCACAGGATTGCTGACATCATTGCCTCCTTCCCACAGGATGGTAAGAAGCTTGACAGATCCCCCCTCCCCTGAGCCTCCTAATTTGGAGCAGGGATTGGTTGGGGATGGGGAAGAGCTAAATGCCAAGGATTATGTAGAGGACCTGGCAGATGAGTCTGCATCTGAGGAATCTAGGCCAGAAGATGTCTAGTTGGTATCAGCCTCTCAGTCGCAGAGGCTTTTGATTCAGACACTTACCGAGATGGTTCGTTCTGCCTTTTTTTTTTTAAATCAAATCATCTTTTTATTCATTTTATATACACACAAACACACAGGAAGGAAGGAAAAGAAAAAACACACAGCAAAAAAAAAAAAAAAAAAGGGGACAAACCTACAACCCCAGCCTGTATTAAGAGGGAAAAGGGGAAAAAAAAAAGCACCCCTGGCACCCATGCTCCCACTCCCCCTCCCCCATTACTCATACATTGATCCTCTCCTCTCTCCTCATACCTCCAAGGTATCAAACCACCTTTTCCATATTTTTTCGAATTTTTCTACCCTGCCTCTATGTAGGAAATATATTTTTCCTTAATTAAAGTTTCCCTTACTTGTATTTTCCATTCTGCTACAGTAGGTGGATATGATGACAACGATTTTAGTGCTATAAGTTTACGAGCCTGGAATAGACTTCTATTTATTGAAACAATATATTCCGCTGCAATTCTTGATTCATCAAGTATACCTAGAAGGCATCCCCCAGGCTCCATAGGCATCCCACTATCAAATACTTTATTGATAGATACCACCCCCGACCAATAGCGATAGAGTTTAGGGCATCTCCATAGCAAGTGTATTGGTCTGTATCTCTGCGTTTCCATTTGAATAATGTCTGTGGTGTGTAATGTGCCTGTGTAAGATGAATAATTGTGTTAAATTTTGTGTTGGAGATAAAGAGGCCTGAGGTATTGCCGATAGTGCCCGTGCCCACTGTTCATCCGAAATTGGCCCTATGTCGCCCGTCCAGGCTAATCTAGCTGGTATATCCACAGTGCATTTAAGGTTATCAAACAATATATCATATAGTTGTGATATCAATCCCTTTTTTTTTCGTTCTGCCTTTAACCGCTTGCCGACTGTCTGCTGCAGTACTGTGGCAGAATGACACAGGAAGGCAAATCGCCATCATGTTATGTCAGACGCGCGGCCGGCTGGGGGGCACGCACGTCCCCCCGCCAGTCGCGATGATCGGATTCCATTAGGAACCAATCAATCCCCAGGCACAGGCCAATGAAAATGTATCAAAAGGAAAGACATCCTTGGGGAAAAGATGAAGAATCCTCCGGAACAGATCTCATCGAGAGTGTAAACCATCTGGGGAGGAAGCCCACACACCACCACCAAAAGTGAAAAGGCTTACCGGACTCAGTGAACCCAACAAGGCATACGCCAAGTGGAGTCAAACAGACTTAGGTGCTGCTGGACTACAGGTGGCCCGGGAGGGCAATGTTGGTGGAGTGGCTTCCACGTGGCTGTGTTCCTCGAACGATACCGGACCCGAAGGTGTGGGGTGAGGCACACGTGGATCGTATCCCTCAGACCGGAGTTGGAACCAGTAAAAACAGCAGCAAATGGAGGAAAAGAAGGAATGGCAAATATTGTAAATCCGTATAAATGGGAATTTATTAAAAATAGTATACACTCACATGTAAAGGTATCTAAAAACAGCGCTGTGAAGAAGTGGCGACAGAGGGGTCCTACCCCCCAGTCGCGACGATCAGATTCCATCAGGAACCAATCAATCCCCAGGCACAGGCCAATGAAATCTGGCCTGGAAATGGTGATCGGTCCTGATGAATGAGATTCTTCCCCTGTCGTGTAAGTGTAAACACTGACAGGGGAAGTGATGTCATCTCTCCTCGTGTCAGTCTTTTCCGTTCCAGACCGAGAGGAGTGAAGAGGCCTACACGTTTCTGAGCATGACAGATAGTGAAGAGGAAGTCACTCATCTGTCAGATTCAGGCTCAGAATACGAACCTGTAGACAGCAGCAGCACCCTGACAGATAGCTCTGATGACAGAGTTGTGGTCCCTGCCAAGGTCAGGCGTACCAGACCCCGATCTTCTTCTGCTGTCATTGAGGTGCAAGAACCGCAGGGCTCTCGTATGGAGCAGAGAACCAGTATTAGCGCCGTTATTCCTTCTGGTGAACTGGCAAGCACCAGCGGCCTAGTACATCCTGGTCATACATCCAGCACTGCAGTAAGTCCCGTAAGTGCAGTTCAAGCTGGCGAGGTGGCAAGCACAAGTAGTGTCCCGCTGCCACCAAGAAGAAGACAAAGACAGGCCCGTCGAGCCCATAGTGCCCTTCCTGCTGCATTCGCCAATCCTAGTTGGGAACCCACCACTTCTGCAGCACCCTTACTTAGCCCATTCACTGGCCAACCCAGAATTCAGGTGGAAACAGTTGATTTTATGTTACTTGATTCTTATTCGCTGTTTTTCACCGAAGATCTCTATAGATCTATTGTGGGCCAAAGCAATTTATATGGTCAATTCATCACTGCTAATCCCCAGCTGACCCTTGCCAGATATTGGAGACCAATTACGGTCATCGAATTTAAGACCTACCTGGGCCTATCCTTCCTCATGGGCGTAACAAAAAAGAGTGAGTTGCGGTCATATTGGTCCACTGACCCAATTCACCATACGCTCGTGTTCTCTGCCTCCATGACCAGGACACGATACAAGCAGATCTTGCGGTTTATGCATTTCAACGATAATGAACTCTGTCGTCCTCAAGGTGACCCTGAATTTGATCGGCTTTACAAAATTTGGCCCCTTGTAAACCACTTCAACCAACATTTTGCAGCCTTGTTTACTCCCCATCAAGTTGTCTGCATTGATAAGTCCCCGATTAAGTTTTCTGGCCCCTTGTCATTCAAACAGTATCTTCCCAGCAAGAGTGCCAGATACAGGGTCAAGATGTATAAGCTCTGTGACAGGGCCACAGGCTATACATATAGTTTTATGGTTTATGAGGGAAGAGATAGTTACGTAGAGCCGGAGAACTGCCCAGACTAATGCCGCGTACACACGGTCGGACTTTTCATCTACAAAAGTCCGACAGCCTGTCCGACAGACTTTCGACTGACTTTTGGCGGACTTGCGGCGGACTTGCGGCAGACTTGCGGCAGACTTGCGGCAGACTTTCTTACGAATGGACTTGCCTACATACGATCACACAAAAGTCCGACAGATTCGTACGTGATGATGTACACCGGACTAAAATAAGGAAGTTGATAGCCAGTAGCCAATAGCTGCCCTAGCGTGGGTTTTTGTCCATCGGACTAGCATACAGACGAGCGGATTTCTGGGTCCGGCGTAGTTACAACGTAAAGATTTGAAGCATGTTTCAAATCTAAAGTCCGTCAGATTTGAGGCTGGAAAAGTCCACTGAAAGTACGCTGAAAGTCCGGGGAAGCCCACACACGATCGGATTGTCAGCCAGCTTTAGTCTGTCGGCATCCGTCGGACTTTTGTAGATGAAAAGTCCGACCGTGTGTACGCGGCATAAGATTGTGTGGGACTTGGTGTCACCCTTATTCGGAAAGGGGTACCACTTGTATGTGGACAATTATTACAAAAGCGTGCCACTTTTTAGTCGCTTGTTTGATCATCAAATTGGCGCATGTGGCACAGTGCGATCTACGCCGCTTACCCCAGCAGCTTTTAGATTCCCATCTTAGGCTGGAGGAGAGAGCCTGCTTGAGATGTTATAATTTGCTCGCTGTGAAGTGGAGGAATAATAAAAATATTTTCATTCTGTCCTCCCTTCACGCAGACACGACTGTCTAAATTCCTACGGCAACTGGTGTTGTGGAGAAACCCCTCTGTGTCCACGAATATAACCTTAACCACTTGACCACTGGGCACTTAAACCCCCTTAATAACCAAACCAATTTTTAGCTTTCGGTGCTCTCACATTTTGAATGACAATTACTCAGTCATGCAAAACTGTGCCTATGTGAAATTTTTGTCCTTTTTTTACACAAATAGAGCTTTCTTTTGGTGGTATTTAATCACCGCTGAGTTCTTTATTTTTTGCGCTATAAAAGAAAAAAGACCGAAAATTCTGTAAAAAAATGCATTTTTCTTCGTTTCTGTCATAAAATTTAGCAAATTAGTAATTTTTCTTCATATATTTTGGCCAAAATTTATACTGCTACATATCTTTGGTAAAAATAACCCAAATCGGTGGATATTATTTGGTCTTTGTGAAAGTTATAGAGTTCAAAAGCTATGGTGCCAATATCTGAAAATTGATTACACCTGAAGTACTGATGGCCTATCTAATCTCTTGAGACCCTAACATGCCAGAAAAGTACAAATACCCCCCAAATGACCCCTTTTTGGAAAGAAGACATTCCAAGGTATTTAGAAAGATGCATGATGAGTTTTTTGAAGTTGTCATTTTTTCCCACAATTCTTTGCAAAATCAAGATTTTTTTTTCTTTTTTTTTTTCACAAAATTGTCATATTAGCAGGTTATTTCTCACACACAGCATATGCATGCCACAAATTACACCCCAAAACACATTCTGCTATTACTCCCGAGTACAGAGATACCTCATGTGTGAGACTTTTACACAGCATGGCCACATACAGAGGACCAAAATGCACGGAGCACCTTCAGGCGTTCTGGAGTGTCCAGGCCAATTCTGACATTTCTCTCCTACATGTAAAAATCATCATTTATTTGCTAGAAAATTACATAGAACCCCAAAACATTATATGTGTTTTTTAGCAAAGACCCTAGAGAATACAATGGTGGTCATTGCAACTTTTTATCTTGCATGGTATTTGTGCAGCAATTTTTCAAACACTTTAAAAAAAAAAAAAAACAGTTTTGTGTTTTAAAAAAAACAAAACAAAACAGTAAAGTTAGCCCAATGTTTTTACATAATGTGAAAGATGAAGTTATGCCGAGTAAATAGATACCTAACATGTCACCCTTCAACAATGTCATTCTTGTATGTGTGTGCTGTAAAATGTTTTGCACCCTTCAAAATTGCACATGCTCGTGGAATGGCGCCAAACTTCACTACTTAAAAATCCCCATAGGCGATGATTTAAAATTTTAGTTACATGTTTTGAGTTACAGAGGAGGTCTAGTGCCAAAACTATTGCTCTCGCTCTACCAATCGCAGCGATACCTCACATGTGTGGTTTGAACACCGTTTTCATATGTGGGTGGCTTCTACATGCGAGCACATGGGGACACGGGGGAATTTTTTTTTTTTTTATTGTTCATTTTATTTTATTTATATTAGTTTGATGATTTTGTCCAAAAAATACATTTTTTGATCACTTTTATTCCTATTACAAGGAATGTAAACATCCTTGTAATAGGAATGTGGCATGACAGGTCCTCTTTACAGTGAGATATGGGGTCAATAAGACCCCACATCTCACCTCTAGGCTGGGAAGCCTGAATTAATTAAAAAAAAAAAAACAATCCTGGCTTCGATCGTAGCGGTGAGTCGGTAGAAGCACCTGAGGGTAGCGGGAGGGGGGGGAGTCCCCTCTCGCCTCCTGTAAGAACGATCAAGCAGTGAAACAGCCAGTATGATCAATCCTATGGTGTAGGGAATCGCCGGCTGAAAAGCTGATATCTGAATGATGCCTGTAGCTGCATCATTCAGATATCCCCGCACAAAGTCAAGGACGTCGTAGGACGGCCGGCGGGCGGGCAGTGGTTAAAACGCTTTTTTTTTTTTAACACGTAGCATGTACATACCAAAAATGACACCCCAAAATAGATTCTTCTACTCCTCCTGAGTACTGCGATACCACATGTGTGAGACTTCCACAGCCTGGCCACATACAGAGGCCGAGTACAGCCGAGTATGGCTGAGCATGGCAGAGTATGGCTGAGCATGGCTGAGCATGGCTGAGCATGGCTGGGTATGGCTGGGTATCACCGAGTATTGCAGAGGATGGCTGGGTATGGCAGAGTATGGCTGGGTATGGCAGAGTATGGCATGGTATGGCAGATTATTGCGGGGTATTGCAAGGTATTGCGGAGTATTGCAGGGCATTGCAGAGTATTGCAGAGTATTGCGGGGTATTGCAGAGTATTGCGGGGTATTGCAGAGTATTGCAGAGTATTGCAAAGTATTGTGAGGTATTGCAGAGTATTGCAGGGTATTGCAGGGTATTGCGGGGTATTGCGGGGTATTGCAGAGTATTGCAGAGTATTGCGAGGTATTGCAGAGTGTTGCAGTGTATTGCGGGGTATTGCAAAGTACTGCAGAGTATTGCGAGGTATTGCAGAGTATTGCAGGGTATTGCAGAGTATTGCAGAGTATTGCAGGGTATTGCAGAGTATTGCAGAGTATTGCGGGGTATTGCAGAGTATTGCGGGGTATTGCAGAGTATTGCGGGGTATTGCAGAGTATTGCAGACTATTGCAAAGTATTGCGAGGTATTGCAGAGTATTGCAGGGTATTGCGGGGTATTGAAGAGTATTGCAGAGTATTGCGAGGTATTGCAGAGTGTTGCAGTGTATTGCGGGGTATTGCAAAGTACTGCAGAGTATTGCGAGGTATTGCAGAGTATTGCAGGGTATTGCAGAGTATTGCAGAGTATTGCGGGGTATTGCAGAGTATTGCAGAGTATTGCGGGGTATTGTGGGGTATTGCAGAGTATTGCGGGGTATTGCGGGGTATTGCAGAGTATTGCAGAGTATTGCGGGGTATTGCAAAGTATTGCGAGGTATTGCAGAGTATTGCAGGGTATTGCAGAGTATTAGGGGGTATTGCAGAGTATTGCGAGGTATTGCAGAGTATTGTAGAGTATTGTGGGGTATTGCAAAGTATTGCAGAGTATTGCGAGGTATTGCAGAGTATTGCAGGGTATTGCAGAGTATTGAGGGGTATTGCAGAGTATTGCACAGGGAATTGCAGAGTATTGCACAGGGAATTGCAGAGTATTGCACAGGGAATAGCAGAGTAGTGCAGGGTAATGCTGAGCATGGAGGGATGGCTGAGCATGGATGGATGGATCCATGGCTGTGACTGCACATGTCACTGAGCAGCGCTGTGGGCACTACACATCCAGCCCACAGCGCTGCTGCCATCCGATCTCTCCCCCTCTGTACCGAATCCGATCGGTACAGAGAGGGGAGGGAGGAACCGGCATCATGACATGACGCCGGTTTGTTTACATGCGATCGCTCCGTCATTTGACGAAGTGATCACATGGTAAATGGCCGCGATTAGTGTCTGTTTACCATGATCCATGATGCGCCAGGTCCTCTGGACCCGGCGGTCATGGATGTTCCCGTGTGCACGCCCCAGGGGGGCGCGCGGGAACGGTTTTCTGGGATCACGTCATAGTACGTGCTCCCAGAGTTATCCAACCGCCCTGCAGCCGTCTTTTGGCTATGAACCAGTTGGTAACTGGTTAATATGGGAGGGGTGGACCTCAACGACCAGTTGTTGGCGCCGTACCTAATTACCATAAGGCCAGACTCTGGTACAAAATAGTGTCTGTTTATTTATTTCAATTGGCTTTGCTGAATGCTTTTGTGCTACACAAAGCTTCAGGACAAACTGGATCCTTCCTTAAATTCCAGAAAGAGATCATCAGAGCCCTTCTGTTTCCAGATGGTGCTCTGGCCCAACTTCCCAACGCAAATGCAGTAAGCCGGCTTCATGAGAGGCATTTTCCGCATGTCCTCTCTGGTACGCCTACCCAAAGAAAACCCCAAAGAAGATGTTGTGTCTGTAGAAAGCGTGGATTTAGGCGTGACACTCGCTTTTATTGTCCCTCCTGTCCTGACCAACCTGGTCTTTGCATTGGTGATTGTTTCGAACGTTATCACACACTAGTTGAGTATTAGCGTAGGGTACAGCAACACACAGTCATAGGCACACGTACACAGGGTCTCGGGGTTTCGAAAGATGTGAGAGACCCTAATCTGCAACGTTCAGTTTATAGTTTTTTTACAGTTTTTATAAAAGTGAAAAAAGGGAAAATAAAAACACACACACACAAGAACACAAAAAAAAAGCCAAAAATAGTTGTGCTTGTATTTTTCTTCTCTCTCTCTCTCTATTATTCTCTCTCTTATGTTCGCTCTCTACTGTCCGCTCTACTGTTCGCTCACTATTGTTCTATATCTATCGTTCTCTCTCTGTTTTATTTTTACTATGTTTTATTGTATTTGCTTTGCAGGTATGGTATGTTATACTGTAATGTTTGTTTTATTGTTAACCGTCATTTGTTTAGCAGGTACACCATTCAGCTGCAGCACAGGTTTATTTATCGTGACAGCAACAGCGTTTGCTCCCACGATACATAAAGCCGCGACTGCAGCGCTGTCGGAGGTGATTTCACTACCACAGTTAAAAAAAAAGAGCATATATGCCGAAGCATGGGGGCAGGGGTGGAGGAGTGATTTGCTCCTAACATTAGGGGCGGATGCCTCCATGCTTCGGCATATATTTTTTAGGCACAGATTGCATTAAAAAATGTTTTATTTTTACTGTGTTTTATTGTATTTGTTTGGTATGGTAAGTCTTATGCCCCGTACACACGGTCGGACATTGGTCGAACATTCCGACAACAAAATCCATTGATTTTTTCTGACGGATGTTGGCTCAAACTTGTCTTGCATACACACGGTCACACAAAGTTGTCGGAACGCGGTGACGTAATACACGTACGACGGGACTATAAATGGGACAGTAGCCAATAGCTTTCGTCTCTTAACTTATTCTTAGCATGCGTGGCACTTTGTGTGTCGGATTTGTATGCACACGATTGGAATTTCTGACAACGGATTTTCTTGTCGGAAAATTTTATAGCAAGCTTTCAAACTTTGTGTGTCGGAAATTTCGATGAAAAATGTGTGATGGAGCCCACATACGGTCGGAATTTCCGACAACAAGGTCCTATCACACTTCTTCCGTCGGAAAATCTGACCGTGTGTACAGGGCATTACTGTTATACTGTAATGTTACTTTGTTACTTTGTTTTATTGTTACCCATGATTTGTTTAGCAGGTATGCCATTCAGCTGCAGCACTGATTTATTTATCTTGACAGCAACAGCGTTTGCTCCCACGATATGTAAATCAGTGACTCCAGCGCTGTAGGAGGTGATTTCACCACCACAGTTAAAAGAAAATGGTCCATGTATGCCCATCATTAGAAGTGGTTGGATGAAGGGCGGTATTCTAATGGTGGGCATACCCACCGATCAGTCTTTTTTTTTTGTTCAGCCCTCAGGCTGCATGAAAAAAAAACATTACAATGTATGCCCAACAAGGACCAGCAACGTACTGGTATGTTGCTGGACTGTGAGTGGTTATACCAGAATGATGCCTGCGGGTTTAGGTATCATCTTGGTATCATTCTTTTCAGCCAGTGGTCGGCTTTCATGTAACAGCAATTCTAGCAGCTAATTAGCCTTTAGACTGCCTTTATAAGCAGTGGGAGGGAACGTCCCCCCCACCGTCTTCCATGGTTTTCTCAGGCTCTCCTATCCCAACAGGGAACCCGAGAATGCAGCCGGTGGTTCCGCCAGCTGACTGTAGAGCTGTAGAGTGAAATAAAAAATGTACGCCCTTAGAAAGCCTGAAGGCGGTGATTGGTTTTCGGGGTCCTGTGCGCGGTTAGACTGCCAAACAGTTCCACACATGTGGTATCCCCGTACTCAGGAGAAGCAGCAGAATGTATTTTAGGGTGTAATTCCACATATAACCATGCCATGTTTGAACAATATTTCATTTAGTGACAATGTTGTGTAAAAAAAAAAATTTAATTTTCCGGAAACTTGTGGCAAAATATAAAATATTCCATGGACTCAACATGCCTCTCAGCAAATAGCTTGGGGTGCCTACTTTCCAAAATGGGGTCATTTGGGGGGGGGGGGGGGGTTGTGCTATCTTGTAATTTCATGGCCTCCGAAACTGTGATAGGTAGTGAGGAACTATGGCACGTGTGCGCAATATATCATTTAGTGACAACTTTGTGTAATTTTTTATTTTTATTTGTGTCATTTTTCAATCACTTGTGACAAAAAAATAAAATATTCAATGGGCTCAACATGCCTCTCAGCAATTTCTTTGGGGTCTACTTTCCAAAATGGGGTAATTTGGGGGGGGTTGTACTGCCCTGCCATTTTAGCACCTCAAGAAATGAGATAGGTAGTCAAAAAACTAAAAGCTGCGTAAATTCCAGATAATGTATCGTAGTTTGTAGGCGCTATAACTTTTGCGCAAACCAATAAATACACGCTATTGACATTTTTTTTTACCAAAGACATGTGGCTGAATACATTTTGGCCTAAATGTATGACTAAAATTGAGTTTATTAAATTTATAACAAAAAGTAGAAAATATAATTTTCAAAATTTTTGGTCTTTTTCCGTTTATATTGCAAAAAATAAAAATCGCAGAGGCAATCAAATACCATCCAAAGAAAGCTCTATTTGTGGGGAAAAAAAGGACACAAATTTCGTTTGGGTACAACATTGCATGGCCGCGTAATTACCAGTTAAAGCAGCGTAGTGCCAAATTGTAAAAAGTCCTCTGGTCATTGAGCTGTCAAATCCCCTGGGGCTGAAGTGGTTAAGTTACCTCCTGCAGAGGTTTCTGAGCCTTCCTTGTCCTCTTTGGGGTCCCTGAGGCCTCCTCAGGCTGCATAGGCTTTCCCCTTGCACCCGCTGTTGGAACAGGCGGTGTAAGCTGATTGGGAACATCTTGACAGGATGTTTGTTCCTCCTAAGAGGCTTTCCCTTTTATATCCCATAGAGGAAAAGTTTGTTAAGAAATGGAGCATGCCAGCCGTAGAAGCGGCAGTCTCTTCCTTAACCTGTTAAGGACAAGCCGCCGCAGTTATACTGTGTCAGGTTGGCTCCCCTGGGCGAATCGCCATACCTGTACATCGGCCGATTTAAGAGCTGTAGGAGGCGCACGCATGTTCGTGGCACAGCCCTGGTGCCGATGCGCATGGCCGGTGGCTGCAATGCCCGGCAGACACCCGCGATCGCTCCTGACAGAGAGAGAACAAAGATCTGTCAATGTAAATAGACAGATCTCCTGCTCCTACTGTTTTGGAACAGAGATCGGTCTCCTCCCCCAGGCAGTGCCTTCCCCACACAGTTAGAAACACTCCCTAGGTAACATAGGTAACCCCTTGATCGCCCCCTAATGTTAACCCCTTCCCTGCCAGTGACATTTATACAGTAATCAGTGGCTATTTTTAGCTCTGATCGCTGTATAAATGTCAATGGTCCCAAAAAAGTGTCAAAAGTGTCCGATCTGTCTGCCGCAATGTCGCAGTCCTGCTAAAAATCGCAGATCAGCGTCATTACTAGTAAAAATTTTAAATAAACAAAAGTGCCATAAATCTTTTCCCGATTTTGTAGGCGCTATAACTTTTGCGCAAATCAATATACGCTTATTGCAAATTTTTTTACCAAAAATATGAAGAATATATATCGGCCTAAGCTGAGGAAGAAATTTGTTTTTTTATATTTTTTGGGGGGATATTTATTATAGCAAAAAGTTAAAAAATATAGCTTTTTTTCAAAATTGTTGCACTTATTTGTTTATAGCTCAAAAAATAAAAACCACAGAGGTGATTGAATACCACTAAAAGAAAGCTCTATTTATGGGAAAAAAAGGACATACATTTTGTTTGGGTACAACATCGCATGACCGTGCAATTGTCAGTTAAAGCGACACAGTGTTGTATCGTAAAAAATGGCCTGGTCATTAAGGGGGCAAATCCTTCTGGTCCTTAAGTGGATAAACAAGAGCTTAATTTGTCCAGTGGATAACGCACAGGGCTTGAAAGACCCTGTTGACAAGAAACTGGAGTCATTATTAAAGGCTTCCTTTTCTTTTCAGTTCAGCTATTCAGCCAGCTGTCGCAGCAATTGGAGTCTGCCAGTCTTAAAGGATCAGGTCAGAAGCCCTCATAGGACTAACCAGGATGATGATCTTGCTGAAAATAGGGCAGATATTCCTCGAGCGCTGTATTTTGCTGTAGATGCCTTATAATTTTATACAGCAAGTCTCTGGCTCTCCTGTCTGTACACATGCGCAGTCTTGTATGGCTCAAGAACTGGTCCACCAGCTTCCCTGTACGAAGTTATTGACAGGGTTCCCCTTCTCGAACGTTTGTTTGGTGATGATCTGGACAAGTACACCCATAAGATTTCCGGAGGAAAGAGTTCTTTACTTCCTGTAAAGAGAAGGACCAGGCATCTCTCATTTAAAACCTCAGGGACTTCCTCAGGTATTTCAGCGACAAGGCAGTACTGCCACCAACAGGGCGATAGAGCCAGGGTCAACCCGCAGGGCCAGGGCCAGGGCCAGGAAAAAAAACCCTGGCTCCAGAACTCTTCTAAGCCCGGCGCCAAGTCCTCCTTTTGAGTGGACGCCCCCAGTCTATCGGGGGGGGAGGCTGCTCCAATTTGCAGACATTTGGTGAACAGGGGTGCAGGACAAGTGGGTCACCTCCACAGTGTACTGTGGTTACAAGCTGGAATTACAGAGGTTTCTTCCTCCAGAGGTTTTTAAAATCCAATGTTCAACATATAGAAAAAATTGAAGCGCTTTACTAAATGATCAGTCAACTTAAAATTATTGTGCAGATTTGTGCATGCCACAAGTCATTGCCAAAACCAGTGTGAAAACTGTGCTAAAAATCGCTAAAAATGAAATAAAGTGTTCAACTCCAATCCATTTAAATAACTATACCAATGTAGATAATAATGCACATACATGGATATAATAAATAAATATTGAGTGAAATATAAGACCAGGACAGCCGTCCCCTAAAAATTATGTTATAATTAATTAGTGAATATAAATACCTTAAATTAAATATAAATTATAAATATAAACATAAATTAAGTTAAATAGACAACCACTCTGATGTTAGTAATAGGATCAATTAAGGAGAGAGTTTATAAAGAAAGATAATTCTAGTGAAAGTTTAAAAGTAGTCCCAGTAGTTTAGTTTCTTAATTGCCTAATTGAAGTATTCACTTGTCATTCCTGAACGATTACACCATCCAGCTTCAGCCTTATAAAAGATGATTCTCCACACCGATGGTTATATGTAAGACAAACAAGGAAAAAAACTTCATTGCGCAATGAACTAGATATAGGACACCAGCAAACCACTCAGAGATACACTCACGTGCGCCCCGTTGTGATAAAACATATGGATATGCAAGTTGCAGTCAGCCGCTGTGGACGAGAAAAGGATCACTGCAGTTCAAAGCCAAATGACAGACTGCAGAAAGTGTCCTAGGCTCCTCCCACGCGTTGCGTCACAGTCACGTGACTTTCTCAAGGAGAGACAAGGAGAGACTCAACACTTTATTTCATTTTTAGCGATTTTTAGCAAGTTTTCACACTGGTTTTGGCAATGACTTGTGGCATGCACAAATCTGCACAATAATTTTAAGTTGACTGGTCATTTAGTAAAGCGCTTGAATTTTCTCTATATGTTGATTTATGTTTAAGGGATTCTGAATACCTTGTATTGATAGCAGCTCTACTTTTATTTGATTAGTTCAGTTGAATTGTAAGTTTTTTTGGTTTTTTATCATAATATCCATCACAGCGCTTGGTTTGTACATTCAGCATAAGATCCAATGTTCCTGCGGATCCTCCAAAAAGAAACCTATTGTTTCAAGCACTAGAGCAGTTAGTGTATCTGGGAGTGATTATACAGGTTCCTGTGTCCGAAAGAGGCACTGGGTTTTGAAGTGAACCTGTTCACGGTTCTAAAACCAAATGGGGACATAAGGCCAATCTTGGACTTTAGATCCCTGGACAAACATCTGTTAATCCAATCCTTCAGGATGGAGTCACTCCGCTTGGTAGTAGCCTCACTCCAGATGGGAGACATCTTAGCCTCCATCAATATCAGGGACGCGTATTTACACATACCTATCTTTCAGCCTCATCAGAGGTATCTTCGATTTGCAGTAGAGGAAAGTAATTTCCAGTTTGTGGCACTGCCCTTCGGGCTTGCCACAGCACCTCAGGTGTTTACGAAGATCCTAGCACCTATACTGGGTCTTTTAATGGTCCAGGTGCTTGGATACTTGGACGGCCTCCTGCTCAGAGATTACTAACTACAGACCCTGGAACACAGTGTAGCCTGTACAGTGTGGTATTTAGAAAACTGGGCTGGGTCATAAATACCGAAAAGTCAGCCTTGAGACAAGTTTAGAGTCTCAAGTATCTAGGTCTGAACCTGGATACAGTCCAGGCAAAGGTATTTCTGCCACCCATAAAGATCTGTGTCCTGAAGGATCAGGTGCGTCAGGTAAGGGGCATCAGGCAACCCTCCTGCCAGGAAAGGCATGGCCGTGCAGCTGGAATAGCTCAGCAGATGCTCACATTAATGGTGCGTTGGCGCACACGTGCGCCTGTCACCAATTTTGGCGCCAAAGGGGCTATTTAAAGTGAGTGCACCAGAGACTCCTTGCTGTTTGGTCTGCAGCTCCTGTGTGTCTTGAATCCTGTTAACTGTGCTGACCTCTGATCCTTGACCCGGCTTTCTCTTACTAACCCTGTCTGCTTGATACCTCGACTCCGGCTTGTTCTTTGGACTTCTCTTCTGCCTGCTGCTCTGCCTGATCCGCCTGATTGTTACCGACCTGGCCTGCCTGACTTTACATCCACCCCTCAAGCCTGCTGCAGTTCTTCTCTGTGAATCACATCAGTTCCTGTGACCTCTGTGATCCAGTCCTGGTCTACTATAGCTCTACCGGCCTGCCTGCTACATCTCCAGCCACCAGCATCCAGCCATACCGATACTGGACTGATCCTAGGCACTCCTGCATCACTGTGCTTCTGTGGCTGCTGTCTCAACCTCTGGGGCCCACAAGCCAGTGCGGCAAGAGAGTCTCTCCTCTACATGTCAGGCTCACGATCCAGGTACATGACACCTCCATTCAGGTCTGTATGAGTCTTCTGGTAAGGATGGTGTCCTCCTGTGAGGCAGTTCCCTAAGCTCAATTCCATTTCAGGCCTATACAACAAGACATCTTGTCAGCTTGGAACAGAAGAACACAAGCCCTGGATTATCCCATGTTCTTATCTCCCTGGACACGCTTAAGCCTAAACTGGTAGTTGCAGGATGGGATCCTGCAAAAGGGAAGATCCTTCCTCCCAGTGCCTTGGACCACAGACACCAGTCTCCCAAGCTGGGGAGAGCCTGCACGGTGGCCCTGTGTAGTGTGTTTCGCCATTGAGAGAGAGATAGATAGAAAGAGAGACAGTGTCATTTGATTTAAGTTAGATAGGGTAGGCAGGCGAGTCAGTTAGCTGCACTTACAGTGTATTGTGTATATATATATATATACATCCTAGGTACATATACATCCTACTACTGACAGGCAGGCAGGTGTTTTTACAGTATTTACAGCTACCTGAAGAAAATTGCTGGTGTTCTTCTGATCCTATTAGTCCTATTAGCTACAGTATTTACAGTTAGTGTAGTGCGTCCTCTGCACAGTGTGCACCTAAAGCTACCTGAAGAAAAATAGTGCTCTTCTGATCCTATTAGTACAGTACCACAGGCAGCTGCAGTATTTACAAGTTAGTGTAGTGCATCCTCTGCACAATGTGCACCTAAAGCTACCTGAAGAAAATTAGTGGTGTTCTTCTGATCCTATTAGTACAGTACCGCAGGCACCTAAAGCTACCTAAAGAAAATTAGTGGTGTTCTGATCCTATTAATACCACAGACAGGCAGCTACAGTATTTACAGTTAGTGTAGTGCGTCCTCTGCACAGTGTGCACCTAAAGCTACCTGGAGACAATTGCTGTTGTTCTGCTCCTATTAATACCACAGGCAGGCAGCTACAGTATGTAAAGTTAGTGTACTGTGTCCTCTGCACAGTGTGCACCTAAAGCTACCTAAAGAAAATTATTGGTGTTCTTCTGATCCTATTAGTACAGTACCGCAGGCAGCTGCAGTATTTACAAGTTAGTGTAGTGCGTCCACTGCACGGTGTGCACCTAAAGCTACCTGAAGTAAATTAGTGGTGTTCTTCTGATCCTATTAGTACAGTACCACAGGCAGCTGTAGTATTTACAAGTTAGTGTAGTGCGTCCTCTGCACAGTGTGCACCTAAAGCTACCTGAAGAAAATTAGTGGTGATCTTCTGATCCTATTAGTACAGTACCGCAGGCAGCTGCAGTATTTACAATTTAGTGTAGTGTGTCCTATGCACAGTGAGCACCTAAAGCTACCTGAAGAAAATTAGTGGTGTTCTTCTGATCCTATTAATACCACAGGCAGGCAGCTACAGTATTTACAGTTAGTGTAGTGCGTCCTCTGCACAGTGTGCACTTAAAGCTACCTGGAGACAATTGCTGTTGTTCTGCTCCTATTAATAACACAGGCAGGCAGCTACAGTATTTACAGTTATGCCCCGTACACATGGTCGGACATTGATCAGACATTCCGACAACAAAATCCTAGGATTTTTTCCGACGGATGTTGGCTCAAACTTGTCTTGCATACACACGGTCAAACAAAGTTGTCAGAAAATCTGATCATTCTGAATGCGGTGACGTAAAACACGTACGTCGGGACTATAAACGGGGCAGTAGCCAATAGCTTTCATCTCTTTATTTATTCTGAGCATGCGTGGCACTTTGTGCGTCGGATTTGTTTACACACGATCGGAAATTCCAACAACGGATTTTGTTGTCGGAAAATTTTATAGCCTGCTCTCAAACTTTGTGTGTCGGAAAATCCGATGGAAAATGTGTGATGGAGCCTACACACGGTCTGAATTTCGGACAACAAGGTCCTATCACAAATTTTCCGTCGGAAAATCCGACCGTGTCCCCTGCACAGTGTGCACCTAAAGCTAGCTGAAGAAAATTTGTGGTGTTCTTCTGATCCTATTAATACCACAGGCAGGCAGCTACAGCATTTACAGTTAGTGTAGTGCGTCCTTTGCACAGTGTGCACCTAAAGCTACCTGGAGACAATTGATGTTGTTCTGCTCCTTTTAATACCACAGGCAGGCAGCTACAGTATTTACAGTTAGTGCACTGTGTCCTCTGTACAGTGTGCACCTAAAGCTACCTGAAGAAAATTAGTGGTGTTCTTCTGATCCTATTAATACCACAGGCAGGCAGCTACAGTATTTACAGTTAGTGTACTGTGTCCTCTGCACAGTGTGCACCTAAAGCTACCTGAATGAAATTAGTGGTGTTCTTCTGATCCTATATTAATTTCACAGGCAGGCAGCTACAGTATTTACAGTTAGTGTACTGTGACCTCTGCACAGTGTGCATCTAAAGCTACCTGAATAAAATTGGTGGTGTTCTTCTGATCCTATTAATACCACAGGCAGGCAGCTACAGTATTTACAGTTAGTGTACTGCGTCCTCTGCACAGTGTGCACCTAAAGCTACCTGAAGAAAATTGATGTTGTTCTGCTCCTATTAATACCACAGGCAGGCAGCTACAGTATTTACAGTTAGTGTACTGCGTCCTCTGAACAGTGTGCACCTAAAGCTACCTGAAGACAATTGCTGGTGTTCTCATACTAATAATACTACAGGCAGGCAGTTGATTCTGCTATCTGCAGTATCAGTGTATATATATATATATATATATACATCCCAGCTTTGTGCAGCTACATCTCACTGCAGGCCATTAGTATGTCTGGAAGGCAAACAAGGAGAGACAGACAGTCACAAGCCAATAAAAGAGGGCAAGCAGGCTCTGTGTCTAGAGGCAACAGTGCTGGTCGTGGAGACGGTGCATCCTCATCAGCACATGGCCGTGGGACACACTTGTCCTTTTTTTTCGGCAGCTGGCCGTGTTGAGCAGCAACATGCAGAAGACTTGGTAGAGTGGATGACCAAGCTGTCTTCATCCTCCTCACCCTATCTCACCCAGGATCAGGGTACTTTGTCTGGGAATGCAGCTGTCAACGTGGCCTCTTCCCTCGGCTCAATGGCATCAGTCACTCCTTCCCTAGCCCCACCATGTCCTCCTGAGGAGTCCCCCGAACTGTTTAACCACAGTGTTGGGTACATGCTCCAGGAGGATGCCCAGCATTTTGAAGGCTCCGATGATGGTACCCAGCTAGAGGAAGGCAGTAACGTGAGCCCAGAGAGAGGGGGTGCCCAAGAAGGACAGCAATCTGGCAGTCATGTTCATGCAATCTGGCAGTCATGTTCATGCTACGCAAGCACGCAGGCCAAAAGATGCCATGCGGTGCTTGAGCTGGTGTGCTTGGGGGACAGGAGCCACACTGGGGCAGAGATTCTGTCAGCTCTGCAGGGGCAGGTTCAGAGGTGGTTGACGCAACGCCAGCTTAAGGCAGGTATGGTGGTTTGTGACAATGGCACCAACCTCCTCTCTGCCCTCCAACAGGGACAACGGACCCATGTGCCCTGTTTGGCTCACGTCCTTAACTTGGTGGTACAGCGATTCTTGGGCAGGTACCCGGGCTTACAGGATGTCCTGAGGCAGGCCAGGAAAGTCTGTGTGCATTTCTGCAGGTCATATAATGCCATTGCTCAGCTGGCTGACCTCCAAAAGCAATTTAACCTGCCCAAGAACCGCCTAATCTGTGACATGCCCACCAGGTAGAACTCAACATTGGCCATGCTGCAGTGGCTGCACACGCAGCAGAGGGCCATCAATGAGTACCTGTGCGACTATGGCACCAGGACAGGGTCAGGGGAGCTTGTTTTTTTTTTTTAGGCCATGATCAGGGATGCATGCACTGTCCTGTCACCATTTGAGGAGGCCACGAGGATGGTGAGCAGTGACAGTGCATGCATCAGTGACACTGTCCCTCTTGTCCACCTGTTGAAGCACAAGCTGCGTGGAATAATGGACAGGGCACTTGAGGCAGAACAGAGGCAGGAAGAGGAGGACTTCCTTAGCTCTCAAGGCCCCCTTTATCCAGACAGTGTTCCTGCGTGCCCGCCGATCACACAGGAAGAGAACGAGGAGGAGGAGGAAGAGGAGGATTGTGTGAGCATGGAGGTGGAGCCTGGCACTCAGCAGTCTTTAAGGGATCATTTACAGTCCCAAGAAACACATGGACTTGTACATGGCTGGGAGGATGTGGCTGCGGATCATGTCGTCCTTAGTGACCCAGAGGACTCAGGACCGAATGCCTCAGCAAACCTAGGCTGCATGACCTCCCTGGTCCTGCAAAGCCTCCGGAAGGATTCTCGTATTCGTGGTATCAAGGAGAGGGATCAATACTGGCTGGCAACCCTCCTTGATCCACGTTACAAGGGTAAGGTTGCGGACTTTATCTTGCCGTCGCAGAGGGAGCAGAGGATGAAACATCTTCGGGAGGCCTTGCAGAAAGGTCTGTGCAACGCGTTCCCAGAGACTGGGAGGTTACAAACTCCTGTTCCTGGACAACGTGTTGCTGAGGCTTCGGTCAGTCAAAGAAGGAGTGGTGGAGAAGGTGGCCGTCTGATCGATGCGCTCAGCAGGGCCGGTGCTACCACTAGGCAAACTAGGCAACTGCCTAGGGCGCACTGCTGCCTAGGGGCGCCTGGACACTGGTTTCCCTCTGCGTCTGCATGCTCTGCATGCTGCAGAATGTAACTAACTCAGTCTCAGGCAGCTGCTCCGTTTGACCGGTAGTGTAATTAGAGGCGCAGTGCAGCACTGGAGGCAGCGCTAGAGAAAGCAGAGCCGATGATTCCTGTATAGTGCCACCTCCTTTCACATGGGCAGGACAAATGGGGTGCAGTCAGGGGTGGGGCCAATGGGGGCGGCAAAATGAGATTTTGCCTAGGGTGTCAAAAGTTCTTGCACCAGCCCTTTGCAGCCATGGTACTATTTGCTGGGTGTTTAGTGTGCTTCTGAACCTTTAATAAGGGATGGGCTGCCCTTCAGTCCACCTGCCAGCATTTATCCATTAGAATGCATGTGCCTCCACTGTGGGGACACTCATATTTTAGTGTTAGGACCACAAAAATTAGGGTGCCGTGATGAGGCTCTGTGGCTTACGCATGCATTTGCAAATGCGTGCGGACTAAACCCCTGTTTTTAACGCGTACTGTTAGACAGGTCAAGTTGGTTGTATGTAAGCTGGTGGTAAGTAGGCTTTGGTTTTTTCCTGGGCATTCTCCAGGCTTTGTTTGCAAGGGTAGAGCAGAGCCTGCCCATCAACATCCTGGAGTTACGGGCGGTACGTGTGGCCCAACAGTCCTGGACGGTGGAGCTTCAGGACTGCCCCATCAGGGTTCAGTCCGACAATGCCACTGCGGTGGCCTATATCAACCACCAGGGTGGTACCAGGAGCTGTTCAACTCAGGAGAAGGTGAAGCACATATTAACCTGGGCAGAGGGACATGTGCCAGTTCTATCCATATACCGGGAGTAGAGAACTGGAAGACGGATTGTCAAATTGACTATAGACAGGCCATGGACACTTCCAATCTACTGTCTCAAGGTCCTATATTCCACCCCAATTTACAGTCTCTAAATATGACGGCATGGCTATTAAAGCCAGGGTGTTAAAGGACCGTGGCATCCTGGGACCAGTGGTGTCTACCCTAGTGAATGCCAGAAAAACGGTCACTAGGAAGATATATTAAAAGGTCTGGTAGATTTATATTGCTTGGTGTGAAGCCAGAAAATGGCATCCTCGGAAATACGTGATTGGGAGAATTCTCTCTTTTCTACAGTCGGCTGTGGAAATCAGACTGGCGCCCTTGGCCCCCATTCACTGATCTGAATCTTTATGCAGGGGGTAACTTGTTTGCTTCCCCCCCATTAGGTCACCTATGTGTCCTTGGGACTTAAATCTAGTACTGTCTGTGTTACAGAAACAACCGTTTGATCCTATCAAGGAAATTCCATTAGTCTTGCTGTCACACAAGCTAGCCTTACTGATGGCCATCACCTTGGCTAGAAGCGTGTCAGAGTTGGCGTGCAGGGAACCACACTTGATCCTTCACCACAACAGGGTCATATTATGACCTGTTCCATCCTTCTTGCCTAAGGTGGTGTCGTCCTTTCACTTGAATCAGGACATTATTTGCCTTCTTTGTTCTCTCTGCCTCGTTCGGCAGAAGAGAAACGACTGCACTCCTTGGATGTAGTGCGAGCAGTCAGAGTTTTTTTTGTCTAGATCTGCGGAGATCCAAGGATCTGACTCCTTTTTTGTTTTACCAGAAGGACCCAAGAAGGGGCAGGCAGCTTCCAAAGCTTCCATTGCCAATTGGGTCCGCCAGTTGGTCATTTATTTTATGGTCTGAAATGTAGGGCTCCTCCCTTTAGGGTGAGAGCGCATTCTACCAGGGGTGTAGGAACCTCCTGGGCTTTTCGCCATCAGGTATCTGTGGCTCAGATTTGTAAGGCTGCTACCTGGTGTTCGGTGCATACGTTCATATGTGTGGATGTTCGAGCAGCCGAGGATTTGGCTTTCGACCGCATTGTATTAATACTCCTCTATTGTCACCTGGCAGTGCTGTTGCTAATTGGATCCGGTTTATTCTGTATATTGACCTGTATGCTATTATTGACCTATGTATAACTCTCATTCATATTTGTTTTAATTATAGGCCTTCCATTGAGGTATTTAATTCTCTTATTTATGTACAAATCCCTTTACCATTATCATAAACGGTTTGTGGCTATGTCCTTTGATGTGTTCACACCCCCGGTTATTTAGGTGGCTCTGGGTGACTATGGCCTCCCGGTTCTGTCTCTACACGGCGATTGGTAGGCTCCCTGGCAACCAGACGGACCTCCCTCTCCCCTTCGGGATGGTCCCACTGGTCGCTTGTACATGCCTCAATTTGGGTCCCTCTCGGGACCTTTCTGGCCTCTGCACAGGCGCGTCCATGATCTCTTCATGCACGATCACTGCTGGGGCTTCACCGGAGGGTACTGGGGTGCTCGCGCTGTCTGCGCGGGCCTTATATGCCCACTGGCTTCTCGAGGTGTTGTGCCCTTCACCCCGTGGCGCCGCTGCACGCCGACACTGGAGCTGCCGTGACGTCACGCGATTGGAGGACACATATTCTGTGGGTTCAGCCCGCAGATTTCACTGGCCAACCTGGGACCCGGACAAACCCTTGATTAGTATCTCTTAAAGTAAGTTTATCTACCTTACTTACCCTCATTTATCTGCAGACCGCACTCGCTCCAATCTTGAGTGCGAACGTGTAGGCATCCTTACTTCAATATATATTTTACTATTTTTACCATTAATTTCATAGATATCGGATCTGGTCTCTAAATACCTCAGCATTTAAAAAGGTACATCATTTGTGGAATGAGTACCTTGCTGACCGGACCCTCTTGATCCATACCTATCCACTGTCTAATTTAGCAGACATTTACCACCGGGCCCCTTTCATACCTATACTCATCTGGTCCAGGTACATACCTATTTTAGTTCTAATTGCTTGCTGTTTTGGTGCACCTTTGACTTCAATCTGCAGTCTTTCTGTGGTCGGTTACACTTTTCATCACAATTATATATATATTTCTTTTGTTCCCATATTCTGTGTTGTGCACAATCACTCTTGCATTTTCCCACCTTATTGCCATTTTCTATGACCTCTCTCCTGGTATGAGGATCTATCTTTGTTCACCCTTCTCTCTTCTGATCTTGTTCCCTCATCACAATTTATTTTTCCTTATTCACCCTTCACTGGTGTCCCACATACTTGTCTTCACCTTCTTGACCATGGACATCAGTTTACATTATATTACTTCATCCAGATGTTAGGTTTCTGGTGATTTCTCATATATGTCCTCCCCAATCGCCGCTGGAAGCTTTGCCGGGATGTCCTATGCCTTGCATGCACCGCAGCATGGGTAAGCAGCCCTATAAAATTGTTTATAACTTTTTTCCATCCTCCCCCTATTATATGTTCTTGTATACCTCCTACATGAATATATGTTCATTCTATCGTATTATATTTCATTCACAGATATAGTTCCTGATGAAGCGGTCATTCTGCGAAACTAGTCGAAACTCCATGTCATCTGTGCATATTTTTTAGTATATTTTGTATTGTTTTTGCTTGTTGTATCAATAAATTTTGTTACTTTTATATATTTATCTCTTGCCTATCATTGTATATCTCCTTTTATATGTACCGAGCTAGTCTGCTTGCATCTTCCCTGGTGAGTTTGGGGTTGGGGCCCTTCTTCTGTCTCTGGGACAGATACCTAAACCTTCTTATCCTAATAACTTCAGATACCATATTTCTTTGATCTCAGTTTTATTAGAACAAGCCAGGTGAAACTACAAAATAACAGAAATAGACCTCAATAAGTATAATATTGCATACAATACAGCATACATTGCATAAACAACGATATACGGTACAAGATGAGATAATAAAAACTTACTTTTTAAGTTCTCTAAGGGGTGATGACAATAGGTTGAGAAAGACATGTCTTGCTTCCTGCAATGTGTTGAAAAGAATGGTGGCTGGTTCACTTCCTGTTAAGATTCTATCCAGAATTCCCTGCTTGCTGACAACTTCCTTAATTACACATACAATAAAACAAATAAACAGAACTGCAGCAATACCAAAAAGGAACACTAGATGGAGCCTGCACACCACATATGATTGTCTTAAGTAAATTACACATTTTGCATGTAAATTTAACAACACAGGTACAAATAAGGCACAAATAATCAGCAAGACATCTGGTGGACAGAACACTCCCCGCCTGACATCAAGTGATGTCACTAACAGAGTCCTCCGTAGAGAGCAACAGAATAAGTTCGGTCATTGGTCTCAAAAATATTTTAACCTCATTCTGTTGAAAGATCTTGACCTCAACCTTACGGACACGATTATCCTTGCTTGGCAGTACTTTGGTGATCAAACCTAAAGGCCACATATTCCTTAGTGCCTGGCAATCTTTCATGAGCACAACATCACCTTAAGATTAGGCTTTTCAGTGGGCCACTTTCTCCTTATTTGTAGAGTAGATATATATTGTTCCCTCCACCGGTCCCAGAAGGTATTGGCAAGGATTTGCGCTTGTCTCCATTGACGTTTGTAAAGGTCCTTCTCACAAAACTCTCCAGCTGGAGCACCAGCAAGACTAGTCTTTTGCGTGAGTAACATGGCAGGTGTGAGGACCACTGGATCTTCAGAGTCACTTGAAATGGATGTCAAAGGTCTGGCGTTAATTATAGCTGTAACCTCTGCCATAAATGTCACTAAACATTCGTGAGTAAGCCCTGCAGTTCCTTCTTGTAGGAAGATAGAGTCAAGAATTCTGCGGGCTATGCCTATCATCCTCTCCCAAACACCTCCCATGTGAGAGGTGGGTTGAAGATCCGCGTGCGGTCTTGTTCACTCAAGTATCTTGCTACTCTGAGAACGTCCAAATTAGAAGGAATTTGAAGTTTTTTTACTGCTCCTACAAAGTTAGACCCTCTGTCAGAGCGAATGAGTTTCACTGGGCCTCTGATTGCAATTAGTTCCGCTAGCTCTGTAGCTAATACTGCAGCACAAAGTTCCAGCCTGGGTATGGTTTGTTCAGGAAGTGGTGCAAGTTTTGCTTTCCCCATTACAAACCCTATGTGGCATTGTCCTTGTGTCTATGGTTTTCAGGTACAGCAGCAATTGCTTTAACAGGAGCATCCGAAAACACACAAAGTCTTTGCATCTGAATGTCTGCAGATGGCAGAGGAGCATATGGGCGTGAAATTTTAAGGCTGGATAGAGCTTTTAGTGAGTCCTTCCACTCTAGCCATAAGTTCTTCCCGTCGGTGGGGAGAGGGTGGTCCCAATTTAGCGATTTACAGGTTAAGTCTCTAAGTAGTGCCTTACCCTGGATGGTGACAGGGATCGATACAGGCTGTTTATGGTAGACAGGACACCTCTACGGGTAAAGGGTTTTTCTTCTGTGATTACTTGGAAAGTAAACTTGCCAGATCTTAAGTCCCAAAGCAAACCAAGACTGCGTTGCATGGGAAGTGAGTCTGTGCCTAGATCTAAGTCCTTTAACTCATTAGAATGATCTTGGACAGGAAAGGCTTCTAAAACTTCTCTACTGTTGGAAGCAATCTTGTGGAGTCTTAAGCTGGAACACGCGAGCATTGCCTGAGTTCTTTTGAAGAGACTGATTGCGGCTTCATTTGTGGGTAGTGATTTCAAGCAATCGTCTACATAGAAATCCTTGTTCACAAACTGTCTGACATCTGACCCATACTCTAACTCTCCCACTCTAGCAGAGTGTCTGAGGCCATATAGAGCAACTGCAGGGGAAGGACTGTTGCCAAATATGTGCACCCTCATGCGGTATTCTGTGATGTCTCCAGAGGGGTTGTTGTCCCTGAACCAGAGAAACCTCAGAAAGTTTCAGTGTTCTTCTTTAACAAGAAAGCAATAGAACATTTGCTGTATGTCCGGCATGAATGCGAGTGAATCCTTGCGAAAGCGAAGAAGTACTCCTAATAGTCTGTTGTTAAGGTCAGGGCCAGACAGAAGGACATCATTTAGAGAGACACCCTCATGTTTGGCGCTGGAATCAAACACCACTCTAATCTGCCCTGGCTTCTTAGGGTGATAGACCCCAAATATGGGTAAGTACCAGCATTCCTCTGAGTCTTTGAGGTTTGGGCTATCTCAGCATGACCATTCTGGAATATTTTCTCCATGAAGGAAAGGAAATGTTCTTTCATCTCTGGTTTCCTTTGAAGATTGTGTCTTAAGGAAGTGAGACGTTTATATGCTAGTTCTCTGTTGTTAGGCAAACATCATCTTTGTGGTCTAAAGGGAAGAGGTGCAACCCAGCTATTAGTCACGTCTTTCTCCATACTCCTTTCCATAACTTCTAGGAAGAGCCTATCCTCAATGGACATTGCTACCTGGTTATCCTCCTTTGTACTCCTGAACACTGTGCTTCCTAAGTCTCTTTGGTCATCGTCATAAGTATTGCTGTCACAGAGGGGACTTAGGAAGGGAAGAGGTACAGGGTTGTTGTGTGGTAGCTCCTTTATGAGGATGTGATTTTGACAGGGTTGGAAAAGAGAAGGACGACCATTCTCGAGGGTACTAGTGAGCAGGTTATTAACAGATGCCAGTTTGTGTGCACCTCCCAGGCAAACACCACCTGTAATGACCCACCCGAGATCCAGTTTTTGGGCATATGTGGCATTTTTAGGACCGTTGATCAGTTTTCTTACTTTGTGGACTTGCAAGATATCCCTCTCTAGGAGTAAGATTATCTGAGCCTGATCATCTAGTTCTGGTATGAGATGTGCTATGTGATTCAAGTGAGTCTGGTGAGCTGCTGCATCTGGTGTGGGAATCTCTGATCTGTTGTCTGGCATCTGGTTGCACTCTATTATGGTCGGTAAGGGTAGGCATGTCTTACCATCCATAGATTCAATTTGTAGGCCGTCAGCTCTTCTCCCCGCCGTTTCCACTGTACCTGCACAAGTCCTAAGGGCGTAAGGACTGCTGGGGCCTTTAAGGTTTAGAATGTCAAAAAACATTAGATCTAGCTAGTGATTTCTTACTCTGATCATCCAAGATGACATAGAGCTTGACTGCTTTGTACCTGCGTCCTTTTGGGTAAACTCTCACGAGAGACAGATTTTAGAGCAGGATCTGCCACCTGTACTTCTTTTGCAGACTTCAGTGCACTGTGAAGTGATTGCTATGGCGTCGGTACTAGAGTCTTTGGTCTTCCTACCTTGCTCTGTGTCCCTATGAACAGGTGGGAAAGTTCTTGGAGTAGGCCTTGCGTGTAGAGCTGTGTTGTGCTCTGTGCTGTCACATTCTGTACATTTGACACTGACCTTACAGTTCTTGGCGAAATGTGCGGACGAAGAGCAGCACTTGTAACAGATATTGTTCTCTTTGAGGAAAGATTTGCGATCCAGGATGGTCTTTGTCCTGAAGGCTCTGCATTTCAGAAGAGGATGTGGCATCTTATGTAGAGGGCAGAACTTAGCAGGGTCGCTGTCTTGATCTTCTGGCTGAGACTCTGCAAATCTGGTAAAAGTCTCTTCTTTAGGCGCGCTGGGTTCAAACTTGCTTAAGGTTGGCAGTTCGTACCGGCTCGTTGCATACACCTTTTGAGTGAAGACTGGTGTTTGATGCTTGTATGAAGGCTGGGTACCCTGTGGGGTAGAAGGTTTGGTTGGAACTGGAAAGTCTGGAACTCTGTCAGATTTTTCTTGCTTGTAGCACTGGGGTCCCAGGTCGTCTTGTTGCTGCTTTATTTGATGTGACTCACTGACGTCATGTTTGATTTCTTGTTGTGGGATGCTGCTTGGGTCCCAGTTCTGGTAGACATAATCTGACTTGCATTGTGAAGAATCCTGTTGGTCCTCCTCTAGACCTGGTATGTTGCTGCCTACTCTTGGATCATCGTAGACGGCTGCTTCTAAAGCTTCTGCTTCTGCAATGGCGGCGGCAGCGTCTCTTTCTACTGCCAGCTTCTCCATGTTAGCTTCTAAGATAGCTTGCTGCAATTTCAGAGATGCTTCCTGATGGGCTAGCTCTTCTTTCTATCTCTCTCTCTTGTTCCATGCGTACTCTTTCTTGCTCTCTCTCTTGTTCCATGCATACTCTTTCTTGCTCTCTCTCTTGTTCCATGTGTACTCTTTCTTGCTCCAAGCGTACTCTTTCCTTCTCTCTCTCTTGCTCCAAGCGTACTCTTTCCTTCTCTCTCTTGTTCCTGTCTCACCTTTTCTGCATCAAGGTGGGCCTTTTCTTTTTTCATCTCCAACTCTTTGTCTGCGAATGCGGTCCCGTTTTCTACTGCTTCAGCTTTTGAAGGGGCGATAGCTGCTGCATTTGCGACAGATGACTTAGATGAGCTTGCTCGTGAACGTGTTTTGTAAGAAGATGTCCCACTCTGAGACATGGCTGTGGGGAAGAAGCTGTCTTGCTGTATAGAGACCGCTCTACTGTCGAAGCTGCTTAACAGAGCGCGTCTCTGTGTAGCGTGGCTGCTTGCTTCGCCTGCCACAGGCCTGTTTCTTTAAGGCTTCTGACTGTATGGATACTGCGTAGCCCCGGGCTGTACAGACTTCCAAAGTCAGCTCATCTTCCTTCAGAGGTCAGCTTAAAAATTTCACAGTTCTGTCTCTGGGACAGATAGCTCAACTTTCTTATCCTAATAACTTCAGATACCATATTTCTTTGATCTCAGTTTTAATAAAACAAGCCAGGTGAAACTACAAAATAACAGAAATAGACCTCAATAAGTATAATATTGCATACAATACAGCATACATTGTATAAATAACGATATACAGTAGAAGATGAGATAATAAAAACTTACTTTTTAAGTTCTCTAAGGGGTGATGACAATAGATTGAGAAAGACATGTTAAGTTAAGATTCTACCCAGAATTCCCTGCTTGCTGACAACTCCCTTAATTACACATACAATAAAACAAATAAACAGAACTGCAGCAATACCAAAAAGGAATGCTAGATGGAGCCTGCACACCACATATGATTGTCTTAAGTAAATTACACATTTTGCATGTAAATTTAACAACACAGGTACAAATAAGGTACAAATAATCAGCAAGACATCTGGTGCACAGAACAGCCCTTACTCCCAAACTTCTATTCCATTTAAATTCGGATGATGGAACATTTTATCAATTTCGATATCTTTGACATCATTATGTGAGGCCACGCACTTTTTCTATATCATTTAGGTGGATAACACACCTTGTGTGCTGCTCAGCGCGGGCCCCTGGTAATGGCACTGCGATTGGAGCCTTGTCTCCCCCCGTTGCACCCCTGGCTGGCTCGGTCCAGCAGCCACTCGCAACCCCTCTCAACTCCCCAACCCTTTGAGTCTGGGGAGGGCCTCTCTATCTAACTTTCTGTGTTATTGTAATTTAAGTCTACATTAAATTGTTGATTTTTAATATCTAGGCCTTAAAGTAAACAATATATGTTGGATAGCAACATGGTTTAATATCTTACTTCTGGTATTTCACTTCCTGTTTGACACAGCCAGGTAGGAATGAAACACATCAAAGCTTTGTGATCAGAAGAACAATGCCTTGGCTCAAGCCCACCTGCTGTGACATGTGCGAGTACAGTACAAGCTTCAAAGGGACCACTGCTGCAAAGATGTCTATTGAGATTTGACACAGGGCTGATAGAGACGCTGGCCCTGGGGGACAATAAAGCATGCCTCCTGGAGAATGGGCAGACATTTGAAATGATACCTCTATAAAAGGCAAATGGGGGTGGCTACGAGTGTATGTTTGAATGTAAGGGACATACAGGCTTTTGATCTCTCTCTTGGTTGCTGAGAAGCCTGCTGTAAGGGTCTCCCTATGCTATCTTGGGACCTTGCTCTGACCGAGGGCTTGGGCCTATATTCCATGAGGCCCAGACCTCTTGAAGACCAGAGGACCAGCCGAGGAGGATGTGCTAAGTATCACTCTTGTATTGTGTTATGAGTGTAGGCCTTGTAATATTGCAATTTCTGGTAGTATCTTTGTGTTAGTTTTCCTAATTATGCTGTTTTAATACATTCCTATTTTTATTGGGAAATAAATGTAACTTATTTTACTAGCAGCATCGTGTGTTTGGTTTCATAGCTAACCTGGTATTATTGTGATATTAACAATAGCATGTGCTCAGAGTTTAGTAGGCCAAACTAATTATAGGGTCTAGACAAATTAATACACAGATATAATATTAATAATTATATCGATTCTACAATTGGCACCCCAGATGAGTTTTATTTTTACACAGAATCCACAAAAACCTAATGTATTTTTGTCCCTGTACAAGATTGGCGCTGGCTTGCGAATTCTGAAAGTATATGTTAAACGTTTGTATCATTAATATGCTTTAGGCCTGTAACCAGCCAAAGGTGCTGGCGAGTAAAAGGGCTGATCACCCTTGGTTAGAGATTGACAGGAATTACCATACATCTTTGAGGAAAAAGTGGGAGAAATATAGATTATTTTAAATTTTTAATTTTTTACATTTTTTTTTTTTTTTTTTACCCACGTGAGAGTGAAATAGCTTTGTTCCAATAGGAGATCAATGTGGCCTGCAACCTAAAGAAGGCATTGATTGAGAATCTGCCTTGTGTCTTAGAATGTGCCTTGCGTCTGGTAGGCTGTAGAACTACAAGTCACTGTTAGGTTTAAATGGCTTTGTAGCAGTTTTTTTTTGTTTATCTTTGCATGGTAAGCAACTCTGGTAAAAGCAGGTAAAACGAGTTTCAGTGGGGGGTAGGCTAATTAGCATATCAATGGATATTCCCCAGTAAGCATGTGGTAATCCTAAAAGCCACAGAGAACCTACAGGACAGAAGTGCTTATATACAAGGCAGCCGATAATGCCACAATAAGTGTGGTGGGTCTTTTCTATGGATATGCAAAAGTTTAATGGTTTTGAATGATATCAGGTAAAAGTGGTAATGAATGAAGAATATTGAATGCTAGAAGAGCGGTTCAGTTTTTTTTTTTTTTTTTCGTGAGTTGTAAGAGCTAACGATAATTGAGTTTGGTTTAGTTACTCAGTTCGCTGTTGGAACGTTAGTACAAATAGAATTGTGTATTGTGTGGATTGTATGGTTGTGAAATGGAACTGGTGTATACATATGTTAAAAAGTACGCTTCTGCCAATTATCATTCATGTGCAGATGAACCTCTTAAAAGCCAGTGTAAGGTTCTATTGTCACAGTGTCAACAACATAATAGCAGATTGGGTAAACAGCTAAAAAAGAAAGTTAAAAAAGAAAGGTTGGCAAATGAAATTGCAGTGTTGCTCAGAATTAAATTTATATCTGAGCAAATGGAGGGGAAGTGGGAAGCAGAGAGGAGACGTCTCGGGGAGGACATAGAGAAAATCAGTGAAAACCTTATAAAGATCGCAACAGACTCCAGTAGTGAGGTGGATGAATTGCGGACTACAGCAGGCAATTTGTCAGAAAGAAACAGTGAGCTACAAAAACAGCTGCAGAGGTGCAGCATGGACTGTGATATGAAGAGCAAACTTTTAGAGTCATTGCGAGTAAAGTTGTCAGAGATGGAAGAGTTGGTTATGTCTTTAGAAAGAAAGTTAGCAAATGCACACTCCCAGCTTCTTACTAAAGAGCAATGTACAGTAACGCTCAATGAGCACAAAGGAACGTGCCAATTGGCCAATATCTGCACAGTCAATGAGGAGAAGGGCTGTGATGAAACACATTCTGCTATTGCACCCAGAGCTTCGAAGCAGGATAACAGTTTGATTACAATCCAAGAGAGACTTACTTTGTGCCAGATTCTGGGTGAATTTAATGCCCTGGAATCACCAGTGAGTCTGTCCAATAAATTTGAGGCTCTAGTCCTTAAATTTCATTTGAGTAATGAGGATGCATGTTCTCTTCTGAGAGCATGGCTACCAGGACCTTTGGCAGGCCAGTTATTTGCACAGGTTAATGATAACTTAGCAGATGCAGAGGTGCGGAGGAAAGAGTTGCAGCGTATTGTGGACAGTCGTGATAATGGTATGAGTGATTTACAACTAATGAGATTTAGGAGAGGAGATGACCCAATTTTGTTCTGCAGTGAGTATCTTGCATTGTATACGAAAGTGTTCAACTGTCCTGACTTATTGGAGGATGATACAAGTTTCATATACTCAATGGCCAATAAGTGTTATGTAAGCTATCCCATTAGAATGGCTCTGAGGAATGCTAGATCCTACCAAAATTTTGTCAATATCCTGCGAGACTTCTGTCAAGAGTCCAGTGGTAGGGAATATGGGTCAAAGGCAGGTGTATCCGTAATAAGCAGAGGTACAGGAAGGCAGAGAGAGTTCAGACGTTCTAAATGGAATAGGCATGGACATAGATTTTGTAAAGACCTTAACATTGCTAGCATGGAGCAGGAAACCCCAGAATTACAGGGTGCACAGGCAGCCATAACGGAGTTATCCTCCAAACATGCAATAGCCGAATGTGCAATGGTGGAGGTACCCTCCGCACATGCACAGTGCTCAGCAAAGATAGGAGTCAAGCATGCAGAAAAACCAGACGCTCTTATTGCTGCAAGTGATGTTGCTATGACAGAAATCAATGGTGGAGATGTAAATAAAAGTGCGATAAATGTGCTTGAAAGTGATTCAGGAGTTGAAACTTCTGATGACTCCTCAGACGATGAAAGTGTAAATTTTGCTTATTCCAAGCATAGTAATCATAGTAATAATGTCCAGCAGTGTGATTTTCCACTGCCGTATACTCAAAGAAGGGCCTATACAGAGAGACCAGCCCTCAAATGTTTTTTGTGTAAAAGGGGGGGTCACATCGCTAAGTATTGTTGGGCGGCGAATAATGGTATCAAAAGAAGATCGCAGTACCCCAAAACGACCCCAAGGCACTATGAAGTGTATTCTGCCCGATGGGGTAGCAACCCAAAGCATGGAGGCCGTAGTAATCAAACCCATTTCCCTTTAAAGACCCAAATGCGGAGACTACAGACTGAAGATCGCCAATATGGACAACAGGTACGTAGAGTCAAAATGGAGGTAGCTGCATGGTTATTCAAATGTAGCACTGGGGAAAACAAAGTTGGCAGCACTTAGTGAGCTGCATGGATGCTAAGAATTTTATGGTCAATGTTTCCTTTCCATATTTTTTTTAAATACGAAGCTCATATCTAAACCTTATACATAGCAAATGTTCCCCTACAGTACAATCAATGGGAAAAGGCTTGGGGGACTTAAAAAGTCAATTATCGTGATAATTATGTGTAATCACTGTCTTTGTGTTCCTTTTTCCAGAGACCTTGGAAGAAGATAAAACTGGTTTGGATACTAATGTCTGTGTTTGTTTGCAGGTTCTTCAAAGAGAGAACAACAGTGGGCACATTTAGCAAAACAGGGGTTAGGTTATGGTAAAGGCATAATCGATTATCAAATGGTACCATGAGCTCATTAATTAGTAATTGTTTGCAAACAATGAAAAAAAGTAAGATAAACAATAGTCAGGCATTAAGGGTTTCAAGTGTTACAAGTGAAGTTACAAATGTTGTGATGAAGTACAGATGTTTTGTTTTTTTGTTTTTCCCATTAACTAATTGTCTTTCAGATGGAAATGAGCGCTTACTCTTCTCAGGAGGAAAATCCATGGATGTCTTTAGTTAAAAGTTGAGTGTTTGTCATTGTCTTATGGTGGTTGTCTTGTCATGTTGTTTTTGTGTAATAATGGCCAGAATTTTATTTTTTTTTTGTTAAGTTTTTTTTTTAATTTTTTATAATATTTTTGGTATTTGTTTAGTTATCCATTTTATTTTTGTTTGTTCAGGTGGAGAAATTATTGTTTAGTCCACCTGAAAGGGGGGCAATTGGCCATTCTGTCAATTAGCAGCTGAATAGATGGTCATGGGATATGTCCTGCAGCTGAATACATTTTGTTGATTTAAGACAAGAGTTGTGGGTAGGAGGCCATTCTAGCTTCTAGAGTTCGTTTTTTTTTCTCTCTTTGTTTAATGTTCATTCAGGTGGAAAAAGTTACAAGGTGTACGCTTTGTCCACCTGAAAGGGGGGTTAATGCATAGGTCTGAAAGTACAGATAATGCATTGTCTTTTTAATGCTTAAAATTTTGAATTTTGGGAAGCAACGTTCAAGTTCATGGTTTTTAAAATTTTTTGATCATACCAGGGGGATCCATTTTAGAGTGGGTTCAGCCTAAAGAGGTCTTGGTTGTTTTGATAGGTTGGTCAGGGTTGCAGAAACCAGGAATACTAAGTTCCTGGTTCCAAGGAAGGAACTATAAGTAAACGTAGTAAGCGAGCAGATATTATGGATAAGAATTTGATTCTGCTCTTGTTTTTTTCACTTCCAGAGTCCTGATGAAGCGTGATTGGAGAGGTCTCTGAAACAGGGATGACAGATGTTCATCTGGTTGGCAGTTTGACTGTGCCGCATCACACTGCAAATTTGTTCTGATAAACATCAGGAGAGAAGGGACAAACAAAAAGATTTAGTTTAATACTTGTTTTTGCTTATGGACAATTTAATCCTAATCCTGAATCTGAAGGACTGTGCCTATCAACGACACTTGTGAGACATTTTTGCCGGATTCACTCCTGATAACGTGCTATTAATACGTGTACGATGGTTTGGAGGTTGGGGAAGGAATATACACATCCGATCTGTCAGAACCTGAAATGTAAAATATGTTTTTTTTTTTGTTGAAGGAAGGAATTGAAAGAAGGAAAGGTTTTTAATGTATGACATGTATTGACATAACGGAAGTAATATGGTGCAGGTGCCCAGGTGACTGGCGCTTATACATAATAAGGTGTCGATTGGCCAGACTAGAGGTTGGCCAGGTGACACATCAATGGGGTGAAAATTTCCTTGTATGGGGAGATACGCCTGGCTGATGTCTCACCTGAGAGGTTGAAACCCGGCACAGGGAAGGCCAGTGAATACACACAGGAGCATGCTCTGTTAGATACAGGGAACAAAACACTGGCTACCAGGGTACAATATGCCTTCACCACATGGAGCTGCAACATCTCACAGTGGTTGATAAAAACCTATTACCCTATATGTGCTGAGTATACACTGAATCAAGTGCGATCATTGTACCGGTGACTTGCTCCCAGAGATGTGCGGACACGGAATGAGGTTCATGCAGAGCGCGTATGTCTGAGGAGTAACCCGAAAGAGGAGGGATGTATTCAGCACTATATTGGGGGAATAGGAGCTGGGATGGGTGTTGTTAATGGGGTGGACATCGGCCTCCTGAGGAACAAACTCACAGCCATAGCTTCAGAGAATAAGCGGGGCTTTGTTACTCAGAGATTGGTGGCATCCTTAATAACATTCAACAAAGTCACATATATACCCAGGTTAAAGTGGCTCAAGATTTTGTCAACCATGTTGAGAGGTTGGTAGAGAATGTGATGGTATAGGACGGGAATCTGTCATTGGCTCTTGCGTGCACGAAGTGGCAGGTGGAAGTGTCAACCAGCATTGAGCTGATTGTACAGTCTCCATATGAGGGACAGAGGCCTTATGAGTTAGCATCACCGCTCAGTAAGACTTTGCCAAACATGTCGCTTACACTGATCCAAAGTGGTGGTCGAATGCCTGGATGGGCCATACCAGTTTGGATTGTGAAAGGTGTTATGCTGTATGATCTCAAGTACAGAAGTGCAGACTCGGTCTGTATATTTGGTGGCATTAATGGGCTTACTGACTGGGGATTCTATCTTCTTGCGTTTGAGGCTAATTTCCCACATATGACCAAAGAAGCTGGAAGATGGAGGCAGGTTGATACTTCCCTTGGTCAGAAGCATGACCATGATGTCCTTTGTATGCCAGGTCAATACATGGTGGTGAACAAAAAAAAATGTTGGGAAGATATTTCATTCTGTATTCGGGATGGAAGGATCATTGCTGGGAAGGAAGCACCTGGGTATTATTTGGGACATAGACGAGTTTGTTTCCTTGTCCTAAAGAATGCCGATGTAACGTTAGTCATGGAACTAGATGGTTCTTTGAACCTAACCATAGGTAGAGGTGCATGGTATACCCTGGGCATGGTCTTTGAAACCCAGGCACAGGGATGGAATTGTGTGGGTTTTGTCATTGTTACAGATTTATATGTGTTGTTAAATTTGATATTTATATAGAAGGGTCACAAAGTTATCTATGCAAGCTGGGGAACGAAGTGACGGTAGGGTCTCTGCGTACAAGTTAGAGACTTTGCTGCCAAGTCAGAGCCCTGCAATACCGCTGACATGCCCAAAATCTGATGGGTCATAGGTATATATATATATATATATATATATATATATATTATGGTAATAGTTTGATTTATGTCATGGTATAGTGTGATAAAGGTATATTTTAAGCTAGTAATATGGGCAAAAGACCCTCCTCGAGACTCTATATCTGAAAGCTGGTTAAGATGCTGCTCTGGATGTGTGCTGGTGAATGATGAGTGTATGGACACCCCTTGCCTGTTTTATACCCCTTCATGAAGATGTTAGAAAGAAGAAGATACAGAATGGTGACATGGGAGCTGTCACGGAAGAATGATGTTGGTGTGTCACCCAGTAGCAAAGCGGCACGTGTTGGGAAACACAGCACATTAGGACCGTTATGGACTATTCCACAGGAGCTGGTTCTGAGGCCTATGTTGAGAGGCGCAACATGCGTTAAGACATTTATGGACTGTTCCATAGGGGCTGTTTCTGCACATGTTGAAAACACAACACATTAAGACAGTTAAAGACTGTTCTATAAGTACTGGCTTGGAAACACATGTTGGGGAGGAAACAGTTATGGACTGTTCAATAGGAGCCGTGTCTGAAGAAGGGTGGTATGCGCCCTTTAGGCGCAAAGCGGCATATGTTGGATAGCAACATGGTTTAATATCTTACTTCTGGTATTTCACTTCCTGTTTGACACAGCCAGGTAGGAATGAAACACATCAAAGCTTTGTGATCAGAAGAACAATGCCTTGGCTCAAGCCCACCTGCTGTGACATGTGCGAGTACAGTACAAGCTTCAAAGGGACCACTGCTGCAAAGATGTCTATTGAGATTTGACACAGGGCTGATAGAGACGCTGGCCCTGGGGGACAATAAAGCATGCCTCCTGGAGAATGGGCAGACATTTGAAATGATACCTCTATAAAAGGCAAATGGGGGTGGCTACGAGTGTATGTTTGAATGTAAGGGACATACATGCTTTTGATCTCTCTCTTGGTTGCTGAGAAGCCTGCTGTAAGGGTCTCCCTATGCTATCTTGGGACCTTGCTCTGACCGAGGGCTTGGGCCTATATTCCATGAGGCCCAGACCTCTTGAAGACCAGAGGACCAGCCGAGGAGGATGTGCTAAGTATCACTCTTGTATTGTGTTATGAGTGTAGGCCTTGTAATATTGCAATTTCTGGTAGTATCTTTGTGTTAGTTTTCCTAATTATGCTGTTTTAATACATTCCTATTTTTATTGGGAAATAAATGTAACTTATTTTACTAGCAGCATCGTGTGTTTGGTTTCATAACTAACCTGGTATTATTGTGATATTAACAATAGCATGTGCTCAGAGTTTAGTAGGCCAAACTAATTATAGGGTCTAGACAAATTAATACACAGATATAATATTAATAATTATATCGATTCTACAATATAACATGGATGTTTTGGGCACGGCCTGGTCGGGCTTTATGACTCAAATTCAAACTGCCTGCCTTACTAATAGTACCAGATCTGATGAAGAAATCAAAACCTTCCTTGACCGTATGTTCAATCTTCTCAAACGCAAATCACACCTACATTGGCATACTGAGTATTTTAAACAATACATCAAGGAAGGAGTATGCCCCTTTTGATTAAGAATTCAGCTTTTTCCCACCATCAAGGACCCCTCCCCCTCCACTAAATCCTCTTGGGAGAAAATATTAACTCATTGCAGTTTAGAACTTATGAGAACATTGATCACCCAATATGAATCTGATATGACCTCACTAGACAGCGAGATTGACAAACTTAATATACACTATCAGCACCTCCTGGATGCCCCATCCTTCTCCAATGTTGGAGGGAGGTTAGGGAGCACCTAGAAGAGCTGACTAAAGTAATTATCAAGAACAAACAGACTAAATTTGTCAAAGACAAATTAGCCTTTTCTGAGGGGTTCGCATATAAATGGTCTGGCAGAATGAAAGGTAGAAAAGTGGTCCAGCGTGATATATCTTTATCCAATGTAACTGTTGAACAGTTAGAATCTGACTCCTGCCTTTCATCAACTATTTCTCACCCTACAGGTCCTCGTTCTAGAGGTTCCTCTGCTTCCAACTCCATAAGTAAGCGATCTCGTCATAGCGGCGGCACCTCCCCTGCAGCACCTAGTAAAGGTAAAAGAACCTCTTCCAAGCACAAATTGGTGCACTTACCAGAGGGTTCATCCCCACCACCATCTCAATTGGTGGGCAGTGCTGGCCCCTATACACTATACAACGTCATTTCCAAGGTCCTTGAGACAATTTCCGGTAACTCTAGAAAATTACCCTCTGATAGTGATTTTTTAGATCCAACCTCAATGGACTTGAGAAAACATCAACAAACCTTAATAGACACGTTTGTCCGGAAACCTCCATCTACACCCCTACCCAGCACTCCCACTCATCACAATTGAATGTGATAAATTTGGCCTCATGTCCTCTCTCCCTAGATGAAATATCCATTTTACACCTTGGTTTAGGGTTTTGCCCCCTTGATCCTATACACATCACTGAAATTGCGAAAATATACAAATAACAATTAGCGCAAACAATTATAACCAATCCCTCAATTGCAAGCTGAACACTACAGGTAATCACATATGCCTGAAAAAATAACTGAAAAAAGGGGGGTAAGTGCAGCGCAATATAAAATCAAATAAATTCCCCTATATTCAATCTGGGCCAGTCCACTAATAATATCCAGCGACAAAGAAAACAATCTTGCAAGCAGTATCCTAATTGCGCTTACCAAAGGAAGTGGACCTCTGCACAGCAGCGGTCAAACTCACGTGTATCTCCTGAGGGGTGATGTTACTCCTTGGAGATGTCACTGAAGATGAACACTGTAGTTGAAGGATCCAAATAGCCAAAGGGATGAGCCAGCCATCTAACACAGAAAATCCCCAGGGATGTGAAATTCCAAATCCCGATAAAGACCGCTCCAAATGTGGATAAAAAATATGAAGAGACTCTTCTAAGAGTAATCCATTTAATGATAAGAGTTCAATCAAATAATATAAAAAACAAGCGCTCATCAGCGCTATAAGTATCAAGTTTAAAAAGTCGGACTGCAGTACAATGCATTCCCGACACACACAGTCCGGCAGCAGGTGACGTCCGCAATGTAGCTCCTCCCCCCGTACATGGCGTTATGTCCTATTGGACTTCGTCAGCGAGGGATGGAGCCTGACAGTCACCCAGCGGCCTTTATGGAGAGCTCTTGTACTGCAGTCCGACTTTTTAAACTTGATACCTATAGCGCTGATGAGCGCCTGTTTTTTATATTATTTGATTGGACGCTTATCATTAAATAGATTACTCTTAGAAGAGTCTCTTCATATTTTTTATCCACATTTGGAGCGGTCTTTATCGGGATTTGGAATTTCACATCCCTGGGGTTTTCTGTGTTGGATGGCTGGCTCAACCTTTGGATATCTGGATCCTTCAACTACAGTGTTCATCTTCAGTGACATCTCCAAGGAGTAACATCATCCCTCAGGGGATACACGTGAGTTTGACCCCTGCTGTGCAGAGGTCCACTTCCTTTCGTAAGCGCAATTAGGATACTGCTTGCAAGATTGTTTTCTTTGTCTCTGGATATTATTAGTGGACTGGCCCAGATTGAATATAGGGGAATTTATTTGATTTTTATATTGCGCTGCACTTACCCCCCTTTTTTCAGTTATTTTTTCAGACATATGTGATTACCTGTAGTGTTCAGCTTGCAATTGAAGGATTGGTTATAATTGTTTGCGCTGATTGTTATTTGTATATTTTCGCTGTTTCATTATCACATTCCTTTCAGCTGCATTCATGGAATTATTCTCCTTTTTAGAACAAAGGGAGGTTAAACTTAATGAAGTTTTTTCTAACTCTCAGCCTCCTAATGATTCTGATGATTTATCCACCTGTTTTAGAAAATTGGGGTATGTCTACGAAAAAAAGATTTAAGCTTGGTGGGATATTGCTACCTTTGAGCAATATACCAAATCCAATCTGGTTCCTAGAAGACTTAAGTGGGACCTTCCGCCTAATGATGGTCTTACCGATGATGAGTCGGTTGCGGAATGGTTCAATTTTTTTGACAAAAAAGGTCATGAACTCATAGATTTTCGGTTACTTAGGAAACAGAGGAAAATAATAATGTTAAATAAGCAAATTGCTAATTTAAAAATCAAAATAGAGCCACTCCAAAACACAACAGATTTTTCTAGACTTTCAGGAGAATTAAAGAATAAAATAATTAAATGGGACAAAGAAACACAGGATAAGAAAAAGAGTAAATATATCAGGGATTCTGGGGATTATAGGAAAGGAGAAGTATTTAAGTGGCAATCTAAATTACCTGCCCTTGACTCTGGGTCTAATATTAATCCTTCTGTGCAGATCCAATCCAGACTACCTCCGCACACCCCCATCTCCCATTCTAAACACCCTAATCCTCAGGGAGTTGTCCCGAAAAGATATCCTTACTCCAATAATAGAGGGAGGGGACAGTCAAATAGAGGGAATTTTAATAAAGGGAACCAGTATTCTTATCCTATGCCCCATAGACACATGGATGATAATTGCCCCCCCGTCCCTCCAGAGGGAGGCACTCAAGTAATTAATCCAACAGACGTCATCATACTTATAATCATTTTAACCAAGGCCATGAAGGTAATGACCCCCTATATGATAGAGCCTTTGTACCTACTCACAATAGGTTCTCGCCATTACGGTATGATAACTCCCAGCAAGATGAAGGTTTTTTAGGGAACCCTCAGCCCCAGTGGCCAACACCATGGGAGTGTACACCTGGTGGAAGCAAGTGGGGGGGGGGGGGGAGAAGGGAAAGAGAGGGAAAAGAACTGGACGAAAATTACAAAAGACAAAAGTCCCATTAGGCACAGGAATTTATAATATCAGTGGCACAGTTTTATCAGAAGACGAACTGAAGGTCTTGGATAAGGGTCTTAAGTTTGCCCCAGTAAAGAATTTCAACAAATTCCAGACCTACATTAGCCTTCAAAAGTTCATTAGGACCCTAAATATTAAGAGGTATTTTTTATCTAAGCCAGGGGAGAGATCTAGCCAAGCTGGTGGGGTTGCCCCCATTGGGGGCTACTCTGGCTTGGCTAGTAAATCTGTTTTTAATCCCCCCAAGAACGACCATAGACATATTGAAGTTTTTAAAAACATGGTTACTAGTGACCTACAGGAGATGAGGATCAAGAAGATAGGTGATCCTTCATATCTCAAAAAAGGTATCAGTACACTAGAGAAAAATAAGGATGTCGTGATTCGCCTTGCGGACAAAGGGGGAGGTGTCGTCGTTATGAGTAAATCATACTATAAACAAGAAATGGAGCGACTTCTATCGGACAGAAACACCTACCAATTATTGAGTAGTGATCCGGTGTTTAAATTAAAAAATGAATTACACACACTCATTACATTGGGGGAGATACAGGGAGTACTAAATAAAAAAGAGGCTTTGTATCTGAACCCCAGTGCATGCAGGAGACCCATAATATATTTTCTACCCAAAATACATAAGGATGCTAGTTCCCCCCCAGGTCGACCTATTGTCAATGGTATTGACTCCGTTACGGCTCGCTTAGGTCAATACATAGACTACTTCCTGAAACCTTTAGTGTCTACCACTAAGGCTTACCTAAAAGACACTAAACATATCATTCAAATTTTGGAAAATATCACCTGTAAAGAAAATAGCCTTTTAGTCACGGCTGATGGGACCTCACTATATACCATGATAGGGCACAAGGATGCTCTTACTTCTGTGCAATGGGCTCTTAATGGATCTTCTCTCCCTCCTCTTTTAAAGGATTTCCTTTTGAAGGCCTTAGATTTCTGTTTATCCAGAAACTATTTCTGGTATGGAGGTAGATATTTTCTCCAAACACTTGGAGTTGCCATGGGTGCTCATTTTGAGCCTAGTGTTGCTAACATCTTCATGGCATTATGGGAAGAGGAGGTTGTCTTTGGTAGCAGATCGGCTCAGCTGGTCTGCTACCAAAGATATATAGATGATCTGATTATGATCTGGGAGGGTTATCTTATCAGCCTTCAGCTTTTTATGTCTAACTTCAACGGCAATAGTAAGGGGATCCATTTATCTTGGAATGCAGACACCACACGTGTTGCTTTCCTGGACTTGGAAATATTTAAACAGGGTGATAAGTATATGACAAAATTTTTTTTTAAGCCCACGGATAGGAACGGATTTATACCGCTAGATAGCTGTCATCATCATTCCTGGTTATATAATGTTCCTAGGGGGCAGTTTATCCGGTTGAGGAGAAACTGTGCCCTAGATTCAGATTATTTCTCCCAAGCTGACGTTCTGGCCAACCACTTTTTACAAAAGGGTTATGAGGAGGAGCATATAAGAAGCGATTTAGCCACCGTTGGCAGCCTCGAACGTGCTTCTCTTGTTGTTGATTCAATTAACAAGAAATCCAAGGGTGACTTTGAATACAAAATTATCCTTGATTACAATATTCAACACAAAAAATTTGAGAGGATAATTCTTAAACATTGGGATATTCTTAAAAAAGATAGCATTTTGGGTACGGTATTGCCCCCCGTCCCAAATTTGTCTATCGAAAACCCCCCACGTTGAGAGACATTTTAGCACCTAGTGTGGTGGATCCCCCTGCAACTAAAAGAAAGACAATTGGATTTTTAATTTCCTGACAGGCTTTTATGCCTGTGGGAGATGTCGGGCCTGCAAGCAATGTAGGAGGAATATCAAGAGAAGGAAAGACTTTACAGCGTCAGCTACCAATAAATAAATGAAACATTTTATAACGTGTAATACAGTAGGGGTTGTTTACATGTTGGAATGTGATTGCGGACTCCAATACATAGGTAGGACCTCTAGAGCTATGGGAGTCCGCATCGCCAAACATGTGAACAATATCAAGAAAGGACTGATTACACACAATGTTTCTAAACATTTTAGGATGTACCATGATCACAATCCTAGATGTTTAACATTTTGGGGCATAGAAAAAGTGAATCCACATTGGAGGGGGGGTAATTTTATTAGGCAACTGAGCCAGCGTGAATCCATGTGGATTCATGAGACTCAGGTTTTGATCCCCAAGGGGTTAAATGTGGAAGTCAATCTAAATTGCTTTATATCAAAAAAATAGGTTTATATGGGTATTCTTAGATGGCATGTTTTAGCCATATCATTGTTATTATTTATTTTTTTTATTTTTTGTCATTATTATTTTTTGTATGCTGTTTGTGATACACACAGAGATGGCAGCGGGAGATTACTTCCGTTATTTTTATTGGTTCATACTGTATTTTTAGTATTTAACTCTATTTATACACTTACCTTTTTTAAGATATATATAATAGTTTAAAAAAAATTGTTATTGCATGGGTGAAGTATTTTTCCCTTGTGGTGGTGTCCCCGTGTAGTATGAAGTTTACTTTTAACTTCCGGCTCCGCTACTTATTATGTACGTAGTGTTTTAACATAGGACTGGGTGTTGTGATGGTCTGGTTGCTAAGGAAGCTTTAGACTTCCGTGTATGCCGCAGCCCAATGAAAACACCGTCTGCTCTCCATAAAGGCCGATGGGTGACTGTCAGGCTTCACCCCTCGCTGACGAAGTTCAATAGGACATAACGCCGCGTACGGGGGGAGGAGCTACATTGTGGACGTCACCCGCTGCCGGACTGTGTGTGTCGGTACTGCATTGTACTGCAGTCCGACTTTTTAAACTTGATACCTATAGCGCTGATGTTTTTTATATTATTTGATTGAACTCTTATCATTAAATGGATTACTCTTAGAAGAGTCTCTTCATATTTTTTATCCACATTTGGAGCGGTCTTTATCGGGATTTGGAATTTCACATCCCTGGGGTTTTCTGTGTTGGATGGCTGGCTCATCCCTTTGGATATTTGGATCCTTCAACTACAGTGTTCATCTTCAGTGACATCTTCAAGGAGTAACATCATCCCTCAGGGGATACACATGTGTTTGACCCCTGCTGTGCAGAGGTCCACTTCCTTTGGTAAGCGCAATTAGGATACTGCTTGCAAGATTGTTTTCTTTGTCGCTGGATATTATTAGTGGACTGGCCCAGATTGAATATAGGGGAATTTATTTGATTTTATATTGCGCTGCACTTACCCCCCTTTTTTCACATCACTGAAATTATCAAAGATTTGTATCTATTCGCACGGAATTTAATGTATAAGTTTGTGTTTGACCCTAACCGCCAAAAAACCAACTTAGAATGTGAACTTTTAAACGACAAACAATAAAACTTTTTCGCAGAAGAGAGTTTAACAAGACTCATGGCCACTCATTAAAATTAGAAGAAAAGAGGTTTAACCTTAAACTACGTAGAAGGTTCTTTACTGTAAGAGCGGTAAGGATGTGGAATTCCCTTCCACAGGCGGTGGTCTCAGCGGGGAGCATTGATAGCTTCAAGCTTCAAGAAACTATTAGATAAGCACCTGAATGACCGCAACATACAGGGATATATAATGTAATACTGACACATAATCACATAGGGTGGACTTGATGGACTTGTGTCTTTTTTCAACCTCACCTACTAACTCACTGAACACACTAGACAATTTCTCAATGGAGGAATTTCACGCTTTACGCTACCTAATGCTCCTCTATGACGAGGTTAACACAGGTGATACATCAAATTCACAATTTGAATTGATCGCTGCCGCTTCTAATGCCACTGCCATTTCTGCCTCCTCTCTATCCACACTATCCACACAAAAGCTCCAACTAAATTCAAACCCATGTATCGCAAGTTTCCTGATCTGATGACTTGTCCAGCGTTCTGGGCCTTTCTTCATCAATCAATTACAGACCTTAAGAACAACAAATGGCAGGAATTTCCATCTAACCTGACTCCCAATCAACAGCGAGCCCTTCGACGTTTACAGACACGTTGTGACATTATCATTAAGCCATCAGATAAAGGTGGCAATATAGTGATAATGTCACATACCCAATACCAGACTATGTGCCATGAGGTACTGGATAATTCTATCTGGTACCAACCTATCCCACTCACCAGTATTACGGGCTTCATTAATGAATTTAGAGAACTATGTACAGGGGCCCTCTGGAAGGGCCTGATTGACAAAGACACCCTTAATTATTTGGTCCCCAAACATCCACGTACTCCCACCTTTTACACACTGCCCAAAACACATAAAAATCTCTCCCAGCCATCAGAAAGACCCATTGTTTCCAGCATTGGGTCCCTGACCGACAATGCTAGCAAATTTGTGGATAGCTTTTTACTTCCTCATGTATCGTGTTTACCATCATACATCTGTGACACATCTGACTTTCTTAGACACATTGAGGGGATCCAGGTCCCTCGCGACTCCCTTCTCGTGGCCATTGATGTGGAGTCTTTGTACTCGAGCATCCCCCACAAGAAGGGAGTCGCGACGGCCAGATCATTCCTCACGGAACAAGAACATACATCTTGACCATCATCTTGATTCATCTTACAATTGCTAACGTTTATTCTCACGCATGATTTTTTTTATTTTAGAAGACCAACATTACCTACAAACTCAAGGCATAGCAATGGGCACATCATGTGCCCATCATACGCAAACTTGTTCCTCGGAGACTGGGAGAGATACATCTTTTCTGATGACCAATTTTCAACTTTTTTAGAGTTGATACTCTGCTGGTTCAGTTTTATCGATGATTTGTTTGTGGTCTGGACCGACTCACTATCCTCACTGAACCAATTCATTGATGCCATTAACATCAACACCATGAACCTACGCTTCACGGTGAGTTCGGACAATACACAGATCCCATTCCTTGATCTATTGATTGTCAAGAACCCCGATGGAACATTGGGGACTAATTTATATCGCAAATCTACAGCTGGCAACAGTTTGTTGCACGCCACTAGTGCCCATCCAAAACCTCTGGTGCGCAGTATTCTATACGCGCAGTATTTGCGACTGTGCCGCGATGAAGATTTCTACATACAATCAGCTGCCCTACGTAAATGGCTTCTATTGAGGGGTTACTCTCGGACTAACCTTAGAAAGGTCTTTAACAAGGCATGTGGCCACACTAGAACCTCTTTGCTTTATCCCTCCTCACATAACTCTAATATCAACACAGTTAAAATTATTACTCAGCACATCATGAGCAACTTAGGAAGATAATTTCAAAACACTGGCATCTCCTCACTGATCATCACATCCTTAAACATCCTATACGTGAGACACCTGAATTAGTTTTCCGAAGAGCTAAATCTCTCAGAGACCATCTAACTAGCAGCCACTATAAACCCGATACCAGTGGTCCCCCCCAATCTTTCGGTACCTCTCCTTGTGGCCAATATCCCCTATGCCCTTGGATACTTTCATGTTCCTCCTTTGAGCTTCCTAATGGTGAAATTTTTACCCCAAACACGTCAGCCCAGTGTGGCACCACTGGGATTATTTACCTTATGCTTTGTACATACAAAGCGTTCTATGTAGGTAAAAGAATTAGGGAGTTCAGACAGAGAGTAGGCGACCATGTGTACTACTCCACCAACGGCAAACTTACTACTGTTGGACGCCATATAGGCCTGTATCACAAATATAATCCCAAAGCTGTTGGATTTCTTGCTTTAGAAGTGGTACCCCCTGATGTCAGGGGAGGTGACCGCGACTAAACGCTATTACAAAGAGAAGCCCTCTGGATAGAAAGGCTTAATGTCACCATTCCACTGGGCCTGAATGAAGTTAATTCCTTCAAATCCTTTCTCTAATTTATGGCCGGCTGACTCTCTGTCTTTTGATACTCCTCTATTTTCACCTGGCAGTGCTGTTGCTAATTGGTTCCGGTTTATTCTGTATATTGCCCTGTATGCTATTATTAACCTATGTATAACTCCCATTCATGTTTGTTTTACTTATAGGCCTTCCATTGAGGTATTTAATCCTCTTATTTATGCACAAATTCCTTTACCATTATCATAAACTGCTTGTGACTATGTCCTTTGATGTGTTCACAGCTATGCTGTGTTTCTTACATTTTACTTGTATTTTATATTGCATTGTATTTGTGTTATACAACATTATCACTAATGCCCTGTACACACGGATTTTCCGATAGAAAATGTGTGATAGGAACTTGTCGAAAATTCCGACCATGTGTAGGCTCCATCACACATTTTCCATCGGAATTTCTGACACACAAAGTTTGAGAGCTTGCTCTAAAATTTTCCGACAACAAAATCCGTTGTAGGAAATTCCGATCGTGTGTACACAAATCCAACGCACAAAGTGCCATGCATGCTCAGAATAAATTAAGAGATGAAAGCTATTGGCTACTGCCCCGTTTATAGTCCCGATGTACGTGTTTTACATCACCGCGTTCAGAACGACCGGATTTTCCGTCAACTTTGTGTGACCATGTGTATGCAAGACAAGTTTGAGCCAACATCAGTCGGAAAAAATCCATGGATTTTGTTGTCAGAATGTCCGATCAATGTCCGACCGGGTGTACAGGGCATTAGTCTGTTTTGGTTTTGCCCCCGGCTGTTTAGGTGGCTGCGGGTGACTGTGGCCTCCCGGTTCTGTCTCTACGCAGTGATTGGTAGGCTCCCTGGCAACCGGACGGACCTCCCCCTCCCCTTCGGGATGGTCCCACTGGTCGCTTGTACATGCCTCAGTTTGGGTCCCTCTCGGGACCTTTCTGTCCTCTGCGCAGGCGTGTACGCGATCTCTTCGTGCACGCACACTGGCGGGGGGTTTCGCCGGAGGGTACTGGGGTGCTCGCGCTGTCTGCGTGGGCCCTACATGCCCACTGGCTTCTCGAGGCATTGTGTGCAGGCGTGCATGATTACACCAGGCGCACACCCTGCGGGATCCTTGACACCGTGGCGCCGCTGCACGCCGACGCTGGAGCTGCCGTGACGTCACGCGGTTGGAGGACACATATATTACAGGTTCAGCCTGCAGATTTCACTGGCCAGCCTTGGACCCATCCTAACCCCTGATTAGTGTCTCTTAAAGTACATTTACCTACCTTACTTACCCTCATTTATCTGCAGACCGCACCCGCTCCAATTTTGAGTGTGGATGGGTAGGCATCGTTACTTCAATATGTATTTTACTATTTTTACCATTAATTTCATAGATATCGGATCTGGTCTCTAAATACCTCGGCATTTAAAAAGGTACATAATTTGTGGAATGAGTACCTTGCTGACCGGACCCTCTTGATCCATACCTATCCACTGTCTAATTTAGCAGAAATTTACCTCAGGGCCCCTTTCATACCTACACTCATCTGGTCCAGGTACATACCTATTTTAGTTCTAATTGCTTGCTGTTTTGGTGCACCTTTGGCTTCACTCTGCGGTCTTTCTGTGATCGCTTACACTTTTCATCACAATTATATATACATTTCTTTTGTTCCCACATTCTGTGTTGTGCACAATCACTCTTGCATTTTCCCACCTTATTGCCATTTTCTATGACCTCTCTCCTGGTATGAGGATCTACCTTTGTTCACCCTTCTCTCTTCTGATCTTGTTCCCTCATCACAATTTATTTTTCCTTACTCACCCTTCACTGGTGTCCCACATACTTGTCTTCACCTTCTTGACCATGGACATCATTTTACATTATATTACTTCATCCAGATGTTAGGTTCCTGGTGATTTCTCACATATGTCCTCCCCAATCGCCGCAAGAGGCTTTGCCGGGATGTCCTATGCCTTGCATGCACCGCAGCATGGGTAAGCATCCTTATAGAATTGTTTATAACTTTTTTCCATCCTCCCCCTATTATATGTTCTTGTATACCTTCTACATGAATATATGTTCATTCTATCGTATTATATTTCATTCACAGATATAGTTCCTGATGAAGCGGTCATTCCGCGAAACTAGTCGAAACTGCATGTCATCTGTGCATATTTTTTTAGCATATTTTGTAGTGTTTTTGCTTGTTGTATCAATCAATTTTGTTACTTTTATATCTTTATCTCTTGCCTATCACTGTATATCTCCTTTTATATGTAGTGAGCTAGTCCGCTTGCATCTTCCCTGGTGAGTTTGGGGTTGGGGCCCTTACTCCCAAAATTCTATTCCATTTAAATTCGGATGATGGTACATTTTATCAATTTTTATATCTTTCACATCGTTATGTGAGGCCACACACTTTTTTTAAGGCTGCTACCTGGTGTTCAGTGCATACGTTCACAAAATTTTAGCATGTGGATGTTGGAGCAGCTGAGGATTTGGCTTTCGGCCACAGTGTACTGCAGGCTGCCATATAGGTCTGATGGCTATTGTTTTGGCAGGTTGTCTCCCTCCTGTCAAGGGTATTGCTCTGGGATGTCCCAGTAAGTAAGGAATAATAGCCTCAGTCTGTGTGACGTGATGTATGATAAAGAAAATAGGATTTTTTTGTCATACTTACCTGTAAAATCCTTTTCTTTGAGTACATCATGGGATACAGAGGTTCCTCCCCTCTTTTTGAGGATTAAGTACTTGCTGTATGGGAGGGGTTATATAGGGGATCACTTCCTGTCTAAAGACCTTTGGTCTACCAGTGTCCATTCACCTTTAGATGAAGTATAACCCAGTAAGTAAGGAATAATAGCCTCACTCTGTGGCCCGTGATGCACTCAAAGAAAAGGATTTTACAAGAATGACGTAAAAATCCTATTTTCAACAGGACAACGACCCTAAGCACACAGCCAAAATAACAAAGGAGTGGCTAATTGAAAACTCTGTGAATGTTCTTGAGTGGCCCAACCAGAGCCCAGACTTGAAACCGATTGAACAACTCTGAGGAGATCTGATAATGGCTGTGCACTGATGTTTCCCATCCTACCTGATGGCGCTTAAGAGGTCCTTTCAGAGAAGAATGGGAGAAACTGCCCGAAAGTAGATGTGCCAAGCTTGTAGCATTATACTTCAAAAGACTTGAGGCTGTAATTGGTGCCAAAGGTGCTTCAACAAAGTATTAAGCAAAGGCTGTGAATACTTATGTACAGTATCTCACAAAAAAGTTTTGTAAATATTTTATATCTTTTCATGTGACAACACTGGAGAAATGACACTTTGCTACAATGTAAAGTAGTGAGTGTACAGCTTGTATAACAGTGTAAATGTGCTTTCCCCTCAAAATAACTCAACACACAACCATTAATGTCTAAACCGCTGGTAACAAAAGTGAGTACACCCCTAAGTGAAAATGTCCAAATTGAGCCCAATTAGCCATTTCCCCTCCCCGGTGTCATGTGACTCTTTAGTGTTACAAGGTCTCAGGTGTGAATGGGGAGCAGGTGTGTTAAATTTGGTGTTATCACTCCCACTCTCTCATACTGGTCACTGGAAGTTCAACATGGCACCTCATGGCAAAGAACTCTCTGAGGATCTGAAAAAAAGAATTGTTGCTCTACATGAAGATGGCCTTGGCTATAAGAAGATTGCCAAGACCCTAAAACTGAGCTGCAGCACGGTGGCCAAAACCATATAGCGGTTTAACAAGACAGGTTCCACTCAGAACAGGCCTTGCCATGCTCGTCCAAAGAAGTTGAGTGCACGTGCGCAGCGTCATATCCAGAGGTTATCTTTGGGAAATAGACGTTTGAGTGCTGCCAGCATTGCTGCAGAGGTTGAAGGGGTAGGGGGTAAGCCTGTAAGTCCTCAGACCATACGCCACACTGCATCAGATTGGTCTGCATGGCTGTTGTCCCAGAAGAAGCCTCTTCTAAAGATGATGCACAAGAAATCCCGCAAACAGTTTGCTGAAGACAAGCAGACTAAGGACATGGATTACTGGAACCATATCCTATGGTCTGATGAGACCAAGATAAACTTATTTGGTTCAGATGGAGTCAAGCGTGTGTGGCAGCAACCAGGTGAGGAGTACAAAGACAAGTGTGTCTTGCCTATAGTCAAGCATGGTGGTGGGAGTGTCATGGTCTGGAGTTGCATGAGTGCTGCCGGCACTGGGGAGCTACAGTTCATTGAGGGAATCATGAATGCCAACATGTACTGTGACATACTGAAGTAGAGCATGATCCCCTCCCTTCGGAGACTGGGCCACAGGGCAGTATTCCGACATGATATCGACCCCAAACATACCTCCAAGATGATTACTGCCTTGCTAAAGAAGCTGAGGGTAAAGGTGATGGACTGGCCAAGCATGTCTCCAGACCTTAACCCTATTGAGCATCTGTGGGGCATCCTCAAATGGAAGGTGGAGGAGCGCAAGGTCTCTAACATCCACCAGCTCCGTGATGTCTTCATGGAGGAGTGGAAGAGGACTCCAGTGGCAACCTGTGAAGCTCTGGTGAACTCCATGCCCAAGAGGGTTAAGGCAGTGCTGGAAAATAATGGTGGCCACACAAAATATTGACACTTTGGGCCCAATTTGGACATTTTCACTTAGGGGTGTGCTTACTTTTGTTGGCAGCGGTTTAGACATTAATGGCTGTGTGTTGAGTTATTTTGAGGGGACAGCAAATTTACACGGTTATACAAGCTGTACACTCACTACTTTACATTTTAGCAAAGTGTTATTCCTTCAGTGTTGTAACATGAAAAGATAGAATCAAATATTTACAAAAATGTGAGGGGTGTACTCACTTTCGTGAGATACTGTACATGGGATTTTTACGTTTTTAGTTTTCTTTCATGTTGTAATTATGAGGTATTGTTTGTAGAATTTTGAGCAAAATAATGAATTTAATACATTTTGGAATAAGGCTGTAACAAAATGTGGAAAAAGTGAAGCGCTGTGAATACTTTCTGGATGCACTGTATACCATAGTTTGTAGATGCTAAAACTTTCACACAAACAAATTAATATACACTTATTGGGATTTTTTTTTATCAAAGACATGTAGCAGAATACAAGCAGAAAAAAAGGCGCCTCTAAGTGCAGAAGATTAAAATATTTAATATCCCCAGCGGGATTAAAAACACTTACAAGATCAGAAAGTAAAAGAAGCATAACATCGTTGATGGTAAGAGGGATCCAGCATCAGGAGGGTCCGCAGCTTGTTGTAAGACTCCCAGGACTGTGGGTAAGTAGCGGCAGGGACTCCAATGAAGTTGCCAGCAGATGTTGGAAGATCCTGGAGATGCCGGTGGAGGTCACACGATCCGAGTCTAGGGAAAATGAAGATCCCGGAAGTGACGTCGGCGGTGAGGGACAGCAAAAAGCGTGGAACGGATGTAGTCATCAAAAAGGAACGCGTTTCGGAACTGCTATTGGTTCCTTTTTCAACCTAGTAGGTTACCCACAGCCCTGGGAGTATTACAACAAGCTGCAGATCCTCCTGATGCTGGATCGCGCTGACCATCAACGATGTTATGTTTATTTTACTTTCTGATCTTGTAAGTGTTTTTAATCCCGCTGGGGATATTAAATATTTTAATCTTCTGCACTTAGAGGCGCCTTTTTTCTGCTTGTGTTTTTTAGAGTTTGCTTCCACTTTCAAAGCTGCTGCCCTTAGTGTTGAAGAATCACTATTACCACCACCGCACCCCTGGTCTTATATAAACATTGCCTTCTTAGTCCTGTTGTCCAGAGTGCCCTCAATTTTACATTGTACCATGTAGCAGAATACATTTTGAGCTAAATTTCTGAAGAAATTAGATTTTTTAAATTTTTTTTATTAGATATGTTTTATAACAAAAAGTAGAAAATGTTGTTTGTTTTTTTTCAAAATGTTTAGACTTTTTTTCGTTTATATATTAAAAAATAAAAAAAACTGAAATGCTAAAAATGTACTTGCGTACAGTGTTGTATGACCGCCCAATTGCCAGTTAAAGTAGCACACTGCTGAATAGCAAAAAATTTTCTGGTCATGAAGAGGGTAAAAACTTCTGGAGGTTAAGTGGTTAATTTGTGTTGACAACTATGGAAACCATTAATTAGAAAAAATACCTACAAGGATATGGGAAACGGAACCATGGAGAGCTGGACATTATTTCACCTCTTGCATCAGTTCTTGCTTTACTTCCTGATGGAAACACATCAGTCAATGTCAGAATATAGCAGAGCAGCCACACAAGCATAATAGCCATGATAATCTGAAAAATAAAGTAATACAGATTTTATATTGCTATCAGATAAAAAGCGTGTACAAAACAGTTATAGTAGATTTCTGTCATTCCATCACAGTGGATAACTGGAAGGATTTTTAAATGTGTGGAATATTAATAGCTGACAATTGATATTTATAAGAAATAACATTGTAGAGTCTAGGTGTAATCAATTACTTTAGAGGTGCAGGAAATTTGCTTTTCCCCTTGTTGAAGGAAGTGAACCATGCATTATAGTGTATTTTCCTTTCTCTGGATCACCTGCAGGTTTAGGGTTCTGATGATGCATGTATTTTTGTCTTTTTGGTTTAACTCAAATTTATATATTTATTATTTTTTCCAACTCAGTTCAAAGCTGCAATTCAGGATGTCACCATATTTGACATTGTCAGTATACTTTAGTCTTCATACTTTACGTAAAGTGTTGCTAAACCCAGGACCCTGCATTCACTATACCTGGTCTCCCACAGTACACAGAACATGGAAATGCAATCACATATATTATTCTGGGGGGGCAAAATGATTACATCAGTGAGCAGACACCTGGATCTCTATCATAGGTTCGACACCTCGGTGGTCTCCCTCATCGCCCTTGCGGTGATCCCTAGGAGCCCCCGAGGTGGCGACTGGGACAAACAGATTTTGAGACAAGAAACATTCTGGATAGAACGCCTGAATGCGACCCGGGCTCCGGGAATCAATGAAGCTTGGTCCTATAAACCTTTTCTTTGATTAAATATTCTGACATATAGGCTTTAACTACAGTTAGCCTATGCAGGATTTATTGGTTCTGATGGCATCAGTTCGACCATTTCCCTCCCCCCCCTCCCCCCCTAATCTCTCCCCCCCCTCTCTCTTTCTGTCTCCCTTTCTTTCCCATCCTCAACCCCCCCCCCCCACCACCCCCCCTTCCCTTCCCCTCCTCTCCCCCGTGATATATTCATTTACCCATATATCCCTCATACATGGTTCCTATATTTATGCTGTGTAGGTCCATATCCCTCCAACCTCATACACATACATTCACAGAACATCTTTACACAGATAGATGAAATTAGGTGCACATAAAAACTCGAGCCCAGAGCAAGTATTTTCTATATGAAGATTATGGATTTTGAGGTGTCTCTATAGACAAACAGAAATGTCTAAAAATGATGTATGTTGAAAATGTATCCTTTGTATTGTATGATTCTTTGTTTGTTGCTGAGTTCAGACAGCGCGAGTGATGTGGGCGCCACCTAGTGGTGGGTTCTTGGCTTCCATGCGGCCCCCCAGAGTCACACCAGCATCGCTGCTGTGATGCTTACATCAGCTGGGAATTTGTTATTTGCCGGCTGGTGTAGTTTGGGGTAGCGTGCGCTGCGTTCCAGACTGGATGCGCAGTCACTGTTGGCGGCGCTCCTGTGCTGGACAGCGCGCATGCGCACCGCAAACATCCGGCCGGTCCGGATGACATCACGTCAGCGTAGCTGATTGGTTGACTACGGACGGGACGTGCACACAAATAGGACGGTGTCCTATTATGGTGTGCATCTCGCTCCAGCTTCAGGAAGATATCAGACGTCGGAAGCCTCTTTCCCTACCAGACCCAGGTACTTTTACTGCCATCCAAGTATTAGATACAAGGAATTTGCCACCACTATATGGATTTACTGTGGGCCTAGCTAGTTTATAGCTGACCCTTTCCCTGTCCCTTCTTGTATTCCAGGTGAAAGTAACACCAACCTAACTACCTATTAAGATACTGTGCCTGTTGGCACCTGTGTTTAAATACACATGACTACCTGAGTTTCCTTGTGGGACCATATACATATAAAACTGAGTGGCAATTTTAAACACCCTTATAATCAATAAGGGTGAGTGTTTTGTACAATGGCCATGGCCACTTCACCAGTATTTTATATATACAGATCACTATTATTTATTTATTATTTTCTAAGTCAGTTGTTTTCTTTTTAGGAATAGGTCTGTATAGGAGATAGTACCAAGTCATATCCATCTCGACGTGTATGGATATACCACATTGCCGGTTCTCCGGTCCTTCCTGACCTGTGGGCTGCTTTTGCATGTTTTTAGATACGTTCAAGATGTGAGTACTTTTTGTGTATACAATATATTCTTGGTTCCCATCTCCTTTCTTTTTTCTCCCTTTTTCTTTTTTTCTCCCTTTCCCCCCCTCCCCCCCCTTCCCTTTTTTCCCCCACTTCTTTCCCCTTGTCTCCCCTTTCTTTCCCTCCCTCCCTTTTCTTCCCTTCCCTACTTTTCCCTCCTCCCCTTCCTCCCCCTCCCTCCTCCCTCCCCCTTTCTCCTGGTATCCCTCTCCCCTCTCCTCCCCTTTCTTCCCCTCTCTTCCCCTTCCCCCCTTTTTTCCCCTTTTTCTCCCTCTTCATATTCTTTTTCCTTTCTCTTTTCCTTTTCTCCCCTATCTCCTCGTTTCCTCTTTCTCCCCTTCTGCTCCTGGATATTGGGGATCTGAGAATACATAGAATTATAACATACTCTATTAAGTTTCTTTATCCTGTCACATCTCCTAATTATTATTCAAGATTATGTTGTGCACACCCCCATGGTAGCCCTTCATCACCTCTTTTGTTTGAGAACCTGTCGCCGCAATGTCTGAATCAGCATGAGTTTTTTCTGAGACTAAAATATGCGGTGTCATCGTAGATGCCGGTTTTATATATTAATCATGTATTTGTTATGTTATGTATTTTGATAGCCACAATATATACTGTCTCGCTCTTGAAGAAGCGTGAAGACACGCGAAACATGTCGAGCATCGAATATCTACATGACATGAATTAATCGATTGCGGACTTGCTATCTAGCCATCTCCTCGGACTGACTGTTACTTGGGATGGTTATCCAGATGTCCGAAGAATTATGTACCTAGATGGTGTTGTATAGCTATCGCTCTAATATATATATATATATATATATATATATATATATATATATATATACATTAATTGTGGTTTTTAATCAAATTTTGTTGTTATGTATTTTTCTAATTGAATAAAATAACTTTTTTTATAGAATGCCTTTGTAGTTGTGCCTAAAAAGTCCAAAAGTCCCCCCTGCTTGTTTTTTGAATACGTATTTGTAGGACGCGGCACAGGTATTTTTGGTGTATCCACGGTGCCACTCCGTGTTACGATACATCCCTAGCTTTGCATGGAAATGCAATCTCTTTAGTAAATATAAACTGCTAAATACTTTTTCTCATCAGCAGTATATAGCAGTCTTGTGAATTCTATCAGTGCCTGGTTAAAGCTTGTAGGAGGAGTTTTCATACTGCACTGGCTGTCCTATCAGGATGCAGGACCCCTAAACCCTCTGTCTGGAAAGTGCTGATTGGCTCTGTGCTGATCACATGCACTCTCCCAAGAAGAAAAAAATGTTCTAGCAATACACACCAAACTGAGCACGTTCAGCCTGACTCCAGTAACTGTCTTATCTGGACATATTTTGGGGTCAATGCAAGAAGGGGAGGATCTGTGCTTACAGGATCAAACAGCCTCAATGCAGAGGATTAACCCCTTAATAACAAGCATGCTTTACTGCATATACAGATTGATTTTACTGTTGTGGGTTTAGTAACACTTTAACTCATATCTAGCACACTATACTCATACACTCTGTCTATCTTTCTTAGTAAAATTTTTTTCAAGAATACTGTGGACAATGCATGAGCCTACACATTTAGATTTCTAGATATTTATATGTTGGCATAGTCGATTGTATAATCAGATTTTATCATGCAGCCAGCTTTGGACTAGCTGGCTTGGAAGACCTCACAAGTATGGGAAGATGTGTAGAAAAGGTCCTTTGGCATGTAGTGATTAAGGTAAACAAATTGTTTGTGACAATATAAAGTTAATTTTGTTTTTAACTTATTGCCACACTTGCCCCTTTAACTGTGAATTGGCAGAAAGGTGACTACAACCTTCCAAGGGGAGTTAGCCACAGTTGGCAGTTATATAGGGGGACACTCTGTATGTACAATATGGGCTGTGGTCTCTTGTAGGGGTGTGAGAGTCGTGTTTAGACGCTGTGAACACTGCGCTGTGGGGGATTGCTGACGTCTTCTGTGGGCACTAGGGATGGGCGAACGGTTTGGCCCGAACTTTGGTTGTTCTGATGTTCTGCGAACACCGTACAATATGCGCTGTTTGGGGTAAATTCGAAAGCCGCCTGAACACCACTAAAGTCTATGGAACACTAACATGAAAAATCAAAAGTGCTCATTTTAAAGGCTTATATGCAAGTTATTGTCATAAAAAGTGTTTGGGGATCTGGGTCCTGCCCCAGGGGACATGTATCAATGCAAATTAAAAAAAAAAACATCAGTTTTTCAGGAGCAGTGATTTTTTTAATGCTTAAAGCGAAACAATAAAAATGAAATATTCCTTTAAATATCAAGCCTGGGGGGTGTCTATAGTATGCCTGTAAAGTGGCACATTTTTCCCATGTTTAGTACCACAGTACTACAGCAAAATGACATTTTTAAAGGAAATATTGTCATTTAAAACTGATTACGGCTGTAATGAATTGTCGGGTCTCGGCAATACCAAACCAAAATTTAAAAAAAAAATTGCGTGGGGGTACCCCTAAAATCCTTACTAGGATTTTGGGTCTGGTATGAATATTAAGGGGAACCCCGGGCCAAAAAGCAAATAAAAAATTGCGTGGGGGTCCCCCCAAAATCCATGCTAGGTTCTTCAGGTCTGGTATGGATTTTAAGGGGAACCCTGCACCAAAATTTTTTTAAAATGGCGTAGGGATCCCCCCAAAATCCATAACAGACCCTTATCCAAGCAGGCAACCTGGCAGGCCACAGGAAAAGAGGGGAGGACGAGAGAGTGCCCCCCCTCCTGAACCATACCAGGCCACATGCCCTCAACATGGGGAGGGTGATTTGGGGTCTGGCCTCAAAGCACCTTGTCCCCATGTTGATGGGGACAAGGGCCTCATCCCCATAACACTTGCCTGGTGGTTGAGGGGGTATGCGGGCGGGGGGCTTATTGGAATCTGGAAGACCCTTTAACAAGGGGACCCCCAGATCCCACCCCCCTATGTGAATTGGTAACAGGGTACTCATTGTACCCCTACCATTTCACAAAAAAAGTGTCAAATAGGGTAAAAAAACAAGAGACAGCTTGGGACAAATCCTTTATAAAAAAAATTAAAAAATCAAAATGTTCAGCGATGTAAATTCACACTACCCGACAGACTGAAAAAAAAAAAGCCCCAACAGTTCCTCCTGTTCCACGGGAGGCTCCCGCCGAGTGACGCTTCTTCTGGTGACAGCTTTTATATAGCTGTGGGTGGGGCCACCCAGTGACGTAAATGGGTGACCCCGTCCCCTTCTGATGCCATGGGGGCTTTTTCTTTTTTCAGTCCATCGGGTGGCGTGAATTTACATTGCTGGAAATTTTTATTTTTTATTTTTTATAAAGGACTTGTCCCAAGCTGTTTCTTGTCTTTTTTTACCATTTTTGACACTTTTTTGTGAAATGGTAGGGGTACAATGTACCCCGTTACCAATTCACATAGGTGGGGCCAGGATCTGGAGGTCTCCTTGCTAAAGGGGGCTTCCAGATTCCGATAAGCCCCCCACCCGCATACCCCCACAACCACAGTGCACCAGGGTTGTGGGGATGAGGCCCTTGTCCCCATCAACATGGGGACAAGGTGCTTTGGGGTCAGACACTAAAGCACCCTCCCAGGTTGAGGGCATGTAGCCTGGTACAGTTCAGGAGGGTGGAGCATTCTCTTATCCCCCCTCTTTTCCTGCGGCCTGCAAGGTTTCGTGCTCGGATAAGGGTCTGGTATTGATTTTGGGGGGACCCCTACACCATTTTTTTTTTCAATTTTGGCGCAGGCTTCTCCTTAAAATTCATACCAGACCCAGGTCTGGTATAGATTTTGGGGGGAACTCCTACGACATTTTTTTTTAAATTTGGCTCAGGATTCCCCTTAATTACCATATCAGACCTGAAGGGACTGGTATGGATTTTGGGGGGACCCCCACACAATTTTTTTTTTAAAATTTTGGTTCAGGGTTCCCCTTAATATTCATACAAGACTCAAAGGGCCTGGTAATGGAGTGGGGGGGAACCCATGCCCTTTTTTTCAATTAGTTTTATCTATATTGCCGAGACCCCACAATTCATTACATCCGCGATCAGTTTTAAATTACTTTTTTCCTTTAGAAATGTCACTTTGCTGTGGTACTGTTTTAAACATGGGAAAAAATGTGCCACTTTACAGGCATACTATAGACACCCCCAGGCACAATATTTAAAGGAATATTTAATTTTTATTGTTTCACTTTAAGCATTAAAAAAAATCACTGCTCCCAAAAAAACAGCCCTTTAAAAAAAAAAATTGCATTGATACATGTCCTCTGGGGCAGGACCTGGGTCCCCAAACACTTTTCCCCAGTCTGTGGAGGGAAGCAAGTGGTGCATTATCCAATTTAAAGCATCAGAATAAAGAGTTCACCATTACATAGAGGCCCACTGCACAAGCGCAGGAGATCAAACTGTGTGTCTTTTGGCTAGGCCTAAAACCGTCTGGTATGCACCATCCGAAGTTGAGAGGTCAAGAATTAGTTTAGAGGAACGCTTTTAAGCTCTTGGAGAAAGCCTTCGGTATGGCTGCGGGGATTGATCAACCACAACCTTTATCTATATAGTTGGTCATTCATCCGGTTGATAAGATATTTGCCCTCTAAAGGTATAGGTGCAATGAAAAATCTGGACTGCCGTACTCCGGATTGGAATAATAAAGGTAAAATCTTCTTTATTGAAAAAATGACATGGTATAAAATGCATACATTGCTCTGTTGAAGTGATACAGCATAACCGCTGACGCGTTTCACGCTCCCATAGAGCGCTTACTCATAGCTGGTTTGTACAACAATGAAAGCCACTTATATACACATTATACGTCTCACACATGACCCCATACTGATTGTATAACTCTGAACAGCTGATAGTTAGATTGTATGGCCTCTTAACATAGAGTTAATTGGGTGTGTGTTTTATGGTGGAGTGTTTATTGAAGACGTGAATGTGCAGACAAGATGTTTCTATAGACAATACAAAAAATATCCATAAATAAAAAGTTTATATTGCTTTTAAAAGTCTTTTGAAGAAGGAAAGTTAGGAAGATATAAAGTTTCCTTTCTTTCCACGGGACTGAGATAGGTGCTAAAACTAGCGCTTAGACGTATAAACATGTAAACCATTATATAAATGAATGCAGGTATATATGAGCCATATGGCCCAGCAGCCACGGCATAGTGTGAAAGATATCATATGTCTGCTCAGTTTACAAAAATTTTTTTATATATAAATGAGAATATTGTAAAGGTTATTATGAGGAGACACTATGAAAAACCACTGTGTTTTGTAAACGATAAAGTCTTACATGTGAGGATCTGTGACAGTGTTTGCATGACTTTCAAATTTCATGACTTAATGTGAATTCTACCAGATTTGAGATGCAAACAAAGTGTATGCATATATGGTGTGTGGGTGCTTTTTTAGTGATCTGAACTCCACAAGGAGAAAAAAAAAAAAACACTTTGTTTGCATCTCAAATCTGGTAGAATTCACATAAAGTCATGAAATTTGAAAGTCATGCAAACACTGTCACAGATCCTCACATGTAAGACTTTATCGTTTACAAAACACAGTGGTTTTTCATAGTGTCTCCTCATAATAACCTTTACAATATTCTCATTTATATATAAAAAATTTTTTGTAAACTGAGCAGACATATGATATCTTTCACACTATGCCGTGGCTGCTGGGCCATATGGCTCATATATACCTGCATTCAATTATATAATGGTTTACATGTTTATACATCTAAGCGCTAGTTTTAGCACCTATCTCAGTCCCGTGGAAAGAAAGGAAACTTTATATCTTCCTAACTTTCCTTCTTCAAAAGACTTTTAAAAGCAATATAAACTTTTTATTTATGGATATTTTTTGTATTGTCTATAGAAACATCTTGTCTGCACATTCACGTCTTCAATAAACACTCCACTATAAAACACACACCCAATTAACTCTATGTTAAGAGGCCATACAATCTAACTATCAGCTGTTCAGAGTTATACAATCAGTATGGGGTCATGTGTGAGACGTATAATGTGTATATAAGTGACTTTCATTGTTGTACAAACCAGCTATGAGTAAGCGCTCTATGGGAGCGTGAAACGCGTCAGCGGTTATGCTGTATCACTTCAACAGAGCAATGTACGCATTTTATACCATGTCATTTTTTCAATAAAGAAGATTTTACCTTTATTATTCCAATCCGGATTGCGGCAGTCCAGATTTTTCATTGCACCTATACCATTGGAATAGCAATCGCCAGCACCTGGAGCTCTCACAACCATTCACCCAGCGGAGGACGGGAAATTTAAACCCAGTTACCTGGAGTGGTGGTCACCAACCTGTATATTTGCCCTCTAAAGTCGGACATCTGGTAAGCAGGCTTTTCATGCAGTGTCGGTGCACTTATTAACCCCTTCACTGGTAGAAATTAGGTTGATATTTCACATGACTACAGGATTCACTATTTGTTATTTACCATCTAGTAAGCAGGCTTCCCGTGTGGTGTTGGTGCACTTACTGTTTTCTTCACTGGCAGAGGATTCACATACCCGCACGATTTGCACTAAATTTTTGATATCTGGTAAGGAGGCCTTTCATGTGGCATCTGCGGCTATCACAGATAATTTTTTTAAACACTGGGTGTTTAATATATGAAATTTATATCTTTCTCACTATGTGAGTGTCACTCCTTTTTATATAATATATTAATTCATATGTCAGTATTACACTATGTTGTCACTTTATTTTTTGGGTTAATTTTCCGTGGATTCAATGCTAATTCAATGTGAGTGAAAATTGCTATACCTCACCGAGACTGGTTTTAAAAAGGCCCAGGCTGGGTTTAAGCCACCTGCTCGATTTGGCTTGCTATCCGGTAACATGCCATTCATCAGTTGGGAATAGGGATGAGCCGAACACCCCCCGGTTCGGTTCGCACCAGAACCTGCGAACGGACCGAAAGTTCGCACGAACGTTAGAACCCCATTGACATCTATGGGACTCGAACGTTCGAAATCAAAAGTGCTAATTTTAAAGGCTAATTTGCACGGTATTGTCCTAAAAAGGGTTTGGGGACCCGGGTCCTACCCCAGGGGACATGTATCAATGCAAAAAAACTTTTAAAAACGGCCGTTTTTTCGGGAGCAGTGATTTTAATGACGCTTAAAGTAAAAAAAAAAAAGTGAAATATTCCTTTAAATATCGTACCTGGGGGGGTGTCTATAGTATGCCTGTAAAGTGACGCGTGTTTCCCGTGTTTAGAACAGTCCCTGCACCAAATGTCATTTTTAAAGGAAAAAATCTCATTTAAAACTGCTTGCGGGTTTAATGTAATGTGGGGTCATGGCAATATGGATGAAAATCAGTGAGACAAACGGCATGGGTACCCCCCAGTCCATTACCAGGCCCTTTGGGTCTTGTATGGATATTAAGGGGAACCCCGCACCCAAATTAAAATAAGGAAAGGTGTGGGGCCACCAGGCCCTATATACTCTGAACAGCAGTATACAGGCGGTGCAAACAAGACAGGGACTGTAGGTTTGTTGTTAAGTAGAATCTCTTTGTAATTTTGAACGGGTACATTTTTAACGTGTTTAGCTCCAGCCAAAAAATCTTTTTTAAGCTTTTTGGAAAACATAGGGAAGGGTTATGACCCCTGTGACATTTGTTTTGCTGTCTTTCCTCCTCTTCAGAAGATTTCACCTCACTTTTTGTCCCAATGAAAAATGTTTTTTGAAAATTTGGGTTTTTTTGTGGAACAAGGATTGGAAAGCATCAGTGGAAAGGAGAATTTTTTTTCCCATATTAACTCTTACAGGAGAGAATTTCCCTTCCTAGGGGTAGATTTCATCTCACTTCCTGTTGTCTCCTTCCGTTTGCAAGTAGGAGTCGTTTGTAAGTTAGATGTTTGAAAGTAGGGTCCTGCCCTATATACTCAGCAGAAATTTGGGCCTTAGGTGTTGCTGTGGCCACAACACTGTAAGCCCTCGCAGGGCCCTGCTGTGAAATATTAGATCAAGAATTGTAATTACATGCCCCTGTTGAACAGGAGCTGAAAAATTAGGCCTTAGGCACTGGTGCTGGTGCCACAACACTGCAACCCCTTACAGACACTCTAGTTGGAACGCAGGAACGAGCCCTGCTGCAAAGTATTGCATCAAAAATTGTAATTACACGCCCCTGTTAGACAGGAGCAGAAAAATTGGGCCTTGGGCACTGGTGCTGGTGCCAGAACACTGCAACCCCTCACAGACACTCTAGTTGGAATGCAGGAACGAGCCCTGCTGCAAAGTATTGCATCAAAAATTGTAATTACACGCCCCTGTTAGACAGGGGCAGAAAAATTGGGCCTTAGGCACTGGTGCTGGTGCCACAACACTGCAACCCCTCACAGATACTCTAGTTGTAACGCAGAAACGAGCCCTGCTGCAAAGTATTGCATCAAAAATTGTAATTACATGCCCCTGTTAAACAGGGGCTGAAAAATTGTGCCTTAGGCACTGGTGGTGGCGCCCAGAACCAAAAATGTTCTTACAAGCTATCAGCGTGATGATTGAGGAGGAAGAGGATAATTACTCAGGGATAGTCACTCAGCATAGGCAGTCTTTGAAGGGATCTGAGATTTCAAAAAAAATTATTCGGTTACATCAGCATCAGGTGCTTGGTAGCTGGTGGTGATCCAAGACTGATTCATTTTTATGAAGGTCAGTCGATCGACCGAGTCGGTGGACAGACGCACTCTGTGATCGGTTACCACGCCTCCAGCAGCACTGAATGTGCGTTCCGAAAGAACGCTGGATGCAGGACAGGCCAGTAGCTCAACTGCATACTGTGCAAGCTCTGGCCAGTGATCCATCCTCAAGACCCAGTAACCCAGAGGATTTTCGGTGGGAAAGGTGTCCAAGTCTGATCTTGCCCCTAGGTATTCCTGCACCATGTAAAACAGACGCTGGCGATGGTTGCTGGAACCGATCATACCTTGGGGCTGCGGACCAAAAAATTGTCTGAACGCATCGGTCAGACGGCCACCTTCTCCACTGCTCCTTCTTTGACTGACCGAAGCCTCAGCAACACGTTGTCCAGAAACAGGAGTTTGTAACCTCCCAGTCTCTGGGAACGCGTTGCACAGACCTTTCTGCAAGGCCTCCCGAAGATGTTTCATCCTCTGCTCCCTCTGCGATGGCAAGATAAGGTCCGCAACCTTACCCTTGTAACGTGGATCAAGGAGGGTTGCCAGCCAGTATTGGTCCTTCTCCTTGATACCACGAATACGAGGATCCTTACGCAGGCTTTGCAGGATCAGGGAGGCCATGCAGCGTAGGTTTGCTGGGGCATTCGGTCCGGAGTCCTCTGGGTCACTAAGGATGACATGGTCCGCAGCCACCTCCTCCCAGCCTTGTACAAGTCCATGTGTTTCTTGGGACTGATCCCTTAAAGACTGCTGCTGATGCTGAGTGCCAGGCTCCACCTCCATACTGACACAATCTTCCTCCTCCTCCTCCTCCTCCTCCTCCCCCTCGTCCTCTTCCTGTGTGATCGGCGGGCACGCAGGAACACTGTCTGGATAAAGGGGGCCTTGAGAGCTAAGGAAGTCCTCCTCTTCCTGCCTCTGTTCTGCCTCAAGTGCCCTGTCCATTATTCCACGCAGCGTGTGCTCCAACAGGTGGACAAGGGGGACAGTGTCACTGATGCATGCACTGTCACTGCTCACCATCCTCGTGGCCTCTTCAAATGGTGACAGGACAGTGCATGCATCCCTGATCATGGCCCACTGGCGTGGGGAAAAAAAAACAAGCTCCCCTGATCCTGTCCTGGTGCCATAGTCGCACAGGTACTCATTGATGGCCCTCTGCTGCGTGTGCAGCCCCTGCAGCATGGCCAACGTTGAGTTCCACCTGGTGGGCATGTCACAGATTAGGCGGTTCTTCGGCAGGTTAAACTCCTTTTGGAGGTCCGTCAGCCGAGCACTGGCATTATATGACCGGCGGAAATGCACACAGACTTTCCTGGCCTGCCTCAGGACATCCTGTAAGCCCGGGTACCTGCCCAAGAACCGCTGCACCACCAAGTTAAGGACGTGAGCCAAACAGGGCACATGGGTCATTTGTCCCTGTCGGAGGGCAGAGAGTAGGTTGGTGCCATTGTCGCAAACCACCATTCCTGCCTTTAGTTGGCGTGGCGTCAACCACCTCTGAACCTGCCCCTGCAGAGCTGACAGAACCTCTGCCCCACTGTGGCTCCTGTCCCCCAAGCACACCAGCTCAAGCACTGCATGGCATCTTTTGGCCTGCGTACTTGCGTAGCCCCTTGAACGACTACGGAGCACCGCTGGTTCCGAGGAAGAGGCCATGGAGGAAGAAGAAGAGGGGGTGGAGGAGAGAGGTGTGTCACAATCATTAGCATTTTGGAGGCGTGGTGGCGGAACAACCTCCAACACTACTGCACCTTGTCCTGCATCCTTCCCAGCTGCCAGCAGAGTCACCCAATGCGCCGTGAAACTTAGGTAACGTCCCTGTCCATGCCTGCTGGACCATGAGTCAGCGGTAATATGCACCTTACCGCTGACCGCCCTGTCCAGCGAGGCATGGACATTGCCTTCCACATTCCGGTAGAGAGCCGGAATCGCCTTCCGTGAGAAAAAGTGGCGTTTGGGTACCTGCCACTGAGGAACCGCACATTCCACAAACTCACGGAAGGGGGCAGAGTCTACCAACTGAAAAGGCAGCAGTTGAAGTGCCAGCAATTTTGCCAAGCTAGCATTCAACCGCTGGGCATGTGGATGGCTGGGAGCAAACTTCTTTCGGCGGTGCAGCAGCTGGGGCAGGGAAATTTGCCTGGTACAATCTGACGTCGGTGTACCAAAAGCAGATTGCCCACAAGTACTTGGCTGTGACACACCTAATTCTACACCTTCATTCCTCTCAGTGCAGGTCTCAGAGAGGACTGAAGGTCTAGTGGGGTTGGAAATCTCAGCTGATGAGGAGCAAGGAGAGGTCCTCTTTGTTCTTTGGTGTGGGTCTTTTAGATGCGCTTGCCAACGAACTGCATGGCAGGTCAACATATGTCTGGTCAAGCATGTGGTACCCAAGCGGGAGATGTTTTGGCCACGTGAGATACGCTTGAGACATATGTTGCAAATAGCAGCGGTGCGATCTGATGCACTCGTCTCAAAAAAGGCCCACACCAAAGAACTTTTTGAATAACGCGCAGAGACTGCAGCGCCCTGCACATGTGATGCAGTCAATGTGCTGCCCTTAGGCTGGCTCCTGGAGGGCATCCTGCCTCGTTGGTGATGTGCCGCCTCCTCCTCCTCCTCCTCTCTCCTATCAGGCACCCACGTTGAGTCAGTGACCTCATCATCCCCTCCCTCCTCATCACTGGAGCAAACCCGGCAGTATGCTGCAGCAGGGGGAGCATGACTGCCAGATTGCTGTCCTTCTTGGGCACCCCCTCTGTCCGTGCTCATGTTACTGCCTTCATCGAGCTCAGTATCATCATCAGAGCCTTCCAAACGCTGGGCATCCTCCTGGAGCATGTACCCAACACTGTGGTCAAACAGTTCGAGGGACTCCTCAGGAGGACATGGTGGAGCTAGGGAAGGAGTCACTGATGACATTGAGCCGAGGGAAGAGGCCGCTGCTTTGCCAGACAAAGCACCCTGGGCATGCACTCATCCACTCGACCAAGTCTTCCGCATGTTGCGGCTCAACACGGCCAGCTGCCGAAAAAAAGGCCAAGCGTGTCCCATGGCCACGTGCTGATGAGGATGCACCGTCTCCACGACCAGCACTAGACACAGAGCCTGCTTGCCCTCTCTTATTGACTTGTGACTGTCTGCCTCTCCTTCTTGGCCTTCCAGACATACTAATGGCCTGTAGCTGCACTAAGCTGGGATATATAGATATATATATATACTGCAGCTAGCAAAATCAACTACCTGCCTGTAGTATGAGAACACCACCAACCTTCTACAGGTAGCTTTAGCTGAACACTGTGAGGTGGACGCACCCCACTAACTTGTAGGTTTAGCTGAACACTGTGAGCAGGACGCACTGCACTAAATGAAAATAGTCTAGCTGCCTGACCGTGGTACTAATAGGATCAAAAGAACACCAGTAATTTTCTTTAGGTAGCTGTAAATACTGTAACAAGACAAGCCTGCCTGTCAGTAGGAAGATAACAGGAACGGATCTAGCTGAACACTGTGAGCAGGACTCACTGCACTAAATGTAAATAGTCTAGAAGATAACAGGAACGGATCTAGCTGAACACTGTGAGCAGGACGCACTGCACTAAATGTAAATAGTCTAGAATTTAACAGGAACGGATCTAGCTGAACACTGTGAGCAGGACGCACTGCACTAAATGTAAATAGTCTAGCTGCCTGACCGTGGTACTAATAGGATCAAAAGAACACCAGTAATTTTCTTTAGGTAGCTTTATATACTGTAACAAGACAAGCCTGCCTGTCAGTAGGAAGATAACAGGAACGGATCTAGCTGAACACTGTGAGCAGGACGCACTGCACTAAATGTTAAAATAGTCTAGCTGCCTGACCGTGGTACTAATAGGATCAAAAGAACACCAGTAATTTTCTTTAGGTAGCTGTTAATACTGTAACAAGACAAGCCTGCCTGTCAGTAGGAAGATAACAGGAACGGATCTAGCTGAACACTGTGAGCAGGACGCACTGCACTAAATGTAAATAGTCTAGAAGATAACAGGAACGGATCTAGCTGAACACTGTGAGCAGGACGCACTTTACTAAATGTAAATAGTCTAGCTGCCTGACCGTGGTACTAGTAGGATCAAAAGAACACCAGTAATTTTCTTTAGGTAGCTGTTAATACTGTAACAAGACAAGCCTGCCTGTCAGTAGGAAGATAACAGGAACGGATCTAGCTGAACACTGTGAGCAGGACGCACTGCACTAAATGTAAATAGTCTAGAAGATAACAGGAACGGATCTAGCTGAACACTGTGAGCAGGACGCACTGCACTAAATGTAAATAGTATAGAAGATAACAGGAACGGATCTAGCTGAACACTGTGAGCAGGACGCACTGCACTAAATGTAAATAGTCTAGAATTTAACAGGAATGGATCTAGCTGAACACTGTGAGCAGGACGCACTGCACTAAATGTAAATACTCTAGAAGATAACAGGAACGGATCTAGCTGAACACTGTGAGCAGGACGCACTGCACTAAATGTAAATAGTCTAGCTGCCTGACCGTGGTACTAATAGGATCAAAAGAACACCAGTAATTTTCTTTAGGTAGCTGTAAATACTGTAACAAGACAAGCCTGCCTGTCAGTAGGAAGATAACAGGAACGGATCTAGCTGAACACTGTGAGCAGGACGCACTGCACTAAATGTAAATAGTCTAGAAGATAACAGGAACGGATCTAGCTGAACACTGTGAGCAGGACGCACTGCACTAAATGTAAATAGTCTAGAAGATAACAGGAACGGATCTAGCTGAACACTGTGAGCAGGACGCACTGCACTAAATGTAAATAGTCTAGAATTTAACAGGAACGGATCTAGCTGAACACTGTGAGCAGGACGCACTGCACTAAATGTAAATAGTCTAGAAGATAACAGGAACGGATCTAGCTAAACTGAGTACAGTGTATATATATATATATGCAACACCTGGGATGCATATATATGCACAATACACTGTAAGTGCAGCTAACTGACTGACTGTTCTGCCTAATCTATCTAACTCAAATCAAACACTGTCTCTCTGTCTATCTCTTTCAAAGCCGGAACACACACTACACAGGGCCGCCGTGCAGGCGGCCTTATATAGTGTGGGGCGTGTACTAAATCCCCTGAGCCATAATTGGCCAAAGCCTCCTTGGCTTTGGCCAATTACGGCTCTCTGTTCAGGCGGCGCTGTGATTGGCCAAGCATGCGGGTCATAGTGCATGCTTGGCCAATCATCAGCAAGCAATGCACTGCGATGCCGCAGTGAATTATGGGCCGTGACGCGCCACACGAATTTGGCGCGAACGGCCCATATCGTTCGCAATTCGGCGAACGACCGAACAGCCGATGTTCGAGTCGAACATGGGTTCGACTCGAACACGAAGCTCATCCCTAGTTGGGAATACATTTTGCTTCATCCAATCACAGAGTGCTATTAATTGGACAGTTGAATTTTTCCCTTTCCTTTTTCTGGACTTTAATTAGTTTCACATCACTAATAATCTCACACAGAGTTTATCATATATCTATGCATCATACTGATTTTTTTAGCGCAGCATTTCTATTTTGTATTTGTTATCAAATAAGCCTTGTAATTTCAATCGATATAATGACTTCCTAACTTGGGATGCTCTTAATATATAAAGTCTTGTCTTTATTGATAGCAATACCAGTTAGACCACTGTCAACAGGTTTTCTCGTGGTAATGAAAAAGTGCAGGGTATTTAACCTGACTTTTTTGGAGTCAGGGAATGTTTGAGTGTGTATAAAGGGTTGTCCTACACTGGTCGTTTAGTTATACCGTTGTGTGTATCTTTTATTTTTGGTTATTGCGGGGGATGGGAAGAGAGAGGGATTTTAAGGAGGGGGGGGAGCAGAAAGGGAACAGAGGGGGGGGGAGTAAAGAGATGAGGGTGGAAGATAGAGAGAAGAAATCTGGAAAGAAGGGGAGAGGGAGTGCGGGGGCCGCTCTTCGGTTGCGTATCCCTCCCTCCACCCCACATGGGGGGAGGGGGGACATGTGGGGTAGGGCTTCTGTTATGTCTCCAGGATACCTTTCTCTCTCCCGAGGTTCAGAAAACAGAATTCACATTGTCATTTAATTTGTATATCGTGTTGCTGCATTATTAAGCTATAAATTATGTTTGTTCCAGGTTAGCTGTTACGCTTGCACCACCTACTGGCCAAACATTAATAATACCTGTTTAGCCATTTAAAGGATGTGACATAAAAATCATCACATCCTCTTTAGTCAGGAAGTGAATACCCCTTAGGGATCAGCATTTTCAAGATTATGCCAGCTGGCTAGATGTTATCTCTCCCCATCCACGGCATCGGAGGTAAGCAATCTTCCCCTTTCTCCTTTCTCTCTTACTATTGTATAGTAATGTTATATTATTCTTGTTGTTTTCAGTTTTACCGCATATCACGTGTGTCATTCACACTTATATTAAAATCTGCAACGTGCCAATAAAGACACAGACAAGAAACAGCAGTCTATTATTGTGTACGCAGAAAAAGGTTATCTGCCTGGATAGCTACCCATAGACTCCCGGAGTACGGGGGGAGAAGCCAGGACAGTAAAGCTTCACCAGGAACACTACGGATAGTGCAGAAGGGGAAGAGGTTTGGCCACACGGAAGAGCTACAGTCTGCAATCGATTATACAGCATCTTTCATACAGCCAAACAGCATACTGAGACTGCAGCCCTATATGCTTACAGCTCCCACGGGCCGCTACTCAACGACTAGTCAACGACTTGCTGGAACCGTAAACTCGTGATCTGGTTTTGAGTGAGGATGTGCTACTGTGTGACATGGCTGCTTGACTAAGCAGCCATGTCACACAGTAGCACATCCTCACTCAAAACCAGATCACGAGTTTACGGTTCCAGCAAGTCGTTGACTAGATGTCGCATTAGAAAAGCTCACTACAGAAAGAGAAGCTGCAACTGCCATAGCTGAAGCAGAAGCCCTGGAAGCAGTTGTGAGCCTCAGTGGTGAACGCAGCAATTTTCTTGGCTCCCAACAAGGAGAGCCGAATCCCTCACAACGCACTTCAGAATACTTACACCAACACTTCAAATCAACCTACGATACCTCTCCTCTACAGGGAATAGATGGTGTCCTAGGAGAAACAGACCAAACACTGCAGGTAACAGAGCATGAGAGCAAACTCCTCAGAGCTGCAAGCAGCAGAACTCTCGCCATCACGTTACAGATCTAGCTTACGTATCTGCACGCTACGAACCTCAACCTCCAAATCAGCATCAGAATAACCCTTCTACTACACAACGGTACTAGACAAGTGGGCCTAAAGCAGAAACTTCTGACAGGTATGGTCGCACACCACACTCCCACTACAGTAGTGAATCGCCAACATGCTCTAACACCAACCAACAGACTTTGCCAAGTTCTTCGCCAGACACGATTTAATCACAAAAGGATTCGTAAAGTTTAGTCGTCCTTTCAAAATACCATAAAAGGTCTAGACCTGTCTCACACCGATGAAATAGACCTCCTAGTCCAATGGCTTGGGAAAGACTCTTGAACATGCCAGTAGAATCAGGAACATTAACATAAAACAACCAGAGACTGGTCTTAAAAAGATTTGTGGCAGATTAGAAGAGTGCTATGGCTCGACAGAGACTATAGAGCATGCACTTTTTAAAAGGATTGAGGACTTTCCCAGAATACCTAGCAAGGGTTATCACAAACTACGAGAATTAGCCGACTTGCTAGAGGAACTACTTCTTGCTAAAGAGGAGGGAGACCTGCCGGGTCTCGCCTCCCTGGATGCGGCCAGAGGGATTAAACCTTTAATTCTGAAGCTTCCTTACGACCTACAACAAAGATGGGTCACAAATGGTTCTAAACATAACAAAAGGTTCCAGGTACCATTTCCACCTTTCACCGTTTACTTAGACTTTGTTTCAGAGCAAGCTAAATTCTTGAATGAAGCCAGCTTTGACTTTATACTGCCATCAGCCACGCCCCCTAGCTTCAATCAGCACAGGATGCCAGTGACAGTGAACAAGTCTCATGTTTCTCCTACAGATTTTTCCTTTAGGTCTTCCAACAGCGTTCACCCGGAGGACAAAGTCGGGGACCCTAGCAAGCAGTGCCCTCTACACAGGAAGCTGCACCCTCTACCAAAATGCAGGACCTTCAGGGAGAAGTCTCTAGAAGATCGCAAAGCCTTCCTAAGAGAGAACTGCATATGCTTCAGGTGCTGTTCATCCACATCACACTTTGCCAAGGACTGCAAGGTTAGTGTATGATGCACAGAGTGTGACAACACAGACCACAACTCAGCACTACATCCAGGCCCTGCTCCTTGGATCGCCCAGTGAGCTAGCGATACCAATGAGCATGGTGAGGAGCAAGAGAACACTGGTTCAAACATCTCCGTGGTTACCTCACAGTGTACTGAGGTATGTAAAGATCCTACAGGTGGTAGGTTTTTTTCAAAGATCTGTCTTATTAGAGCCAAGAGACAGTGAACTGGGATGATCTACTTGAGATCCCCTGAGAAAAGATATCAGTGGACAGAGTGGAAAAATTCCCTGACAGCCTGTCTAAATTAAAGGTCCCTCGACCATATGCTCCTGTACCCTCTACAGAAGGCCAAGACCAAAGACTTTGTGTTTTCTGCGATGCTTCTGTCAAAGTCGCTGCTGTAGCTTACCTCAGGATCAAGGACATGAAAGGACAGTGCCATATAGATTTTGTCATGGGAAAAGCAAAACTTGCCCCACTCCCAGAACACACAATACCTGGACTGGAACTTTGTGCCGAAGTATTAGCTGTGGTGTTAGCCGACACGACCGCTAGAGAGATGAACCTAGAAATCAAAGACATTTAGAGTAGAGTTCTACACTGTAGAGTTCTACACTGACAGTAAAGTAGTCCTGGGGTACATCTAAAACGAAACCAGACACTTTTACGCCTACGTCAGTAATAGAGTGTTGAGGATTAGGAGATCCACACACCCAAAACAGTAGCACTTCGTTACAACTAAACACAATCCCTCAGACCTAGCAACAAGAGCTGTCCCAGCCAACTGTCTTTGGGACACAACATGGTTTACAGGCCCTGCATTCCTGTACAATTCAGAACACAACACTTCTGAATCAGTGACCTTTAGCTTGATAGATGCAGTCAAGGATGCAGAAGTTCATCCACAAGTGTCTGCATTAGTCACAGTGGCTTCACAAAACCGACTCAAATCTCATCGGTTCTCCAGTTTTTCCACATGGAAATAACTCATTAGAGCCATTACTTCCTTATCCCACATAGCCCATTCCTTTGGAAAAAGGACTAACTGCAAAGGCTGGCACCGCTGTAAAAATACCTACTCGGTGACTGACCTAGAGCAATCAAAACATCTGATCATTTACACTGTGCAACAAGAGACCTTTGCTAGAGAGATTGACTGTATTAGCAACAAAAGGGCAATCCCTAAAGACAGAGTCCTAAGGAAACTCGATCCATTCCTCGACAGCAGTAACCTGTTGAGAATAGGAGGTCGCCTTAAAGAAGCTACCTTGGAGTATGACTAGAAGCATCCTCTCTTTCTCCCAGCTCAGCACCATGTCACTGCCCTTCTTGTACAACACTAATCACAGTCAAGTTAAACACCAAGGCCGGCTATTCACTGAAGGAGCTTTGGGGGTTGCTGGACTGTGGATAATAGGAGCAAAAAGATGTGTCTTTAATTGCGTTACCTGCCACAAACTCCATGGACTCTTACAAATCCAAAAGATGGCTGACCTTCCACCTGACAGACATAACTCAGATCCTCCCTTTACAAGTGTGGGCCTTGATGTATTCGGTCCTTGGTCCGTTACCACTCGCCAAACCAGGGGAGGCCACACCAGCAGCAAACGCTGGGCAGTTATTTTTACTTGTATGACTGTTCGAGCTGTTCACATAGAGTTGATTGAATCAATGTACACTTCCAGCTTTATCAACGCTCTCAGGGGCTTCATTGCCATTAGAGGTCTTGTTAAGCACATCCGCTCTGATAAGGGCACCAACTTTGTTGGAGTGGCCAAGGAACTTCAGATCCTTTCCAATCTAGACTACAGTGTTGAAAGGTATCTCAACCAACAGTGATGTACCTGGACATTTAACCCTCCTCATTCTTCTCAAATGGGTGGTGTGTGGGAAAGAATGATAGGCGTAGACCGTAAGATCTTGGATTCTATTTTCCTTCAAATGGGGAATGCCAGACTCACGCATGAATGTCTGTCAACCTTCATGGCCGAGGTCTCAGTCATCAAAAATGCTAGACCTCTGATCCCAGTTACTAACGATCCAGAGGACCCCATGTTGCTGACACCTGCAACTCTACTCACTCAAAAAACCAACAGGGTCAGTGCTCCAAATGGAGAGTTTACTGATAAAGACCTTTTCAGACATCAATGGAGACAGGTGCAATGCCTAGCCAACACTTTCTGGGACAGATGGAGGAGATATTACATCCAAACCCTACAACTCAGAAATAAGTTAACAAACCAGACCTGAAGTCAGGAGATGTGGTGCTCGTTAAAGACTGCCAAGCACACAGGAATGATTGGCCTTTGGAACTTATCACACAGACATTCCCAAGCAAAGATGGACATGTCAGGAAGGTCGAAGTTAAGATTTCCAAACAGGGTGAAGTAAAGTCATTTCTCAGACCCATATCGGACTTGATTTTACTTGTGTCCAATGACGCTGTTAGTTGCGTTGGTTAATGCCAGATGGGGGAGTGTTATGTCTCCAGGAATGATACCTTTCTCTCTGCTGAGGTTCAGAAAAGAGAATTCAATTCAATAGTCATTTCAGTTATTATTTTATATGATGTTTACTATTGTATGGTAATGTTATATTATTCTTGTTGTTTTCAGTTTTACCGCATATCACGCGTGTCATTCTCAGTTATATTAAAATCTGCAACGTGCCAATAAAGACACAGACAAGAAACAGCAGTCTATTATTGTGTACACAGAAAAAGGTTATCTGCCTGGATAGCTACCCATTGACTCTGGGAGTACGGGGGGGCGAGGCCAGGACAGCTTCTATTGGTGGTTTTGAATTGTGAGTAGGGATGAGCCAAACACCCCCCGGTTCGGTTCGCACCAGAACCTGCGAACGGACCGAAAGTTCGCACGAACGTTAGAACCCCATTGACGTCTATGGGACTCGAACGTTCGAAATCAAAAGTGCTAATTTTAAAGGCTAATTTGCATGGTATTGTCCTAAAAAGGGTTTGGGGACCCGGGTCCTACCCCAGGGGACATGTATCAATGCAAAAAAAACTTTTAAAAACGGCCGTTTTTTCGGGAGCAGTGATTTTAATGATGCTTAAAGTAAAAAAAAAAAAAGTGAAATATTCCTTTAAATATCGTACCTGGGGGGTGTCTATAGTATGCCTGTAAAGTGACGCGTGTTTCCCGTGTTTAGAACAGTCCCTGCACCAAATGTCATTTTTAAAGGAAAAAATCTAATTTAAAACTGCTTGCGGGTTTAATGTAATGTCGGGTCATGGCAATATGGATGAAAATCAGTGAGACAAACGGCATGGGTACCCCCCAGTCCATTACCAGGCCCTTTGGGTCTTGTATGGATATTAAGGGAAACCCCGCACCCAAATTAAAATAAGGAAAGGTGTTGGGGCCACCAGGCCCTATATACTCTGAACAGCAGTATACAGGCGGTGCAAACAAGACAGGGACTGTAGGTTTGTTGTTAAGTAGAATCTGTTTGTAATTTTGAACAGGTACATTTTTAACGTGTTTAGCTCCAGCCAAAAAATCTTTTTTAAGCTTTTTGGAAAACATAGGGAAGGGTTACCACCCCTGTGACATTTGTTTTGCTGTCTTTCCTCCTCTTCAGAAGATTTCACCTCACTTTTTGTCCCAATGAAAAATGTTTTTTGAAAATTTGGGTTGTTTTGTGGAACAAGGATTGGAAAGCATCAGTGGAAAGGAGAATTTTTTTTCCCATATTAACTCTTACAGGAGAGAATTTCCCTTCCTAGGGGTAGATTTCATCTCACTTCCTGTTGTCTCCTTCCGTTTGCAAGTAGGAGTCGTTTGTAAGTTAGATGTTTGAAAGTAGGGTCCTGCCCTATATACTCAGCAGAAATTTGGGCCTTAGGTGTTGCTGTGGCCACAACACTGTAAGCCCTCACAGGGCCCTGCTGTGAAATATTAGATCAAGAATTGTAATGACATGCCCCTGTTGAACAGGAGCTGAAAAATTAGGCCTTAGGCACTGGTGCTGGTGCCACAACACTGCAACCCCTCACAGACACTCTAGTTGGAACACAGGAACGAGCCCTGCTGCAAAGTATTGCATCAAGAATTGTAATTACATGCCCCTGTTGAACAGGAGCTGAAAAATTAGGCCTTAGGCACTGGTGCCACAACACTGCAACCCCTCACAGACACTCTAGTTGGAACGCAGGAACGAGCCCTGCTGCAAAGTATTACATCAAAAATTGTAATTACACGCCCCTGTTATACAGGGGCTGAAAAATTGTGCCTTAGGCACTGGTGGTGGCGCCCAGAACCGGTGGACAGACGCACCCTGTGATCGGTTACCACGCCTCCAGCAGCACTGAATGTGCGTTCCGAAAGAATGCTGGATGCAGGACAGGCCAGTAGCTCAATTGCATACCGTGCAAGCTCTGGCCAGTGATCCATCCCCAAGACCCAGTAACCCAGAGGATTTTCGGTGGGAAAGGTGTCCAAGTCTAAGCTTGCCCCTAGGTATTCCTGCACCATGTAAAACAGACGCTGGCGATGGTTGCTGGAACCGATCATACCTTGGGGCTGCGGACCAAAAAATTGTCTGAACGCATCCGTCAGACGGCCACCTTCTCCACCGCTCCTTTTTTGAATGACCGAAGCCTCAGCAACAGGTTGTCCAGAAACAGGAGTTTGTAACCTCCCAGTCTCTGGGAACGCGTTGCACAGACCTTTCTGCAAGGCTTACCGAAGATGTTTCATCCTCTGCTCAATCTGCGATGGCAAGATAAGGTCCGCAACCTTACCCTTGTAACGTGGATCAAGGAGGGTTGCCAGCCAGTATTGGTCCTTCTCCTTGATACCACGAATACGAGGATCCTTACGCAGGCTTTGCAGGATCAGGGAGGCCATGCAGCATAGGTTTGCTGAGGCATTCGGTCCGGAGTCCTCTGGGTCACTAAGGACGACATGGTCCACAGCCACCTCCTCCCTGCCACGTACAAGTCCATGTGTTTCTTGGGACTGATCCCTTAAAGACTGCTGCTGATGCTGAGTGCCAGGCTCCACCTCCATACTGACGCAATCTTCCCCCTCCTCCTCCTCCTCCTCGTCCTCTTCCTGTGTGATCGGCGGGCACGCAGGAACACTGTCTGGATAAAGGGGGCCTTGAGAGCTAAGGAAGTCCTCCTCTTCCTGCCTCTGTTCTGCCTCAAGTGCCCTGTCCATTAATCCACGCAGCGTGTGCTCCAACAGGTGGACAAGGGGGACAGTGTCACTGATGCATGCACTGTCACTGCTCACCATCCTCGTGGCCTCCTCAAATGGTGACAGGACAGTGCATGCATCCCTGATCATGGCCCACTGGCGTGGGGAAAAAAAAACAAGCTCCCCTGACCCTGTCCTGGTGCCATAGTTGCACAGGTACTCATTGATGGCCCTCTGCTGCGTGTGCAGTCGCTGCAGCACGGCCAACGTTGAGTTCCACCTGGTGGGCATGTCACAGATTAGGCGGTTCTTGGGCAGGTTAAACTCCTTTTGGAGGTCCGTCAGCCGAGCACTGGCATTATATGACCGGCGGAAATGCACACAAACTTTCCTGGCCTGCCTCAGGACATCCTGTAAGCCCGGGTACCTGCCCAAGAACCACTGCACCACCAAGTTAAGGACGTGAGCCAAACAGGGCACATGGGTCATTTGTCCCTGTCGGAGGGCAGAGAGGAGGTTGGTGCCATTGTCGCAAACCACCATTCCTGCCTTTAGTTGGCGTGGCGTCAACCACCTCTGAACCTGCCCCTGCAGAGCTGACAGAACCTCTGCCCCAGTGTGGCTCCTGTCCCCCAAGCACACCAGCTCAAGCACCGCATGGCATCTTTTGGCCTGCGTACTTGCGTAGCCCCTTGAACGACTACGGAGCACCGCTGGTTCCGAGGAAGAGGCCATGGAGGAAGAAGAAGAGGGGGTGGAGGAGAGAGGTGTGTCACAATCATTAGCATTTTGGAGGCGTGGTGGCGGAACAACCTCCAACACTACTGCACCTTGTCCTGCATCCTTCCCAGCTGCCAGCAGAGTCACCCAATGCGCCGTGAAACTTAGGTAACGTCCCTGTCCATGCCTGCTGGACCATGAGTCAGCGGTAATATGCACCTTACCGCTGACCGCCCTGTCCAGCGAGGCATGGACATTGCCTTCCACATGCCGGTAGAGAGCCGGAATCGCCTTCCGTGAGAAAAAGTGGCGTTTGGCTACCTGCCACTGAGGAACCGCACATTTCACAAACTCACGGAAGGGGGCAGAGTCTACCAACTGAAAAGGCAGCAGTTGAAGTGCTAGCAATTTTGCCAAGCTAGCATTCAACCGCTGGGCATGTGGATGGCTGGGAGCAAACTTCTTTCGGCGGTGCAGCAGCTGGGGCAGGGAAATTTGCCTGGTACAATCTGAAGTCGGTGTACCAAAAGCAGATTGCCCACAAGTACTTGGCTGTGACACACCTAATTCTACACCTTCATTCCTCTCAGTGCAGGTCTCAGAGAGGACTGAAGGTCTAGTGGGGTTGGAAATCTCAGCTGATGAGGAGCAAGGAGAGGTCCTCTTTGTTCTTTGGTGTGGGTCTTTTAGATGCGCTTGCCAACGAACTGCATGGCAGGTCAACATATGTCTGGTCAAGCATATGGTACCCAAGCGGGAGATGTTTTGGCCACGTGAGATACGCTTGAGACATATGTTGCAAATAGCAGCGGTGCGATCTGATGCACTCGTCTCAAAAAAGGCCCACACCAAAGAACTTTTTGAATAACGCGCAGAGACTGCAGCGCCCTGCACATGTGATGCAGTCAATGTGCTGCCCTTAGGCTGGCCCCTGGAGGGCATCCTGCCTCGTTGGTGATATGCCGCCTCCTCCTCCTCCTCCTCTCTCCTATCAGGCACCCACGTTGAGTCAGTGACCTCATCATCCCCTCCCTCCTCATCACTGGAGCAAACCTGGCAGTATGCTGCAGCAGGGGGAGCATGACTGCCAGATTGCTGTCCTTCTTGGGCACCCCCTCTGTCCGTGCTCATGTTACTGCCTTCATCGAGCTCAGTATCATCATCAGAGCCTTCCAAACGCTGGGCATCCTCCTGGAGCATGTACCCAACACTGTGGTCAAACAGTTCGAGGGACTCCTCAGGGGGACATGGTGGAGCTAGGGAAGGAGTCACTGATGACATTGAGCCGAGGGAAGAGGCCGCTGCTTTGCCAAACAAAGCACCCTGGGCATGGGTGAGAGAGGATGAGGAGGATGAGGACGGCTTGGTCATCCACTCGACCAAGTCTTCCGCATGTTGCGGCTCAACACGGCCAGCTGCCGAAAAAAAGGCCAAGCGTGTCCCATGGCCATGATGAGGATGCACCGTCTCCACGACCAGCACTAGACACAGAGCCTGCTTGCCCTCTCTTATTGGCTTGTGACTGTCTGCCTCTCCTTCTTGGCCTTCCAGACATACTAATGGCCTGTAGCTGCACTAAGCTGGGATATATATATATAAATATATACATACTACAGCTAGCAAAATCAACTGCCTGCCTGTAGTATGAGAACACCACCAACCTTCTACAGGTAGCTTTAGCTGAACACTGTGAGGTGGACGCACCCCACTAACTTGTAGGTTTAGCTGAACACTGTGAGCAGGACGCACTGCACTAACTGTAAATAGTCTAGCTACCTGACCGTGGTACTAATAGGATCAAAAGAACACCAGTAATTTTCTTCAGGTAGCTTTATATACTGTAACAAGACAAGCCTGTCTGTCAGTAGGAAGATAACAGGAACGGATCTAGCTGAACACTGTGAGCAGGACGCACTGCACTAAATGTAAATAGTCTAGCTGCCTGACCGTGGTACTAATAGGATCAAAAGAACACCAGTAATTTTCTTTAGGTAGCTGTAAATACTTTAACAAGACAAGCCTGCCTGTCAGTAGGAAGATAACAGGAACGGATCTAGCTGAACACTGTGAGCAGGACGCACTGCACTAAATGTAAATAGTCTAGCTGCCTGACCGTGGTACTAATAGGATCAAAAGAACACCAGTAATTTTCTTCAGGTAGCTTTATATACTGTAACAAGACAAGCCTGCCTGTCAGTAGGAAGATAACAGGAACGGATCTAGCTGAACACTGTGAGCAGGACGCACTGTACTAAATGTAAATAGTCTAGCTGCCTGACCGTGGTGCTAATAGGATCAAAAGAACACCAGTAATTTTCTTCAGGTAGCTTTATATACTGTAACAAGACAAGCCTGCCTGTCAGTAGGAAGATAACAGGAACGGATCTAGCTGAACACTGTGAGCAGGACGCACTGCATTAAATGTAAATAGTCTAGCTGCCTGACCGTGGTACTAATAGGATCAAAAGAACACCAGTAATTTTCTTCAGGTAGCTTTATATACTGTAACAAGACAAGTCTGCCTGTCAGTAGGAAGATAACAGGAACGGATCTAGCTGAACACTGTGAGCAGGACGCACTGCACTAAATGTAAATAGTCTAGCTGCCTGACCGTGGTACTAATAGGATCAAAAGAACACCAGTAATTTTCTTCAGGTAGCTTTATATACTGTAACAAGACAAGCCTGCCTGTCAGTAGGAAGATAACAGGAACGGATCTAGCTGAACACTGTGAGCAGGACGCACTGTACTAAATGTAAATAGTCTAGCTGCCTGACCGTGGTACTAATAGGATCAAAAGAACACCAGTAATTTTCTTTAGGTAGCTGTAAATACTGTAACAAGACAAGCCTGCCTGTCAGTAGGAAGATAACAGGAACGGATCTAGCTGAACACTGTGAGCAGGACGCACTGCACTAAATGTAAATAGTCTAGAAGATAACAGGAACGGATCTAGCTAAACTGAATACAGTGTATATATATATATATGCAACACCTGGGATGCATATATATATACACAATACACTTTAAGTGCAGCTAACTGACTGACTGTCCTGTCTAATCTAGCTAACTCAAATGAAATGACACTGTCTCTCTCTCTCTCTAAGCACACCGGAACACACTGCACAGGGCCGCCGTGCAGGCGGCCTTATATAGTGTGGGGCGTGTACTAAATCCCCTGAGCCATAATTGGCCAAAGCCTCCTTGGCTTTGGCCAATTACGGCTCTCTGTTCAGGTGGCGCTGTGATTGGCCAAGCATGCGGGTCATAGTGCATGCTTGGCCAATCATCAGCAAGCAATGCACTGCGATGCCGCAGTGAATTATGGGCCGTGACGCGCCACACGAATTTGGCGCGAACGGCCCATATCGTTCGCAATTCGGCGAACGACCGAACAGCCGATGTTCCAGTCGAACATGGGTTCGACTCGAACACGAAGCTCATCCCTAATTGTGAGATATTACACTGGGATAAAGGATTTATAGCAATCTGATGTTTTAAAGTTAGTCCAACATGCCCTTGTAGTTGCGAATTTTTGTATACGTTCTTGGGCGGTAAATGTTAGTTCCTCCATTTCCTCTATTTTGGAAATTCTGAGTAGCCATTCTCTAATAGTCGGTATTTCTGTTGGTCTCCAGTGAATTGGAATGCATAGCCTCGCCGCATTGACCATATGCATGGCCAAGGATATGTGGTAACTTGTTCTATTATGGAGTGTACCTCCCTCCAAAAGGTTTGGATGGAGTCGCACTCCCACCAAATGTGTATCATGGGTCCTACTGCTTTTTTACATCTCCAACATATGTTTGGGATTGAAGGTGAGAATTTGTGTAATTATGATGGTGTCCTATACCATTTGGTTATGATTTTTTATCCATTTTCTTGGATCGCTACATTCATTGAACCCTAATGTGCAAGAGTGTAGATGGTTTTCCAGTCTTCTTCCGTCAGTGTCATCTGTAGGAGAGAGAAAGAAGGGGGTTGAGGTAAGATTACCCCTGGGACTTTTAAGGTGCTTATTAATATTAAATTGGATCAATGCAGTAGATCAAAAAATAGAAAATAATAATGTATGCAAAATGCCAAACTGTCTAAAATTTTTAACTTTTAATTCAAAATCTTTAATAGTTACATGTATCACCCAGACATCTAAAAACATACAAAATTTCTTTCAATCTGAGTCAGATAATAATGAATGAGATGTTTAAATAAACCACTTTATGGATACCACTCTCAACATGTTTCGCTCAACTCATGAGCTTCATCAGGAGTTTTTGGTACAAGTGTGGCATACTATAGATAAGAGAAAGAAAAAAGAAGAATATACAAATCAGATAATTCAAGGACGTTTAGAGATAACATTTCAAAAAGAAAAAATGTTTTCATGACAATAATAATGAAAAAACAAAAAAACAAAAATTGATTGCATACAAGAAAAAATGAATATTATTACATAAATGAATGAATATTATTACATAAATGAAAAACAAATATCTCAGGTTATAAAATCCAAAATTAAACAATCTAAACAATTTAGACAAATAATTGTGATCATTGTATTATATGTGTTTGGACAATGACTTCTATGTCCGCAATTAATAAGAAAAACATATCAATATAAACATAAAAAAGAATTGAATCATCAAGAGTGGAATTTGCTTACCAAGCCCAATTAAGTTTGGAGAAAAATAGTAGACAACAAGATCGTAGGTATAAACAGAGTTTAGTGGTTGAAATTCACAAGTAAATTGGATGCGTCTCACCCGCCTAGGACCTCCCAAACCAATTTGGTCCACAGAGGGGCCAAAGTGTAAAATAAGATAGCAGAAAGCTAAATATTGGAAAGGAAAACAGATTGTTAGCAAGTTATTTCTGAGTTGTTTATGAGGAAATGAAGGGGCAATTGCCATAAAGGATTAAGGGTTAAATTTACCTTTGGGTTGAATCAAGGAGTAATTGTGGCACTCCACATTAGCAACCCTTATATATCTTATAAGGGTTGCTAATGTGGAGTGCCACCCAGTGGGGATACTTGAGCATAGCTCTTCTTTGATTTTGTTTATAAGGCTATATCAGCCCTGAACAATTACTCCTTGATTCAACCCAAAGGTAAATTTAACCCTTAATCCTTTATGGCAATTGCCCCTTCATTTCCTCATAAACAACTCAGAAATAACTTGCTAACAATCTGTTTTCCTTTCCAATATTTAGCTTTCTGCTATCTTATTTTACACTTTGGCCCCTCTGTGGACCAAATTGGTTTGGGAGGTCCTAGGCGGGTGAGACGCATCCAATTTACTTGTGAATTTGAACCACTAAACTCTGTTTATACCTACGATCTTGTTGTCTACTATTTTTCTCCAAACTTAATTGGGCTTGGTAAGCAAATTCCACTCTTGATGATTCAATTCTTTTTTATGTTTATATTGATATGTTTTTCTTATTAATTGCGGACATAGAAGTCATTGTCCAAACACATATAATACAATGATCACAATTATTTGTCTAAATTGTTTAGATTGTTTAATTTTGGATTTTATAACCTGAGATATTTGTTTTTCATTTATGTAATAATATTCATTCATTTATGTAATAATATTCATTTTTTCTTGTATGCAATCAATTTTTGTTTTTTTGTTTTTTCATTATTATTGTCATGAAAAATTTTTTTCTTTTTGAAATGTTATCTCAAAACATCCTTGAATTATCTGATTTGTATATTCTTCTTTTTTCTTTTTCTTATCTATAGTATGCCACACTTGTACCAAAAACTCCTGATGAAGCTCATGAGTTGAGCGAAACATGTTGAGAGTGGTATCCATAAAGTGGTTTATTTAAACATCTCATTCATTATTATCTGACTCAGATTGAAAGAAATTTTGTATGTTTTTAGATGTCTTGGTGATACATGTAACTATTAAAGATTTTGAATTAAAAGTTAAAAATTTTAGACAGTTTGGCATTTTGCATACATTATTATTTTCTATTTTTTGATCTACTGCATTGATCCAATTTAATATTAATAAGCACCTTAAAAGTCCCAGGGGTAATCTTACCCCAACCCCCTTCTTTCTCTCTCCTATCCAATAGGGATGTGGTGCTAAGGGTTAACTGTCCCTGCCCTCTAAACATAGGCAGTGTCATCTGTAGGTCTTTTCCCATGAGTTACATGGGTTTTCCGTCGCTGCTGTTAAGGTATTGTCTTGGAGGAGGGTATATATGTGTGAGATGAGGGGTCTTTGGGATGTACTGCTTGAGCACAGGGATTCAAATGGAGTCCCCCAAACACTTTTTATGACAATAACTTGCATATAAGCCTTTAAAATTAGCACTTTTGATTTTCCATGTTCGTGTCCCATAGACTTTAACGGTGTTTGTGTGTTCTTCTGAATTTTTTGCCTGTTTGAATGTTCTGGTGCAAACCGAGCCAGGGGGGGGGGGGGGGTCGGCTCATCCTTAGTGGGCACCTTGCCCTGTTACTGGCACCGGACGTTGGGAGGATCACTAGTTAAATGGATGGTCATTCCAACTTCCCACACAAATGCTGCAGGGCTCTGCTATTAGAAAAGGTACATGTGGTTACACTAACTAGATTGCCAATCTATAAGGGCCAGCTGTGGTGACCAGGATGCCTCATTGAAAGGGATCACTGGAATTCATCATCCTAGGAAAGCATGTCATAGAGGGGATAGGTATGGCACTGCAAGGGATCCATTTTGCAATGCCTGTAAACTTTCGCTGGTGCTATCAACATCTCTCCCATATTCTGGTTCCCCACTACCAACTTTAGTCACCCCAGGTGCATTCTCATCTCTTGGGTCCATTTTGGTAGTGTCCTAAGCGATTCCTTTGTGCAACACCACACCAGTATTTTGCAGCATGAGATTCTGGCACAGTAAGTCAGGGAGATCAAGATAGGTTGTTTGATGAAGCCATCTCTAATTTTGTGCTTCTACTCCTTTTGCTGCTAGTTGGAAAATCATTTTTCCTTCTTTTCTGGTAAAAAGTAAAGATGAACCCCAGCATGCTCAGCTAAGGAGGGTTACTGGGTGAGCGAGTTCAAGCAGCTGGGAGGAGTTACTGGATGAGCGAGTTCAAGCAGCTGGGAGGAGTTACTGGGTGAGCGAGTTCAAGCAGCTGGGAGGAGTCTCTGCTTGCCATGGATGTCTTACAACTCTGGACAATCAGATGCTTCAAGGATGCACCACCTGGGACACCTTATGCAGGTTCATTCACACAATGCCATGGTGTTGGAGTATATAAACCATCAGGGTGGGATCATGAGCTTGACAGCAGCTCTGAAAGTGACTTACATCCTAAGTTGGGCACAACTTCACAAAACAACCCTGATTGCAGTACACATACCAATGGTAGAAAACTGGCAAGGACTATCTTAGTCAAAAAGGTCTGGATCAGGGTAATTTACCAAGAGGTCTTCCAACAAATCTGCCTGAAATAGGGAATGCCATATGTCAATATTCTGATGCCAAATCTCAAATTGAAAGGAGGACAGATTAGTAGCCAAAGTAAAGGACCCCTGGCCAGATGTGGAAAAGCATTGATGTCTCCATTGGATCATTACATCCATATTCGCCAGTAAAGCTGCAGCTGTGGCTACTAGGCCAGATCAAAGTCGAGGGGATCCTGAAATTCTTGTGGTTCCAGATTGGTCCCACAGGTCATGTTACATTGATCTCATTCCTTTGACAGTGGATGCCCTCTGACACTTACCTTTTTGAGAAGACTTCTTGTCCCGAGAGCCTGTTTACTACCCTGCTTTTATGGCTGCTGGCTTTAATGGCTTGGCTGTTGAAAGCAAAGTACTGAGGGTCATCCACATCTAATGTGTTTTTACACATGCCATAATGCCTAGTCTATCTTGGGAATGAGCAAAAGAGGGTGGCTATTTTCCTGCATAGAGTTGGACCATGGGGAATAAACATAACCATCTTCTAACTGGAAGCCAGATCACAGCAGCGGAAAAAAAGGAATTTTGAAATTTGGAGGAGGCTGAGAGCAATAGAAGGTAACTTTTGACTTAAAGCGGATGTGCACTCGCGTTTTTTTTTGTTTTTTTTTTCTACACTTAAAAATACACGTTTACAATGTCACACTCACTTTTTGCAGTCATTTCCTCCCGAGATGTCCGTTTTTGTTTCAAACTGTTAGTTATATAAAATATGTACTGCCGTTTTCATCTTGCTTGTGGGCATTTGAAGCCCACAAGCAATCACTTCCTGGTTCCAGTATTGCAGATCTACCAGCATTCCTTGCTGGTTCCCGCGCATGCTCAGTTGTAACAGCGTGGAGCGTCGTAAAGATCCTTGTTGCTATCACAACGGGCGGCGTCAATCCGCAAATCCCGTGAGATTTCGCGCCGGGCCTCCGCACTGACTCCTGGGAGCATCCAGGAGATCCCAGGAGACAGTGCAGCGAGGCAGGAAATGACGCAAATACCCGCAAAATACCCGCCCACAGCCGCAGAGAGTGTATGCAGCAAAGAAAAACCAAAGGCACATATATACAGGTACACCCGGAAAAAAAAAAAAAAGTTCCATTTTGCATTGTATGCTGTATTTAAAAATGACTGAGATGAACTTTAAAAATTGTGTGAACAACCGCTTTATTAAGAGAACATACTTGAATAGAATAGATGTAGTATACCTAGGCTTTCAGGAACATTTATAAAAGATGAGTATTATCCTGCAGATGACTTTCCAAGCCTCTTACCAGATTTCCAATCCACTTATGGGTCCAATACACTGTCCCAACCAACTGTGTGTCTTCTCCTTTATTCACCTTTGCTTCCCAAATATCTTCAACTCATCACATGTGAAACCCAAAAGAAACTCATATAATGTAGTATAGGAGTATAGATTTATTTATATATAGTGTAGTATACAGTATAGATTTATTTATTAAGAAAGAGTTCAGATTGTGTAATATATTCCTCAAGTCAGAGGTGTAACTAGAACCTTCAAGGTCCAGGTGCAAGAAATCATGAAGTGCATTTTTCAGATTTTTTTTCTGTTTCTGATCAGTGGCAGCAGGGGAGAGGAGGGTGGAATAAGTGGCAGCGGTGGTGCCATCTGCCTCTTACTGATCCCACTCCCCCACCACCACAAATATTATCCCTATTTCCTCCCCATAGAGATGAGATCTGTGGTGGTGGGAAGGGGGTGAGATCAGTAAGGGGCAGGGGTGGTGGAGGATGGGATCAGTTGCACTGGCAATTTGTAACTTACTTAGTCAGTCGATTCCCCCTCAGTATTTCCATGCCTCCAGGGAAGCCTCTGTGTCATGGGGTCTCCACGCAGGGGGGAGAGCTCCTCCCCCTTCACTCTGTTGATGTTCTCTTTTAGTGTCCGCCTCCCTACATGGCTTCTCTCTGGAGAGGATGGGCAGGTCGGTCCATACTCCAGTGAAGTGATAGTGCTCAGCTTAGCCTCCTCTCAGTGGCCGGCCACCCCCCCTGCGGTGGAATGGACGGGCGGGCCCCTCATAGTAGCACAGCCAGGGTGGGCGGGCCCAAACAACCTCCCACCATCAGTATAAATATTTAAATCCAAAAAAATTATGGAATGAGTGTCCACAGATTTGGTGTATTCAATGCCATATTAACTGCTGTCAATCAAAGAAAAAAAAATTGAGGGACTCCATATTACCCTCCCAAATGATAAAAATATAATCGATGAATATTTTCCAAATGGCTGGGGGCTTGCAGAAGAAATTTTCTTTGTACTCTTTTGAAATTGTAAACCTCCTCAGTGCCTATTCCACTGCATTTACTCAATTTTCATGGTTTATGCTCGTATATAATGAAGAAACATCAATGGTAGCAAGGATTATGTCCGATCCTATCTCCATATTATCAACAATCCTTTTAAAATCACTACTATTCTTTAAAAATGCTGGCATCTGTGCTAGAATCGGCTGTAAATAGAAATCAACATATTCTCCCACTCATGTGTGGACTGAATTAATCTCACTAACTTTGGGTCTCCTGGGTGATTTAACAAGACTCTTATGAATCTTGTGTAAAAACTATATCATGGGAATTCTGCAGATGGACTGAACCAAATATTTAGCTTCCTTAATATCCCTTTGTTCTTTGTTTGTGTCACTAACTGTTCAGTTTCTTTTTAGTAGACCCTGTAGGGTTTCCTCTCAATTTTTCATATGTATTCATATCCCCAAGAAGTCTATTCACCTCTTCCTTATATTACGCTCTATCCAGTACCACCACCACCCCTCCCTTATCCACTGGGCAGATATAATCTTTTTCTCTAACTCCGAAATACCTTTGAATACATCTATCATATACTTTTCCTTCTTCACAGACAACTCTCCAATTCCATCACCAACCATCTGTTTGAATACCTCCACATTACAGTTGGAGCTTATTTGGGGGTTAAAACTAAATTTATTTCTTAACCTCTTGGCACCGGTCACATGCAAATATTCGGCCTCTCAGTGGGTGGGCCTTGGCCCTAAATGGCTGCATATTTGCGTGCATTAGTGCAAATACAGCAGTTACCAGAAAGCACCTGAAAGCACCTGAGCTTCTTCATAATGTGACCACCGCGACAGCCAATCACACCAGTCACATCACCTGCCTCCCAGCATCCTAAATCCCTTAGGGAGGCACCGGCTCCAAGGGGTTAAACCAGAGTGAAAAATACCCTGTTTAGAGCCAACATCATTTGCTTTTTGGGTAGGACCTAGTAGTGTCGCATATTACTTCTTGATGTTCAGCTTTCTCACAAATGTATTCAAATCTACATATATAAACATTACATTTAATCAAATTTGATCTAGGTGCACACTTTAAACCCAGATCCAACACATTAGGCTCTTCCTGTGTGAGAGAAGTTTAACTCAAGTTGTAGATACCTTCTCCTATATTTCTCTCCTTTTTTTCCTTCCTCTTACCTCTTCCTCCTCTATACCCCTCCAGTGGTGTAGCATGGGTTGTTATACCCTGGGGCAAGGCAAATAATGTGCCCCCTAACCTGTGGACTTTTAGCATTCAATGAGTCCCTTCCACTAGTACAGTATTAACTAGTACTAATACAACAATGCTAATGTAGTACCCTTTAGTCGTAGAAGTGTAAATAGTTTTTTTTTCTAGAACCGGTAAATGTATGCAGGCTTGGCTGGCAGCCAAGCCTGTCTGTTTTGTCCTGGGTTGGGCAGAAATTCAGGGAGAGCTGGAAAAAAATATGGATTAATTTCTCTCCAGATAGTACCCTCTTACCATACATGCAAATGTCATAATTAAAATACACATCAGCATGGTACATAATGAAAATAATAAATCCTACACATAATACATAAATTGTAAAAAAAAAAAATGTTTTGTTTATTATACAAAAATTTATCTAGCAAAAAAAACCTTCAAACAGGTAAGAAGGACCTAAAAGAGGTGGCATCATTCAAACCCGGGGCACTAGTTGACCTAAGTGAATGTATCCACCTCATTTCTCTCTGTAATATACGTCTGTCCCAATCTCCCCCTTGTGGATGTTGTGGGATATGTTCCAGGGTTAGAAATTGTACCTTAACCGGTTCAATACGCGGCATTTTCACCCCCTTCCTTCCCAGGCCAATTTTTAGCTTTCAGCGCTGTCGCACTTTAAACGACAATTGCGCGGTCTTGCAACCCAAAAAAAATTGACGTCCTTTTTTCCCCACAAATAGAGCTTTCTTTTGGTGGTATTTGATCGCCTCTGCAGTTTTTATTTTTTGCGCTATAAACAAAAGAAGAGCGACAATTTTGAAAAAAAAACACAATATTTTTTACTATAATAGATATCCCAATTTTTTTTTTAAAAAACAAATTTTTTCCTCAGTTTGGCCGATACGTATTCTTCTACATATTTTTGGTAAAAAAAAATCGCAATAAGCGTATATTGATTGGTTTGCGCAAAAGTTATAGAGTCTACAAAATACGAGATAGATTTATGGCATTTAAAAAAAATATATATTTTTTTTTTAGCGGCGATCATGATTTTTTTTCGTGACTGCGACATTATGGCGGACACATCGGACACTTTTGACACATTTTTGGGACCATTCACATTTATACAGCGATCAATGCTATAAAATTGCATTGATTACTGTGTAAATGTGACAGGCAGTGAAGGGGTTAACCACTAGGGGGCGGGGAGGGGTTAATATGTTTCCTAGGGAATGATTCTAACTGTAGGGGGAGGGGACGCACAAGGGGAGGAGACCGATCAGTGTTCCGCTGTTCTGGGAACACAGATCGCTCTCCTCACAACTGACAGGACGTGGATCTGTGTGTTTACACACACAGATCCACGGTCCGGCCCCGTTAATGGGCAATCACGGGTGACCAGTGGACATCGCAGCCGCCAGGCACACGCACCGGGTCCCAAGCAGCGCGGCGCGCGCCCCCGGCGGCGCACGCACCCCCTAGACGGCCGGGAATCCCAGGACGTCATATGAGGTCCACCCAGGATGGGAGATCCCATCTGTGGACGTCATATGTCTATGGCTGGGTAGGGAAGTGGTTAAGGGACGGTATGCATGATCATGGACCGCATGCCTCCCTATGGGGGAATATACAGCATCTCACAAAAGTAAGTGCACCACTCACATTTTTGTAAATATTTTATTTTATCATGTGACAACACTGAAGAAATGACACTTTGCTACAATGTAAAGTAGTGAGGTACAGCTTGTATAACAGTCTAAATTTGCTGTCCCCTCAAAATAACTGAACTCACAGCCATTACTGTCTAAACAGCTGGCAACACAAGTGAGTAAACCCCTAAGTGAAAATGTCCAATTAGTCATTTTCCCTCCCCGGTGTCATGTAACTCATTAGTGTTACACGGTCTCAGGTTTAAATGGAAAGCAAGTGTGTTAAATGTGGTGTTATCGCTATCACTCTCTCATACTGGTCGCTGGAAGTTCAACATGGCAGCTCATGGCAAACAACTCTCGGAGGATCTGAAAAAAAGACTTATTGCGCAACATAAAGATGGCCTAGGCTATAAAAAGATTGCCAAGACCCTAAAACTGAGCTGCAGCACGGTGGCCAGGACCACACAGTGGTTTAACAGGACATGTTCCACTCAGAACAGGCCTCGCCATGGTCGACCAAAGAAGTTGAGTGCACAGGCTCAGCATCATATCCAGAGGTTGTCTTTGGGAAATAGTAATATGAGTAATATTGCTGCAGAGGTTGAAGGGGTGGGGGGTCAGCCTGTCACTGCTCAGACCATACGCCGCACACTGCATCAAATTGGTCTGCATAGCTTTCGTCCCAGAAGGAAGCCTCTGCTAAAGATGATGCACAAGAAAGCCTGCAAACAGTTTGCTGAAGACAAGCAGACTAAGGACGCGGATTACTGGAACCATGTCCTGTGGTCTGATGAGACCAAGATTTTACTTATTTGGTTCAGATGGTGTCAAGCGGGTTTGGCGGCAACCAGGTGAGGAGTAAAAAGATAAGTGTGTCTTACAGTCAAGCATGGTGGTGGGAGTGTCATGGTTTGGAGTTGCATGAGTGCTGCCTGCACTGGGGAGCTACAGTTCATTAAGAGAACCATGAATGCCAACATGTACTGTGACATACTGAAGCAGAACATGATCCACTCCCTCCAGAGACTGTGCAGCAGGATTGTATTCCAACATGATAACGACCCCAAACACACCCCCAAGACGACCACTGCCTTGCTAAAGAAGCTGAGGGTAAAGGTATAGATATAATAAAACATTATAACTATTATTATTATTATTATTCAGGATTTATATAGCGCCAACAGTTTACGCAGCGCTTTACAATATAAAAGGGAGACAATACAGTTATAATACAATACAATAGGATTAAGAGGGACCTGCTCAGAAGAGCTTACAATCTAATAGGTAGGTAAAGGTAAAGATAAAATAAAATATTTACAAAAAATGTGAGGGGTGTACTCACTTTTGTGAGATACTTTAAATCTCCAATCTCAATGGCATACACATGGTCATGTATACATCTCTAAAATTCCCTAAATGTTTTCCCCACATAGAAGGCAGCGCATTCACATGTCATGAGATACACTACCCCCTGAGTTTGACAGTGGACAAATTTCTTGGGAAAAAATCTTTTCCCATTCGGCAAGATGATGTTTTTGTCACTATTGATATATTTACAATATGCACACCTCTCACATTTAAAGGTACTCTTAATTGGGTTAGTTTTAAGATTTGGTCCTGAAAGATGGCTATGCACCAACTTTCTCTTAAAGAGGAAGCTTGTCTGTAAACAATGGTCGGTTGGAGGGGGACAAATTTGGAAGTGGCCGGATCCTGGGTCAGAAGGTACCAGTGTTTCTGTAAGATAGCTTTCAACTGGTCATGTTGAGAGTTGAAGTGAGTGATAAAACTAACTGTACTAGTAGGCTTGACAGTCTTTTTGTGAAACAGTAATGAATCTCTAGATTGGCCTTTGGCATGATTATAGGCTCTAGCTAAACATTTTTTAGTATAGCCTCTTATCCTAAGTCTGCCCCTCAAATGACCTGCCTCTATTTCAAAAGTTTCTGAATTACTGCAGTTATGTTTTAACCGAAGATACTGTCCATATGGGATTGAACGTATAAGTGGGGCGGGATGTGCACTGGTAGTGAGCAAAATAGTGTTGCCAGCAGTGGGCTTCCAATATAATGTGCTCAAAATCCGACCCTTGTTGTCCTTCTGTACCATAATATCCAAAAATTTAACTTTTTCCGAATCATATGTCATCGTAAACTGTAAATTCCATTCAGTCTAATTTAATCTGGTCAGAAATTCCAGCAAGAGGGTGGCCTCTCCATCCCAAACTATGAAAATGTCATCGATGTACCTGTACCAAGACAAGACATGGCATAGGTACATCAAGAGGTCATTGCTGGAGAAGATGTGCCGCTTCAACCCCCCCAGGTACAGGTTGGCATATGAAGGGGCACAACACATACCCATAGCCACACCCTGCACCTGGAGGTAGTGGGAGCTGGCAAGGCAGAAAACATTATTGGACAAAATAAAGTAGAGTAAATCCACCACAAATTGATTGAATCGTCCTTCTCTCTAATCTTTTTGGACTAGGAATGAATTGTCTCTATACCCTGTAGATGTGGGATGCTGCCATATAGCACCTCAACATCTATGGTAACCAACAGTGCTGAAGCAGGAACCTAAATATAATCCAATAACTGTAACAAATGCAGGGTATCTCACAACTATGAGGGATTTGCTAGGACAAATGGACGTAAGATCGAGTCTATGTAATGGCTAGCGTTTTTGGTGACGCAACCGTTCCCATGAATTTCCTTAATTTTTTTGTTACTTATATGTGTTCTTTATCTCCAGATATTCTTTTGTGATTCTCCTGAGGAAGCAAAGTCTTTCATCTCGCATCGAGAATGTCAGCACAGATTTTCCAGGTTGACCGTGGATATTATTGCAGACCATCTAGGTTTAATGCAGAGGTTTTTCAATTTGTATTGTGTACAGTCTCAAAAATTTATTTCTACTACTGACATATGTATGACATGCTGTTTTATTTTTTTTTTCTATCTTCAAAATTTTTTTATTAACAGTAAAAGAATAGCCATACAAATGAGTGTATAACAGCCATCAATTCAACAGGTATAACAAGCCTGTGATAAATGGTACATAATCGTGTCAAACATTCAGATCTCAATAGGCAAGAATACCATCGAGATCGTTACAATAAAACCTTATGATGACTGAATATAATAATCGAAAAAGGTAGTTCATTTAACAAAACCACAGCTTCGAAAGTAAAAAAACAACAAAGTTAAATCCGGTCAGACTTGGAGTCTAAACAAGAACCAAGGGTTCTGTAGTGGGATGCCCCTTTGTCCAGATTCTGGTGCAGGTCCCTTTAACTCAACTCCCTACAATCCTCTGAGCTCCTAGACACACCCAGGGATATAAAAGTCAGCTCCACCCAGCTTCCTGTGCTCAGAGAGATCCTGCCTGATGGGACAGCAGTGACTGGGCAAGTGAGCTGTTCCCAGGTGCTGGGTCCTCCCCTGTTAAGTCTGGTGTGCAGGCCACCAGCAGTGAGCACAAGAGCACGCAGCATCTTTCCAAGCCCCAATCACTGGAGAGGACTCTGTTACAGTCCATTGGTGGAAGCTGTCCATGAAGTGAGTTGGCCCTATCTCCAGCCACCAGAACCCCCTGACCGAAGCAAGTAGAAAGCAGTGCCAGCGTGAAGTTTGGGTCAGCAGGAGGTCCACTCAGTTCACAGTTCTGTTGATCGAGCAGTACTATTTTGTACATGTGAGATTATTTAGCTCTCTATCCTATCTGTAGATTGGACTCAGAATACGCTGCTGCCACCTTGTGGACATTAGTTGAATGGCAGTATAATTGTTATATCCTCTTTTTTAACGGTTCATATTAATGTTCTATACTGTATACCCAGTTTCGCACGATTTCCGGTACAATTTATGTTGAAGTTCACTGTTAAGTAGAGATTGCATATCAACACTGGTCTGATTATTTGGCTGTGACCATTACACTACACTACAGGATACAGCCATGTCAGACAGTGATGAGGAGAACAGCACAATGGCAGAGTCAGTCAGCAGCAGCACTGAGGGAGTTAAACAGTCTGCAATAGCTTCTCTATTGCTGGCAGGATTGCTACCACAACAGCTGCCTAAGTGGACAGGACCAGATCAGGACTTAGATGATTGGATTAGGAGGCTGCGGGGCTTGATCCGGTCATATGGGGTCCCACCTGCACAGCAGGCAGACCTGGCCATTAGTTCCCTTGAAGGGAAGCAAGGAAGTTGATCATACACCTTCCAGCAGAGAACCAGGACTCCCTAGACAAGATAATCAGCCTCTTGGAAGCAGTGTACACCCAGACGGTTGCATTAGGGGATCTTAGAGCTCGCTTTATCAGTAGAAGGCAGAGAGTGGGAGAATCCATTCCGCAGTATGCCCTAGAACTGCAGGATATAGCACCTGAGAATAGCCACAAGGAGAGGAGGCGAGCAGGACGTGCTGGCTGGAGTGATACAGATGGGTGGCTGAAGGATTAGTTTGTGGATGGGCTTCTTTTTTTTTTTTTATTCTTTCAATGGGGTACAACAATCCCCCAAATATACACATTTTACACAAACATATAAAATCCCCACGCAAACCCCACTCTGATCCACCTCTTCCCTCCATCTGCCCCCTCTATCTCCTTGATCCCCCTCTTCAGAACCACAAGCCTCAAGGTTTTCCATAGTGTATATTTCGTTGATTCTTGAAATCCAATCCCTAATCCCAGGCCCTTCCACTTCCTGCCATTTTTTTGGAATTACACTCTTTGCGGAGTTTAGAAGCACTGGGATTAGTGAGGTTTTGTACCATCTAAGGCGTCCCTCCGCCCCATGGAACAAACAGACTCATGGGTCCAACTGGATGACTCTACCCGTTATCACTTTAATCAACCTAATCACCTCCTGCCAGAAAATTTTGATTTTTGGGCAGTCCCACCACAAATGCGCCATTGTTCCAGGGGCCTCGCAACCTCTCCAGCATTTTGGTGATCTATCCGTATTAAATTTGATTAGTTTTGTGGGAGTCATATACCACCAGGTCAGGCATTTGTAACTGGTTTCAATCGTTTTCATATCTATTGCTGTGCTATGTGTTGCCCTCAAAATGCTCCCTACCCATCTAACCCCTAAATCTTCTTCCCATTCCCCCCCCCCCCCCCCATTATTTATCAGTATTTTATATACCACTGAGATATTCCTCTTCACTGTATCTCTACAGAATAGTTTCTCCAACGGCCTATAATCTACTTCTTCCCTCAAAGAACCTGGTAAACTTTTGACAAAGTGTTCGAGCTGACCATACCGCCACCCATTTACCTTCAATAAATCCCTCTTTATTACTAAATCCTGATATGTGCACATTTTCCCCTATTGATAATGTCTTTTAGTTGTGCTTCACTATTCAATATCCAATTTCCTCCCACTTCCTCCATCCCCAGGGGGAAATATGTGTTCTCCTTTAAATAAATCAAAGGGGAATTATATTCCCACTTCCTAATGCGGTGAATATAATCCCATGTTTTCAGCGTGAAATGTGTTAAAACGTGTGTATCTATTCCTAAATTCCTGTGTTGCGGAGGGTTCCAGATTATGTGATTTAGTCTTATATTACTTAAACTCATTTCTAAGTTGACCCATCTTTTATTAACACTTCCCTTTGCCCAATCAAGTGCCCGTGCTAGTACAATAGCTTTGTGGTAATTTCTAAAATCTGGAAAACCCAGCCCTCCTAGTGCTTTTTCCCTACTCAACACTGTGTTCGCTATCCTAGGTTTTTTTATTCTTCCAAACATATCTACTAATTAAACTTATTAATGTTCTGAAAAAGAATTGGGGTAGTGGGATTGGGAGCATCTGTATTTTGTAGAGCACTTTAGTAACTAGCATCATTTTAACTATGTTGACTTGTCCTATCCAAGAGACCGAGCAATTTGAGATTCTTTTTATTTCTGCTCGGATTTCATCTAGGAAGGGTATAGAGTTGATCTGAAAAATCTTCCCGATGGAGTCCGCCAGACCAACTCCAAGATACTTGATTTTATCCCTCCATGGGAAACGGAAGACATCTTTGAGTCTAACCACTTCCTTCTTGTTGATGTTAATTTTTAAAGCTTCAGATTTCTCAATATTAATTTTGTAATTTGACAACTCACTGAAATTCTTCATAGTGGCTAGTAGGTTGGGGATCGTGATTCTAGGTTTGGGGATGTAAAAAAGAACATCATCGGCAAAAGCCGCCAATTTATGTTCCTCCTTTCCTATTATACATCCACTAATATCCGGGTTTTTTCGGATAGTAGCCAATAAAGGCTCTAAGGTTAGGACGAATAGAAGCGGGGACAGCGGGCATCCTTGTCTAGTCCCATTTTTCATACTAAATGGCACTGAGGGTACATTGTTGACTTTCACAAATGCCGTTGGTTAATTATATAATATTTTAATCCATTTTAACATGGTGGGTCCTATACCCAATAGTGCCAGCGTTTTGAAGATGAATCCCCAGTCTACTCTGTCGAATGCCTTCTCGGCATCTATCAACAGAAGTAGACCTGGGGATCCCTTTGATCTAATGGCCTCTTTAATTAGAAAAGACCGCACCCTGTTATCTCGGCCCTCTCTCCCTGGGATAAATCCCACCTGGTCCGGATAGACCAGTTTGGACATTAATCCCTTGAGCCTAAGCGCCAATACCCTTGCGTATAATTTGGTGTCCGCGTTTAAAAGCGCTATTGGCCTAAAGCTTGAGCACAGGGTACAGTCTTTACCCTCCTTAGGAATCAGAGTCGCTGAAGCTATTAAGGCCTCTCTACACATATCACCCTGCCTCCCAAGGCCGTTCCAGACCTTACACAGCCTCGGAAGCAGTGCATCTTTAAATTTTTTGTAAAAGCTGGATGTGAAACCATCCGGTCCCGGGCTCTTTCCCGGAGGGGACGATCTCAGAGCCAAACCTACTTCATCTACCGTTATCGGTCTTTCTAGCTCCTTTGTGTCGTCTACTGACAATTTGGGAAGGCCTGCCTCCTCTAAAAAGTTTCTCACCTTCTCATCCATCTCTGACCCATACTGTTCCCTCTGACCTACCGAATAGAGGGTTGTGAAGTATTGTCTGAATTCTTCGCCTATCTCCTTAGAAGTGTACCTCAAGTCTCCATTTTTATTTTTTATCTTTTCAATAAAGTTTTCTTCTATTTTTTTCCTCACAGTTGCTGCCAAGTGCTTCCCAACCTTATTTCCCCTCTGGTATCTTTCTTTTAGGAACTTATTCCTAACCTTGTATGCTTCCTTTTCCAATAAATCCCTTAACTCCTCTCTTTTGATTATTGGTTGATGTAATAGGGGCCTATTATTACCTGAAATGGCTTTTTGGGCATGTTCCAGTTGATTGATACTTGCAATCAAACTTTCTTTCTTTTTGGTTCTCTCTCGCTTTACCCACACTCCTATGGATATGAGTATTCCCCTTATATAGGCTTTAAAGGCCTCCCAAATTACCGCTCCCGGGGTCTCTTCATTATCGTTGTTTACAAAAAACGCGTCTATTTCCTGGTGAATTCTCTCCACTATCCAATCCTCCTGAAGAAGTTTTTCATTAAACTGCCAAGAATACGGCACCCTCTGGAGCCCCTTTAACATTTACTTTCATTGAGACGGGTGCATGATCTGACAGAGTCATAATCTCTATCTTCGACTCTTTAATAGAGCCCAGTAAGCTATGGCCGACCAACATGTAGTCCAGCCTTGAATAGGTTCCATGCACTGCGGAGAAAAAAGAATAATCCCTCTCCTTTGGGTGTTGCACCCTCCAGATGTCCATCAGTTGACAATCATGCAACTTTTTCCCCAGGCTCAGCAATGCCTTTTTACTTGTCTCCCTAGTTCTGGATGACCTATCCAAGGCTGGATCAAGACAGAGATTAAAATCCCCTGCCAGAATCACTTCCCCCTCCCTGAATTCCATCAGCCTACTCAGGGTCTGGGAGGGATAATTTATCGGATCTCTATTCGGGCAATATCTGTTGGCCAATGTATATGTCTTTATCCCCAATCTTACTTTTAAAAATAGGAACCGCCCCTCCGGGTCCACCCTCCTATCTAAAAATGTAAATTTCATCTGATTTGAGAATCCGATACTCACTCCCTTCGCCCGCTTGATGGGTGAGTCACTATAGAACCAACTTGTCTTGAGTCGAGCTTAGTGCCCTCCTCTAACACCAAATGCATCTCCTGCAAGAAGACTATATCTGCTCCATAAGACTGCACCTCCTTTAAAACTTTCCGCCTTTTCCCTGGGGAGTTTAGCCCTTTAACATTGTAAGACAACAGACTAATTTCCGTCATCCCTTCCTTTTAAACTTACTCTTACTCTATTAACCAGCCTCTTCGCCTCCCATTCACCCATTATTTGTAAAAGAGAGGAATTGGCGGGAGCATAATACCAAATCTGCGGCAAGACCCATCCACCCCCTCCCCCCCACCTGCCCCCATCCCTCCCCCCATCCTCCCCCTCCCCTCCCCCCCATCCTCCCTCACCCTCCCTGCCTCCAAGTCAAAACCTGACAATGGGGACGTCGTGTCCCTAATTTCACCATCTCCGCCTACGCCCCCGCCTTGGGGTGAGACTTTCACAGCGGGCCTCGGTGTTCCACCTCCCACCCCCGAAATGGGGGCAGGAGGAGCAGGGTCGCACAGAACACTATGACAACCCATTTTCCATTAATAAAGACTCCGCCTGGCAAGATAGGTACTGCAATATTTAGATCTTTACAAAAATCTTGTAAGTCATCAATCTGGCTCAATCTGAAGTCTCTCCCCTCTTTTATCACTTTCAATGCGAATGGATACCCCCAGCTATATTTTAAGTTCGCCCCCCTTAACAACTCCAAGAGGGGCCTCAGTTGGCGTCTCCTTGAAAGCGTTTTTGCCGACAGATCCAGATATATTTTGATTTCTTTGTTTTTGTACTTTACAGGATGTGCCCCTCTTAATTTGCTCCAAATTTTTGCCTTGTCCTCATATTGGTGGAACCTTACAATGACATCTCTGGGTGCTTCCTCCCTCACCCCTGGGGGTTTTCTTATCCTGTGGACTCGATCCAATTTAAGTTCATTTTCCACATTTCTCCCTAACAGAGGGTTAAAAAGTTCTCTCATCATAAGGAACAAGTCCTCCCCTCTCTGTTCTGGGATAGCCCTTATCCTCAGATTTTGCCTTCTATTTTGATTTTCCTGTTCCTCTAATTTATAGAGCATCTCCCGCTGATCAGACTGTAATTTTTTAAGTTAATTTTTTAAAGCTATAATCTCAGCCGCGTGTTGTTCAGATAACTCTTCCGCTACTTCCACTCGTCTCAAGAGATGCCCCATGTCAGTCCTTACATTATGGATCTCTTCCTTTATAACGGTCTCTAATTTGGTAAACATATCTTGCATCTCAGATTTTGTTGGAGGAGCATCCGCGTCTGCATCTAAGCTTTGATCACAGTCTGCACCTAGGGTCATCTCTCCTCTGGGGGTTCCCCTAGGGCTCCTTTGTGTTTAGAGGGGTCTTTCTTTTTATCTTTCATGTTCTGCTGCCTATCTTCCACAACTGGGCTTTTGAGATGCGCTTCTTTTAAAAAACTTTTGAATGGAGCTTGAATTAAGGCTGTCTCTAGGCTTTTTCAGTTCGTTTGCTTTATTTGTCCGACCTTTCATGATCTTCGCCCCTCCCCCACCAGGACCGTTGCCTTGCTTGCCTTGCTTGCTTGTACAGCACCTGAGAATTTATACGTTCTTCTCTGCACCTCTCCAGGCTATGTGAAACCTCTCAATCGCCCAGGGTGAAATCATTAATCAGTCCTGCTATGCCAACAACAAGTGTTCAATGAAACAAGGTTTAATCAACCACTCACAGTGTGTGGGATTTTTCAACAGCAGCAGGTCTTACCTGGATCCTCCAGACTCCAGAACACCCCGATCCTCTCCTCCTCGGTGGGGGGGGGGGGGGGGGCGGTGTAAGCCTTTTTAATAGACAGCAATTTTCTGGGACCTTAAAAGTCTATCTCCTTTTCCCTTTTATTCGGGCTTCATCAGGAAGCCTAAGACTACCCTGTCTCCTTCCTTCAGTAGCCGTAAAGGGCAAGGGGGGGCGGGGGGGCCGGCAGCAGACAGGGCCAGGGAGCCAGGAGCAGATGCCGATATGGAAGCGGGCTGAGCACACCTTCCGGACCAACTGGGACCAGGAGCTAACTCTGTGCTTTACTTCTATGGACTCTGTGGCAGCGTCTCCCTGTTCGGCTTCCTTGCTCTCCTTGCCGCTCCTCCCGCTATGTCTCGGCGGCACAATCAATAGGACCAGCGTGCGCTCTCATCTCACGCCGTCCCTACCGCCCTTGTCTTCCGCTCCTCCATGCTAACCCACCCTCAGGCCCCTCCCCCAAGACCGGCACGTCACATCACCTCCTCCTCTGAAGGATTTTCTCCGTCTTCTGGGGATTCTGTGGATGGGCTTTTGTCTGACAAAGTCAGGGAAAAGTTACAAGAGAAGGACAGAAGCAACCCAAACTTAAAATTCCATGAAATTCTGGCAGCAGCTATCCTATATTCAGAACCCAGACGTGCCAGTACGGACATCCTCATAGCCAGCACAGGTGATAAACCATGTAAACCGCCACAAACTGGACACACAGCTCGGTGGGAGGTGGCCATCCATAAGCTGACAGAAGGAATGGCCCAGCTCCAGACAGAACTTGCCACGCTGAGACGTGAGCGAGTCAATCCAAGGGGGCCAAGGGAGCACACCCCTTCATGGAGAAACTGATCACCGCCCCACAGACGACCAAGATGGGAGAGGTCACCCTCTCCATGTTGGGGCTGTCGACAAAAGGGACATCGCTTAAGGGACTGTCCTGATCGAATACCGAGGGAGCCATTAAACTCAGAGTGCCCCGCCGCTAGGAGTCAAGCAGTGGGGCGGCCCAGCAAAACGATTCCCCCGTCACACACGGAGGGCGTGGTGGTCGATTGCCCTGTGGTGCGCGGGTACTTCGATGGCCAAGAGGTCGAATGTCTCTTCGACACTGGGTCCCAATTCACCATTCTACCAGAACCCTTGTTCTAGCGATACTTCCCAAAGAAGAAAATGAGTCAGGATACCCCCTGGATCTCACTGACAGCTGCCAACGAACTTCCTATAGAATTGGTCGGGATTACCTGGATGAAAGTAGAACTGTGGGGACAGGACCTGGGCCAAAAAGGTGTTGTGGTTACACGAGCAACCGGAAAAGGTCGACCGCAGGTCATATTGGGCATGAATATCATCATGGGGCTGAGGCCTGAGCTGTTAAAACGGTGTCCTACACACCTGGGACCACCTAAAGAAGTTAGAAAGCTGCTCCTTACCTTGGCAGCACTAAAGGACTCTGACGCAAGTATCGCAAACATTAATGAAAAGGCTGGTGTTGTGAGGGTTCCTTTTGGGACAGAGATTGTAATACCTCCCTGCAAAGAACTTGTACTTCCCATGAATGTTGGATCGTGCCATAGACTGCAGGGTGTCCCAGTGCTAGTGGAACCCTTACCCTCAGATATGGCCTTGTTTATTGCTAGAACTCTCACAGTAGTTCATCAAGGCATCGTGCTAGTTAGAATGCCCCCACTTCACTTTCTCCCAGGGACACCAGTGGCGGAACTGGCCCTGATTTCAGGTGTGATCAGGGGCGGATCCAGGGGGGGGGCAACAGGGCAATTGCCCCCCCCGAAATAGTAGCACTGACATGTCTTGATGCCAGTGCCAATGCCGCTGCCTCTACCCGAGTCTCTCTCTCACATCAGCCGATCAGCGGCGCAGAGAGAGAGACTCGCACTGACATGGCAGGATACCAGGAGGAGGAGGAGGTGGGTGGAGCCTCTTCCCTGCACTCGTTGCTAACGCCAGGGCCGCCTGGCGTCTAGCAACGAGTGACGTCAGCGAGTCACGTCGGACTCGCCTTGACTGTGACAGGTTAGACGAAGCTGTTGGCTAAACAGTCATGTAAGTGCAAGTGCAGGTACGGCGCTCGTACAATCACACTGAGAGGGGGGCTGGACGGGAAGCTGCTGGTTAGACGAAGCTGTTGGCTAAACAGTCATGTAAGTGCAAGTGCAGGTACGGCGCTCGTACAATCACACTGAGAGGGGGGCTGGACAGGAAGCTGCTGGGTGGCTCGGCAGGGAGGAGGATGGACTGGCCAATCAGTGGGTGGCGGAGCAGAGAGATGACATCATCTCTCACCGCCCGGCGCCCGCCCTGCATTCTGGCAGTTCTGCCCTCACTCACTGTGCAGGCAGCAGAGAGATTACATCATCTCTCTGCTGCCTGACTCAGACTGGGACGCAGGAATTGACAATCCCCATTCCCCACCTTAGCAGGAAAGTAACTATCTGCAACTTGTGGCAGGTGATGTGGCAAGTGGACAATCTGCAATGTGTGGCAAGTGAACAATCCGCAATGTGTGACAGGTGACATGGCAAGTGACAATCCACAACTTGTGGCAGGTGACGTGGCAAGTGGACAATCAGCAATGTGTGGCAGGTGATAGTGGACAATTTGCAACACATGGCAAGTGACAATCCGCAGCTTGTGGCAGGTGACGTGGCAAGTGGACAATCCGCAACTTGTGGCAGGTGACGTGGCAGGTGAACAATCCGCAATGTGTGACAGGTGACATGGCAAGTGACAATCCACAACTTGTGGCAGGTGACGTGGCAAGTGGAGAATCAGCAATGTGTGGCAGGTGATAGTGGACAAATTGCAACGTGTGGCAGGTGACGTGGCAAGTGATAATCTGGCAAGTGATAATCTGCATCTGGTGGCAGGCGATGTGGCAAGTGACACACTCGGGGCTCCCACTGATTCTGCATTATGGTGAGTTGAACTATTTCATTTTCTATAACAATGTAATAATAGAAGTAATGTGTTTCAAACATCCTGACACTATAATAACCATAGTGCCGTGATGATTGAAGCTCCGAAATTTCCCTGATAAATTGCCCCCCAAAAAACGTATTTTCTGGCAGTGCCCCTCCCGACACTAGACTCTGGATCCGCCCCTGGGTGTGATTTCTCCCAAAATATGGGAGACAGCCTTGAAAACCCAAAGAGAAAATCTCCTCCAATACACAGAGAAAAAAACAAATAACCGAGTACCTCTAGTCACCACATACAACCCAGCACTTGAAGGGATCAAAAAGATAATCAAAGATTTACAACCCATTATAACAGAGGATGGAACTCTGAAAGGAATATTCCAACAACCCCCATTATTGGCTTTCAGACAACCACCCAACCTCAGACACAAACTAATCAGCAGGAAACGTCACTCTGATTATGAAGTCACAAATAATGGAAGCAAACCCTGCAATAAAAAACGCTGCAAACTATGCAACCAGATCAATCTATTCAAAAGTGTTACACACACAAATGGGACCTTCAGTATCGTGGGATCTTACAACTGTACCTCCAGTAATGTTGTGTACCTCATCCAATGCAAAATGTGCAGCAAAGGATCTTATGTTGGTGAAACAGGACAGAAGTTGCAAGCGAGGATGAATTTGTACAGACATACCATCAAAGAACATAAAGAAGACAGTTTATGCACACCTTTGGGACATCATTTATCACAACTGGACCACACTATAGAAGACCTCAATGTTTTAGTTCTTAAAGGGAATTTCAGAACTATCCAGGAAAGGAAAACATTTGAACTAAGAATGATACTTCTTTTTGACATAATGGCCTGAATTTAGATATTGGTTTCCTTACACATTATGCCAAAGTTTTACGACCCCTCTGTGACTAGTATTCCCCCTGCATTCTATAGCTCTCCCTCTGTCTTATCTCACTAACTCTGCTGCTATCTTTATTAACATTGATTTGTATGTGTTTGGTTTTCTTTTTTTTTTTTTCCTCTCTTCTTCTTTAACATTCTGCTTAAAAATTTGTAAATCAGTACTGCTTGGACCTTGAAGAAGGGGACATACCCCGAAAGCTTGTCCTGAAAAATTGTATGTTAGTGCAAATAAAAAAAATAAATAAAAAAAGTTTTACGGACAGTACTCAATTTTCTCTGTCCCAAAATATGAAAAGACAAAGAAAATGGACTCTATAGCTCATCCAAAGAAAGGACCTACTGTGAAAGGTCTCAGAGTAGTAGATATAATACAAAACCTACATCACTGAACAAAATGACCAATAGAAAAAATACTTGAAAACCATTCCCTGTAAGTAAAACGAGAGCTCCAGGGTGGTGATCCTCTGAATACAAAAGCATATAGATTCAAAAAGATGGGAAAAGAGGTCCCCAAAGGTATTCTTCAGAAAGGATACAAAAGTATTTAGGACTGGTAATCTTTATTATCCACCATTACTGTAACAAAAATAGAAAAAAAATTGAAAAAACTCTGATGATTAACATCTTAAAAGATAAATTATAAATACCTTCCTCCAAAAACATTTAATTAAATTTAAGACTAGAAAGTCTTAATGGAACACCGGTGTCCACAACAAAACCAGCCATACACGACAGTCATCCATTCCATACACACGAATCAACTCTATTGTAAAGTGTTCACTTAGAATTGGCTTGGTTATTCAGTTAGAGCAATGGGCATAATTAAATAGATTTTGAAATAGCCAGCATTGAACCTGGGTGGGTAGTTCATGAGATCCGTTCAGAAATTAAATTGTTAGATACAATTTAGTCTTTACTCAGGCATATTAGAGAAAATGCAGTAGAAAGTTAATTTGCAGGTTACTCAGCAGAGGAACACTGGTTTGGTAGTTTATCTTAAGTATGGGTGTGGATCGCAATTAAATTGGTCAGGGATAGCATCGGTCAAGTTTTTTAGAACAGTAACAAGCTTAATCAATTTTTACCCTGGGCTATAAATATCGCTTTCCTCTGGACATGATATAGGATAGCTCTCTCCCTTTTATGGGAACTTATATCTGACCTTGGAATATTTTTTCTATCATGTTTGTTTAAATGATTTAATTACTGCTATATATCTAATGTGTAATATACTTTGGCTATGGGTGACTACACAGGGTGAAAGTTTTTTGTGTATATGATGTGAGACTGGATGTCAAATCAACTGCAGTTTAAACAAGGTATTCATATTGATATCTAGTTAACTAATTAAGTCTTTGGATACTTAAGGATACACCCTTGGCAACTGTACATGCTCTGAGGAAGCTTGGTTTACAAGCGAAACATGTAAGCAAGTAAGACACTCACATGTCTCCAGCGATGTGAGCACTGATCTGTCCACTTACACGGCGAACCCAATCTTTACATCCCGAGTTTCCATCCAGAATACATACTCAGCACTTAGCACTCTACGAGCCAATTGGACAAAGTTGGACTGAACAACATTGCAGTGTTTGCATTGTATGCAGAGCTACCTGAGATATCAACACAGGACAACCTACTGGGAGGAACGTCTGAAAATGACCATTATCTATCTACAAAACGAAAAGATCTTTTGCCAAAAATTCCCATTGATGATTCCATCCTGATGTTCTATGGACTTTATCGCAGAGTTATTGGATCGCCTGTGTAAATTTCAGACATATAGGGAGTGCGAGTGCACGGAACAAGACAAGACGTCAAAACGGTGAGCTGTATTGGGAAACCTATTTGCCTTAATACTGTTTTTTTTTTCCTTGACCAATGCTATCCCTGATTATAACTGGGCAGAAACGCAGAAGGATGACTCTGTGATTGCCCCAGTCAGAGGCAATGCAGTTACAGCGCTGGCCTAGTAGAAGTGAAAGATCACAACGGCTACCAGAAACACAAACAGCTGAACGAATGGTCACGCCTCTTGAGAAATGGCATATTGTATCACAGAATAATGTTCCCCCATGACTCTTCGGTAACCTGGCAGGTCATACTGTCGCGGGCCAGAGCTTGACCAGTGGCAGAAAGGATCCAAGTAGAAGTAGGACATTGGGGTGTCCACAAGACATTCACCTGGTTCAAAAGGCAAGCCATGTGTGCGGGGCTGTTCCAGTTGATTGATCAGATATGTCGGCAACGTGCGGTATGCTCCGTTACCAAGGGGGCTGAGGTCCAGGTGCCTCCCATGAGTTGGAACACGTCTGCCCCATTGGAAGTACTGACAGTTGACTTCCTCACCCTCGACATGTCGGAAAATGGACATCGCCATGTCCTTGTCATGGTGGACCACTTTACCAAGTTTGCAGTAGCTGTACCAACTCGTGACCAGACTGCAAAGACTGCAGCTCAAGCAGTGTGGAAGTACTTCTGTCTCCCTTATGGTTGCCCTCAGAAGATACATTCAGATCAAGGGCCCTGCTTTGAAAGTGAGTTCTTCCAGGACTGGTGTCGCTCCTTAGGTGTCAAGAAGACGCCATATCACCCACAGGTTAACGGAGCCTGCAAGAGGTTTAATCGTACCCTGATACAACTGTTGAGAGGGCTGGCCCGGGAGAAACGAACCAGATGGACCCATTACTTGGCCGAAGTGGTTTGGAAGTATAATCATACTGTGCATTTAGCGACAGCTCATTCTCCTTACCACGTGATGTTTGGTCGTACTCTTGGGGGACCCACAAATCTATGGGGTGTTGTCCCCACTGAAGAACTGGAGTATACTCCAGCAACCTGGATTCAAAAGTGGAGGCGACGCCTGTCAGAAGTCCAACAGTTTGTAAAGGAGCGAACTTGGGTGGAGCAAGAAGAGTCAGGAACGGAGGTCTATGACCTGAAACCGGGAGACAGGGTCTTGATCAGGCGCAAAGGTGCACATCAGCAGGGCAAGCTACAAACTCCATGGGAGGAAGTGCCTGGAGTTGTGCTACAGCAACCAATTCCAGGAGTGCCAGTCTACGACGTCCAGAAGGAAAATACACAAGACAGGCCGAGGCGGCTACACCGCCGGCTCCTCAAACCTATTAGAAATTACGTAGAGGTGCCGGAGAGCTTATCTAGAGAGCCGGAGAAACAGGTTTCCGAGCCACCCGTAGCAACCCCAGCAGAGAATCAGTGGTGGCTACTCCCTGTCCCCTCACTGCTGCCTCCAATGATTGCCCAGCTCGGATTCCTACTCCTGCTGTGGAGCCCTCTGACCCACTGTCCACTGAGATGCCTGAAAGTGAAGATGTACCTTTGCCTGCTCCTGAAGAGGAGCCTGAACCTTAACCCTTGAGATGCTCTCAGAGGCACAACTTTGGGAAACCACCTGAACGCTTTGCACAGGAGGTCTTTGTCTGGTCAGTAAACTTGCCTGGAATCGCAAGTTCAAGCGGGATGGAGTGTAGTGGGATGCCCCTTTGTCCAGATTCTGGTGCAGGTCCCTTTAACTCAACTCCCCACAATCCTTTGAGCTCCTGGACACGCCCGGGGGATATAAAAGTCAGCTCCACCCAGCTTCCTGTGATCAGAGAGATCCTGCCTGATGGGACAGCAGTGACTGGGCAAGTGAGCTGTTCCCAGGTGCTGGGTCCTCCCCTGTTAAGTCTGGTGTGTGGGCCACCAGCAGTGAGCACAAGAGCACGCATCATCTTTCCAAGCCCCAGTCACTGGAGAGGACTCTGTTACAGTCCATTGGTGGAAGCTGTCCATGAAGTGAGTTGGCCCTATCTCCAGCCACCAGAACCCCCTGACCGAAGCAAGTAGAAAGCAGTGCCAGCGTGAAGTTTGGGTCAGCAGGAGGTCCACTCAGTTCACAGTTCTGTTGATCGAACGATACTATTTTGGACATGTGAGATTCTTTAGTTCTCTATCCTATCTGTAGATTGGACTCAGAGCACGCTGCTGCCACCTTGTGGACATTAGTTGAACGGCAGTATAATTGTTATATCCTCTTTCTTTACGGTTCAGATTAATGTTCTGTACTGTATACCCAGTTTTGCACGATTTCCGGTACAATTTATGTTGAAGTTCACTGTTAAGTAAAGTAGAGATTGCACATCACCACTAGGGATGAGCTTCGAGTTCGAGTCGAACTCATGTTCGACTCGAACATTGGCTGTTCGCAAGTTCACCGAACAGCGAACAATTTGGGGTGTTCGCGGCAAATTCGAATGCCACGGAACACCCTTTAAAAGTCTATGGGAGAAATCAAAAGTGCTAATTTTAAGGGCTTATATGCAAGTTATTGTCATAAAAAGTGTTTGGGGACTTGGGTCCTGCCCCAGGGGACATGGATCAATGCAAAAAAAAGTTTTAAAAACGGCCGTTTTTTCAGGAGCAGTGATTTTAATAATGCTTAAAGTCAAACAATAAAAGTGTAACATCCCTTTAAATTTCGTAGCTGGGGGGTGTCTATAGTATGCCTGTAAAGGGGCGCATGTTTACTGTATTTAGAACAGTCTGACAGCAAAATGACATTTGGAAGGAAAAAACACATTTAAAACTACCCGGGCTATTGCATTGCTGACAATACACATAGAAGTTCATTGATAAAAACGGCATGGGAATTCCCCACAGGGCAACCCCGAACCAAAATTTTAAAAAAAAATGACGTGGGGTTCCCCCTAAATTCCATACCAGACCCTTCAGGTCTGGTATGGATTTTAAGGGGAACCCCGCACCAAAAAAACGGCGTGGGGTCCCCCCAAAAATCCATACCAGACCCTTATCCGAGCACGCAACCTGGCAGGCCGCAGGAAAAGAGGGGGGGACAAGAGTGCGGCCCCCCCCTCCTGAACCATACCAGGCCACATGCCCTCAACATTGGGAGGGTGCTTTGGGGTAGCCCCCCAAAACACCTTGTCCCCATGTTGATGAGGACAAGGGCTTCATCCCCACAACCCTGGCCGGTGGTTGTGGGGGTCTGTGGGCGGGGGCTTATCGGAATCTGGAAGCCCCCTTTAACAAGGGGACCCCCAGATCCCGCCCCCCCTGTGAAATGGTAAGGGGGTACTTACCCCTACCATTTCACTTAAAAACTGTCAAAAATGTTAAAAATGACAAGAGACAGTTTTTGACGAATCCTTTATTTAACCACTTGACCCCCTGGACCATTATGCTGCCTAAGGACCAGAGGTATTTTTCCAATTTGACACTGCGTCGCTTTAACTGCTAATTGCGCGGTCATGCAATGCTGTACCCAAACGAAATTTGTGTCCTTTTCTTCCCACAAATAGAGCTTTCTTTTGATGGTATTTGATCACCTCTGCAGTTTTTATTTTTTGCGCTATAAACGGAAAAAGACCGAAAATTTTGAAAAAAAATGATATTTTCTACTTTTTGTTATAAAAAAAATCCAATAAACTCAATTTTAGTCATACATTTAGGCCAAAATGTATTCGGCCACATGTCTTTGGTAAAAAAAATGTCAATAAGCGTATATTTATTGGTTTGCGCAAAAGTTATAGCGTCTACAAGCTAGGGTACATTTTCTGGAATTTACACAGCTTTTAGTTTATGACTGCCTATGTCATTTCTTGAGGTGCTAAAATGGCAGGGCAGTACAAACCCCCCCCAAATGACCCCATTTTGGAAAGTAGACACCCCAAGGAAATTGCTGAGAGGCATGTTGAACCCATTGAATATTTATTTTTTTTGTCCCAAGTGATTGAATAATGACAAAAAAAAAAAAATATTTACAAAAAGTTGTCACTAAATGATATATTGCTCACACAGGCCATGGGCCTATGTGGAATTGCACCCGAAAATACATTCTCCTGAGTACGGGGATACCACATGTGTGGGACTTTTTGGGAGCCTAGCCACGTACGGGACCCCGAAAACCAATCACCGCCTTTAGGATTTCTAAGGGTGTAAATTTTTGATTTCACTCTTCACTGCCTATCACAGTTTCGGAGGCCATGGAATGCCCAGGTGGCACAAACCCCTCCCCCAATGACCCCATTTTGGAAAGTAGACACCCCAAGCTATTTGCTGAGAGGCATATTGAGTCCATGGAATATTTTATATTTTGACACAAGTTGCGGGAAAGTGACACTTTTTTTTTTTGCACAAAGTTGTCACTAAATGATATATTGCTCACACAGGCCATGGGCATATGTGGAATTGCACCCCAAAATACATTTAGCTGCTTCTCCTGAGTATGGGGATACCACATGTGTGGGACTTTTTGGGAGCCTAGCCGCGTACGGGGCCCCGAAAACCAATCACCGCCTTCAGCGTTTTTAAGGGCGTGAATTTTTGATTTTACTCTTCACTGCCTATCACCGTTTCGGAGGCCATGGAATGCCCAGGTGGCACAAAACCCCCCCAAATGACCCCATTTTGGAAAGTAGACACCCCAAGCTATTTGCTGAGAGGCATGGTGAGTATTTTGCAGCTCTCATTTGTTTTTGAAAATGAAGAAAGACAAGAAAAAACATTTTTTTTTTCTTTTTTCAAATTTCAAAACTTTGTGACAAAAAGTGAGGTCTGCAAAATACTCACTATACCTCTCAGCAAATAGCTTGGGGTGTCTACTTTCCAAAATGGGGTCCTTTGGGGGGGTTTGTGCCACCTGGGCATTCCATGGCCTCCGAAACTGTGATAGGCAGTGAAGAGTGAAATCAAAAATTCACGCCCTTAGAAAGCCTGAAGGCGGTGCTTGGATTTCGGGGTCCCGTACGCGGGTAGGCTCCCAAAAAGTCTCACACATGTGGTATGTCCCGTACTCAGGAGAAGCAGCAGAATGTATTTTGGGGTGTAATTTCACATATTCCCATGGCATGTTTGAGCAATATATCATTTAGTGACAACTTTGTGCAAAAAAAAAAAAAAAAATTGTCTCTTTCCCGCAACTTGTGTCGCAATATAAAATATTCCATGGACTTGACATGCCTCTCAGCAAATAGCTTGGGGTGTCTACTTTCCAAAATGGGGTCATTTGGGGGGGTTTTAAACTGTCCTGGCATTTTATGCACAACATTTAGAAGCTTATGTTACACATCACCCACTCTTCTAACCACTTGAAGACAAAGCCCTTTCTGACACTTATTGTTTACATGAAAAAGTTATTTTTTTTTTGCAAGAAAATTACTTTGAACCCCCAAAACATTATATATTTTTTTAAAGCAAATGCCCTACAGATTAAAATGGTGGGTGTTTCATTTTTTTTTTTCACACAGTATTTGCGCAGCGATTTTTCAAACGCATTTTTTGGGGAAAAAACACACTTTTTAAAATTTTAATGCACTAAAACACACTATATTGCCCAAATGTTTGATGAAATAAAAAAGATGATCTTAGGCCGAGTACATGGATACCAAACATGACATGCTTTACAATTGCGCACAAACGTGCAGTGGCAACAAAATAAATACATTTTTAAAAGCCTTTAAAAGCCTTTACAGGTTACCACTTTAGATTTGCAGAGGAGGTCTACTGCTAAAATTACTGCCCTCCATCTGACCTTCGCGGTGATACCTCACATCCATGGTGCAATTGCTGTTTACGTTTGACGACAGACCGCCGCTTGCGTTCGCCTTAGCGCAAGAGCAGGGGGCGACAGGGGTGCTTTTTTTTTTTTTTCTTTATTATTTTTTTGCTTTTTTATCTTATTTTTAAACTGTTCCTTTCATTTTTTTTTAATCATTTTTATTGTTATCTCGGGGAATGTAAATATCCCCTATGATAGCAATAGGTAGTGACAGGTACTCTTTTTTGAAAAAATTGGGGTCTATTAGACCCTAGATCTCTCTTCTGCCCTCAAAGCATCTGACCACACCAAGATCGGTGTGATAAAATGCTTCCCCAATTTCCCAATGGCGCTATTTACATCCGGCGAAATCTAAGTCATAAAATGCTCGTAGCTTCCGGTTTCTTAGGCCATAGAGATGTTTGGAGCCACTCTTGTCTCTGATCAGCTCTATGGTCAGCTGGCTGAATCACCGGCTGCATTCTCAGGTTCCCTGTTGAGACAGGAGAGCCAGAGAAAAACAAGGAAGACGGTGGGGGGGGCATTCCCCCCCACGGCTTGTAAAGGCAGTCTAGAGGCTAATTAGCCGCTAGGATTGCTTTTACATGAAAGCCGACCGCCAGCTGAAAAGAATGATACTAAGATGATACCTAAACCTGCAGGCATCATTCTGGTATAACCACTCAAAGTCGTGAATGGCGTACCTGAAGACAAAAAAATGGTTAACAATAAAGCACAGTAAACAGTAAAGTATAAATAATTACATACCTGAAAAACAAACATGATAAAACATAATAACAATAAAACATTGCAGAATAGAATACAGTAAAAAAGAGCAGAACAATAGAGAGAGAGAATAGAGAGAGAGAGAGAGAGAAAACAATAAAACGACAACTATTTTTTTTTAATTTTATATATATTTTTTTTTTTTTTACACTTTTTTTGTAACTAACTTTTATAACTGTAACCGGTTCCAGGTTCGGGTCTCTCAAAATGCGATGGCATCTTGGGAGACCCTGTGAAAGCGTGCCTAGTCTGTGCAATGCTGTACCCTACGCTAATACGCAACTAGTGCATGGTAGCGTTCAAAACATTCACCAATGCAAAGACCAGGATTGTCAGGACAGGAGGGACAATAATAGCGGGTGTCACGCCTATATCCACGCTTGCTGCAGACACGACATCTTTTTTGGGGGGGTTCGTTGGGTAGGGGTACTCGGGAGGACATAAAAATGCCTCTCATGCAGCCGACTGCATTTGGTTGGGGATGTAAATGGGGAAAGTACGGGCGCTGCAGAAGCGGTGGGTTCCCAATTAGGATTGGCGAATGCAGCAGGAAGGGCATTATGGGCACGATGGGCCTGTGTTTGTCTTTTTGGTGGCAGCGGGACACTACTTGTGCTTGCCACCTCACCAGCTTGAACTGCACTTATGGGACTCGCCACGTCACCAAGTGTTACTGCAGTGCTGGTTTGACTACGACCGGGGTGTACTAGGCCACTGGTGCTTGCCAGTTCACCAAAACGCTACCAAAAAATCTGTTAGCGATCGCAGGGATCAGGCCTGACTCTGCGAACGCTGCAGTTATGCGTTTAGTGTTTTGTAAGTGTCAGTGATCGATCGATACTGCACTTGGGTGGGCTGGGCTGGGCCGGGCGGAGGGGCAAAACGCAGGTGCTAGCAGGTATCTGGGCTGATCCCGCTAACACTGCGTTTTTGAGAACCCTAAACTGCTGGGGACGCTAGTATAGATCTGATCAGATCAGATATTGATTCGATCAGATACTATACCACTAAGGGAGGTGTACGGTGCGTGCGTGGGTGTTAGCGGTACTGGCGCTAACCTGACGCTGCCTGGGGCCGGTGCTTGCTAGTTCACCAAAATGCTACCAAAAAAACTGTTAGCGATCGCAGGGATCAGGCCTGACTCTGCGAACGCTGCAGTTATGCGTTTAGTGCCTTGTAAGTGACAGTGATCGATCGATACTGCACTTGGGTGGGCTGGGCTGGGCCGGGCGGAGGGGCAAAACGCAGGTGCTAGCAGGTATCTGGGCTGATCCCGCTAACACTGCGTTTTTGGGAACCCTAAACTGCTGGGGACGCTAAGATAGATCTGATCGGACCAGATATTGATCCGTTCAGATACTATACCACTAAGGGAGGTGTATGGTACGTGCGTGGGTGTTAGCGCTACTGGCGCTAACCTGACGCTGCCTGGGGCTGGTGCTTGCCAGTTCACCAAAGTGCTACCAAAAAAACTGTTAGCGATCGCAGGGATCAGGCCTGACTCTGCGAACGCTGCAGTTATGCGTTTAGTGCCTTGTAAGTGACAGTGATCGATCGATACTGCACTTGGGCTGGGCCGGGCGGAAGGACAAAACGCAGGTGCTAGCAGGTATCTGGGCTGATCCCGCTAACACTGCGTTTTTGGGAACCCTAAACTGCTGGGGACGCTAGTATAGATCTGATCGGATCAGATATTGATCCGTTCAAATACTATACCACTAAGGGAGGCGTATGCCGCGTGCGTGGGTGTTAGCGGTACTGGCGCTAATCTGACGCTGCCTGGGGCGACGCATATCACCGCCGGGCGATCGGGGGGCTAAACCTTTATTCGGTAATAAACGGCGGGTTCCCTGACACTATAAAAAATAAACGAACTAACCAGCGTCACCCGTAACGGTTATACGGTGATCAGTGGTGAAAGGGTTAACTAGGGGGCAATCAAGGGGTTAAAACATTTATTAGGTAGTATATGGGGGTCCCTGTCGCTATAAAACGCTGACGGCGAACCTAAATATTTACCTCACTAACTAGCGTCACCAGCGACACTAATACAGCGATCAGAAAAATGATCGCTTAGTGACACTGGTGACAGGGGGTGATCAAGGGGTTAAAACTTTATTAGGGGGGGTTAGGGGGGTATCCTAGACCTAAAGGGGGCTAATATTCACTGTCCCAACACTGTAACTGTCACAAACTGACACCAATGCAGTAATCAGAAAAAAAACAAAAACTGCTGGTGTCAGTTTGTGACAGGGGGGGGTGATTGGGGGGGGATCGGGGGGCGATCGGGGGGGGGGATCGGGGTGTTTTGTGTGCCTGGCATGTTCTACTGTGTGTGTGTAGTGTTGTGCACTCACAGTGAAGTCTTCTCTCCTCGGCGCTGCAACGGAATACCGAGCCGAGGAGAGATGACATCATTTTCTTTGCTGCTGTTTAGCATACAGCAGCAAAGGAAGTGATCTGATTGGCCGGCGGCGATCGCGAGGGGGGAGCCACGAACGGATGGCCTCCCCCTCACCTCCGATCGCCGGGGGACAAAACAGGACTGCCTCGGGCACCGGGGGGGTCCGATCGGACCCCCCACCCGTGGGAGGCAAATCACGTACATGTACGTGATTTTGCCTGCCCGTGCCGCCTTGCCGACGTACATCGGCGTGAGGCGGTCCTTAAGTGGTTAAATGCTTCTTCTTTCTTCTATCTTCCTTCATCTTCTGGTTCTTCTGGTTCTTCCTCCGGCGTTCTCGTCCAGCATCTCCTCCGCGGCGTCTTCTATCTTCTTCTCCTCGGGCCGCTCCGCACCCATGGCATGGAGGGAGGCTCCCGCTCTTCTCTTCATCTTCTTCTTCTTCTCTTCTTCCTTCTTCTCTTCTTCATTTTCTTCTCCGGGCTGCTCCGCACCCATGCTGGCATGGAGGGAGGCTCCCGCTGTGTGACGGCGTCTCTTCGTCTGACGGTTCTTAAATAACAGGGGACGGGGCCAACCGGTGACCCCTCCCCCCTCTGACGCACGGTGACTTAACGGGACTTCCCTGTGATGTCACAGGGAATGCCACAGGGAAGTCCCGTCATGTCCCGTGCGTTAGAGGGGGGCGGGGTCACCGGGTGGCCCCGCCCCCCATTATTTAAGAACCGTCAGACGAAGAGACGCCGTCACACAGCGGGAGCCTCCCTCCATGCCAGCATGGGTGCGGAGCGGCCCGGAAAAGAAAATGAAGAAGAGAAGAAGAGAAGAAGGAAGAAGAGAAGAAGAAGAAGATGAAGAGAAGAGCGGGAGCCTCCCTCCATGCCATGGGTGCGGAGCGGCCCGAGAAAAAGAAGATAGAAGACGCCGTGGAGGAGATGCTGGACGAGAACGTCGGAGGAAGAACCAGAAGAACCAGAAGATGAAGGAAGATAGAAGAAAGAAGAAGCATTTAAATAAAGGAATTGTCAAAAACCTGTCTCTTGTCATTTTTAACATTTTTGACAGTTTTTTAGTGAAATGGTAGGGGTAAGTACCCCCTTACCATTTCACACAGGGGGGGGCGGGATCTGGGGGTCCCCTTGTTAAAGGGGGCTTCCAGATTCCGATAAGCCCCCCGCCCGCAGACCCCCACAACCACCGGTCAGGGTTGTGGGGATGAGGCCCTTGTCCTCATCAACATGGGGACAAGGTGTTTTGGGGGGCTACCCCAAAGCACCCTTCCAATGTTGGGGGCATGTGGCCTGGTACAGTTCAGGGGGGGGACGCACTCTCGTCCCCCCCTCTTTTCCTGTGGCCTGCCAGGTTGCGTGCCCAGATAAGGGTCTGGTATGGATTTTTGGGGGGACCCCAGCCGTTTTTTTTTTGGGCGCGGGGTTCCCCTTAAAATCCATACCGGACCTGAAGGGTCTGGTATGGAATTTAGGGGGAACCCCACGTCATTTTTTTATTTTTTATTTTGCACGGGGTTCCCCTTAATATCCATACCAGACCTGAAGGGCCTTGTATGGAATTTAGGGGGACTCCCACGTCATTTTTTTTTTAAAATTTTGGTTCGGGGTTGCCCTGTGGGGAATTCCCATGCCGTTTTTATCAATGAACTTCTATGTGTATTGTCGGCAATGCAATAGCCGCGGGTAGTTTTAAATGTGTTATTTCCTTCCAAATGTCATTTTGCTGTCAGACTGTTCTAAACACGGGAAACATGCGCCCCTTTGCAGGCATACTATAGACACCCCCCAGCTACGAAATTTAAAGGGATATTACACTTTTATTGTTTGACTTTAAGCATTATTAAAATCACTGCTCCTGAAAAAACTGCCATTTTTAAAACTTTTTTTTGCATTTATCCATGTCCCCTGGGGCAGGACCCAGGTCCCCGAACACTTTTTATGACAATAACTTGCATATAAGCCTTTAAAATTAGCACTTTTGATTATTCATGTTCATGTCCCATAGACTTTAACGGTGTTCGCGTGTTCGAACAAACTTTTTTCCTGTTCGCATGTTCTGGTGCGAACCGAACAGGGGGGTGTTCGGCTCATCCCTAATCACCACTGGTCTGATTATTTGGCTGTGACCTTTACACTACAGTTCCACTTAGCATCAAACACAGGGATAGAGTCATGTAAGGTATGAAAGATTTTTTCGGCTATCATTATGTGATCTATACTTGCGATAACCTGAGCGAAAGTAACCGAGGCTGGCTTCCAATGCAATGCAATGGCCCACTGCATTGCAATACAGACTGAATGTATCAATTTCATAAGGCGTTTGGGAGTATTTGGGAGGCTTTGAAATAAAAGACAGTGCTGATAGGACAGGGTCGCGGATCCACCCGCCAATTTGTCAATCAATTCCAGGACCTCTTTCTAAGTAGGTTGTAATTTCTCACAGTCCCAGAATAGGTGCAGAAAGGAGCCCTGATGGGCACAGCCCCTAAAGCAAGAGGGGGAGGTCCGTGGATACATTTTGCTCAGGCGCAGGGGGGTGTAATACCAATGTGTCACAAGTTTTATAGCCGTCTCCCTGACAGACAAAGACTTCGTACATTTGCACATGTTTTGCCAACCTTACACCCAGTCCATGTCCCCCTCATCCAGGTGAAGATCCTGCTCCCATTGGGATCTATATTTCAAAGTTGGCTTCTCGTCTACTGATTCTAACATTTTATAAACCCCCGAAATGAGACCTTTTTGACAAGGGGATGTTTGGCATAAAACCTCAAAGAATGTAGTAGATTCAGATGTGGGTCCAGGGGCGGATCCAGGGGGGGGGCAACAGGGCAATTGCCCCCCCCCCGAAATAGTAGCACTGACATGTCTTGATGCCAGTGCCAATGCCGCTGCCTCTACCCGAGTCTCTCTCTCACATCAGCCGATCAGCAGCGCAGAGAGAGAGACTCGCACTGACATGGCAGGATACCAGGAGGAGGAGGAGGTGGGTGGAGCCTCTTCCCTGCACTCGTTGCTAACGCCAGGGCCGCCTGGCGTCTAGCAACGAGTGACGTCAGCGAGTCACGTCGGACTCGCCTTGACTGTGACAGGTTAGACGAAGCTGTTGGCTAAACAGTCATGTAAGTGCAAGTGCAGGTACGGCGCTCGTACAATCACACTGAGAGGGGGGCTGGACGGGAAGCTGCTGGTTAGACGAAGCTGTTGGCTAAACAGTCATGTAAGTGCAAGTGCAGGTACGGCGCTCGTACAATCACACTGAGAGGGGGGCTGGACAGGAAGCTGCTGGGTGGCTCGGCAGGGAGGAGGATGGACTGGCCAATTAGTGGGTGGCGGAGCAGAGAGATGACATCATCTCTCACCGCCCGGCGCCCGCCCTGCATTCTGGCAGTTCTGCCCTCACTCACTGTGCAGGCAGCAGAGAGATTACATCATCTCTCTGCTGCCTGACTCAGACTGGGACGCAGGAATTGACAATCCCCATTCCCCACCTTAGCAGGAAAGTAACTATCTGCAACTTGTGGCAGGTGATGTGGCAAGTGGACAATCTGCAATGTGTGGCAAGTGAACAATCCGCAATGTGTGACAGGTGACATGGCAAGTGACAATCCACAACTTGTGGCAGGTGACGTGGCAAGTGGACAATCAGCAATGTGTGGCAGGTGATAGTGGACAATTTGCAACACATGGCAAGTGACAATCCGCAGCTTGTGGCAGGTGACGTGGCAAGTGGACAATCCGCAACTTGTGGCAGGTGACGTGGCAGGTGAACAATCCGCAATGTGTGACAGGTGACATGGCAAGTGACAATCCACAACTTGTGGCAGGTGACGTGGCAAGTGGAGAATCAGCAATGTGTGGCAGGTGATAGTGGACAAATTGCAACGTGTGGCAGGTGACGTGGCAAGTGATAATCTGGCAAGTGATAATCTGCATCTGGTGGCAGGCGATGTGGCAAGTGACACACTCGGGGCTCCCACTGATTCTGCATTATGGTGAGTTGAACTATTTCATTTTCTATAACAATGTAATAATAGAAGTAATGTGTTTCAAACATCCTGACACTATAATAACCATAGTGCCGTGATGATTGAAGCTCCGAAATTTCCCTGATAAATTGCCCCCCAAAAAACATATTTTCTGGCAGTGCCCCTCCCGACACTAGACTATGGATCCGCCCCTGTGTGGGTCCAGCATAATGCTGTTGAAAAAAATGACGGATTTGTAGGAAATGGTAGTATTCCCCCTCTGGCATATGATAATGAGTTTTTAAATATGAAAATGTGGCAAATTTCGAGCTCAGCAAAAAGTCCTCCAGCGTGGTCAAGTCACGTTCAACCCAAGCGAATCTGGAGTCTCCAAAGAATGAGGTTCCTAGGGATGTTTGTGATATAAGATTATATTTTCCTTTATATTGATCCCACAACTTCATTCCTAGTGTGACTATGAGGTTCTTGGAGCCCAGTCTGGTTTTGAGGGATTAAAGGACCACATAAGTCCAGGGAGATATAAGGGTATGATAGAGTCATGTTCAAACCTGACCCAGGGGACCTTGGAGTTTTTAATGTTCCATTGGGCCTGTTGCGTATATCTACTTGCTAAATAGTAAAGCCATATCTGGGGGACTCCAAGGCCCCCTCTTATTGAGGAGCGATATAAAAAATCTTTTGCAAATCTCTGGGGTTTATTCTGCCAAATAAAGTTATTAAAATGGGCCTGGATGTTAAGAAGATAAGCTTTAGAGAGTCTAATTGGAAGTGATCTAAACAGGTAGAGTAACTTGGGGAGGATAGTCATTTTAAGGACAGTGACCCTACCTAGAAATGAAATATGGAGAGTGGACCAGAGTTTAAGGGTACTTTTCAGTTTGGATATCATCGAGAGATAGTTGGCATTGAAGTGTTTGCAGAAATCTCTGGTTAGATTAATACCCAAATATGGGAGGTAGGACTCAGTATATGTGAAAGAATAGGATTGTCTAAGGTGGTGTATTTCCATGGGTGAAAAACCCACTGGAAGGGCTACTGATTTCGAGACGTTTATTTAAAGTCCGGAGATCTCTGCAAAATGCGATAGAGTCTGGAGCAAATTCAGCAAGGAGATCAAGGGATGGGTGAGGAACATCAGTACATCATTGGCGTACATGCAAAATTTGTAGGTTGAAGAACCTTTCGAATACCCAGAGATGTCAGGGTTGTTCAGTACTGCAATGGCCAGGGGCTTGAGTGCTAGAGCAAAAATAAGAGGGGAAAGTGGGCACCCTTGTCTGGTACCCCTGCCCAAGAAGAAGAAGAACTCCGAGCTGCACCCTGGAATCTTAATACGTGTTTTAGGGTTATGATAAAGGGCCTGGAAGGCTTGTAGAAATTCGCCCTGAAAGCCCATGCGTTGTAGAAGGGTGGATACGTAACCCCATGGCACACTGTCAAACGCCTTTTGCATATCTAGACTAAGCATAAAAAGATAAAATAGATTAGCATCTTGAATTATGTTAGTGGCTAGACGTATGTTATCTGTGATGAGTCTGTGGGAAATGAAGCCCGATTGGTAAGGGGATATAAGGGAAGAGATTATTCCTGTCAATCTGTCTGCTAAAATTCTACTGAATATTTTTAAATCATTGTTTATGATAGATATGGGCCAGTAATTTTGGGAAAGTGTATGGTTTCGGTATCAAGGACATATTAGCTAATAACATCTCTTCTGGGAAGCTACCTCCCTGCAACACCCAGTTGAAAAGCTGGACCAGTCTTGCGGATAAGGAGGTGGAAAATTTTTTGTAATATATAGATGAGAACCCTTTGGGGACTGGAGCAGAGCTTATCATTAGGGCTTTGATCATGTTCAAGACTTCCGACTGTGTGATCGGAGCATTATGTTTCTCCAACTGTGTAGGAGAAATAGTTGGTATGGGAATAGCCTGAAACCAGGCTTCCATGTCTGGTGTGGGTTTCGACTGCAGAGGCGCCAACAGGTTCGAGTAGAATTGCTCAAATAGTCTGGGAACCTCCAGTGGATGAGAGGTAGTCAGACCAGATCGAGTAGCCAATTCATAGACATGAGGGGGACGGGTAGACTGATTCAACTTTCTTGCAAATAGGGTTGAAGAGGTGTTACTGTGAAGTAAAAATTTGGCTTTGGACCATCTAAGTGCTTTTTCTACCTTGGCAGATAGGATGGAGTCTAATTCTAGGGGTTTCTGGCTAATAGAGAGCCTAGTGGACTCTAAGTTAAATGAGTTTGTAATTTTATATAGACGATCAAACTTAGTTGTGAGATCTAGTATTCTCTGTCTGTTGATCTTGTTACGGGCCAAATGACATGCTGTTTTAAATGTATGCTAATTATCATTGTAATAATGAATTCTCTTATACTTTATACATGTTTGGGGTGTGACTCTTCAAAAGTCATGTGGGCTCTAGATAGGTGTTGTACAAATATTAATTGGGACTGAAACACTACCTCTCTTTTACCCATCTCATACCAGCTCCTTTCTTTTGATGTACAGTTAATTGGTAGTGGTAGGATGGTGTTTTTTATGTCTTTCGTTACAGTTTTTTAGCATGACAGCTGTCCATCCTGCTCCGGATGGATTCAAGAATTCCTGCGGGCAGAGGGCCTCCCTTAACGGGGGAAGGGGGGTGCTTTGGCTCATTATGTACAGTGTTGCTGTTGTTGTGCTAGCTACAGGGACCTGTAGTCAGGATTGTGTATAGTGTGATGTACATAAATGTGTATACAAACAAAATATCTTTATTTTTCTACTGATATGTATTTGTAATATAACCCTGTCCCAGTTTGTTCCCTTTCCCCCACACAAAACTTTATTTATATGGGATGTCCTTGCTTCTGGGCCCAAGAGCCATTTTTCTAAATTCCCCCAGCCAAGGGACTGACTAGACATTAGGGGGGAGGGGGGAGTGTACATTTTTGTTTATTAAAAATCTTACAAATATAATAAAAACATGTTTACATATATACAAAATAAATACAAATATATATATATATATATATATATATATATATATATATATATATATATATATATATATATATAAACAAAAATAGCTTACATCAGCATAGAAACAGAAAAAAAAAATGTTTTTCCAGAAAAAAACAAAGAAAGCTAAATATACCAACCAAGACACATTTTCATATTATTATTATCACAATTCAACTAAACAAAGTCCTAACCTCCAACTAAACACACCCTCAGGCTAAGAAACAATTAAACATTTATCCTATGTTGAACCTCTCTTTTATTCGCTTGTAACATGTCCCGGACTAGGACTGCTCTACCGTGTTGGGAGACCTTTCCCCTTCTGGACCTGTTCCTCCCTCTTCTCTGCCTGACCCTTTGAGCGCGCATATTCTATAGTCGGCACTCACTGGCAACGCACCTTCTAAGATCCTAGACACGCTCGCACTCATGCTTCTCTCTTTCACCCCTCTTCTATTTTCTTCCATCTGCTACAACTGCTAGCGATATTGTCTCTCATCTCCATCCACATTGTACGATGGGCTCACTTCTTGATTGCTATATCAGCGACAATTGTTTATTCCTTTACAATTGTTAATTTATTATGGTCACAGACAATCACATTCATAATCTATCTAGGTGAACCCCAGCCTCTACTCATCCCTGACTAAACTGTTTTTGTCGGATGTTACTTAATCCATATGCACTATGTGAGACGATTCTCTTTTGCTTATGTACGTACTTCCCTTTCTTTTTTTAAATTCAATAAAATTCTTTGACAAGAAACATTTAACCCATGCATGCAGCCTTTTTTCAAAAATCCAATTTTATATAAAAATCTAGGGGAGGTGAGTGGGGGGGAGTGTAGAACCCTCTAGTGCTAGAAGTGTGAATATTTTTTTTTCTAGCACAGGTAAATATATGCAGGCTTGGCTGGCAGCTAAGCATGTCTGTTTTGTCCTGGGTCAGGCAGAAATCCAGGGAGAGCTAGATGACTCACAGGCAGCATCACTGAGACCTCCCCCCTACTTCTGCAATGTTCTGGTACCTTCTAGAAGAATGGGTGGGGAGGAGAGGTGGAGTTGCCTGGAGTATTCTGAGGGCCCTGATCAATCCCCAACTTGGATTGGCAGGCCCCCTCAAATACTCAGGGTCAGCCCAGCTGGGGAAGAGTTGTGTTCGGGTGGAAGCTGGATATGGAGTGTTAGGCTGTCGTGGCCTTTGAGGGAGCTTCCCTGCCTGGGGGGGGGTGACTTTGGGCCTGGGCTCATGTGCGAATGGGGCTTTCCTAAAACCATGGAGGTGTCCTGGCCAGGAGGTACTCGGAGCAAAGAAGACTGGGAAAGAACACTGCCGCAGTTCTTCAGGAGAACAAGGAACAGCCAAGAGGGCTGGTGAGTGACACACAGTCAGGAGGACTGGGAGGCACTCCTGAGAGGACTGGGATGAAGTGATCTGGGATGGGTGCAGAGCCAGTCAGGAGGACTGTGGTGGCATGGGCAGTGGAAAGAGGCAGCTGCAGCCAGGAGGGCTGGCAGGGCCTGAAGAGGTGGTACTGGGAGCAGTAGCTACATGTAGGACAGCTAGCACTAGAACTACTACCATTCTTCTGCTACACCATAGGGGCCCGCGGTCCCTGCCTAAACCAGTGTCAGGCCTTAACCACAGTGCTAGTTGGTCCTGGGAGTGATAGACTGCAAGCAAGTGTATGTGCTGGAGGAGAAGAAAAGAAGTTGTATATACAAGTGGTCTATATAGTTTCAGTCCCTAAATTCCTTATCTTCAATCAAGTGGGCATCCCATATGCACAATATCCTCATCCAAGTTCTATTCTCCTTATAAAACAAAACAAAGTAGAAGGGCTGTTTCTTGACTGAAGTGTGTCTGGAAATTCCTGTGCCTGGTTTTGCAGGGTGGGAGATGAACCACATTCACCAGCGGCCCCTACGAAGGTAGTGCTTCACTAGTGTTAACGGGAGTAGGCGCGTGTACTCTGGGTATTCACCATCATGCTCGCTTTTGACTATACTACCAACTTTCAACCAAAGTCTTCACTGATTAAGATACTGTATGCTTCAGACTTTTTAAAACACTTGGGTACTCCAAAAAAGGAATAAATACTGCACCAATAAGTTACTACTATTGAGTTAACAAGACTGAATCATGCATCAATCTCCATATCTGTGTCTTGCTTTTCTACATGTCCCAAGCCCCTGCCATCTCCAGCACCCTCTTCATGTCCCACACCCAGACGTTTCTCAGGTCTCCTTCACCATGTCCCGCAATCCCCCATGTCCCATATCCTTCCCATCATATTCCACACCCAGCCATGTCCCAGGTCTCCTTCCCCATGTCCTATACCCCCTTCATGTCCCACAGCCACCCTTAATGTTCCCACACCCAGCCATGTTTCAGGTTTTCTTCACCATGTCCAAAATCCCCCCCTGTGTCCCGCATCCCATCCCTCAACCATGTCCCAGGTATACTTCACCATGTCCCACATCACCATCCCGGCATCATATCAAATATCAAGAAATGTTTGAGATCTCCTTCACCATGTCCCACATCCCCCCCCAAAAAAATCTTGCAACCAGCCATGTCCCCCCACCTTGTCCTCCATCCCCTCCTGTGCCCAGCTATGTCTCAGGTCTCCTCTATGTCCCACAACCCCCATGTTTTTAACTTGACATGTACCACATCCCCCTCCCCACCATGTCCTGCACCCAGTCATCTCCCAAATACTCCCATTATGTCCTGCACCCAACTATGTCCCACCACCCCAGCCATGTCCCTCCAGGGGTTCAGGGCTGGATTAGCATCATGGGCCTGGTGCTGAGGATTTTAGTGGGCCTTTTTGTGAAAATAACATTCACTTCCACTTCTGTGCAGGGTAGGCTCAGGCTGTTGTTCCTTCCCCTCCCGCCCCCTTCAAACTCTGAAAGAGGTCTCTGGGAGCACTGGAAATCTCTATGAAGGCAGAGACTATTCCCACAGAGATTGTCAGTGCTCCACTGCTCTCAGAGACTGCCTGATAGAGGCTGTAGGCAGGGCCACTGATAGAGGGGGACCACCAGTCTGAAAGCTGCTCTTCTCCCCTCTCCCTGCTGCCAGCTTTTATCTGCTAACAAAGAGATGGTCATCCCTCAGTAATCCCCCTCCCTGTGCAGGCCCCCCTCCTCTCAGCACTGGCTCTAAGGTTAGCTCTGCTCCTGAGTTTATCTCTCTAACTTAACTTTGTTTCTCTCCCATTGTCCCTCTGAGACAAGAAGCTCTGTCTTCAGGTTCAAGCAGGAATGAATCTTTATTCAAACACATGTTATACAGTTCCCACTTCGAAATCCCCCCCCCTCCCCCAACCCTTGGAAAACACGGCGGGTTAAACTGTCCAATAACAATGGACACACAGGCCAGGTGTGCTTAACTTCTCATCAGTAAACAGGGGGGGTGCTGGAGGAATCCCCCCTCCCTCTTTCCTCACAGAAAGACCATATTAGTTGAGGCAGACAGCCACAATAGACAATAGAATACAGTCACACCCCAACCATCACAGCAAAGAGTCCACAACAGGATGAGACAGCACACTTCACACACACACACACACATATACAGCAGCGAGTCGGACCAGCACAGATCATAGTGGGGTTCTCATTCATCCTGTGCCCCTATTAGGGACTCCCGTCACAGGGGCTTAAGTGGGATTTTGAAATGAAATGGAGCGTTAATAACCAGGAGATGTGCCTTTGACTGCTTGGGGACTGCTAGTGGTTGCAAGTGTTTTTTTTTTGTTTTTGTTTTTTTCTCCTTATTTGATAAGTTTGCTATCAGTTTTTAAAAATACTTTTTTCACTCCTTTTTCTGACACTTTTTAAACAGCACATTTTTTTCCTCAGTCTGCTATTTAAGGGGAGTGGTTAATTGTTCACAGGTGTATATAAGTGTCTATACAAGTCCCTTGGTGGCTCACTTATAGCTCCCAACTGTCCCTGATTTTGAGGGACTGTCCCTGATTTAGAGCAATGCCCCTCTGTCCCTTATTCCTCCTCCATTGTCCCTCATTTTGGTCTGATCTATATAGATGTATATAAAATGCATGTTTTATCTATCAAAAAGTGTATTCCAGCCCTAAACCTTTCATCTGATTTCTAAATGGTTGCATTTGTAATCTCCAAAAGCCAATATAAAGGAATAGTAGTGGTAAAAAAAGCACTTGTGGGTTTAACCAATCTTGTTTTTTTTGTACAAGTCTCCATTAAGGGGGCGTGGCAAGGGGCATGTCCTATGCCTGCATACTTTTGCTGATAGGAGTCCCTCATTCCCATCTCAAAAAGTTGGGAGGTATGGGCTCACTGTTGAGGCTGGCTTGCATCTGGAATTTGAAATGGAGAGTTAATACCATGAGTTGTGCCTTTGACTGCTTGGGGACTGCTTGTGGTTGCATTTAATTGAATTTTTTTTTCTCCTTATTTAGCCCCTTCGCGCCCACGCTATAGCCGAAAGACGGCTACAGCGCAGCGCTCAATTACTGGGAGGGCGTCCCTGGACATCCTCCTGTTTACATCCTCCCTGTGCGCCTCCATGGGCGTGCATCGGGGGAAATCTGTGTTGGCCGTGTCCCTTGGACACAGCTAATCACAGATCGTGCTAAATGGTCAATTACAGCAGCAGTTTAGCACTCGATCCGAGTGTCCAATGTGAAATGATCTCATATGTAAATATATGAGATCATCTCATCACTGGCTCTCTCTCTTCTCACACAGAGACCGCGTGTGGGGAGGAAGAGCATCCTGCTGCAGTGTGAGTGAAAAAATAACACATACAGTGCCACACTAACACAACACAGTGCCCACAGTGCCATCTGTCCCCAGTGCCACCTATCCCCAGTGCTACCTATCAGTGCCATCTGACCCTAGTGCCACCTGTCAGCGCCATCTGTCCCCAGTGCCACCTATCAGTGCCAACTGTCCCCAGTGCCACCTATCAGCGCCATCTGTCCCCAGTGCCACCTATCAGCGCCACCTGTCCCCAGTGCCACCTGTCCCCAGTGCCATCTGTGCCCAGTTCCACCTATCAGTGCGATCTGTCCCCAGTGCCACCTGTCTCCAGTGTCACCTGCTTCCAGTGCCACCTGTCAGTGTCACGTACCATCTGTTATCAGTGTCATTAGTGCCATCTGTCATAAATGCCACCTGTCAGTGTCACGTGCCATCTGTTATCAGTGTCATCAGTGCCATGTATCAGTGCCATCTGTCATCAGTGCCACGTTATTAGTGTCATCTGTCATCAGTGCCACATATTAGTGCATCTGTCATCAGTGCCATCTGTCATCAGTGCCACGTATTAGTGCCATCTGTCATCAGTGCCACGTATTAGTGCCATCTGTCATCAGTGCCACGTGTCATCAGTGCCACATATTAGTGCCATCTGTCATCAGTGTCACGTGTCATCAGTGCCACGTATTAGTGCCATCTGTCATCAGTGCCACATCAGTGTCACGTGCCATCAGTGACATGTATCAGTGCCATCTGTTATCAGTGCCACATCAGTGTCACATGTCATTGTGCTGGTGCTCCAGGGCCTTCAAAAGTGTAATAGGTATTCAACAAGTTAGATGTGTAATTTATGCTCCTAGAACACGTGATAGTGCTCCCTGCATGTTGGGCCTCTCTATGTGGCTAGGCTGTGGAAAAGTCACACACATGTGGTATCGTAATACTCAAGAGGAGTAGCAGAATGTATTTTGGGGTGTCATTTGTGGTATACACATGCCATGTGAGAGAAATAACCTATTACAGTGACAATTTTGTGGGGAAAAAAATCTTAATTTTGCAAAGAATTGTGGGAAAAAATCAAAACATCAAAAACCTCACCATGCATCTTATTAAATACCTCTGCTTTCCAAAAAGGGGTCATTTGGGGGGTATTTCTACTTTCCTGGCTTGTTAGGGTCGCAAGAAATGAGATAGGCCACCAGTACATCAGGTGTGATCATTTTTTTATGATTTGCACCACAGCTTGTAGACCAGGGATATGCAATTAGCGGACCTCCAGCTGTTGCAAAACTACAACTCCCATCACGCCTTTGCCTCTCAATGTCATGCTTGTGGCTGTGAGATTCTTGCTATGCCTCATGGGACTTGTAGTTCTGCAACAGCTGGAGGTCTGCTAATTGCATATCACGTTATAGACTCTCTAACTTTCACAAAGACCAAATAATATCCACTAATCTGGGTTATTTTTACCAAAAATATGTAGCAGTATAAATTGTGGGCAAAATTTATGAAGAAAAATTTATAATTTTGAAAATTTTATCACAGAAACAAAAAAAAAAAATGTGTTTTTGTTCAAAATTTTCTGTCTTTTTTCATTTATTGCGCAAAAAATAAAAAACCCAGAGGTGATCAAATACCACCAAAAGAAAGCTCTATTTGTATGAAAAAAAGGACAAAAAATTAGTGTCTATACAAGTCCCTTGGAGCTGGCTCACTTATAGCTCCCAACTGTCCCTGATTTCGAGGGACTGTCCCTGATTTAGAGCAATGTCCCTCTGTCCCTTATTCCTCCTCAATTGTCCCTCATTTTGGTCTGATCTATATAGATGTATATAAAATGCATGTTTTTTCTATCAAAAAGTGTATTCCAGCGCTAAACCTTTCATCTGATTTCTAAATTGCTGCATTTGTAATGTCCAAAAGCCAATATAAAGGAATAGTAGTGGTAAAAAAGCAATTGTGGGTTTAACCAATCTTGTTTTTTTTGTACAAGTCTCCTTTAAGGGGGCATGGCAAGGGGCGTGTCTTATGCCTGCATACTTTTGCTGATAGGTGTCCCTCATTTCCATCTCAAAAAGTTTGGAGGTATGGGCTCACTGTTGAGGCTTGCTTGCATCTGGAATTTGTGAACATAAGTGAAATTTTGAACTGAAGTGGAGAGTTATTAAACCAGGAGTTGTGCCTTTGACTGCTTGGGGACTGCTTGTGGTTGCAAGTGTTTTTTTGTTTTTTTTTCTCCTTATTTAATAAGTTTGCTATCAGTTTTTAAAAGTACTTTTTTTCCCTCCTTTTTCTGACACTTTTTAAACAGCACTTTTTTCCCCTCAGTCTGCTAATTAAGGGGAGTGGTTAATTGTTCACAGGTGTATACAAGTGTCTATACAACTCCCTTGGAGCTGGCTTACAGTTGAGGCTGGCTTGCATCTATAATTTATGAACATAAGTGGAATTTTGAACTGAAGTGGAAAGTTAATAACCAGGAGAAAAAGGAGTTAATACAGGAGTCGTCTAACCTGTAAGTAACATCTTAATCTTCCTATAAGTAATTATATTGTAACTGGGAAATGAATGCTAGCAAGGTTGAAGGTTTTGCTCAGTGCACAGTGTGCCACATGTATGCAGAATTGGTGCAACAGCTCGAGGAAGGATACCGATGTGATAGATGTGAGCGAGTTGCCCTTCTGGAACTCGCATTAGAGAGGATGGATACCGATGTGACAGATGTGAGCGAGTTGCCCTTCTGGAACTCGCATTAGAGATCTGGAGAAGCGAGTTGCAACACTGGGCAGAAATGACAACCTTGAAAGGGGTCCTCTGCACGCTGAGCAGGTGGTCAGTAGGGTTGATGTGGAGGGTGAAGGGGCAAGTCAGGATTATCAAGTAGGAAGATGAGTTAATGTAGTACGAGGGAGTGGTAGGGGCTCACAGAAAAGGAAGGCCAGTCCTGTGTTTGTGCACCAAAACAAATTTGCCAAGTTGAGTGAAGATGTGGAGGTGGCAAACACAGAGGTGGCAGCCCTGGATGTCACTGCTACATCTAACAGCCGGGAGAACAGCCCATCTAGTAGGGGTGGTGAGGGTAGTGCAGGTAGGCCTAGACAGTTGGTGGTAATAGGGGATTCTATAATTAGAAGGACTGATAGAATAATTTATTGCCAGGATCACCTCAACTGAATGGTTTGCTGTCTCCCTGGTGCTAGGGTTCGGCATGTGGTGGACCGGGTTTATAAATTACTGGGAGGGGCTGGGCACGACCCAGCTGTCTTGGTCCATGTTGGAACAATGACAGACTACATGGAAGGTGAAGGTTCCTTAAGAATCAATTTAAAGAAATAGGCTGCAAGTTGAAGGGAAGAACCTCCAAGGTGATATTATCTGAAATATTGCCTGTGCCATGCGCAACACAGGAAAGGCAGGGGGAGATTAGAGACCTGAATGCATGGCTTAAGATCTGGTGCAAGAAGGAAGGGTTTGGGTTTCTAGAGCACTGGGCCAAATTTTCATTGGGGTACAACCTATATGCTAAAGATGGTTTTCACCTGAATGGAAGGGGGTATACTGTGCAGGGCTTTTTCAAGGACTCCACCCCCTTTGCTCTGCCCATCTATACCCCACCTTTACAATGAAGCGTCCATCAAATGCAGCCTACAAGCGCCCGTCAATGCAGCCTCACCAGCGCCCCTCAAATGCACCCTCACCAGCGCCCATCAATGCAGCCTCACCAGCGCCCATCAATGCAGCCTGTCCAGGGCCCATCAAATGCAGCCTCACCAGCGCCAATTAAATGCAGCCTACCAGCACCCATCAATGCAGCCTCACCAGCGCTCATTAATGCAGCCTACTAGCACCCAATAATGCAGCCTACTAGCGCCCATCAATGCAGCCTACCAGTGCCCATCAATAAATGTTTGCTTGCTTCCATTCATTCGGTAGTTGGGACACAGACACAGTCCTCCACCGCCACTGTGCCTCTGATGCTGAGACTTAGTTGCTTGCTGCAGAGAGAAGAGAGTAGGAACACCAGTGGCCAAGCACCCTAGGCAGCAGTGCGCTCTAGGCAGCTACCTAGTTTGCCTAGTGGTAGCCCCGGCCCTGCTACTGTGCTGGGGAAGAGGTTTAGGGGAAGGATGGAGTATTTAAACTAGGATTGAGGGGGGAGGGTGAACTAGAATTTAATCGGGCAGACAGGTCAGTTAGGGGGTCAGACATTAATGGAGGGTGGAATGGGGATAGATGGGGGGGTTATGGCAGGTGACAAGAAGGTTCCCATTAGAGATGAGCCGACCGCCCCCCCCCCCCCCCCCGGTTTGGTTCGCACCACAACCTGCGAACGGACCGAAAATTTGCGCAAACTTTAGAACCCCATTGAAGTCTATGGGACTCAAACGGTCAAAATCAAAAGTGCTAATTTTAAAGGCTAATTTGCATGGTATTGTCTTAAAAAGGGTTTGGGGACCCAGGTCCTGCCCCAGGGGACATGTATCAATGCAAAAAAAAGTTTTAAAAACGGCCGTTTTTTCAGGAGCAGTGATTTTAATGATGATTAAAGTGAAAAAAAAAAAGTGAAATATTCCTTTAACCATTTGCTGCCCACCGTCATATGACGGCGGGACGGTGCAGCTGCTGTTCTGGGCCGCCGTCATATGACGGCGCAGCCTTCCAGGCAACCCAGGGGGCGCGCGAGCGCGCCGCATCGCTCGGGTCCCGGTGCGCGTTCCCAGCGGCCGCGATGTCCGAGCAGGACCGTGGATCTGTGTGTGTAAACACACAGATCCACATCCTGTCAGATGGGAGGAGACCGATGGTATGCTCCTTGTACAGAGGAACACCGATCGGTCTCCTCCCCTTGTGAATCCCCCCCCCACAGTTAGAATCACTCCCTAGCAACACATTAACCCCTACAGCGCCCCCTCTTGGTTAACCCCTTCATTGCCAGTCACATTTATACAGTAATCAATGCATTTTATAGCACGGATCGCTGTATAAATGTGAATGGTCCCAAAAAGTGTCAAAATTGTCCGATGTGTCCGCCGCAATATCGCAGTCACGATAAAAATCGCAGATCGCCGCCATTACTAGAAAAAAAAAAATAATAAAAATGCTATAAATCTATCCCCTTATTTTGTAGACGCTATAACGTTTGCGCAAACCAATAAATATATGCTTATTGCGATATTTTTTACCAAAAATATGTAGAAGAATACGTATCGGCCTAAACTGAGGAAAAAAAAAATTGGATACTTATTATAGCAAAAAGTAAAAAATATTGTGTTTTTTTCAAACTTGTCACTCTTGTTTTGTTTATAGCACAAGAAATAAAAACCGCAGAGGTGATCAAATACCACCAAAAGAAAGCTCTATTAGTGGGGAAAAATGATAAAAATTTTATTTGGGTACAGTGTAGTATGACCGCGCAATTGTTATTCAAAGTGCGACAGCGCTGAAAGCTGAAAATTAGCCTGGGCAGGAAGGGGGTGAAAATGACCAGTATCGTACCTGGGGGGTGTCTATAGTATGCCTGTAAAGTGGCACGTGTTTCCCATGCTTAGAACAGCCCCCCGCACAAAATTACATTTTTGACAAAACTGCTTGCGGCTTTAATGTAATGTCGGGTCCCGGTAATATGGATGAAAATCAGTGAGACAAACGGCATGGGTAACCCCCCCCCAGTCCATTACCAGGCCCTTTGGGTCTTGTATGGATATTAAGGGGAACCCCGCACCCAAATTAAAAAAAGGAAAGGCGTGGGGCCCCCAGGCTCTATATACTCTGAACAGCAGTATAGAGGCGGTGCAAACAAGACAGGGACTGTAGGTTTGTTGTCAAGTAGAATCTGCTTGTAATTTTGAACTGGTACATTTTTAAAGTGTAGCTCCAGCCAAAAAAATTATTTTAAACTTTTTGGAAAACATAGGGAAGGGTTATCACACCTGTGACATTTGTTTTGCTGTCTGTGCGCCTCTTCAGAAGATTTCAACTCCCTTTCTGTCCCAATGACAAATGTTTTTTGACAATTTGGGGTTTTTAGTGAAACAAGGATTGTTGATAAAGCATCAGTGGAGAGGAGACACGTTTTTCCCATATTAACTCTTACAGGAAAGAATTTCCCTTCCTAGGGGTAGATTTCATCTCACTTCCTGTGAAAGTGGAAACTCCTGCGCTGTCGGGGGGGGCCTACGCTAAAAGGACACTGCTGCAACACCTAAGTACTGATCCAAAGCAGGACAAATGAGACAAAAGTGGGGGAAGATGGTAGTTGCGCTATGATGAAGGGGGGGGGCTACAAAGATGACCAAAGTGGCAAAGTGAACTAAAAAAAAAGAAAAAAAAAGAAAAAAAAAAAAGAAACGGGCCAAAGCATGAATGGATCCTACATGCTAAAATAACATGGTAAGGATGATTTACAGTGCAACGTAGCTGATCAACATGACTATAATGTTACAGGCAGAGCCTAATATATAAAGGTAATAGTGAAACAGTGACTGCTTGAATATAGCAAAGCAAAACTGCATATACTAACACAAATAGGATAAATAATGACACAATGCAAAAAAATATATAATGCAAGAAAAATACATGTGGGCTAGTGCCCCATTAGCAAAAACGTGCCAAATCCTGGTGGACTACAAGTTACAAATCTCTAGGACAAACATGAATATTAGTTCTATCATCCAGTCCAAAAACAAAAACTCGTGATGAGAAACACAAAACAATTCCAATCGTGAAGGGAAGGGGGATCTTCAGTGAGGACACCTCCGTGTTTGCAAGCCGCTTACCTTACAGCTGTAAGTTGTACAGCCTGTGTTGCAAATGACCCGCAGGTGTAGACGTTCCGTGTATAAGGTAGTGACAATGATGAACATGCCAAGCGAAATATAAAAAATAAAAAATATACAGCATGTAAAATAACTCTGCGACGACCACAGTGGAGAGGGGGGCAAGACACACACGGGGGGAGGTTGCACTCACTTTCATGAAGTGAGTGTAGGCATCAATCCACGAGCGCCAAGCTCATATGCCTCCAGGGGTATCACCAATCTGGAATCTGTCCCCGTGCCTGGAAACTGGAATTTGTCCCCGTGCCTCTCTCCTCAGTGTTTGTCAGGTATATATTAGGCTTTGTCTGCCTGTAACATTATAGTCATGTTGATCAGCTACGTTGCACTGCACTGCATCCTTACCATGTTCTTTTAGCATGTAGGATCCATTCATGCTTTGGCCCGTTTCTTTTTTTTTTTTTTTTTTGTTCACTTTGCCACTTTAGTCATCTTTGTAGCCCCCCCCTTCATCACAGCGCAACTACCATCTTCCCCCACTTTCATCTCACTTCCTGTTGTCTCTTTCCATTTGCAAGTAGGAGTCGTTTGTAAGTTGGATGTTTGAAAGTAGGGGCCTGCCCTATATACTCTGCAGAAATTGGGGCCTTAGGTGTTGGTGTTGCCACAACACTGTAATGCCCCGTACACACGATCGGACTTTGTTCGGACATTCTGACAACAAAATCCTAGGATTTTTTCCGACAGATGTTGGCTCAAACTTGTCTTGCATACACACAGTCACACAAAGTTGTCGGACAATCCGATCATTCTGAACGCGGTGACGTAAAACACGTACGTTGGGACTATAAACGGGGCAGTGGCCAATAGCTTTCATCTCTTTATTTATTCTGAGCCTGTTCTCAAACATTGTGTGTCGGAAAATCCGATGGAAAATGTCCGATAGAGCCTACACATGGTCGAAATTTCGACAACACGCTCCGATCGGACATTTTTCATCGGAAAATCCGACCGTTTGTACGGGCATAAGCCCTCACAGTTACTCTTGGTAGGTGCAGGAACGGGCCCTGCTGTGAAATATTAGATCAAGAATTGTAATTACATGCACCTGTCGAACAGGGGCAGAAAAATTGGGCCTTTGGTGGTGGTGGTGCTGGTGCCACAACACTGTCAGTCCTCACAGTTACTCTTGGTGGGCGCAGAAACGGGCCCTGCTGTAAAATATTAAATCAAAAATTGTAATTACATGAACCTGTCGAACAGGGGCAGAAAAATTGGGCCTTTGGTGGTGGTTAGGGATGAGCTTTGTGTTCGAGTCGAACCCATGTTCGACTCGAACATCGTCTGTTCGATCATTCGCTGAATTGCGAACAATATGGGCCGTTCACGCCAAATTCGAGTGGCGCGTCACGGCCCATAATTCACTGCGGCATTGCAGTGCATTGCTGGCTGATGATTGGACAAGCATGCACTATGACCCACATGCTTGACCAATCACAGCGTCGTCTGTACAGAGAGCTGTAATTGGCCAAAGCCAGGGTGGCTTTGGCCAATTATGGTTCAGGGGGTTTAGTACACACCCCACACTATATAAGGCCGCCTGTACATTGGCCCTGTGTAGTGTGTTCCGACGTTGAGAGACAGAGACAGAGAGACAGTGTCATTTGATTTAAGTTAGATAGATTAGGCAGGACAGTCAGTCAGTTAGCTTCACTTACAGTGTATTGTGTATATATATATATATATATATATATATATATATATATATATATATATATATATAATATATATATGCATCCCAGGTGTTGTGTGTGTGTATATATATATATACACACACTGTATTCAGTTTAGCTAGATCTGTTCTTGTTATTATCTTCCTACTGACAGGCAGGCAGGTGTTGTTACAGTATTTGAAGAAAATTTCTGGTGTTCTTCTGATCCTATTAGTCCTATTAGCTACAGTATTTACAGTTAGTGTAGTGCGTCCTCTGCACAGTGTGCACCTAAAGCTACCTGTAGAAGTTTGGTGGTGTTTTTCTGATCCTATCACTACCGCAGGCAGCTACATTATTTTTTAGTGTAGTTCGACCTCTGCACAGTGTTCAGCTAAAGCTACAAGTTAGTGTAGTGCGACCTCTGCACAGTGTTCAGCTAAAGATCCAAGTTAGTGTAGTGCGACCTATGCACAGTGTTCAGCTAAAGCTCCAAGTTAGTGTAGTGCGACCTCTGCACAGTGTTCAGCTAAAGCTTCAAGTTAGTGTAGTGCAACCTCTGCACAGTGTTCAGCTAAAGCTACAATTTAGTGTAGTGCGACCTCTGCACAGTGTTCAGCTAAAGCTCCAAGTTAGTGTAGTGTGACCTTTGCACAGTGTTCAGCTGTAGCTACAAGTTAGTGTAGTGCGATCTCTGCACAGTGTTTATCTAAAGCTACCTGTAGAAGGTTGGTGTTGTTTTCCTGATCCTATCACTACCGCAGGCAGCTACATTATTTAAATGTTAGTGTATTGCGACCTCTGTACAGTGTTCAACTAAAGCTACCTGTAGAAGGTTGGTGGTGTTTTCCTGATCCTATCACTGCCGCAGTCAGCTACATTATTTACACGTTAGTGTAGTGCGACCTCTGCACAGTGTTCAGCTAAAGGTACAAGTTAGTGTAGTGCAACCTCTGCACAGTGTACAGCTAAAGCTAGAAGTTAGTGTAGTGCGATCTCTGCACAGTGTTCAGCTAAAGCTACCAGTAGAAGATTGGTGGTGTTCTCATACTAATACTACAGGCAGGCAGTTGATTCTGCTAGCTGTAGTATAATCGGTATATATATATATATATATATATATATATATATATATATATATATATATATATATATACCCCAGTTTTGTGCAGCTCACTGCAGGCCAATAGTATGTCTGGAAGGCCAACAAGGAGAGGCAGACAGTCACAAGCCAATAAAAGAGGGCAAACAGGCTCTGTGTCTAGAGGCAACAGTGCTGGTCGTGGGCACGGTGCATCCTCATCAGCACGTATCCCGGGGACACGCTTGGTCTTTTTTTCGGCAGCTGGACGTGTTGAGTCGCAACATGCGGAAGACGTGGTCAAGTGGATGACCAAGCCATCCTCATCCTCCTTCCGCATTTCCGCCAGTCATATAATGCCAGTGCTCGGCTGGCAGACCTCCAAAAGGAATTTAACCTGCCCAAGAACCGCCTAATCTGTGACATGCCCACCAGGTGGAACTCAACGTTGGCCATGCTGCAGCGGCTGCACACACAGCAGAGGGCCATCAATGAGTACCTGTGTGACTATGGCACCAGGACTGGGTCAGGAGAGCTTGTTTTTTTTTCCCCACGCCAGTGGGCCATGATCAGGGATGCATGCACTGTCCTGTCACCATTTGAGGAGGCCACGAGGATGGTGAGCAGTGACAGTGCATGCATCAGTGACACTGTCCCCCTTGTCCACCTGTTGGAGCACACGCTGCGTGGAATAATGGACAGGGCACTTGAGGCAGAACAGAGGCAGGAAGAGGACTTCCTTAGCTCTCAAGGCCCCCTTTATCCAGACAGTGTTCCTGCATGCCCGCCGATCACACAGGAAGAGGATGAGGAGGAGGAGGATTGTGTCAGTATGGAGGTGGAGCCTGGCACTCAGTATCAGCAGTAGTCTTTAAGGGATCATTTACAGTCCCAAGAAACCCATGGACTTGTACGTGGCTGGGAGGAGGTGGCTGCGGATCATGTCGCCCTTAGTGACCCAGAGGACTCCGGACCGAATGCCTCAGAAAACCTACGCTGCATGGCCTCCCTGATCCTGCAAAGCCTGCGTAAGGATCCTCGTATTCGTGGTATCAAGGAGAAGGAACAATACTGGCTGGCAACCCTCCTTGATCCATGTTACAAGGGTAAGGTTGCAGACCTTATCTTGCCACCGCAGAGGGAGCAGAGAATGAAACATCTTCGGGAGGCCTTGCAGAAAGGTCTGTGCAATGCGTTCCCAGAGACTGGGAGTTTACACACTCCTGTTTCTGAACAACGTGTTGCTGAGGCTTTGGTCAGTCAAAGAAGGAGCGGTGGAGAAGGTGGCCGTCTGACCGATGCATAGTTACATAGTTACATATAGTTACATAGTAGGCGAGGTTGAAAAAGACACAAGTCCATCAAGTCCAACCTATGTGTGATTATGTGTCAGTATTACATTGTATATCCCTGTATGTTGCGGTCATTCAGGTGCTTATCTAATAGTTTTTTGAAGCTATCGATGCTCCCCGCTGAGACCACCGCCTGTGGAAGGGAATTCCACATCCTTGCCGCACTTACAGTAAAGAACCCTCTACGTAGTTTAAGGTTAAACCTCTTTTCTTCTAATTTTAATGAGTGGCCACGAGTCTTGTTAAACTCTCTTCTGCAAAAAAGTTTTATTTCTATTGTAGAGTCACCAGTACAGTATTTGTATATTGAAATCATATCCCCTCTCAAGCGTCTCTTCTCCAGAGAGAATAAGTTCAGTGCTTGCAACCTTTCCTCATAACTAAGATCCTCCAGACCCTTTATTAGCTTTGTTTCCCTTCTTTGTACTCGTTCCATTTCCAGTACATCCTTCCTGAGGACTGGTGCCCAGAACTGGACAGCATACTCTAGGTGCGGCCGGACCAGAGTCCTGTAGATTGATAGAATTATCGTTTTATCTCTGGAGTTGATCCCCTTTTTAATGCATGCCAATATTCTATTCTGTTTGCTTTGTTAGCATCAGCTTGGCATTGCATGCCATAGCTGAGCCTATCATCTACTAGGACCCCCAGGTCATTTTCCATCCTAGATTCCCCCAGAGGTTCTCCCCCAGTGTATAGATTGCATTCATATTTTTGCCACCCAAATGCATTATTTTACATTTTTCTACATTGAACCTTCATCTGCCATGTAGTTGCCCACCCCATTAATTTGTTCAGATCTTTTTGCAAGGTTTCCACATACTGCGGAGAAGTTATTGCCCTGCTTAGCTTAGTATCGTCTGCAAATAAAGAGATTGAACTGTTTATCCCATCCTCCAGGTCGTTTATGAACAAATTAAATAGGATTGGTCCCAGCACAGAACCCTGGGGAACCCCACTACCCACCCCTGACCATTCCGAGTACTCCCCATTTATCACCACCCTCTGAACTCGCCCTTGTAGCCAGTTTTCAATCCATGTACTCACCCTATGGTCCATGCCAATGGACCTTATTTTGTACAGTAAATGTTTATGGGGAACTGTGTCAAATGCTTTTGCAAAATCCAGATACACCACGTCTACGCGCCTTCCTTTATTTAGATGGCAACTCACCTCCTCATAGAAGGTTAGTAGATTGGTTTGGCAAGAACGATTCTTCATGAATCCATGCTGATTACTGCTAATGATACCGTTCTCATTACTAAAATCTTGTATATAGTCCCTTATCATCCCCTCCAAGAGTTTACATACTATTGATGTTAGGCTAACTGGTCTAAAATTTCAAGGGATGTATTTTGGGCCCTTTTTAAATATTGGTGCTTGGCTTTTTTCAATCAGCTGGTACCATTCCAGTCAGTAGACTGTCTGTAAAAATTAGGAACAACGGTCTGGCAATCACTTGACTGAGTTCCCTAAGTACCCTCGGATGCAAGCCATCTGGTCCCGGTGATTTATTAATGTTAAGTTTCTCAAGTCTAATTTTAATTCTGTCTTCTGTTAACCATGGAGGTGCTTCCTGTGTTGTGTCATGAGGATAAACACTGCAGTTTTGGTTACTGAAGCCCCCCGATTCACTCGTGAAGACTGAGGAGAAGAATAAATTCAATACCTTCGCCATCTCCCCATCCTTTGTAACCAGATGTCCTTCCTCATTCTTTATGGGGCCAATATGGTCTGTCCTCCCTTTTTTACTGTTTACATACTTAAAGAATTTATTACGATTTTTTTGCTCTCCTCCGCAATGCATCTTTCATGTTCTATCTTAGCCGTCCTAATTGCACCCTAATATTTCTTGTTGCATTCTTTATAAAGTCTGAATGCTGAGGATGATCCCTCAACCTTGTATTTTTTGAAGGCCTTCTCCTTTGCTTTTATATGCATTTTTACATTGGAGTTAAGCCATCCAGGACTTTTAAATTTATTACCCAATGGGATACATTGGCTAATGCCCTTATTTAATATACTCTTAAAGCAAACCCATCTCTCCTCCGTATTCTTTGTTCCTAATATTTTATCCCAATCTATGCCTTTTAGCAAGGTTTGTAGTTTAGGGAAGTTGGCTCTTTTGAAATTCAGTGTCTTTGTATTCCCTTTATGTTTCCTATTTGTGTGATTTATACTGAAACTAATTGACCTGTGAACACTGTTACCTATTTCCACATCCGTTATTTTATTTCTAGTTGGTGCGTCTACCATCTGACCCATAAAATTATCCTGCAAGACATTAAGGAACTGGCAAGCCTTAAATGAATGCGCGGTTCCCTCCACCCAGTCTATGTCGGGATAATTAAAATCCCCCATTATGATAACACTTCCCATCCTTGCTGCTAATCCAAATTGTGATAGGAGACCTGTCTCCACTTCCTCCCTCAGGTTAGGGGGCCTATAGCATACTCCCAGTATTATTTTCCCCTTAGCTTCATCCCTTTGTTGCTCTACCCATAAGGATTCCACCTCCTCCCTAGCTCCCTCAGTGATATCATCTCTCACATTCACTTGTACATTATTCTTGATATATAGGCATACTCTGCTCCCTTTTTTACCCTCTCTATGCTTGTGGTAAAGGGTATACCCTCGAATGTTTGCCAGCCAATCATGAGAGCTGTTGAACCAGGTCTCTGAAATTCCTACAAAATCCAAATCCTCCTCGTATAACAGTATCTCTAGTTCACCCATCTTGTCCGCCATGCTCCTGGCATTGGTGAACATGCCACATAGTTTAGACCGGTCGCATATTGTCCTCGTATTGGATGTTTCGAGATTGCAACTAGGACTTGCTACTATACTTACCTTGTGTTTTTGTGCTTTGGTCAACCTACCACTAATGCCCCCAATACTACCCTCTGGAATATCTTCCGCGCCGACTATCTCTACCTCTTGGACCCTCCCCCCATCGCCTAGTTTAAAAACCCCTCTAACTTTTTGGCCATCTTCCCAGCAGATCTGCACCCTCCTCATTTAGGTGCAGTCCGTCCCTTCTATAGTACCGGTTATCGACTGAGAAGTCAGCCCAGTCCTCCAGGAACCCAAACCTCTCCTTACTACACCAGCTCTTCAGCCACTTGTTTACTTCCCTAATCTCCCTCTGCCTTTCTGGTGTGGCTCGATGTACCGGTAGTATTCCTGAGAATACTACCTTGGAGGTCCTATTCCTCAATTTAGCTCCTAAGTCCCTAAAATCGTTCTTTAGGACACTCCATCTGCCTCTGACTTTGTCATTGGTGCCAACGTGCACTATGACAGCTGGGTCTTCCCCAGCCCCTCCCAGTAATCTGTCCACAAGATCCATGATGTGCCGAACCCGAGCGCCCAGTAGATAACATACTGTTCGGTGCTTCAAGTCTTGGTTACAGATTGCCCTCTCTGTCCTTCTAAGAACTGAGTCCCCTACCACCAGAATCTGTCTTTCCTTTCCCTTCGCTGCCCCCCCACTCTCACTGGAGGAGTTCTTCCCGTGGCAGCTAGGAGAGTCCCTCAGCTCCAGCAGTGCTGGTCCCTGACTGGTTTCACCAATGTCACTCAATGGAGCGTACTTATTGGGATGCTCCAGCCCTGGATTGGCCTCCCTGGCACTTCCCCCTCTACTCTTCCTGTCACCCATCTACTCTTTGCTAGTGCCTGCATCTCTTTGTCTCCACCCGCCTCTGTGCTGGCCCCTTTCAGCACCTGCCGTGTACGTTCCTGGCTCTCCTTTAGTATGGAGGGACTTCTCAGTGCTGACAGTTGCTTCCCCAGATTCAGAACCTGGGCTTCCAGGGAAACAATGTGCTTACATTTTGCACAGCAGTATTCGCCCTCGATCGGATGATCAAGGAATGCATACATGCACCCCCTTGCACAGAGTTCCAACAGCCTCACAAATGATGCATTCAGACAATTTTTTAGTCCGCAGCCCCAAGGTATGATCGGTTCCAGCAACCATCGCCAGCGTCTGTTTTACATGGTGCAGGAATACCTAGGGGCAAGATCTGACTTGGACACCTTTCCCACCGAAAATCCTCTGGGTTACTGGATCTTGAGGATGGATCACTGGCCAGAGCTTGCACCATATGCAATTGATCTAATGGCCTGTCCTGCATCCAGCGTTCTTTCGGAACGCACATTCAGTGCTTCTGGAGGCTTTGTAACCGATCGCAGGGTGCGCCTGTTCACCGATCGATCGACCTTCATAAAAATGAATCAGTCTTGGATCACCACCAGCTACCAAGCACCTGATGCTGATGTAACTGAATATTTTTTTTTTTTAAATGTCAGATCCCTTCAAGACTGCCTATGCTGATACTGAGTGACTATCCTGTTATGCTGAGTGACTATCCTCTTCCTCCTCAATGATCATACTGATAGCTTGTAAGAATATTTTTGGTTCTGGGTGCCGCCACCAGTGGCTAAGGCCCAATTTTTCAGCCCCTGTTTAACAGGGGCGTGTAATTACAATTTTTGATGATGAGGAGCAAGGAGAGGTCCTCTTTGTTCTTTGGTGTGGGTCTTTTAGGTACGCTTGCCAACGAACTGCATGGCAGGTTAACTTATGTCTGGTCAAGCATGTGGTGCCCAAGCGGGTGATGTTTTGGCCACGCGTGATACGCTTGAGACATATGTTGCAAATAGCAGCGGTGGGATCTGATGCACTTGTCTCAAAAAAGGCCCACACCAAAGAACTTTTGGAATAACGTGCAGAGACAGCAGCATCCTGCACATGCAGAGCTCTGTGGTGTGATGAAGTCGGTGTGCTGCCCTTAAGCTGGCCCCTGGAGGGCATCCTGCCTCCTTGGTGATGTGCCTCCTCCTCCTCCTCTCTCCTATCAGGCACCCATGTGGAGTCAGTTACCTCATCACCCCCTCCCTCATCACTGGAGCAAACCTGGCAGTATGCTGCAGCTGGGGGAACATGACTGGCAGATTACTGTCCTTCTTGGGCACCCCCTCTGTCTGGGCTCACGTTACTGCCCTCCTCTAGCTGGGTACCATCATCGGAGCCTTCAAAACGCTGGGCATCCTCCTGGAGCTTGTACCCAACACTGTGGTCAAACAGTTCGGGGAACTCCTCAGGAGGACATGGTGGGGCTAGGGAAGGAGTGACTGATGCCATTGAGCCAAGGGAAGAGGCCGCGTTGGCAGCTGTTTTGCCAGACAAAGTACCCTGAGCCTGGGTGAGAGAGGATGAGGAGGATGAGGACGGCTTGGTCATCCACTCTACCAAGTCTTCCGCATGTTGCAGCTCAACATGGCCAGCTGCTGAAAAAAGGACAAGCGTGTCCCACGGCAACGTGCTGATAGGGATGCACCGTGTCCACGACCAGCACTGTTGCCTCTAGACACAGAGCCCGCTTGCCCTCTTTTATTGGCTTGTGACTGTCTGCCTCTCCTTGTTGGCCTTCCAGACATACTAATGGCCTGCAGTGAGATGTAGCTGCACAAAACTGGGATGTATATATATACTGATTATACTGCAGCTAGCAGAATGCCTGCCTGTGGTATTAATAGGATCAGAAGAAGCACACCAGCACTTGTCTTCAGGTACCTATAGGTGCAACTGTGCAGGGTACACAGTACACTAACTGTAAATACTTCAAGCTGCCTGCCCATGGTATTAATAGGATCAGAAGAAGAACACCAGCACTTGTCTTCAGGTAGCTATAGGGGCAACTGTGCAGAGGTACACTGTACACTAAATGTAAATACATCAAGCTGCCTGCCTGTGGTATTAATAGGATCAGAAGAAGAACACCGGCACTTGTCTTCAGGTAGCTATAGGTGCAACTGTGCAGGGTACACAGTACACTAAATGTAAATACTTCAAGCTGCCTGCCTGTGGTATTAATAGGATCAGAAGAAGAACAGCACTTGTCTTCAGGTAGCTATAGGTGCAACTGTGCAGGGTACACAGTACATTAACTGTAAATACTTCAGCCTGCCTGTGGTATTAATAGGATCAGAAGAAGAACACCAGCACTTGTCTTCAGGTAGCTATAGGTGCAACAGTTCAAGGTACACAGTACACTAACTGTAATTACTTCAAGCTGCCTTCCTGTGGTATTAATAGGATCAGAAGAAGTACAACAGCACTTGCCTTTAGGTAGCTATAGGTGAAACTGTGCAGGGTACACAGTACACTAACTGTAAATACTTCAAGCTGCCTGCCTGTGGTATTAATAGGATCAGAAAAAGAACAGCAGCACTTGTCTTCAGGTAGCTATAGGTGCAACTGTGCAGGGGTACACAGTACACTAACTATAAATACTTCAAGCTGCCTGCCTGTGATATTAATAGGATCAGAAGAAGAACACCAGCACTTGTCTTCAGGTAGCTATAGGTGCAACTGTGCAGGGTACACAGTACACTAACTGTAAATACTTCAAGCTTCCTGCCTGTGGTATTAATAGGATCAGAAGAAGAACACCAGCACTTGTCTTCAGGTAGCTATAAGTGCAACTGTGCAGGGTACACAGTACACTAACTGTAAATACACCTGCCTGCCAGTATATTAGAAAAAGAATAACAGGAACGGATCTAGCTAAACTGAATACAGTGTATATACTGTGTGTATATATATATATATATATATATATATATATATACACAACACCTGGGATGCATATATATACACAATACACTGTAAGTGCAGCTAATTGACTCGCCCGCCTACTCAAATCAAATGACACTGTCTCTCTCTGTCTAATTTTCTCCGCCGCCGCAACACACTACACAAGGCCGCCATGCAGGTGGCCTTATATAGTGTGGGGCGTGTACTAAACCCCCTGAGCCATAATTGGCCAAAGCCACCATGGCTTTGGCCAATTACGGCTCTCTGTGCAGACGGCGCTGTGATTAGCCAAGCATGCGGGTCATAGTGCATGCTTGGCCAATCATCAGCCAGCAATGCACTGCGATGCCGCAGTGAATTATGGGCCGTGACGCGCCACTCAAATTTGGCACGAACGGCCCATAACGTTCGCAATTCATCGAATGGTCGAAAACACGATGTTCGAGTCGAACATGGGTTCGACTCGAACTCGAAGCTCATCCCTAGTGCCCATGTTGCAAACAACCATTGGAAATTGTAGTGCTTTGTACTACTAAAAAAGATATGCAAAACACCAGAGCAAAATGTAATAATGCATTAAAGTGTTTGTTCACCAATGCCAGAAGTCTGCCAAGCAAAATAGGTGAGTTGGAAGCTCTGGTGCACGAGGAAAGCTATGAAATAATCGGTATTGCTAAATCTTGGCTTCATTCCTCACATGACTGGGCTATTAATTTTCCTGGCTATGCTCTCTTTTTCGGAGACACAGGGTAAAAAGGAAAGGTGGAGGTGTCTGTCTCTATGTGAGAAGTGATCTCAAAGAGAGTGTGAATGAGGACCTAAGTGTGATGTGGCTGAAGCATTATGGGTGGATGTCAAGAATCAGCGGCTAAGGAGACCAGACACGTAGCTACACAAGGGAGCTGAGACCAAACAATGTTTTTATCCTTAAGGTGATATTTATTTACATTGAAACACACAAATATAGAAGAGCAAACAGTGAACCTAAACAAACCCCAAAAAACAAAATAACAAATTAACCTAACTACTATCTGTATACAATATAAGTGACAAAGGTAACAGGGATGAAAGGAAGGGAAACACAACTGGGTACAAGAGCAGGGAGCAGGAGCAAGGCAGAGGGGTGCAGGATGGATCAGGATATAAGAGGCACAAGACTCTGGTCACAAGGGGGATAGTGATGCACTGGGGGAAGGGAGGAGCAGTCATAACCACTTGCCGTCCGCCGCATGCCAATATACGTCAACAGAATGGTATGGGTGCGCAAATGGGCGTACCTGTACGTCCCTCGCTCCTGCAGGCAGGGGGTGCGCGCACACGCCCCCCATGCCTGCGGCGGTCAGATTCGTTACAGAACCGATTATTCCTCAAGTCCCCCTGATTTCTGGCCTGAACCTGCTGATCGGTCCTGGCGAATGAAAATGCATCCCCTGCCCGTAAGTGTAAACACAGGCAGGGGAATTATTTTCGGTTCCAGAGAGAGGAACTCTAAACGTGAGTTGTCATCCCCCAATCACCCACCCCAGTTAACCCCTTCACTCCCTGTCACTATGTCACCAATTGCAGTTGTCAGATTTTTCGTTGATCACTGATGCATTGGTGTCATTTGTGACTTTAATAAGTCTTAGGGCAGTTAGTAGTAGGCCCAGGTCGGTCTAGGGTACCCCCCTAAACTCCCCCAATAAAGGTTTAACCCATTTATTGCCCCCCAGTTAACCCTTTCACCCCCTGTCACCAGTGTCACTAATAGATCTTTTTTCTGATCGCCGTATTAGTGTCACCGTTTAGACCCCATGTACACTGCTGCTGCTAAACAGATGTTCAGAGGCAGTTGGACACTTTTTTCAACTGCCCCTGAACTCATTCAATGTTATCTTATGTGTACATGTACACAGGTTTGTTTATTGTCGTTTTTAGGCAGTTGCGTTTAATGGCCTTTTTTTGAAGGCAAAAAATTGAGTTCAGACAGCAAAGTTTTGGACGCCAAACGCAGCTAAACGCGGTAACCCACATTTAGCCGTGTTTCGTTTATAGGCGTTTTTTGTTTTTGGCCATTTAAAAAAAAAAGAAAAGAAAAATACATTATTTTTTTAGGAATGCTTCTAAACACAAACGCGACAAAATGCGGCAAAACACCGCTTAACGAAACAATGGACGTTTTAAACGTGGGTTACTATCTGTCAAGTTAAATCGTTCAGAAGAGGTTGTGAAAACGTCCTGTGTACATGAAGCCTTAGCCAGTTAGTTCATTAGATTCACCGTCAGTTTTTTTATAGCGTCAGGTACCCCCATATAATACCTAATAAAGATCTTAAGCCCCTGATTGCCCCCTAGTTAACCCGTTCTCCCCCTGTAACCAGTGATCACCATATTCGTGCTATGGGTGACGCTGGTTAGTTAGTTTTTTATAGCGCCAGGGCACCCGTCGTATATTACCCAATAAAGGTTTAACCCCCTGATCGCTTGACGGGTGACATCAATTAGGGTCCGCGTCGCCCCAGGCAGCTTTAGATTAGTGCCAGTAGCACTAACACACAAGCACGCACCATACACCTACCTTAGTAGTATAGTGTCTTAACAGATCAATATCTGATCTGATCAGATATATACTAGCATCCCCAGTAGTTTAGGGTTCCCAAAAATGCAGCGTTAGCGGGATCAGCCAAGATACCTGCTAGCACCTGCATTTAGCCCCCCTGCCCAGCCCACCCAAGTGCAACATCAATCGATCACTGTCACTTACAAAAACACAACACACATAACTGCAGTGTTCGCAAAGTCATGCCTGATCCCTGCGAACGCTAACAGTGTTTTTGAAGTTGTCACTGACAGTCAGGTGCTTTTTTTTTTCCCTGTGAGTCTCACTAGTTGTACCAGTAAATTTAGAGGCCAAAATGTCCAATCGAAGGTACACTAGTGAAGGGGCCTACACATTTCTGAGCATGACAGAAGAGAGTGAAGAGGAAATCACCCATCTGTCAGATTCAGGCTCAGTATTTGAACCTGTAGACAGCAGTGGCACCCTGACAGATAGCTCTGATGACAGAGTAGTGGTCCCTGCCAAGGTCAGACATACCCAACCCCATTCTCCTGCCGTTGTTGAGGAGCAAGAACCGCAGGGCTCTCGTATGGAGCAAAGAGCCAGTACTGGTTCCGCTCATTCTTCTGGTGAACTGGCAAGCACCAGTGGCCTAGTACATCCTGGTCATAGTCAAATGAGCACTGCAGTATCACATGGTGATGTGGCGAGTCCCATAATTGCAGTTCAAGCTGGTGCGGTGGGGAGCACAAGTAGAGTCCCGCAGCCACCAAGAAGACAATGATAGGCCTGTCGAGCCCATAGTGCCCTTCCTGCTGCATTTGCCAATCCTAATTAGGAGCCCACCTCTTCTGCAGCACCCGTACTTCCCCTATTCACTTGCCAACCCGGAATTCAGGTGGAAACAGTTGATTTTACATCCCCTGATTTTTATTTGCTGTTTTTCACCAAAGATCTTATAGATCTATTATGGAACAAAGCAATTTGTATGCTGGTTAAATTATCACCACTAATCCCCATTTGACCCTTGCCAGAGATTGGAAACCTATTACGGTTTATGAATTTAAGACCTTTCTGGGCCTATCCCTCCTCATGGGCATAACTAAAAAGAGTGAGTTGCGGTCATTTTGGTCCACTGACCCAATTCATCATATGCCCGTGTTCTCTGCCTCCATGGCCAGGGCTAGATAAGAGCAGATCTTGTGGTTCATGCATTTTAATGACAATGAACTTGTCGTCCTCGGGGTGACCCTGAATACGATTGGCTCCACAATATTCGGCCCCTCGTAAACCACTTCAACCAATAGTTTGCAGCCTTGTTTACTCCCGATCAAGTTTTCTGCGTTGATGAGTACCTGATTACATTTTCTGGCCGCTTGTCTTTCAAACAGTATCTTCCCAGCAAGCGTGCCAGATATGGGGTCAAGATGTATAAGCGCTGTGACAGGGCCACAGGCTATACGTATAGTTTTATGGTTTACGAGGGAAAAGATAGTCAAGTGGAGCCGGAGAACTGCCCAAAGTACATAGGGAGCGCTGGAAAGATTGTGTGGGACTTGGTGTCACCCTTATTCGGAAAGGGGTACCACTTGTACATGGACAATTATTACATGAGTGTGCCACTTTTTAGTCGCATGTTTGATCATGAAATTGGCGCATGTGGCACCGTGTGATCTAATCGCCAGGGCTTACCCCACCGGCTTTTTTAATTCCTGTCTTAGGCTGGGGGAGAGAGCCTGTTTGAGAAGTAATAGTTTGCTTGCAGTGAAGAGGAGGGATAATCGGAATGTTTTTGTTCTGTCCTCCCTTCACGCAGACACGATAGTCCAAATTCAAACAGCGACTGGTGTTGTGGAGAAACCCCTCTGTGTCCACGAATACAACCTTAATATGGGAGGGGTGGACCTCAACGACCAGTTGATGGCGCTATACTTAATTGCCCATGAGGCCAGACGCTGGTATAAAAAAAAGTGTCTGTATTCTTATTCCAATTGGCTCTGCTGAACGCTTATGTGCTATACAAAGCATCAGGATGAACTGGATCCTTCCTTAAATTCTAGGAAGAGATTGTCACAGCCCTTCTGTTTCCAGATGGTGCTGTGCCCCACCTTCCCAACGCAAAGCATTAAGCCAGCTGCATGAGAGGCATTTTCCGCATGTCCTCCCTGGTGCCCCTACCCAATGATCACCCCAAAGAAAATGTTGTGTCTGTAGGAAACGCGGATATAGGCGCGACACCCGCTGTTATTGTCCCTCCTGTCCTGACCAACCTGGTCTTTGCATCGGTGAATGTTTTGAACACTTCCACACACTACTGGATTATCAGAATAGGGTACAGCACTGCATAGACTAGGACACACTTTCACAGGGTCTCCAAAGATGTCATTGCATTTTGAGAGACCCAAAGCTTGAACCAAAACAGTTACAAATAAAAGTGTAAAAAAAAAAAAAGTAAGGAAAAAAAAGCCAAAAATAGTTGTTTTATTGTTCTCTCTCTCTCTATTGTTCTTTTTTTTTTTACTGTATTCTATGCTTAACTACACTGTTTTATTGTTACTATGTTTTATCATGTTTGCTTTTCAGGTATGTAATTCTTTTATACATTACTGTTTACTGTGTTTTATTGTTAACCATTTTTTGTTTTCAGGTATGCCATTCAGCTGCAGCACTGATTTATTTATCTTGACAGCAACAGCGCTTGCTCCCATGCTCCCACATAAATCAGCGACTCCAGCGCTGTAGGAGGTGATTTCACCATCACAGTTAAAAAAAAAAAAGAGCATATATGCCGAAGCATGAGGGCAGGGGTGGAGGGGCGATTTGCGGATTGCTTCGGCATATATTTTTTTACTCTTTTTTTTTTTTTTGGAAAAGAATGTTGTTTTATTGAGTTAATGTTTTATTGTTACCATTGTTTGCTTTTCAGGTATGCCATTCAGCTGCAGCACTGATTTATTTATCTTGACAGCAACAATGTTTGCTCTCACGATACATAAATCAGCGAGTCCAGCGCTGTAGGAGGTGATTTCACCACCACAGTTTAAAAAAAACGGTGCATGTTTGCTCATCATTAGAAGTAGGTGAATGCAGGGCGGTATTCTAATGGTGGGCATACCCACAGATCAATATCCTTTTTTCATTCAGCCCACAGGCTGCATGAAAAAAAGAACATTACAATATATGCCCAACAAGGACCAGCAACGTACTGGCATGTTGCTGGGCTTTGAGTGGTTATACCAGAATGATGCTTGCAGGTCTGGGTATCATCTTGGTATCATTCTTTTCAGCCAGCGGTTGGCTTTCATGTAAAAGCAATCCTAGTGGCTAATTAGCTGCTAGACTGCTTTTACAAGCAGTGGGAGGGAATGACCCCCCAGATCTAAAGTCTAAATGACAATTTTTTTTTCTTTCACAAAGTTGCCACTAAATGGTATATTGCTCAAACATGCCATGGGCATATTTGAAATTACACCTCAAAATACATTCTGCTGCTTCTCCTGAGTACGGGGATACCACATGTGCAGGGCCCCGAAAACCAAGCATCGTCTTCAGGCTTTCTAATGGCATAAAATGGTGATTTCACTCCTCACTACCTTTCACAGTTTCAGAGGCCCTGAAATGTCAGGATAGCACAACCCCCCCCCCCAAAAAAAAAAAAATTTGGACCTATTTTGGAAAGTAGATACCCCAAGCTATTTGCTGAGAGGCATGGTGAGTATTTTGGAGCTCTCATTTGTTTTGGAAAATGAAGAAAGAAAAGGACATTTTTTTTTCTTTTTTCAATTTTCAAAACTTTGTCACAAAAAGCGAGATCTGCAAAATACTCAACATGCTTCCCAGCAAATATCTTGGGGTGTCTACCTTCCAAAATGGGGTAATTGGGGGGGGGTGTGTGCTATCTGAGCATTTCATGGCCTCCGAAACTGTGATAGGTAGTGAGGAGTGAAATCCAGAATTCCCACCCCCCAGAAAGCCTGAAGGCGGTGCTTGGTTTTTCAGGGTTCTGTACGTGGCTAGACTGTCGAAAAGCAGCAGAATGTATTTTGGGGTGTAATTTCACATATGCCCATGGCATGTTTGAGCAATATATCATTTCAGTGACAACTTTGTGTAAATTTTAATTTTTTGTTGTAATATTTCAATCACGTGTGACAAAAAAATAAAGTATTCAATGTGCTCAACAAGCCTCTCAGCAAATTCCTTGGGGTTACTACTTTTCAAAATGGGGTCATTTGGGGGGTGGGGGGTTGTACTGCCCTGTCATTTTAGCACCTCAAGAAATGAGATAGGCAGTCATTAAACTAAAAGCTGCATAAATTCCAGAAAATGTACCCTAGTTTGTAGACGCTATAACTTTTGCACAAACCAATAAATATAAGCTTACTACATTTTTTTTTACCCAAGGCATGTGGCTAAATGCTTTTTGGCCTAAATTTATGACCAAAATTTTATTTATTGTATTTTTTTTATAGCAAAAAGTAGAAAATATATGTTTTTTCAAAATTTTCGGTCTTTTATGGTTTATGTTGCAAAAAATAAAAATCGCAGAGATGATCAAATACCACCAAAAGAAAGCTCTATTTGTGGGGAAAAAAGGACGCAAGTTTCATTTGGGTAAATTATTGCATGACCGCGCAATTAAACATTAAACCAGCGCAGTGCCAAATTGTAAAAAGTGCTCTGGTCAGGAAGGGTGTAAATCCTTCAGGGGCTGAAGTGGTTAAATATCCACTTGGCAGTTGGAGCCAGGTGTGGCTGATTGGAACCTGCTGGCTTCTGGCAGACACTGTAACTGTAGCCATCGACCCAGAGCACCACAGTGCCACCAGCAGGTGAACTTAATCTTGACAGGATTTCCCCCCCTTAAGGAGCGGCCTCTGGATGCTCCATAGGGCCCTACCACTGGGGTCTGCAAGCCGACTGAGTACCCCTCTGCCAATGTCCAAAGGCTTGGTGAGAACCCCACCGCCGGGGTCCCAAAACGGGCAGGGTTTTTTGCTGGTCAGATCCTCCGAGATGTACAGTATTCGTTACTTTGAGTTCCTCAAGACAGCAGGTACCCCAATGATGGGGTAACACAGGTTATCTGCAAACTTAGCCCTGGGTTCATATGACAGTACACCTAGATACCAAAGTGTTTCATCATAACCTTGTAGCTTTCCTGGTTTCCAGGACTTGCTCTGCACATCAAAAGCCACCTAGGTCTCACTGAGGCCCTGGTTACCCCACCCGGGTCCCCTAGTACACCCAGAGCTTTGGCAATTGTATCCAGATCATGGCAAGGCACAGATTGTACTCTGCCATTCCCAGGGAGCTTACCACGACCAGGGCCATGAAGGCAGATGCAGCTACCAGTTACCAAGGGTATGTCTGGACCACTAGGATTTGGCACCATAGGAGCAACACACTGCCAGAGGGACTCAATCAAGGCAACCGTCAAATGGATCTCAGGCCACGCAGGTGAACCATGTAAGGCACGTGAGGACTCTGAGCTTTCCAACTCATTAGTAGGTGGACACTCAGCCTTTGCATAACAATCCAACTAAAGGAATGGACCCCATCAGCAGGCGGCAGCATGGAGGAGGAATGGGCACCATCGGCAGGCGGCAGCATTGAGGAGGCATGGACAACATCAGCAGGCAGCAGCATGGAGGAGACATGGACACCATGGGTAGGCGACAGCATGGAGGAGGTATGGACACCATCGGCAGGCAGCAGCATGGAGGAGCCATGGACACCATCAGCAGGTGGCAGCATGGCGGAGGCATGGACACCATCGGCAGGCAGCAGCATTGAGGAGGCATGGACACCATCAGCAGGTGGCAGCATGGAGGAGGCATGGACACCATCAGCAGACGGCAACATGGAGCAGGACTGGATCACATTGGTAGCAGTCATCAGCATTGAGGAAGACTGGATCGCATCGGCAGCAGTCGCCTGAATGTAGGAGAACTGGATCACATCGGCAGCAGTCTTCTGCATGGAGGAGAACTGGATCACATCGGCAGAAGTCATCTGCATAGAGGAGGACTGGATTTCATCTGCAGTAGTCATCCGCATGGAGGAGAACTGGATCTCATTGGCAGTAGTCAGAAGCAAATCAGGCTGGGTAGCGGGCATCAGATCAGCAGGCACTGGATCCGCAGGCAACATGGATAGTGGCAGAGTTAAAAGAGAAGGAGAAAAGTTTTGTTTCTTTCTTTTTCTTTTTGGCTTGGATACTGGAGTCCTGCACATAGTTGCATTGTGCTGACTAGAGTGTACTGCTGATGGAGCCGTAGTAACAGTAATGGGGAGAATAGAGGGAAGAGTAGCAGAAATATAGGAAGAGGCCAGAGATGTTGCTATGTGTAACGGCACTGCAGGGGGAGCCTCCAATGGATTGCATACAGAAGTGTGATTACTGGTAGCAGGATACTGATCTACAGGAAGTACAGAACCCTCAGTAGCAGCTGTGATTGCTAAGGGTAATGGAGGAAGGGATTCTTGATCTTTAGCAGCAGATCGGACCTTATGTGACTCATCTTGTACTGGGGATATGATCTCTGACCAAGCTTGTAGCAGAGGGTGAACTAAAATCAGTTTGTCTCTCCCTTGCTAACATTGCTCAATTAAACAGTGCACAGAAGTAAGGCAATCCAACACCACCTGTCATGAATAGGCTGAATACTGCTAAAAAAATAGAATTTTTAAATACAGCTTACCTGTGAAATCCTTTTCTTGAGAGTACATCATGGGACACAGAGTATTCATTACATAGTGGGTTAGATAGGCACCATCGGTGATTGGACAATGGTTAACCCCAATTAAGGAGAATTCCTCCCCTATGTAACCCCTCCTATACGGGGAGGACCTCAGTTTTGTAGCAAAGCAATAGGTAACCACGTAAAACCCATAGAAGGGCGGGAGCTCTGTGTCCCGTGATGTACTCTCAAGAAAAGGATTTTACAGGTAAGCTGTATTTAAAAATCCTATTTTCTTGATCATACATCACGGGACACAGGGTATTCATTACATAGTGGGTAGGGATGAGCTTTGAGTTCGAGTCGAACTCATGTTCGTCTCGAACATTGGCTGTTCGCAAGTTCGCCGAACAGCGAACAATTTGGGGTGTTCGCAGCAAATTCGAATGCCGCAGAACACCCTTTAAAAATCTATGGGAGAAATCAAAAGTGCTAATTTTAAAGGCTTTTATGCAAGTTATTGTCATAAAAAGTGTTTGGGGACCCGGGTCCTGCCCCAGGGGACATGGTATGGATATTAAGGTCTGGTATGGATATTAAGGGGAACCTCGGCCAAAATTTTTTTTAAAAATGACGTGGGGTTCCCCCTAAATTCCATACCACACCCTTCAGGTCTGTTATGGATTTTAAGGGAAACCCCGGGCCAAAAAAAAAAACGGCGTGGGGTCCCCCCAAAAATCCATACCAGACCCTTATCCGAGCACGCAACCTGGCAGGCCGCAGAAAAAGAGGGAGGGGGTGTGCGCCCCCCCTCCTGAACCGTACCAGGCCACATGCCCTCAACATTGGGAGGGTGCTTTGGGATAGCCCCCCAAAACACCTTGTTCCCATGTTGATGAGGACAAGGGCCTCATCCCCACAACCCTGGCCAGTGGTTGTGGGGGTCTGCGGGCGGGGGGCTTATCGAAATCTGGAAGCCCCCTTTAACAAGGGAACCCCCAGATCCCGACCCCCCCTGTGTGAAATGGTAAGGGGGTACTTACCCCTACCATTTCACTAAAAAACTGTCAAAAATGTTAAAAATGACAATAGACAGTTTTTGACAATTCCTTTATTTAAATGCTTCTTCTTTCTTCTATCTTCCTTCATCTTCTTCTGGTTCTTCTGGCTCTTCTGGTTCTTCCTCCGGCGTTCTTGTCCAGCATCTCCTCCGCGGCGTCTTCTATCTTCTTCTCCTCGGGCCGCTCCGCACCCATGGCATGGGGGGAGGCTCCCACTCTTCTCTTCATCCTCTTCTCTTCTACCTTCTTCTCTTCTTCTCTTCTTCATTTTCTTCTCCGGGCCGCTCCACATCCATGCTGGCATGGAGGGAGGCTCCCGCTGTGTGACGGCGTCTCCTCGTCTGACGGTTCTTAAATAATGGGGGGTGGGGCCACCTGGTGACCCCGCCCCCTCTGACGCACGGGACATGACGGGACTTCCCTGTGGCATTCCCCGTGACGTCACAGGGAAGTCCCGTCAAGTCACCGTGCGTCAGAGGGTCACCCGGTGACCCCACCCCTGTTATTTAGGATCCGTCAGACGAGGAGACTCCGTCACACAGCGGGAGCCTCCCTCCATGTCAGCATGGGTGCGGAGCGGCCCGGAGAAGAAAATGAAGAAGAGAAGAAGGAAGAAGAGAAGAGGATGAAGAAGAAGATGAAGAGAAGAGCGGGAGCCTCCCCCATGCCATGGGTGCGGAGCGGCCCGAGGAGAAGAAGATAGAAGACGCCACGGAGGAGATGCTGGATGAGAACGCCGGAGGAAGAACCAGAAGACCCAGAAGAACCAGAAGAAGAAGAAGATGAAGGAAGATAGAAGAAGCATTTAAATAAAGGATTTGTCAAATCTTGTCATTTTTAACATTTTTGACAGTTTTTTAGTGAAATGGTAGGGGTAATTACCCCCTTATCATTTCACACGGGGGGGACGGGATCTGGGGGTCCCCTTGTTAAAGGAGGCTTCCAGATTCCAATAAGCCCCCCGCCCGCAGACCCCCACAACCACCGGCCAGGGTTGTGGGGATGAGGCCCTTGTCCTCATCAACATGGGGACAAGGTGTTTTGGGGGGCTACCAATGTTGAGGGCATGTGGCCTGGTACGGTTCAGGAGGGGGGGCGCACTCTCGTCCCCCCCTGTTTTCCTGCGGCCTGCCAGGTTGCGTGCTCGGATAAGGGTCTGGTATGGATTTTTGGGGGGGGCCCACGCGGTTTTTTTTTTTTTTTTGGCGCGGGGTTCCCCTTAAAATCCACACCAGACCTGAAGGGTCTGGTATGGAATTTAGGGGGAACCCCACGTCATTTTTTTTTTAATTTTTGGTTCGGGATTTCCCTGTGTTGAATTCCCATGCCGTTTTTATCAATGAACTTCTATGTGTATTGTCGGCAATGCAATAGCCGCGGGTAGTTTTCAATGGAATTTTTCCTTCCAAATGTCATTTTGCTGTCAGACTGTTCTAAACACAGGAAACATGCGCCCATTTACAGGCATACTATAGACACCCCCCAGGTACGAAATTTAAAGGGATATTATACTTTTATTGTTTGACTTTAAGCATTATTAAAATCACTGCTCCTGAAAAAACGGCCATTTTTAAAACTTCTTTTTGCATTGATCCATGTCCCCTGGGGCAGGACCCGGGTCCCCAAACACTTTTTATGACAATAACTTGCATATAAGCCTTTAAAATTAGCACTTTTGATTATTCATGTTCGTGTCCCATAGACTTTAACGGTGTTCGCGTGTTCGAGCAAACTTTTTTCCTGTTCGCATGTTCTGGTGCGAACCGAACAGGGGGGTGTCCGGCTCATCCCTAATAGTGGGATGTCCCAAAGCAATGCTCATTTGAGGGGAGGGAGACACAGATCAGAAAATATAGACCGCAAACGGACCAGAGGAACTAAACTGCAGCCTGCAGTACACTGCGCCCGAAGGCGGTATCCTCTTGCCCTCTTACATCCATCTGATAGAATCTGGTGAATGTATGGACTAAAGACCAAGTCGCAGCCTTACAGATCTGAGCCATGGAGGCCTGGTGATGCACTGCCCAAGAAGCACTAACAGCCCTAGTTGAGTGCGCTTTCACATGAAAAGGAGGAGTCTTCCTCTTTATATCATAAGCCTGAAAAATAACCTGTCTAATCCATCTAGAAAGAGTGGATTTCGACGCTGCTTGGCCTTTCTTATGGCCATCTGGCAGAATAAACAAACAATCAGTTTTCCGTATATGAGCGGTTGCCTGCAGATAGACACTGACTGCCCTAACCACATCAAGAGTGTGCAAAGATTCTTCCTCCACGGACTGCGGATCTGGAAAAAAGGATGGTAGGATTACATCTTGATTCAAATGGAATCCTGAAACCACCTTAGGTAAGAAGGAACGATTAGGACGCATAACAATCCTGTCCTTGTGAAAAATTAAATATGGCTCTTTACAAAAAAAGCTGCCAATTCTGATACTCTCCTAGCAGAGGATATGGCTATCAAGAAGACTAATTTTTTAGTCAAAAGCACTAAAGGAGCCAGGTGCAGTGGCTCAAAGGGTTGTCCCTGTAAAGCCAACAACACCAAATTCAAATCCCATGGGCATACTGGAGGTTTGACTGGCGGATTCAACCACAGTGCCCCCTGAATAAAGGCCCGGACCAGGGAATGTGAAGCAATTGGCTTCTGAAAAAATACAGAAAGCTGAAATTTGGACTTTGATAGTGCTCAAAGCCAATCTCATTTCTAGGCCTGACTGAAGAAAGGTCAAGATTCTGCTAATCATATACCTTCTAGGATACCATCCCCTGGGTTCACACCAGGAAACATATGCCTTCCAGATTTTGTAGTAAATAAGCCTGGAGGCCGGCTTTCTGGGATTGACCAGAGTGGAAAGGACTGACTCAGAGAGCCCACGGTCTTTAAAAATGTGGGTTTCAGCAGCCAAGCCGTCAAATTTAGACTTCGTAAAGCAGGGTGGCAAATCAGACCCTGTGTGAGCGATCTGGCCGGAATGGGAGGACCCAAGGCCTGCCCACTGCCATCTTTACGATCTCTGCATACCTAGGTCATCTGGGCCAAGCCGGAGCTACTAAAAGGACCGACTTTGCTTCCCTTTTGACCCTTCCCAGGAACTGCAGAAGAAGTGGGTTCGGAGGGAAGGCATACATTAGAGTGTACTGATCCCATGGGATTGTCAGAGCATCTGGCCCCTGAGCAAGTACATCCCTTGTTCTGGACACAAATTTGTCCAGCTTCCTGTTAAATCTGGACGCGAATAGATCCACATCTGGTGTATGTCAGGGTGTAGGGATTATTCTCCTGGGCATAATTGCCGGTGGCTTAAGAAATCCGCTTGCCAATTTTCCACTCCTGGGATGAATACCGCAGACAGGCAGGGAACATGGCTTTCTGCCCATGCAAGAATGCAATTCACCTCCCTTTGGGCATCCACACTTCTGGTGCCTCCTTCGTGATTGATGTAAGCCACAGCCGTGGCATTGTCAGATTGTATCCGAATAGGATACAGCCTGTAAGACCAGTCCATGAGGGCCAAGTAAATTGCCCGAATTTCTAGAATATTGATGGGCAAGCATCTCTTGGTTGCAGACCATCTTCCCTGTGTGCATGTTTCTTCCAGAACTGCTCCACAGCCCGTCAGACTGGCATCTGTGGTTACGATCCTCCATTGTAGTGGAAGAAAGGCTTTGCCTTTCAAAAGATTTTTGGTTCGTAATCACCAATTGAGGCTTTTGCGTATCCTTGGGGATAGGCACATCGGAAGATCCAAGGCATGAGTCTTTTTGTTCCAAGCTGCGAGAATGCTTCTCTGCAGGGGCCTTGAGTGAAACTGGGCAAATAGAACAGCCTCGAAAGTGGCAACCATCTTTCCTAACAGTCTCATACATAGCCGAATGGATGGACTCTTTGTGCTTAATACTAAGCGGACTAGAGCTCTTACGGCCTTGACCTTTGGCTCTGGTAGAAACACCCTGCCTTGAGCGGTGTCTATGATCATGCCTAGATATTCCAACCTTGTTGAAGGTTGCAAAGAAGACTTTTCTAGGTTGATTATCCAGTCTAGTCTTTCCAAATGTCTTACTGTCTTGAAGACAGTGCGGTTCAGGTGTGCCACCGATTGCTCTATGAGTAGCAAATTGTCTAGATAAGCTACCACAGTTATGCCCTGAGCTCTTAGATTTGCTAAGAGAGGGTCTAGAATTTTTGTAAAAATTTGAGGAGCTGTAGCGGGAGCGGGAAAAATCGGCACATGAAGATATGCATCCTTGATATCTATTGATGCCATAAATTCTCCCCCCTGCAGGGTGGAAACCACCGAATGAATTAACTGCATTCGGAAGGATCGAATGTGTAGAAACTGATTCAGATCCTTTAGATCTAGGATGGGTCTGACATCTCCATTTGGCTTTGGAATGGTGAAGAGATTCGAGTAGAACCCTGGACCCTGATCTTTTGGGTTCATTTATACTATCACTCCCTGGGATAATAAGCGATCTAAGGCCAGTAGTAGCAGTTCTCGCTTTACTGGATCTTTGGGAACTCTTGACCTTAGGAAATGAGCTGGTGGAAGCTCTAGGAACTCTATTTTGTAACCTAGAGATACTGAAGAGACCACCCACTTGTCTTGAACCTCTTCCCGCCAGGCTCCTGAAAACTGTAGGAGCCTTCCCCCCACTCAGCCGAGTGGGGGCGCCCCCCCTCACAGGGATGTTTTGGGGCTCTGCTTGGCAGGCTTTCGTCCCCAAGCCTTTTTCTGCCCTTGGGTGTGACCCTGGGCCTTTTCTCTGAAAGTAGATTGGAAAGGCCTTCACCAATGCTTAGAGCCTTATGTTCCAGGGGAAGGGGAAAGAGACCGTTTGAATGGTGGACGTTTACTCCTCTTAACTGGTAGGAGTGTAGATTTACCACCTGTAATTTTTTGGATAAAATTATCTAGGTCATCCCCAAATAGGTGTTTCCCTTTGAATGGGAAGCCAGCTAAATATCTTTTGCATGAAAGCTCTGCTGCCCAACTTTTAAGCCAAAGGGACCTGCCCATTTGTACCAACAGGACAGACAAACAAGATGCTTGCTGGGCAGAATCCAGAATGGCATCAATCATAAAACATAGCACCTGTGGAAGGTCTGCATAGTTCTCCACTTCCTCACTGGGAAGGAGGCCAAGCATCTGCTTAACCTGTTCCTTGAGGAATTGACACAAACCCACAGTTGCGACTGTAGGTTGGACTACAGCGCCAGCCATGGAGAAGGAGGCTTTTAATAAAGTTTCCAGCTTTTTATCAGTTGGATCTCTAAACACCTGAGCATTGTCCAAGGGACAGGTCAGGTTTTTATTCACACAAGAGACAGCCGCATCCACGGATGGGACCTCCCACTTCTTGGTGAAGCTTTCCTCCAGAGGATAAAGCATAGAAAACCTTTTAGGAGGAGTAAAAAGTTTATCAGGATGTCCCCAGTCCTCATACAACAATTTATTCATTAAAGGATGAATTGGAAAGGAAAAGGCAGTCTGTGGGATCCATCTGACCCCCAGGAAAGAAACAGAGGATGTATCGGCCTCAGCAGAGGGCATTTTAAATGTGGAACGCACTAGTTCAGTATAATACTGGACCTGCTTCTTGAGTGCCTGAGAGGAAGAAGCTCTCTCCTCTTCCTCTGAATCCTCAGACTGCTCTTGATCCCTATCTCTGGATAGGGATCTCTCCTCATTGTCAGAAGAATCATCTGAAAGAGAAAGTGCAGCAAAGGGAGGGGATCTACCCCTTTTTCTGCTATCTTTAAGGAAGCTGAAATAAAATTCATAATTCTTCCCTCAAAACCCTCCAATGTAGCCCTAAGGGAATCCTCTGTGACATACGCTGGGGCTGTAACATTAGGAGAGGCTGCAAAACCTGACAGGGGCACTGACTCATCCTGTGAGGCTGGCTCCAGTCTTGCAGGGGGGATGGTAATCTGCAGGCATCTTTAGGACCCCTAGACACAGGCGGTGACTTTCTTGTGCCTTTGTTACCTCCCCCTGAGACCCTCTTACGAGGAGACATAGTCCCAAGCTACAAAGCAGAGGTACTAGTACATATTCAATCACTGTTGTGCTAAAAGTCTCACAATATACATATATGCTTAATACTGCACAACCTGATGCCGAGTAGGTGTCTTCGTTTAGCCTGGATCCGACCACTTTAGGATGCTCACTGCCCAAACTCGGTATCCATCTGTTTACAGAGCTCTGAACGCTCTGGGATTTAAATTAGCCACCTGCCGTCTGCACACCTGCAGTGGAGGAAGTGAGCAGATTGGACACCAGCTTCACTGAGTGTGTATCTGAAAGGCACATAAGTTTGCTCCTTACGCCCTCTAGTGGTGGAAATCAGGTAAGACATGCAACTACTCATTGAAGAAAATCCATTTGTAATATAAATATATATATATATATATATATAGGATTAACTTCTCTTACCTGTCCCCGCTGCAGAAAACAGACAGTTTCCAGCCTTTACCCATCACGTCGGGTAGTGTTGTGCCAACCTTCAGGGTTTTTTGGGTTCCTACTCAGAGAAACCTCTTACCTGGACCTGTAAAAGACTCTGCCAGAAACTTTCATGCCACTGTTTTTATAGTACACCAAGCCTGGTTTTCTCAGAGCCCAGTCCTCCAAAGAGAGACTTACAGGCAAAACTTTGCTTCTTCGGATAACAAGGCCCGGGTACCATACCATCTTCTCAGTCAAAATATCGGCCCGAGATATGGGTCTGGTCAGCATAGCCCTTTAAGCCTTCGCAGGGACCAAACTGGAGCTTTCTTCACAGCACATGTTTTACGTGACCAACCACCTTAGACACTGGTGAAAAAACTGAGGTCCTCCCCGTATGGGAGGGGTTATATAGGGGAGGAATTCTCCTTAATTGGGGATAACCAGTGTCCAATCACCGATGGTGCCTATCTAACCCACTATGTAATGAATACTCTGTGTCCCATGATGTATGATCAAGAAAAGAACTTGCACAATGTTTCAGCAACCATCCCAAAAATCCAGCCTGGTGTATAGTAAATGGAGAAGTGAAAACATCATGCTATGAGGAAGGCTTTTGCCGAAACATGTTAGCGTTTTGATGTCGCACTGCTGTTTGTGCTCAATAAAGATTTAAGATGAAGCAATCGAGTTGCCATTCTTTTTGCAATTTTGTTGTATGGGACACAGTGGCCTGAGAACTGTTATTCAGCTCATCATCTTATAAACATGCGGTAGAGCTTGGTTGAGTCTTTGTCTACATGAAAACATCATACCCCTGAGGGATACACTAAAATGGTAGCTCAGAACAGACCTAAATCAAGGGTTGCACATCGCTAAGGGAAAATCTACCCTCAACAGCTAAAGCATGTGCTGTCAGAATGCTTCCCAACAGCTCCTCCTCAGTGAGATCCTGCCAAAATGAACGACACAAATCTTTACCCCCTACCGCAAGCTGCACACGACAAATAACCTTTACTCTCAGAATATTGACAAAAAAAAACAAAAAAACTCAAGTAAATGGCTCCCAGCTCCCAAGTGTAGCAGATCTGGTCGTTATTGGGCGTCAGTATTATGTCAGGAATCAGCAGCTAAGGAGACCAGACACGTAGCTACACAAGGGAACGGAGACCAAACAATGTATTTATCCATAAGGTGATATTTATTTACAGTGAAACACACAAATACAGAAGAGCAGTGAACATAAACAAACCCCAAAAGACAAAATAACAAATGAGCCTAACTACTATCTATATACAATATAAGGGACAACGGTAACAGGGATGAAAGGAAGGGAAACACAACTGGGTACAAGAGCAGGGAGAAGAAGCAAGGCACAGGGGTGCAGGATGGATCGGGATACAAGAGGCACAAGGCTCTGGTCACAAGGGGGCAATCAACAGTGGCGGAAGGGAGGAGCAGCCTTAAATATTCACCTGGCAGCTGGAGCCTGGTGTGGCTGATCGGAACCTGCTGGCGTCTGGGAGACACCTGCTGGTGGACACTGGAACTGCAGCCATCAGCCCAGAGCACCTCAGTGCCACCAGCAGGTGAACTTAATCCTGACAGTGGAACTGCATATAGATGTGCAAAGTTCAAAGTTAATCTTTGGAGTTTGTTAATGAGGAGGTGGAGACTCAGCTCCTTGCACAAATGAAGGGCTGCAAGGGGTGGGACGGTGATAATAATGGGGGATTTTAACTACCTGGAAATTGACTGGCGTAATGGCACTGCTGGAACAGTTAAAGGGCAAAAATTTATAAACCTATTACAGGACACTTTTATGGTCTAGTTTATTGAGGCCCCAACTAGGAATGATGCTCTGTTGGACCTGGTAATCTCACACTATGCAGAGCTTATTACTAATGTTCAAATAAAGGAACATCTAGGTAGCAGTGACCAGAACATGATTTCATTTGATGTTAGCTGTGAGCAAAAAACACATATGGGAAAGATAAAAACACTTAACGTTAAGAGAGCAAATTTTCCAAGGATGAGGGCTGCTCTCCAAGACCTAGAACAGGAGGGAATATTGGCAATGATGAACACAGAACAGAAATGGGAATTCTTCAAAGACTGTATGTGAACTCACTGCAAAGTATATTCCCGTGGGCAATAAGTTTAAAAGACTAAAAATAAAAGCTATGTGACCCACCGCCAAAGTTTAAAAAGCTATAAATAATAGGAAAAGAGCTTTTAAAAAATATAAAAATGAAGGAACACTATCATCGTTTAAATGTTACAAAGAATATAACAGAATATGTAAAAAGGTAATCAAAGACGGAAAAATTCAAAGCGAACGACAGATTGCAAAAGATAGTAGGACAAACCACAAAAAATTCTCCAAATATATTAATAGTAAAAAGGTCAGGTCTGAGCATGTAGGCCCTTTACAAAACAATCTAGATTGGGTGACTGGGGACAAAGAGAAGGCAAATTTATTAAATCATTTCTTTAGCTCTGTGTATACAAAGGAGCATGGGGGAGCTCAAATACATAATGGGGGTGGTATTGGCACAGAACCAAATGATCCACAATGGCTCAAAAGTGATATGGTCCAGACACGATCGCGGGCACCTGGCAGACATCGAGTCCGCGGGACCCACGGTCACGAAGACCATGGCGGGCGCACACCCGCAATGACGCTTCTTAAAGGGGACGTACCTGTATGCCCTTTTGCCTACCAGCACCATTCTGCCAATGTACATCGTCGTGTACTGGTCGGCAAGCGGTTCATGAAAGACAGAAGTTGTCAAACAAATCTGATTTCTTTTTATGAAGTAGTAAGTAAAACCTTGGACAGAGGCGTGGCTATGGATGTGGTATACTTGGATTTTGCAAAAGCGTTCGATACAGTTCCCCACACACAGCTAATGTATAGTCTACAGGCTTGGAAAGATTGATTTGTAAATGGATAGAAAACTGGCTAAAAGACCAAATTCAGAGAGTAGTGGTTAATGATTCACACTCTGAATGGTCTAAGGTTATCAGTGGTGTACCCCAAGGTTCAGTGTTGGGACCATTACTTTTTAATAACTTTATAAATGATAAAGGGTCTGGGATTAAAATTACCATTTCAGTCTTTGCAGATGACAGCAAACTATGCAGTGTAATAACGTCCTTAACAGGATGTCTCCAACTTGCATGCCGACCTCAATGCACTGTCTAATTGGGCGACTATGTAGCACATAAATGTAAAGTTATGCACTTGGGGGCTAAGAATATGCATGCATCATACATACTAGGGGGAGTACAACTGGGGGGATCCATAGTGGAGAAGGATCAGGGGATGTTGGTAGATCATAAGCTCAATAATAGCATGTAATGCCAAGCTGCGGTTTCCAAAGTGAGCAAAATCCTTTCTTGAGATATGGATTCCAGAGAGATAGATATCATTTTGCCTCTGTACAAATCATTAGTAAGACCTCATCTGGAATATGCAGTTCAGTTTTGGGCACCAGTTCTCAAAAAGGATATCAAGGAACTGGAGAGAGTTCAGAGAAGGGAAATCAAACTGATAAGAGGAATGGAGGAACTCAGCTATCAGGAACTGAATTTATTCTCTTTTGAGAAGAGGAGAGTAAGGGGGGGTATATTTTTTTTTAAATTTAGTCTTTTATTATAAGTTTCAAGTATACATAATACACATTGTCAGATACTACGTAACACTCAATAAATACTATAAAAAAACCAGAAAAAAAAAACATCACCCCTCCCACCCTGCACCTATTTTGATCTGCTGTCCTCATCTATCTTCCTTAGACCGGTTCAATCATTCCCTGTGCATATTTTTCCGATGTTTTAAATCTATTCCAACTTGCCCAGCTTGCTCTATAGGTTTCGGTCCGTCCCTCCTCCACACTGCTTAGGTACTCCATATTGCCAATGTGGTCCACTCTCTGTAGCCACTCTTTAATGCTGGGCTTCTTAGTACACAGCCATTTTTTAGGAATAAGTCCTTTTGCTGCATTGAGCAGATACGGAACCAAAGTTTTTTTATATTGTTTCCTTGTTTTAGTTGTTCCATGGAACAAACAGTTCCAGGGATGTTGAGGAATCCTCTCTCCTGTTATTGCTTCCATATAATCTAGTTTACCTTGCCAGTATTCCTTGATCTCTGGGCATTTCCACCATATATGAAATGTTGTTCCTTGTTGATTACAATTCCTCCAGCAAAGTGGAGACTTAGCTGGCTGAATTTTGTTGATTCTATTTGGTGTCAAGTGCCAGCGTACCATGCACTTGTAATTTGCCTCTATCGAGGTTGTGTCTGATGCATAGCTGTGTACTGCACCTATCATTTGCCTTTCATCCAATTTTATGTCCATGTCCCGTTCCCATTTTCCTATAAAGGGTAGGGCCCCCTGCCCATCTAATTCTGATAGTATTTCATATATTTTAGATGTCCCATGCCTTAAGGGCTTTTTTGTATTACAGAGCTTTTCTATTGGTGTTAACTCATTCTCCTCTCTGGTTGGGGGATAGTACTTATAAAGTGTTTTAATTGTAAAAACTCCCATTCAATTACATGAGGCCACCCGTGAGTCAATATTAAGGGGGGATATGATCAACATGTACAAATATATAAGGGGTCCATATAATGAACTTGGTGTTGAATATTTCACTTTAAGGTCAACACAGAGGACAAGGGGGCACTCTTTACACCTAGAGGAAAAGACATTGCATCTCCAAATACGGAAAGGTTTCTTTACAGTAAGAGCTGTGAAAATGTGGAATAGATCCCCTCCAGAGGTGGTTCTGGCCAGCTCAGTAGATTGCTTTAAGAAAGGCCTGCATTCTTTTCTAAATGTACATAATATAATTGGGTACTGACATTTATAGGTAAAGTTGATCCAGGGAAAATCTGATTGCCTCTTGGGGGATCAGGAAGGATTTTTTCCCCCTGCTGTAGCAAATTGGATCATGCTTTGCTGGGGTTTTTCACCTTCCTCTGGATCAACTGTGGGTATAGGATTATGTATATGGGATTATATGATATTATTTTTTATTTGTTTATTTTTATGGTTGAACTAGATGAACTTGTGTCTTTTTTCAACCTGACTAACTAGGTAACTATATAACCAATATTTTCTTGGGGGGCTGTCAGGTAGTCTGTACGGGGGCCCCGCAATTTCTATTAGCCCTGGCTGCAGCTCACAAAGAGATTGCCAGTGTGCTCCCACAGAGACTGCCCCACAGGTCACAGAGACTGCCCCACAAGTGACACAGACTGCTGTACATTTCAAAGAGACTGCCCCACAAGTGACAGAGACTGCCCCACAGGTCACAGAGACTGCCGTACATTTCACAAAGACTACCCCACATGTCACAGAGACTGCCGTACATTTCACAGAGACTGCTGTACATTTCACAGAGACTGCTGTACATTTCACAGAGACTGCCCCACAGGTCACAGAGACTGCCATACATTTCACAGAGACTGAAGCAGGTGCTTCCAAGGGCTCTGAAGGGTTAATGTTTTAGTTTTCTTACTGTGCTAGTGCTCCTGAGTTAATGAGGTCAACAAGGTGCAATTTATTACAATGTCTTAATGTTGTGCTGTGTCCTCGGGTTAACCTGTTGGGCTGGTGTTGTCTGAGGGGGAGGGGTTAACAGTGCTGGCTAGGTTTTCCCAATCTTTCTCAGAGGGTTATCACCCCTTGAGGGTCATACCATATAAGCAGGGGCTCATTAGTGCCACAGGGAGAGGAAGTGGGAGGGGAGTTCGAGATTTGCTGTCAAGATGTAGCCATCATGCTACCGGTTTACCCTCTTGTGGGAACCAAGTCGAGGGTTCCAAGGAGTCTGGATCTTCATGAACTTATGCTGGACTTCTGTGGATTACTTACTGCCCTTTTTGGATTAACTACTGCTTCTATGGATTTTTGCCATGTTGTGGATTACTGGAGTGTTACCTTGCCATCTGCCTAAGGTGCAGTAACTGTGTGGGGCACTAGAAAACTTTGTACAGGAATGTATGCTGAAGATGTCTTGGAGAACTGCTGTGTTACTTTCAACTACTTTAGTAAAGAATGTTTTTGTTCAGTTAACTGCCTGGTCTGAAGTCTCTAAAGGGGTGCTGTCAGGAACGTGCTGGCAATGGCACGACAGCTGCCCAGAGGCAGGATTCCACAGGTTCCCACCCTGCCAGGCATGCAAATATGCATGTGTCAATGCGTGTGCTTATAAGCTTGGTGCCAAATGCCATATATACTGTAAGTGCAGAAGATGCACTGGTACTTTGCTGTCTGATCTGCAGCTGTACCTGTGAACCTGAAACCTGATCCTATTAACTCCTGTGTTTGACCCAGCTTGTTTTTGACTCCACTGTAACTCTCTTATCCTGACCCTGGCCCGTATCTGGACTTTTTCCTTGTTTCTTGCATTATCTGCCTGAACTTATGTTGCATTGAGTTGTAGAGAAAGTGTGTTTCCTCCATCCAGCAACAAAAATAGGATCAGCCACTAGGAGCAAGGTGACAGGATTGCTGAGTTAGAGGAGACCGTTACATGTTCAGCTGTACCGGCTCAGAAATGCTGCATACCAGGAGGGAGAGGTGTTCTCTAACAGAAGTGTGCCTGTACTGCTTAGTGTCAGCACTGTAAGAAAGTTTAGACACAGATTATAAAGAGTTAACTGTGCAATCTACTGCTTGCTTCTAAAGTCAGGAGTTCTGCTTTAATGTTGATTTTCACATGACCTAGGTCAGGACTCAAAATTTCAAGTCCTGAGCTACCAGCCAGGGTTACTTGCCACCAGTTGCCCCACCCCTAACCCCACCCCTAAACACGCCCACATAATCATCTCATGAAATTACACTTAAATGTTTTATGCAGAATTAAGTTACAAAAATAAATATTAACAACAACTTTATCAGTGCTCATCAGTGCAGCCTCATCAGTGCTCATCAGCACAGCCTCACCAGTGCCCATCAATGCAGCCTCATCAGTGCTCATTAGTACAGCCTACCAGTGCCTATTAGCACAGCCCCACCAGTGCCCATCAGTGCAGTGTGACCAGTGCCCATCAGTGCAGCGTGACCATTGCCCATCAATGCAGCCTCACCTGTGCCCATCAATGCAGCCTCACCTGTGCCCATCAATGTAGCCTTACCTGCACCCATTAATGCAGGCTCACCTGTGCCCATTAATGCAGCCTCACCTGTGCCCATCAATGCAGCCTTACCTGCACCCATCAAGGCAGCCTCACCTGCGCCCATCAATGCAGCATACCCAGTGCCCATCAATGCAGTGCAACCAGTGCCCATCAATGGAGCCTGACCTGTGCCCATCAATGCAGCCTGACCTGTGCCCATCAATGCAGCCTGACCTGTGCCCATCAATGCAGCATAACCAGTGCCCATCAATGCAGCATGATTTGTACCCATCAATGCAGCATAACCAGTGCCCATTAATGCAGCATAACCAGTGCCCATTAACGCAGAATAACCAGTGCCCATCAATGCAGCGTAATCAGTGTTTATCAATGCAGCGTAATCAGTGCCCATCAATGCAGGGTAATCAGTGCCCATCAATGCAGCGTGAACAGTACCTATTAATGCAGCATAACCAGTGCCCATCAATGCAGCATGACCTATGCCCATCAATGCAACATCACCAGTGCCTATCGATGCAACATCACCAGTGCCCATCAATGCAGCATGACCAGTGCCCATCGATGCAGCATAACAGTGCCCACAATGCAGTGTGACCTGCACCTATCAATGCAGCATAACCAGTGCCCATCAATGCAGCCTCACCTGTGCAGAGGAAGAGGCGAGTCAGCCAGATCACCAGAGTTCGGGGATTGCCCACTGTAACAGCTTTCATTTGAATTGCTATGTGTTCTCGGAGATCACCGTCATAGTCCCGCCTCCTTGCCCAGCACTTTTGATGATGTCGCACATCCATTGGACCGGTGTTCGCCAGGCCAGGAGGCGGGACTACCCGGAAATTCAAATAAAAGCTATTACAGTGGGCAATCCCTGCTCTCTAATTGATACAGCCGGTCGGCTAGCTTGTCTCTTCCTCCCCTCTCTCTTCCTCTCGGCGCTCGCAAGTAGGACCCCTGGACTTTATTATTTTTGCCAAGAGGTTGAGCTTCAGCTACAGACTCCAGGAAGGTTAACTGCATGGGTGGGAGGTGGGAAGAGCTTGAAAGCTGCATGATCTAGGGTTGCATGATTAGGATAGAAGGTGAGAGCATTAGTTTCAATTGCCACTACAAGAGGGTTGCCATTGTCTTTGTGAGAAGAGAGAGATATGTCTGGCTGATGCATTTAAGAGAAACATGGTGGATCTACCTGCTGCTGCAATCACCAAAAGTATGCAGTCCACATATGCTGCTTGCAAACTGGTGTAGCATTAGGCTGGGATATTTCTCTCCTCCCTGCTTGAGTGGCAGCTGCAGGAAGGAAATCTTAGCACTTGACACTAGTTGCCAACCAAACAGAAGGATTTTGATTGGCTGCTGGCCTCCCCACAATCCTGGACAGAAACTGGAGGGCACCGACTGGTTGCAGCACAGCCCGGGAAGATGGTGGTGCCTTTACACTGTAACTCTATAGAGGTACTCTTGATAAAAGCAAGAATTGGCCTTGCTGTCAAAAATTGTAATGATATGCACCTGTCAAACAGGTGCAGAAAAATTGGTCTTTGGGTGTTAATTGTGCCCATGAAACCTACACCAAAAACATTCTTCCAGATGAAATCAACACCCACAACACTAGGCAGCCTAGAAGTCCTGCAGAAATTCCATATCCCAAAAACGCTTAATCTGTCTCATTGGCATTAGGGGCTTCATAGCTGCTGGTAATCCAGGACGTATTCATTTTGATAAAATTCAGATCGATCATGGAATCTGTGGACAGACGCGTTCTAAATGCCCATTCGGAAGGCATGCTGGATGCAAGGCAGCCCAGCAGCTCAATAGCATACTGGGTAAGTTCTGGCCAGTGGTCTATTCTCATGACCCAGTAAGCCAGTGGATCATCGACTGGAAAGCGCTCCATCTCTGTTTTCACCCCTAGATAATCATCCACCATGTGATGTGGATGCTCCCGATGGGATGTGGAAGCTGACAGCCCTGGGCGGGGAGGACTAAAAAAAATTCAGAAATGCATCACCTTCTCCACCGCTCCTCTCTTGACAAACAGAAGCCTCAAAACTAAGTTTCCACTACACTGTAACCTACCAGAGTCTGGAATAGCATTCGATAAACTTCTCTTTAAGGTGTCCTCAAGAGATTTCATCTTCTGCATTCTCTGTGGGGATGTGGTAAGTTCTGATACTTTCCCCTGATAACGGTGGTCAAGGAGGGTTGCCAACCAATAGCGATCCTTTTCCTTTACACCACGCGTTCTTTGGTCCTTTCGCAGACTTTGAAGCATGAGGGAGCCCATGTGGAGGCATTAGAAGCAGATTTGCGGAGGCATGAGAAGCAGACTCCTCGGGGTCACTGAGGATTATAGTATCTGGAACTGCCTCCTCCCAGCCACATACTACTCCCAAGGGTTCTGCAGATGGAAAACCATCTCTTACGGTTTATGTGTATGTCTTCCTCTGTTTCTAGGCCTCCAAAACTAGGCCTCTGTTTCTAGGCCTAAAAATAGGATTTTTTTTGTCATACTTACCTGTAAAATCCTTTTCTTTGAGTACATCATGGGACACAGAGTTAGGCTAATATTCATTACCTGCTGGGTTATACTTCATGGCCAGGTGAATGAACACTGGAAGACCAAAGGTGTTTCAACAGGAAGTGATCCCCTATATAACCCCTCCCATACATGAAGTACTTCAGTTTTGTAGCAAGCACTGACTCCTCAAAAAGAGGTGAGGGACCTCTGTGTCTCATGATGTACTAAAAGGAAAGGATTTTACAGGAAAGAATGACGAAAACATCCTATTTTCTTTTTCATACATCATGGGACACAGAGTTAAGCTAATATTCATTACCTGCTGGGATGTCCCAGGGCAATAGCCTTGAGGGGAGGGAGACACCCTGCCAAACAATAGCCATCAGACTTTATACGGCAGCCCTCAGTACACTGCGACCGAAAGCTGAATCCTCGGCTGCTCGAACATCCACTTGATAACATTTTGGGAACATATGCACTGAAGACCAGGTAGCAGCCTTATAAACCTGAGCCACAGATACCTGATGAAGAAAATCCCAGGAGCTTCCTACACACCTGGCAGAATGAGCTCTCACCATAAAGGGAGGAGCTTTACGTTTCAGACCATAGGCATGAATGACCAATTGATGGACCCAATTGGCAATGGAAGCTTTGGAAGCTGCCCGCCCCTTCTTGGCTCCCTTTGGTAAAACAAAAAAAGAGTCTGATCCTCGGATCTCCGCAGATCTAGACAAATAAACCTTGATTGCCTGGACAACGTCCAAAGAATGCAGTCGTCTCTCTTCCACCGGACGAGGCTCAGAGAAAAAAGAAGGCAAAATAATGTCCCGATTTAAATGAAAGGCCGACACCACTTTTAGCAAAAATGATGGAACAGGTCGTAACACGACCCTGTCGTGGTAAAGGATCAAGTACAGTTCCCTGCATGAAAGGGCCGCCAACTCCGAAACCCTTCTAGCCGAGGTGATAGCCATTAGAAAGGCTAGCTTGTGTAACAGCAAGTCTAATGGAATTTCCTTGATAGGTTCAAATAGTTGTTTCTGTAACACAGACAGCACAGAGGCTAAAAGGCCTTTGGAGAATGCTGATAGGGCCGAAACTAGACCTCCGATTGTACTCAAAGCCAATTTGATTTCCACTGCTGACTGTAGAAAAGAGAGAGTTCTCCCAATCACATACAGTATTTTCGAGGAAGACATTTTTTGGCTTCACACCAAGCAATATAAGTCTTCCAGACCTTATGATAGATCTTCCTAGTGATAGCTTTTCTAGCATTCACTAGGGTCCCAAGATGCCACGGTCCTTTAACACCCTGGCTTCAATAGTCATACTGTCAAATTTAGAGACTGTAAATTGGGGTTGAATATAGGACCTTGAGACAGTAGATTGGGGCACCGTGGAAGTGTCCATGGCCCGTCTATTGTTAGTCTCACAATCTCTGGGAACCAGGGCCTTCTCGGCCAGGGTGGTGCCACCAGAATGACTGGAACTCCCTCTCTCTAAATCTTGCGCAACAAATGTGGAAGGAGAGGGATCCGGGGGAAAGCATAAACCAGGGAGTATTGACTTCGTGGAACTACCAGAGCATCTGCTCCAATTGCCAGAGGATCTCTTGTTCGGGACACAAACTGCTGTAGCTTCTTGTTGAACCTGGATGCCAGTAGGTCGACCTCTGGCCATCCCCAACATTGGCAAATTTCCTGGAACACTCCTGGGTGTAGGGACCATCCCCCCGGGCATATTTGCTGGTGGCTGAGATAATCTGCCTTCCAGTTCTCTATTCCCGGGATATGGACTGCCGATAGAATCGGAACATGTCCCTCTGCCCAGGTTAGTATGTGGTTCACCTCCTTCAGAGCTGAACGACTGCTGGTACCGCCTTGGTGGCTTATATAGGCCACTGCAGTGGCATTGCCGGACTGAACCCTGCTAGGGCAGTCCTGAAGCTCCACTGCTCATGACCATAGGGCCAGTCGTACTGCCCGTAATTCCAGGACGTTGATGGGCAGGATCTGTTCTGTCCTTGACCATTTCCCCTGAGCTGTGAGCCCCTCTAGTGTCGCTCCCCAGCCTGAGAGACTGGCATCTGTAGTCAGTACTCTCCAAGGTACCGGGAAGAAGGAGATTCCCTTTCGAAGGTTCTGATCCTGCAACCACCAGTTCAGGCTTAAGCGTGCCCGAGGAGATAAGATTATTGGATAATCCAGGGCTTGTCCTCTCCTGTTCCAAGCCAACAAGATGTCTTGTTGTAGAGGCCTGGAATGGAACTGGGCATAGGGCACTGCATCCAAGAAGGATACCATCCTCCCTAGAAGACTCATACAGAGCCGAATGGAGGGTTGTCTGGTGCCCCTTAACTGACGCACCTGATTCTTCAGGGCACAGATCCTTGCGGGTGGCAAGAATACTCTTGCTTGGACCGTATCTAGGATCAGACCAAAATACTTTAGACTTTGAGCTGGTCTCAAGGTTGACTTTTCGGTATTTATGATCCAGCCTAAGCTTTCCAAATACCGCAATGTTATGCTCTGTTCCAGAGCCTATAGTGAGTGATCTCTGAGCAGGAGGTTGTCCAGATACCCGAGCACTAGGATCCCTTGGGCCCCTAAAAGATCCACTACTGGTGCTAGGACCTTTGTGAACACCCAGGGAGCTGTAGCAAGCCAGAAGGGTAGAGCCACAAACCGAAAATGACATTCCTCTACTGCAATTCGCAGGAACCTCTGATGAGGCTGAAAGATAGATATGTATAAATACGCATCCTTTATATCGATGGAGGCTAGAAAGTCTCCCATCTGGAGTGAGGCTACTACTGAGCGGACAGACTCCATCCGAAAGGACTGGATCAGCAGATACTGGTTCAGGGATCTTAGGTCCAAAATGGGCCTTGTGTCCCGGTTTGGTTTTTGAACCCTAAATAGGTTTGAGTAAAACCCTGCACCCCTTTCGGGTACAGGAACTTCTCCTTGATGCACTAGATTATGTAGTGCCTGAAGCAATAAGTCTCTTTTTGGAGGATCTGAGGGAACGCTGGATCTTAAAAACCTCTGAGGGGGAGCCCCCCGCAACTCCAGCTTGTAACCGCGGGATATTATTGAGGTGACCCACTCGGCCTGAACTATTGTTCTCCAAATGTCCGCAAAGTTCAAGCAGCCTTCCCCCCACCCGAGTGGGGGCGTCCCCTCAAGAGGAGGGCTTGGTGCTGAGAATTCTGGACCCAGGGGTTTTTATGGCCCTGGCCTTGCGGCTTGCCCCTGCCCCTAGTGCCCTGTTGGCGGCTGGACTGCCTTGGCACTAGGACATTTGACGAAGCAGTCCCTGAGGGACGCCTGGTGCTTTTCTTCACAGGAAGTAGAGAACTCTTACCTCCGGAAACCTTTTGGATATATTTGTCCAAGTGATTGCCACATAAACGTTCCCCATGAAAGGGGAAACCTGCCAATAACTTTTTACAAGGAAGCTCAGCTGAGCAGTTCTTAAGCCACACAAGTCTGTGCATATGTACAGACAACAGCAAAACACAGCGCTCGAGGAATATCTGCCTTATTTTCAGGCAGATCATCTTCCTGGTTAGTCCTGTCAGGCCGTCTGATCTGATCCTTTATGGACTGTCAGATACCAATTGCTGCAACAGCTGGCTGAATAGCTGAACTGACCAAAGAAAAGGAAGCCTTTAATAATGACTCCAATTTCTTGTCAACAGGGTTGACAAGAAAGCCCTGTGCGTTATCTACCGTACAAATCAAGTTCTTGTTTAAAGAAGAGACTGCTGCTTCTACGGCTGGCATGCTCCACTTCTTAACAGACTTTTCATTCATGGGATATAAAAGGGAAAACCTCTTATGCCACGACCAGACTTTCCATCAGAATAGACTCCGACGGTCTTTCCGACGGAATTCCGCTGAAACGGACTTGCCTACACACGATCAAACCAAAGTCTGATCGTTTAGATGACGTACGACGGGACTAGAAAAAGAAAGTTCAATAGCCAGTAGCCAATAGCTGCCTTTGCATCATTTTTGGTCCATCGGAATAGCATACAGACGAGCGGTTTTCCCGATAGGAACTGATTCTGTCGGAATGAGTTGTTCTATTTCTACATCCGTCAGAATTTTAGAAAGAAAAAGTTAGATGAAGCCCACACACGATCGGAATGTCCGACGGAATGATTCCGTCTTCTGCCGGAAAGTCTGGTCTTGTGTACGCGGCATTAGGAGGAACAAAAATCCTGTCAGGATGTTCCCAATCAGCATACACCGCCCGCTCCAACAGAGGGTGTAAGGGGAAAGCCTGTGTGGCCTGAAGAGGCCTCAGGGATCCCAAAGAGAACCAGGGAGGCTCAGTAACCTAACTTAAAGGCAGAACGAACCATTTCGGTAAGAGTCAGGATCAAAAGCCTCTGTGATTGAGAGACAGACACCAACTAGATATCTTCTTATCCAGATTGCTCAGAAGCAGACTCTTCCGCCAGGCCATCCACAGAATCCTGAGCTTTAAGCTCCTCCCCATTCTCAACCCATTCCTGTTCCAGACTAGGATGCTCCGGGGGGGGGGGAACTGTCACGCTTCATGCCACCCTGTGGGATGGAGTCAATCATGCCATAAATCCTGTGCTCTAACCCGGCTAGGGCTGAGGACAGTTCATCCTTAGTGATAAAGGGTGAAGCAGCAGCGTTGACTGTAGGCACAATCCCAGATAGGCACAGCGGCTCAGATTGCCCAGAAGCCTCTGGTTCTTCAGGGGATACAACACTAAGGATATGACTAGGTACATCACTACTGATAACATAGGTGTGCCCTTCCCTGTAGTGTTAGTCCTGCTCCTCTTTTTTTAAGACATTTACTAGCCACAAAAAGTGAGTACCTGGGTGTAGTATTAACACACCTCAAAAGGGAGACCCTTTATAAGCCCCTATGCAACAATCCTGCTAAGCACTTTTAGCCTGGCAAGCAACACCTGGTGACTCACGTGACCCGGGTAAGGAAAAATGAACTGCTGCAAATGCCTGGTTCAGAGCCTGCTCTGTGTCCCATAGCTGCCTTCTGGAAGCACCGCGTGCTTGGCATACATAGCTTAAATAAGCTGGCTGTGCACCAGAATGTTATGCACATGCGTGCACATGCATGTGCGCGGTCCCAGCAAATGGACATGGACCTTATTTGCGTATGATGCAAATCTTTGTGCGCCCAGATAAAAGCTACGGGGCATGTGTGGCAAAGCCGCGTGCGCCCTGGCTGCCAAACAAACTACTGAGCCCAGAGGCGCTCTGGTGAATGCATGTGCACCATGGCGAACCATCATGCACCATCATACAGGTAAAAAACAGCCAGACACAAGCAAAAAAGGCACCAACACCCACAGCTAGCACAAAACTCCCTCGTATGGTCACTGTACACAGGTGTCCAGACTCTAGCTAGCTTGACTGATTGTTACAATCACAGGGACACCCAACAATAATAATAAAGGGGTTTCACTTACCCGTCTAGGCACAGGGCAGCTTAGAAACTAAGAGCCCAATCTTCACCCTTCACAGCGGATTCCTATCACTTGAGGACCTTCAAGGACTGGGTACCTTTTTCATGTTTGGGGTCCATTCCCTTGGACCTGTACAGCACCCTGCAGGAATGCCTTAGCGCTGTAGTGTCCAGGATTCCACTTCGCAGGATCCATCGCCCGGAGGCCACACTACAGGCAAAACCTTGCAGGATCTTGAGTCTTCTTTGCAAGGCTCGGGTACCATTTATCTAAGCCTGTAAAGCCTGTGTCAAATGGATCTGATCGGTCAATCCCTTGATTCATTTAAGAACCATTTGTGGGACTAGAGACCTGGAGCACAGAGAGCTCAAACAACCGTGCCATCCATTTTGCAGACACTGGTAAAAAAACTGTAGTACTTCCTGTATGGGAGGGGTTATATAGGGGATCACTTCCTGTCTAAAGACCTTTGGTCTACCAATGTCCATTCACCTGGAGATGAAGTATAACCCAGCAGGTAATGAATATTAGCCTAACTCTGTGTCCCATGGTGTATGAAAAAGAAATGGCTCCACACTCTTCTGGCCTGCTTTACTAGATCTTCCAACTCTGGGTACCTATTTAGGAAATGCTGTACCACCAAATTGAGGATATGTGCCAGGCATAGCACATGTTTCAACTTTCCCTGTATAACGGTGGACAGGAGGTTTGTGTCATTACCACACCCCCCCATTCCTGGCTCCAGTTGGTGTGGTATGAACCATCTCCTGGGCCTGTCCCTGTAGAGCTGTAGAATCTCTTCTCCGGTGTGGTTCCTGCCCCCTACACACACCAGCTGAAGCACTACATGGCACCTTTTAGCCTGACTCATTGAATAGTCCTTTGAATGCTTAGGGGGTACTTGAGGTTCATAGGACAACTCAGCAATCTGGCATCATCACCAGCTGTATGGAGACGTGGGGGCACAACAAGCGGCAGCATCCTTCTGAGTTGCAAGCAAAGTTACCCAGTGTGCTGTGAACAAAATATATCGTCCCTGCCCATGCTTGCTGGACCACGTGTCAGCAGTAATGTGGACTTTGCGGCTGACTGCCTTGCCCAACAATGCCACAACATTGCCTTCCACATGATGGTAGAGAGATGGAATGGCCTTACGTGAAAATAAATAGCGACTGGAAACCTGCCATTTTGGTACAGCACATTCTGCAAATTCACGGAAGGAGGTAGAATCCACCAGGCGGAAAGGCAGAAGTTGTAGAGACAGCAGCTTTGACAAGCTTGTATTATACGCTGGGCATGTGGGTGGAAGGGACTGTATTTTTTATTTCCATTGCAGCAGAAGGGGCAGAGAAATTTGCTGGCTGGTGGTGTGGTGCTGGCAGATGTGCTGCAAGGACCTGGGACACCCTGCTCTATACCATCATTCCTGTCAGTGGAGGCTGCTGAGAGGTCATGAGGTATAGCAGGGACAGACTGAAGTGAGTAAGGAGGAGGGACAGATTGTGCCCCTTTTGTGTGGCTTTTAGGTGCTCTTGCCAATGTGCTGAGTGGTGGGAGGTTAATTGCCTTGTCAAGCATGTGGTACTCAAATGGTTGATGTTTTTGCCACGCTTGATACACTTGAGACAAAGTTTACAAATAGCAACAGTGCGATTATGTACTAAAAAAGGCAGCTGAACTGTGGAAAGTGGGCCAGGAAATAACAGCTCCACAATGTGATGGAATAGGGTGGCTGCTCTCTACTTTTCCATGATGGCTGCCTCATTGAGGTTGTGCCTCACCCTCACTTTCCTCCTCTGCTCTATCCGGGACCCAAGTCTAGTCAGTGACCTCATCGTCTTAATCTCCTCCATCCTCATTACCACTGGAGACAACTTGGCAATACGCTGCGGCTGGGGGAACATGACTGCCAATTTGTGTACCAGTGTTCTCCCCTCTCTTTAGGCTCATGTTCCTGCCTTCCTCAACCTCAGAGCCAATATGGGGCTTTAGACCACCTCAGCTCCTGGGACAGACACCTTCTGGACACCCCATGCTTACCATATGCCGCTGTGGTCTGCTGTATGTAAGTATTCACTACTGACAATTCTGTTTTCTCCTGTTGTGCTCATCCAATATTAGACTTAACCTTATTTCATTTTTTGTAGATACTATGTAGCATCAGCCCCTGAGGAAATGTTTTTACACAAAACGCATCTGACTTTTAGGATGTAACTACCGTATATGCTTTAATAGCAATTATCTAGAACTACCACCTTTCATTTCTACCAACACAATCTACACTCAATTCATTCAATGTTGCCATATGCAATATGCTGCCAAATTGATATGTGTTTATATATGCAATTTTACAGTATTACTATGTCTGCATTATCATGTGCTGTTATATGTATATATTTATGCATTATTCATACTGTCCATGCCATTCATGCATGGTTTTTCATTTGACATTACTCTTATATATGATATGTACCATTGTAACGTATTTACATTTATATGTTAATAAACATATCTACATATCTTTTAAACCATAACCAGCCAATAGCCTCATTCAAAGTCCCAAATTCCCCTTTTTATTTACTTGAACCTAGGATGGAGGCACATATATTTATGTGCCTCATCCAAAGTCCCAAACTCTCCCCTTTATATCAACCTCAGAGTCAGAACCAACATCTTAATCGAGTAATGGCTGTGCATTGTCAAGGAGCAAGTGGCTGACGCTGTGTTCAAATAACTCCGCTGACACCTCCATGCCTGATGCTGGGGCTATGACAGGAATAGCTGTGGACAAGGAGGCAGGTTTTGCCACTTTGGCAGTTGCAGGGGATTGTGCACTAGTCTCTGCTTGGGTAATGGAGGATGAGGAGGATGAAGACTGTTTAGTAAGCCAGTCAGAGCCTATACGCTCACTACGCAAGCTGCGTAGGGCCCTGCCACTGTGGGGCCCCCCCACCAAGACCCAGCATCCCCCCTGCAGGGGCGGGCTGGACCGGGGGGCAGGGTGAAAATTTCCCCCTGGGCCACCTACATTATCTTTAAAAAGGCCGCGGGCCACGGCGCTGGCTGTCTGTTATTTTTTTTTTTGCTAGATGTTGGCCGCGGTGCTGGCTGTCTGTTAATTTTTGTTTTTTTTGCTAGATGACGGCCGCCGCAGGCTGCCGATTGGCTAGCTGGCTGCTGCTGCGCAGGCTGCGCTGCATTGTGGGAGTTGTAGTCTGGCCGCGCTAAAGGTAAGGACCTTATCAGCGCAGCAAACTACAACTCTCACCTTCCAGGAGTCTCAGAGGCAGGTCACGTGGCATGTCAGGGGAGGATACGAGCGGCGTCAAGAACTGGGAGAAGAAAAGAGAGGAGACTTGACATGACAGAACAGAATCATCACCCCCCCGAAGAGGTGCAAGGACCTGGCTCTCCACTGAAACACACAGCCCTCCCCAGCCTGAAGTAAGGTGTGATGACCTCTGTTGTGATAAAACTTATTTACTGTATCCCTTTCAGTAGAAAATTTAAGAAATGTTGCATAGCAAAAATTTTAAAGTTTGGCTCAAGGGCAATCAGCCAATCCCCCCCCCCCCCCCCCACACCGATGAGCACTGATCAGGCTACATTGATGGGCACTGTCTGCACTGGCGAGGCTGAATTAAGGGCACTAATCAGGCTGCGTTGATAGGCACTGATGAGGCTGCATTGATGAGCACTGATCAGGGTGCACTGATGGGCACTGTCTGAACTGATCAGGCTGCACTGATGGGCACTGATCAGACTGCACTGATGCCTGGGCACTCTCTGCACTGGTGAGGCTGCACTGATGGGCACTCTCTGCACTGGTGAGGCTGTACTGATGGGCACTGTCTGCACTGGTGAGGCTGCATGGATGGGCACTGATCAGGCTGCATGGATGGGTACTGATCAGGCTGCACTGATGGGCACTGATCAGGCTGCACTGGTGAGGCTGCACTGATGGGCAAGTATAAGTGAAGGCTCTCTGGGGACCCTGATGTAAGGGGAGGCTCTCTGGGGACCCTGATGTAGGGGTAGACTCTCTGGGGACCCTGATATAAGTAGGGGGGCTCTCTGGGGATCCTGATGTAAGGAGGGGCTCTCTGAGGACACTGATGTAAGGGGGGCTCTCTGGGGACCCTGATGTAAGGAGGGGCTTTCTGGGGACCCTGATGTAAGGGGAGGCTCTCTGGGGACCCTAATGTAGGGGGAGGCTCTCTGGGGACCCTGATGTAGGGGGAGACTCTCTGAGGACACTGATTTAAGGGGGGCTCTCTGGGGACCCAGATGTAAGGGGAGGCTCTCTGGGGACCCAGATGTAAGGGGAGGCTCTCTGGGGACCCTAATGTAGGGGGAGGCTCTCTGGGGACCCTAATGTAGGGGGAGGCTCTCTGGGGACCCTGATGTAGGGGGAGACTCTCTGAGGACACTGATTTAAGGGGGGCTCTCTGGGGACCCAGATGTAAGGGGAGACTCTCTGGGGACCCTAATGTAGGAGAGAGGCTCTCTAGGGACCCTGATCTAAGGGGGGCTCTCTGGGGACCCTAATGTAGGGGGAGGCTCTCTGGGGACCCTGATATATATATTGTTGTACTTATTCTATGACTGTTTTGTTTAAAGAAGGGAGGATTGTATTGGGAGCACTGAAGTGTCAGGTGTGATTGTGTGGCAATGGCACATGGTTTACATAGCTCACGGCATCACAGGCCAGGTAAAGGGCCCCTTAGCATAATTTTGCTTAGGGCCCCAGGGAGGTCAGGATCGGCACTGAAGCCAGTCCACCACCTCTTCTGCATGCTTTGGCTGGATAGTACGGGCAACATCACTAAACAGAGGAAATGATGCCCTGCCTGAGGACTGACCATGTCCACCTTTGTCTGTGGACACATATGTTGCTGGCCCTCTTACAGTGCCATGGGAACGCATGCCTCTCCTTGCTGTCCTTCCAGACATGATGGGGGGAGTGGGGGGTGCTTATTAACAAAATGTAATGAAAATGTGTAAATATGTACGTGGATACACTTTAATCAATGGAAAGTGGTGTTTGGTGCGCTTTTATTTGAGTATTCACGACACAGACACACTCCACAGATTCACTATAATATACAGCAATATACTGCGTCAAATGTGCAGTAATGCTGGGCGCATGCGCGGCATGGAGAGCAACGGTCGCAGCTAAGGAGAGCTCCGTCTGTCCAGGGCATACAACCACATAAACGAAGATATTATCATCTGCAACTGACACAATAATAGGCATCCGTGCACACTGAACATAGTGCATGCCTACATCGAGGAGGAAGAGGAGAGGAAGACACCAGAATTCCCTCACACACTACCTCCTGGAGATCTGCAGAGTGAGGTAGCATGTCTAAAAATGGCACCGGCTCCCTGCCCTCCACAGAGTCTCCCTCCCCTGCTGAAGAACCGCTGCAAAATCCTGTGGCATCTGGAACAATTGGAACACTATTGGTTGGCAACCCTCCTTGACCACCATTATAAGTGGAAAGTCTCAGAACTCATCCCGTCCCCACAGAGTGCAGGAGATTAAATCTTATGAGGACACCTTAAAGAAAAGCTTATTGAACACTTTTCCTGACTCTGGTAGGTTACAGGGTCATAGTTTTGAGGCTTCTGTCGGTCAAGAGAGGAGCGGTGGAGAAGGCCACCGCCTAAGTGATGTATTTCTGATTTTTTTTAGTCCTCGCTGCTTAGGGCTGTTAGCTTCCACATCCCATCGGCAGCTTCTGCATCACATGGTGGACGATTATCTAGGGGTAAAAACAGAGATGGAGAGCTTTCCAGTCGACGATCCACTGGCTTACTGGGTCATGAGAATAGACCACTGGCCAGAACTTGCCCATTATGCTATTGAGCTGCTGGGCTGCCCTGCATCCAGCGTGCCTTCCGAACGGCATTCAGTGCTGCTGGAGGTTTTGTTACTGATCATAGAACGCATCTGTCCACAGACTCCGTGGACCGTCTGACTTTTATCAAAATTAATCTGTCCTGGATTACCAGCAGCTATGAAACCCCTGTCGCCGATTTAGTGTTTTTGGGATGTGGAATTTCTGCAGGACTTCTAGGCTGCCTAGTGTTGTGGGTGTTGAATGTTATCTGGAAGAATGTTTTTGGTGTAGGTTTCATGGGCACACTAATCACCCAAAGACCAATTTTTTTGCACCTGTTTGACAGGTGCATATCATTACAATTTTTGACAGCAAGGCCAATTCAAGAGTACTTCTATAGGGTTACAGTGTAGAGGCGCCACCGACACCCAAAGAATAATTTTTCTGCACTCGTTACAGAAGTAGAAATCCAAAGTCTGTGGTAGAGACATCAGAATTCATCCAAAAAATCTCTAATCTTTTTCCCCTTGTACTACATTGTGGCCTCATCATACAGATTGGTTTCCCAAGCTGTTGCTTACAAAATAAGCTTGCAGGGAAAATGTCATTTATTTGGGCTTTATAAATGCAAATATTTCTGCAGCAGCTTCTATACACAGTACAGATGTGCCACTTTACAGGTGGACTAAGAGGACCCCCAGGCACTACATTAAAAGGAATTTTTCATTTTTTTACTTTCACTTTAGGCATCAATAAATCACTGCTCATTTATAAATGACGTTTTTTACAAACATTTTTTTCATTGATACATGTCCCCCAGGGCAGTACCCAGATCCCCATAATCATTGCATTCCCAATTACTTGCCTTTAAGCCTTCAAAATGGGCACTTTTGATTTTTCATGTTAGGGTCGCATAGAGTTCCAGGGGGTTCATTAGTCGGTTTTGAACTTTCCCGAAGTTTGAAAGTTCTGGTGCAAACCTAACAGGGGGTCGTTCGGTCCATCCCTAGTCCAGAGGAAGGGGGGATTGGAGGACAGAACTCCGCTTATCCAGCCATATGTCTGATCCCCGGAAGGAGAAATCACACAGGGTCTGCTACAGTAATTGCCCCTCTAGGAGTCCTCGCCCTCCCCTCTCACCTGTGCAACTCGCTCTGAGCCCCCAGTAATCCCCATTCTCCAGGGGCAGCAGTGAGCACTCTGTGCTGCACTCTGGTAGGACAGTCTATAAGCACAGCTCAGTCCTTTCTCATCTCTCCCAGCACTCTGTCCATCTCTGGTGCAGCTTTGACAGTACATATTTCAGTTGTTATGGTCTGACTTCCCGGGCACACGTCTCCCTGTCCTCCTCTTCCTGGTATAGAACTTCCTATTTGTCCTTGCGCTCACCTCTGACAGTTCATCTTTTAGCCCCTGTCTTGTCCTGTTGGTGTCTTCTTCACTTCCCTCCTCGCCCCCTCTACCTTCTCCATTAGTCTCCAGTCCCCCCAGTGGCCCCTTCTTGGCTCTCTTTCCCCGCAGTGGAGTCCTCTGCAGTGTCCTCAGCACTTGCAGTGGGTTCCCCAAGTGGAGGAGGGGTCCATGCTGCAGTTGGTGCTCCACTCTTCAGCGCTCCTCTCCCCACTGTACATACTTGGAACACTTCTGAGGTGAAAGACCCATGCGCACTTCCCCCTCCTACCCTTCATGAGGCAGGCTCTGGCCTACTATGCTATGACTGTGTCAGTGGCTGTCTCAGTGCACCAATCACAGGTAGCCCAGCTAAAAGTCATGTGACCCGGTTAGCGATACAGGGAATTAGCTTGTGTGCCCACAGAGAGGGCCCTACGTGCCAGCTGTGGCACATGTGCCATAGGTTCGCCATCACTGCCTTAGGGTAATCCAGGGAAAAAGGTGTCTGTATACAGTGTCCTGTGGACTAGGCTACTGCCTGGTATTGGGTTTGAAGGCAGGTGTCCTCTCACCAAACTGGAAAACAGTGTAGGAACTTCCTGAAGAGCGATCCAAGTCGATTCTTCCTTATGCAAACAGGCTGAGATGGCGGTCTGGTTTCTGGAACAGTAAGTCGTCTGGTCCCACTATTTACAGCGGTGCTGCGGAGGTGCCCCTTGTGTAGCAAGTGGTGTCTGACCCACCTGGGTCGGAGCTGGGGGTGCCGTGTTGCCGCGTGGTAGGCCGCAGTCCTCTCGCACAACAGCAAAGGGGGTGTTTACTTGATTGAACCTGGGAAGCAAGAGAGCTTGGGCCTGGTCTGCCGACCCTTTTATAACCTCTACCAGAGTTCTCTCCCTGGAGCAGATGGCTTGCTGGGGGGTGTAGTTCATGGATAGTTCTGCAGATCAAGGATGTATGTTAAGGAGACTACAGTTCCCACAATGCTCTCTGCTTGGTTTAGGAGTATTATGCATGTAATCTGAGCCCAGCACTAGGGGAATACAGAGACAGTCTAAGAAGGCAGAGGGTAAGTCTGCAGTGCCAGATGACTGTAGTGTGCTGTTGGCTGCACCTAGATACCTCAATAAACCAAGCAGTGCAGGTAGTGGAAAAATGGAAAGTAGCAGATGCTTTAAAAAGACAGAGAATAATTTAAAGTCTGCAAGCACCTGCTTCCAATGTCATCAAGCACCTAAAGCATGATAAACGGGACTGCACAGTGGAACTGGAAATCGATATGGAACTGTCTCTTTGAAACAACTCTGCCAGCCAACAGCACCCAGAGTGACAGCCTCCCGCTCTTGCAGCTCTGAAGCCCCTGTCCCAGGAGAGCAAGCCCGCCCAGGAGAGTCCAATTAATGCTTGCCCAGAATTAATTTAGTCTTTCAGCACTGTAGTTTCAAACAATATTAAGTCTAGGGTAAATCCAGGTGACTGTAGACATTCCAAGTCTCCCGCAAGGTGCAGGAGACTCCCGCATTTCAAGAGCGGCTCACAGACACCCGCGATTGCCTTGCAATATCCCGGAAGGGCCGATCCTGAGTGAGTGTACAGGGTGGGGCGGTGTCAGGCTGTCTGCTGTGGTGAAATGTTCCGATCCTGGTTGGTTCCTCTGCTTTCAATCCACACCTCTCCTCTATCATTGGCTCTGGAGAAGCTCTGAATTTTTGGCGCGAAGAGGAGCTAGCTGGAGGGAGGATGTGAAATGTCAGCACTGACAACTGGTGCGGACTGGACACTGAGCTGTCACAAGGCTGAGCGAGCGAGGGAGGAGGAGAGTGTCACCCTAGAAGCCTGGACATGCCACTGTTCAGATAAGACACCCCGTCCCCTTAGGGTCCATGGATAAGGGGGAGCGGCTTGTGAGTATTGCAGAAGAATGTCCAGAAAGGAGAAGCTCGATCTCTGCCTGTCTTGTGTTCCTGTCAGCACCCGAGTACCGCCCCAGGGAGAGCAAGCAGGACAACACAGTCACCGGAGCTCTCCCCAAGGCAAGATAACAGGCTGGATGACAGACTGCATTCTTCTCCTGTGAGTCCCAATTGTTCTGCCTCCCACACTGTACAAATGTGTGCTGTAAACTTGTCCTGTACCTCAGAAGGACAGGTATGGTGAAAGTGAAAGTGAAATTCCTGAATATGTTAGGAATATACTGGAACTTCTCAGGTGGATGCATTTCACAAAATCGTTCTTTTTAATATATGTGTATGTAGATTATCTCTGTAGCACCTGGAAAGTCCTAGTATATTCCTAACATATTCATGAATTTGAGCAATAACAGCAAAGGATGCGGTGCCATAATACAGCCCAACTCCAGGAAAAACAAAACAAAAAAGCAATCTTGAAGTGTGTGTAGGGGGAGGGAATAGGGTTGCCACCTGTCCGGGATTCACCCGGACGCTCCGGGTTTTGAATCGTGTCCAGGTTTCAGACTGTCTAAAACCCGGGCACATTATTCAGGCGGGACTGCAACCCCCCCAACTTAGGCGTGCCAGGGCACACCCTATTCACCCAGTGCGATTCCCCCTTTCGCCCGGGTTGCACACACCTATGCCCCCATTAACCAAAGTACCCACCCAGTGCATAGGCCCCCTCCCTCCCTTCTCTGTCCTGCCCCTGAGCAAGTGAGTACACTAAGGTAAGGGGGACTCAGATGAAAGGGGTGATCTGTGGACTCTGATGTAAGGGGGAGCTTTGGGAACCCTGATTTAATGGGGAATGCTGGAAATTCTGATGTTAGTGGGGGCTTTGGTAAGCAGAAACCCCCTTACATCAGTTCCATTTTATAAAACAGTCCACAGTGTTCCCCCGTAAAGAACAAAAATTCCTGTGTGCCGCTAAAGTGTTCGGGTTTGGCTTGAAGAAAAGGTGGTAACCCTAGGAGGGAAGGAAGGGGGAGAATAGACTCTTTCACTTACCTGTTTCCAGGAACATTAACCCTGTATGGTATGATAAGGGGGCCGGGGTGTGACCATAGTCAATAAAACATACACAGGCATTGTGGGGAACCAGTCACCGCTGAAAGAAGCCAGCTAGAGCAAGGAATTAGGTAAAGCTGGGTACACACAGATTTAAATTCCGTTTAGCAGTGATCGGTCAAATTTTGATCTCAGTGTAGCCCTCCCTGTTAGACAGAAGCTGATCATTAGACCACCTTAGCATCTTCATGCCATCCCATATACTGACTCCTACCACCTTGACCACTTAAAAACCTAAAATCACTGAAGTGGTCATGGTGGTTAGAGTGTTCCTTTGATATCTCTCAGAAGAAATAAACCTGTGTACAGGCCCGGACTGGGACAAAAAATAGGCCCGGGCATTTTAGACTGAGCAGCCAATTTTTCAATGGACCGGGGTGGGGGGGGGGTTGTCGGTCCTCCACGCTGTAATGTGCAGGTACACTGATATAAACATAAAGGGGACTGCACTGTTTACAGCAGGGATCCTCAAACTACGGCCCTCCAGCTGTTGCAGAACTACACATCCCATGAGGCATTGTGAAACTCTGACATTCACAGACATGACTAGGCATGATGGGAATTGTAGTTCCTGAACACCTGGAGGGCCGCAGTTTAAAGACCCCTGGTTTACAGTGCCCCTTAATAGTGCAGTCCCCTTTATATTACAGTGTCCTTGCAATCATGCCCCCCCTTTTACTCTCTACTCACTGTGCAGATCTCCAGCTCCTCCCGCCCCCTGCTTCCTTACATCAGAGTCTGCACAGACCTCCCTTACATCAGAGTCCGCACAGACCTCCCTTACATCAGAGTCCGCACTGAGCCCCCTTACATCAGAGTCCGCACAGACCTCCCTTACATAAGAGTCTGCACTGAGCCCCCTTACATTAGAGTCCGCACTGAGCCCCCTTACGTCAGAGTCCGCACTGAGCCCCCTTACGTCAGAGTCCGCACAGGGGTCCCTTACATCAGAGTCCGCACTGTGGTCCCCCTTACAGAGTCTGCACAGAGGTCCCTTACATCAGAGTCCGCACAGAGGTCCCCCTTACTTTAGAGTCCGCACAGAGGTCCCCCTTACTTTAGAGTCCGCACTGAGCCCCCACTTGCTGTAAGGGGGAGCTCTGTAGACGCTAATGTAAAGGGGAACCCTGATTTAAGGGGGTCTCTGCTCACCAAAGCCCCCCTCTTGCATCCGAGTCCACAGAACACCCCTTAAATTTGTTTTTTTTTACATCAAGAAAAAGTTTATTCAATAGTTGACAAGACAGTACAAATCAAGTTAACTGTGATCACAGCAAAGATCCATATTAAGCCATATTTGGTCCTCGCTATCTTACAATGTTATCAAGAATAAACACTTTCTGTTATAATATGAAAAGAACACAGTGTTGTTAAGTGCAACCTTTGATATATACTATGCCATTGTTATAATTCCCTTGTCTTTTACACTTAACCTTGTCATGACCAGTTATCCTCAATAATAAAGCAAAGGGGATAATCATCTGACTTGCATGTCGGAGTCAAAAAGAACAATACGAGTCAAGAGAGAGAGAAAAAGAAAAAAAAAAGGAAAAAAGGAAAAAGTGAGCAGAAAAAAAGAAATTTATGACTATTACCTAATCAAGTAGATGTCTAGCGGATAATCAATCAATCAATCGCGTTGCCCAGCTGACTGCAGCTAAGAGGAACCTGTTGGTGTAGATACATGCTATCCTGTCTCAGATAGGTCCGGATGTCTGGGCTTCGTTAATATCACTGAAGGCCTTGGAGTACCTGAAAACTTTTCAGGGACGCCAGGTCTCAAGAAAGCTTTCTACCTGTTCATTGGATTGAACAAGCGTATCTTCCATTTCATGGAAGTCTGCTACTCTGCGTAACCATTCAGTAACTGTTGGAACATGTGTGGACTTCCAGTAAATTGGGATCAATGATTTGGCAGCGTTTAATAAATGTCTTGTGAGAGAACGCTTGTATTTTTTTAGAGGCCAGTTGGAGATGTGGATGAGGCAGCATGCTGCGTCAAGAGGCAGAGTTGTCTCCGTTTAATCAGTTTAATTAGGTCAAGAACTTCATTCCAGAAGTTGGCGATTAAAGGACATTGCCACCAGATATGCAACAACGATCCCTTATCTTCCATGCAACGCCAGCAACGGTCCGACATTTGTGGGAACCATTTGTTTAGTCTCATTGGTGTTAGATACCATCGTGTCATCAATTTGTACGCAGTTTCTTGGGCCTTAGTGCTTATGGAGCACTTATGTGCTAAAATACAAGCATTCTTCCATTGTGTGGAGGTTATGTTTTTCTGTAGAGCATCAGACCACCTCACCCTGAGTCTGTCATCTGCTAGTCCCTTTGTTTCCTGTAACCAGGCATACGCCATGGAAGTTGTTCTATTAACCGGTTCCCCCTTACGGCACACCGACTCAAACTCCGTCAGGGGTCTAGAGAAGTCTCCCCCCCTGTGATTTTCCTTAAGGTAACTTCTAGCCTGTAAGTAAACCCAATAGGGCAACTCTGTTACATTGTCGACCCTTTTTAGAGCCTGGAACTCCTTGATTTTACCCTGATGGTAACATTCGCCCGCCAGCAAGGGTCTGTCAGTGTTAGGTGACTGAAGGTGGGAGTTAACAAGCCCTGGAATAAAGCCTGGATTGTCTTTCATCGGTGTTAATGGGCCTAACGCTGAAGTGATCACTTTGCCTCTGGGTAAATCATGCATCAATTTGAGAGTGGTACCTGTTATGGGGTGGCGCTTTAGGTCATCGGGGTAGTTGGACAATTGTATCCACGGGGCAAAAGAAAGTGGAGTGGAAAAGAGGGCCATCTCCAACCCCACCCAGTCCTTACTATCCCGATGACAATGCCAATCAATGATCCTAGCAGCGTGTGATGCTAGATAGTAATCTCTCAGGTTGGGGACTCCAAGCCCCCCAGCTTCTTTTACTTTCATTAATGCTTCAAACTTGATTCTAGGTTTTTTGTGAGCCCAGATAAATCTCACGAACAGGGTTCTTAAGGTCTTAAACAAGCTTGGTGGTAACTTAATCGGTAATGTGCGTATTACATATAGGAGCTTGGGCAGGACGGTCATTTTAATGATGGCCGCCCTGCCAAACCATGAAAAGGTTCCTGAGTGCCAGTTGTGTAGGTCTCTGTCTATACTTTTCAATAGTGAAGGAAAATTTTGATCGTATAATGACGAGATCTGTGGTGTTAAATTAACCCCTAAATATTTCAGTTTTTTGGGATCCCATTTGAAAGGAGAGTTAGCCATTGCAGATGATAGTGAGTGGGTATTAAGCGAAATATTCAGGGCCTCTGACTTGGAATAGTTTATTTTTAAGTTTGAAACATAACCAAAAATTCCAAATTCCTTCATGATGTTGGGGAGAGTAATATGCGGTCCCGAGACAAAAAACAACAGGTCATCCGCATATGCGGCGACCTTGAACTCCCTATCCCCCACCCGCCAGCCCTTTACCGAGGGATTTAAGTTGATTTGTCTGATGAATGGCTCCAAGGACAATATAAACAAGAGAGGAGATAAAGGACACCCCTGTCTTGTACCGTTGGCTATGTGAACTCTCTCGGAAAGTGTGCCATTGATTTTTAATCTAGCCGTAGGCTTTTGATAAAGTGCTGAAATCCAAGCCAACATCTTCGAGCCCAGACCCACATGTTTGCAGGTGGCCAGCATGTAGTCCCAAGCCACGCGATCGAAGGCCTTCTCCGCATCCGTGGATAGGAGAAGGCCCCCTGTATCGCTTGTTCTGATCTTGTTTATTAGCAACAGAGATTTAATAACATTGTCCTTAGCCTCCCGGCCGAGCATAAAACCAACCTGCTCGGGGCCAATTAGTTTATGGAGGATGGGTTTCAGTCTGTCGGCAAGTATTTTCGCAAAAATTTTTACGTCTATGTTCAACAGAGATATAGGACGGTAGCTAGCGCATTCATGAGGGTCCTTGCCCTCTTTTGGGATGACCGTAATAAATGCCGAGAGTAATTCAGGTGGTATCTCCTTGGAATCAGACATGGAGTTCAAGGCCGCCGCCAGGGGGGCTGTCAGGAGATCTGCGAATGTTTTATAGTAAATTGCCGTGTACCCATCCGGGCCCGGACTTTTGCCTTGTTTCAGATTTTTAATGGCAAGTTTGATCTCAGATGTGTCAATTGGGCATTCTAATGTATTTGCCTCTGCGTCTTCCAAAGATGGGAGCCCGCTTTTTACTAAATATTCTCTGATGATCTGGGGTCTGTCGCCTGTCATTCCTGGTAATTTATGTTGTAGTGGTAAATTGTACAGGTTTGTGTAGTATTCGTGAAAATGTTTTGCAATATCTTCTGTGGAGACATCTAAAGAGCCGTTTGCTCGTTTGATACCCGAAATGTTGGTGTTATGGGTGTGTGTTCGTAAAGCCCTAGCTAGTGTCTTCCCCGGTTTGTTACCTCCCTCGTAATAAATCTTCTTCTTGAAGAACAAGAAGCGCTTTGCCTTAGTGTCAAAGAGGTTCTGCAGAGATTTCCTAGTGTCCAATAGTTCCGAGGCCGTAGAAGCCGACAGGGACTGTTTATGTAGAGTTTCTAGGTAGTGGATGCTGTTTATCAAACGTGTAGTCTCTTTTGCTCTCTGTTTTTTCCGCTTTGAGCCTATCGAGATCAGTTCCCCCCTAATTGTACACTTGTGGGCTTCCCAGAGTGTTATTGGGTCCATCCCCGGCGTCGTATTTCGATCAAAAAAGTCTCTCAGGGATTCCTTCAGATCGTGTACATAAGTAGGGTCTGAGAGTATGGAGGAGTTAAGTCTCCATATCTGGGATATTTGCGTCTGTTTACTCAAGTCTAGGGTTAGTGCAATAGGAGCGTGATCAGATATGGATTGAGTGCCTATGTGTGCCTCTGTGAGAGTGTGGAGATCGTTTTGTGTAATAAAAAGGTAGTCTAACCGTGCGTACTTCTCATGGGGCGTTGAGTAGAACGTGTAATCCCTACCGGTCGGGTTTAGGAATCTCCATGAATCTATCAACTTAAGGGAGAGGAGCAGGCTTTTGATGCTCTTCAGTGTCCTGTATCTAATACTAGTTGACCCGTTAGAAGTGTCCGTCAAGGGATTCAAGGGTATGTTGAAATCCCCTCCCATGATCAGACATCCCGAAGTGAAATCCTGCAATTTGTGAACCATTTGAGTGCAAAAGGTTAAATGAGCTTTATTTGGAAAATAGACATTCGCTATAGTGATGGGAAAGTCTCCATATGTCCCTTTCAGGAAAATGTACCTTCCCTCCGGGTCTATCAATTGTTCTGACAAAATAAAGGGAGCACTCTTACTGACTAGAATTGTAACTCCCTTTGTCTTTGCCTGATCGTTAGTGGCATGAAATGCCCTAGTAAAGGTTGAGTCGGTGAGCCTGGGGATATGCCCGGTCTTAAAGTGTGTCTCCTGCAATAGTACAAAATGTGGCTTACCTTTTTTAATTTCTCTGAGTAACGTGCTACGTTTTTCGGGTATGTTCAACCCTTGAACATTATGTGATATTACAGTAGGCTTACGTCCCAGGAATGAGTAGGCCATTGTGCAGACTCAAAGGTGGTGACGTGAACTAGACTCTCAAAAAATGAACTTACAGACAGTCAGTGAATTCGTGAAGCGGGCAACGCGATTGATCAAGGTCTACAAGAAAAAAAAAAGAAGTTAGAGAGAGTAGAGAGAGAAGAAAAAGGAGAAAAAAGAACAATGAACAACAGACAAGATTAGGTTAGCCTCTAGATAGAGCCCTATCTAGAGAAATAGTGTGTCTGGTGGTCCACTGATAGCACCAGATCACTTTGTGGGGCAAAGGGAGGCGGCCGCCTGGTGTGGTAACAAAAAAGGGAATGTTGTCTTATGTCTGCATCGGTGCACAAAAAAAAATAAAAACAACGTGTAAACTGGAAGTATAACTGGCTGACCGCGTCTCCATGTAACACACAGCCTTACATATAAACTGCACTCATAAAAAGAATGTGATGAATTCACCCTGGCTAACAGAGGGTCCAAACTCCCCAAAATTTGCGGGGCAACCAAACTTTTATATAATCGCAGGCATTAACTGCAATAATACGCTCCCGAACCACCCTCATGGTCATCACCTTCAAAGTGTCGTGACCACCTGTGACATTTATTCCACCCGTAACCTTATGACTACCGGACAAAATTATTATGCAATATTTAGGTAGTAGTTTGTCATTAACATTTGCCAACAACCTCCGTTGTGCTCTGGGTCTCTTTACGTTTACAGTAACTCATTAGAAGTTAGTTTTGGGGACTAGCCCGAGCTGAGACCGCAAAAATTTAAAAAAAAAAAAAGAGGGGTTGCGACAGTCAGTGAACTGGTGCGTGGAATTGAGTCATTATGACCGATGAGGGGTAGTTCAGCCAGATCTTTAGTCTTCTGCCTGGTCACGGTCCACTCTCGATCTTGAGTTCGGGGTGTCCTGTTTAGAACCTCCAGATCTCCCCTGCTTCATCTTCTTAGAGAATCTCTTCTCCGGTGTGGAAAATTATACCGAGGTGGACTTCTGTCATGTGGTGGCAATGCAAAGTCTGCGTACCAATCTGGGAGATCCACTGGATCAAGGTTTAGTCCCGCACAGAAATCAGGAAGATCCGCTGGAGTGCGGAGCACATGTTGGTGACCATTCGCCGATACAATGAGCACAAAAGGGAAGTGCCAAGTGTATCTGAGATCCCTTTCCCTGAGCTTATCCAAAAGCGGTCGTAGGGCTCTGCGATTTTTTAAAGTAATTTGTGATAAGTCATGAAACAGCATGATGGTTTCACCATTAAAGATGATCCTGTCATTTCTTCTTGCTCTGCGCATTATATCTTCCTTCAATTGAAAGTTCTGTAAGCAACATATGATGTCACGTGGCGGGGCAGTATCAGGGCCTTTAGGCCGGAGGGCTCTGTGAGCCCTGACAAATTCTATTTCTGTCTCTTCCTGCCTGTCAAGGAGGCTGTTAAAGACCCTCTGGAGGGCCGGGGTTATCTGATCTGCCTCCACGGATTCGGGGATCCCCCGCACCCTGATGTTGTTCCTCCTGCCCCTGTTGTCAAGGTCTTCCACGTGTCTGTTCAAGTCAATGAAGTGATGGGCATGTGAGACAGTGACCTGATCCAGTCTGTGTAGGGCCTTGTCTCTCTGTCTCCCTGCGTGCTCTGAGGCCGCCAGCTTTTCAGTGAGAACTACTAAGTTAGTTTTCAGGTCTGTAATAGCCGCTGAAAACGTGGATTTAATGTCTGCCGAGAATACAGACATGTCTGCATAGGTCAGGGGTTTATTCATTCTGGATTTGCCCCTACCTGTGTCCTCTGTAGATTCCGAATCTCCACTGAAATCCTCCTCGTGGAGCTCGGTCTGTTGCGTCGGCGCCATCTTGGGACCGGCCTTGCTGCTGCTCGCCACCGGCTTTTGTTTCAAGAAATCGGCGATATTCCTGGCAGCGGATGGCAGTTTTCCACGGCGGGATCGTGTCTGCGGGGTGGTGTAGAGCTTTCTGCCCGGCATTGAGGGCTCTGCAGCAGGGTGTCAGGCTGTAAGGCTGTGTGACCTACGGAGCTCTGCTAGTGTGCTTCCATCCGAGCCGAGCGCCAAGCCACGCCCCCCCCCTTAAATTTGTTTTATATCTATACACTGGACTGGAAGGCAGGAGAGAGGGTGAGCTTACTCACCCCAGGATGAGGCTCAGGAGCAGGTTTCCTGCAGCTTTTAATCTTGAGTTAAATCTTCCTTCACATCTCCCCGGGGATGTGTGGGCGGGGCGGACGCAGGGGCATGGGCGTGGCAGGCACAGGAGTAGAGGGGCGGGAAGAGGAGGAGCAGTATCCAAGCAGGCAGTGGAACTGTCAGCGTTGGCTGAGCTGTGTGTGAGAGAGACACACAGCTCAGCCGCTCAGCCAATCAGCCACTAACGTAGTTGCGCCGGAGCCTGGAGATGACACAGGCATGGCCGCATAGCGGTAGGTGAGCGGTGGCGGCGGCCTGTGTTAACCCTGTCCAGGCTGCGGGCGCCGCTTATCTCCCGCTGTGCGCCTTGATCATCAACAGGCCACGGAGTGGGCGCTCCCGGTCTGCCCTATGGCCAGTCCGGGCCTGCCTGTGTATACTGGTTCCATTTCATTTGATCATCCTCTAGTTGTGTTAAATCAGGGCGGTGGAGGGGGGGGGGGTACCACGCCACCTCCCTGAAATGAGTTTAACACCTCCCTGAAATGAGTTTTGGCAGGTTGGGATGTCTGTGACTATACTATATGTCCCTGTGACAGCAGGCAGGTAAAATCACCTGGTTGCATCCAGGATGGAAAATATGTATGCCCTAGGTTCAGGCTTTATGCTGACTTATACCACTAGGGGGAGTGCTGGGAGTCCTGCAGGGGAAGAGTTAATGAGCCCAGCTGAAGTAAGTGGGTTCATTAAGACCTATACAAAAAACCCTAGAATGCTTAGGGAGATGCTCCATCCTGGAACCAGTTCTGTGTTTGTGTAGACTGGGGAGTGTGGAATCTGTCCTGTGCGGTGAGTTAATGCCTGTGTGGCAAACTTCTAAAAGAGAGATAGGGACTGGGGCAGCACAAGGCTGCACCCAGTTGTTAGATAGGGAATCTACATGTGTAGTAAGCGGTCAAACTGACCAGGATTTCTTTTCATGTTTCTTTTTGTTTTGCTGTTATATTTTTCACTGCATATAGCATAAATAAACCGCACCTTTGTTTTTTTTTCACCTGCAATGCTGTCTGCTGTGCCTGATTTTGTGTGGTGAACCCATCCAGGGGGTCACACACACCCACTGCCGAGCTAACCCCCTCACCAGTTGGTGGAGAAGCAGGGGCAGTTTTTTTTTAAGGCCAGCATGGAGGAGATACTGAGACAGCTGGCTCTAGCAAATGCAAATCAGCAGCAGACAAATGCAGGTTTGCAAAAGAGCCTCGCAGCCCAGCAGCAGACAAATGCAACTTTGCAGCAGAGTCTGGAAGCTCAGCAGCAAGCTCACCAGCAGAGTCTGGAAGCTCAGCAGCAAGCTCACCAGCAGAGTCTGGAAGCTCAGCAGCAAGCTCACCAGCAGAGTCTGGAAGCTCAGCAGCAAGCTCACCAGCAGAGTCTGGAAGCTCAGCAGCAAGCTCACCAGCAGAGTCTGGAAGCTCAGCAGCAAGCTCACCAGCAGAGTCTGGAAGCTCAGCAGCAAGCTCACCAGCAGAGTCTGGAAGCTCAGCAGCAAGCTCACCAGCAGAGTCTGGAAGCTCAGCAGCAAGCTCACCAGCAGAGTCTGGAAGCTCAGCAGCAAGCTCACCAGCAGAGTCTGGAAGCTCAGCAGCAAGCTCACCAGCAGAGTCTGGAAGCTCAGCAGCAAGCTCACCAGCAGAGTCTGGAAGCTCAGCAGCAAGCTCACCAGCAGAGTCTGGAAGCTCAGCAGCAAGCTCACCAGCAGAGTCTGGAAGCTCAGCAGCAAGCTCACCAGCAGAGTCTGGAAGCTCAGCAGCAAGCTCACCAGCAGAGTCTGGAAGCTCAGCAGCAAGCTCACCAGCAGAGTCTGGAAGCTAAGCAGCAAGCTCACCAGCAGAGTCTGGAAGCTAAGCAGCAAGCTCACCAGCAGAGTCTGGAAGCTCAGCAGCAAGCTCACCAGCAGAGTCTGGAAGCTCAGCAGCAAGCTCACCAGCAGAGTCTGGAAGCTAAGCAGCAAGCTCACCAGCAGAGTCTGGAAGCTAAGCAGCAAGCTCACCAGCAGAGTCTGGAAGCTAAGCAGCAAGCTCACCAGCAGAGTCTGGAAGCTAAGCAGCAAGCTCACCAGCAGAGTCTGGAAGCTAAGCAGCAAGCTCACCAGCAGAGTCTGGAAGCTAAGCAGCAAGCTCACCAGCAGAGTCTGGAAGCTAAGCAGCAAGCTCACCAGCAGAGTCTGGAAGCTAAGCAGCAAGCTCACCAGCAGAGTCTGGAAGCTAAGCAGCAAGCTCACCAGCAGAGTCTGGAAGCTAAGCAGCAAGCTCACCAGCAGAGTCTGGAAGCTAAGCAGCAAGCTCACCAGCAGAGTCTGGAAGCTAAGCAGCAAGCTCACCAGCAGAGTCTGGAAGCTAAGCAGCAAGCTCACCAGCAGAGTCTGGAAGCTAAGCAGCAAGCTCACCAGCAGAGTCTGGAAGCTAAGCAGCAAGCTCACCAGCAGAGTCTGGAAGCTAAGCAGCAAGCTCACCAGCAGAGTCTGGAAGCTAAGCAGCAAGCTCACCAGCAGAGTCTGGAAGCTAAGCAGCAAGCTCACCAGCAGAGTCTGGAAGCTAAGCAGCAAGCTCACCAGCAGAGTCTGGAAGCTAAGCAGCAAGCTCACCAGCAGAGTCTGGAAGCTAAGCAGCAAGCTCACCAGCAGAGTCTGGAAGCTAAGCAGCAAGCTCACCAGCAGAGTCTGGAAGCTAAGCAGCAAGCTCACCAGCAGAGTCTGGAAGCTCAGCAACAAGCTCACCAGCAGAGTCTGGAAGCTCAGCAACAAGCCCAGCAGCAATCTGAGGCCCGCTTCATAGACCTGTTACAAAAGCAAGAGCAGAGACTCCAACAACAAATGGAGACATTAATGCAGCAACGTCAGCAGACCAGTGAGGCAAGTGGTTCCACTAATACCGCATGCTTTGGTGTGAGCCGTTTACTGACAAAAATGACTGGAGAGGATGATCCGGAGGTGTTTTTGACCACATTTGAAAGGACTGCCGAAAGGGAAAAGTGGCCTAAGGAGCAGTGGGCTGGACTTGTGGTCCCTCTGTTAACGGAGGGGTGGCTGATACAGTTTATATTTATTTTACTGAGCACTGATACAGTATTTATTCTATTGAGCATTTTAATCGTTGGTATTCACTTATTCATTTCTATATTTTCGAACTGATCTCTTCTTTGATGAACTCCTGTATGGTGATATTTTTCCTAAGGTCATAATAATTTTTCTGGCATTGATTATATGTGGTGGAGCCCACTTTGCCAACTTCATCCTATATCTTAGATGATTACAGTTGTGGTTTCTGATCATCTGATTGTTACTGATTGATAGAGTAGCGCCACATATCTCTATTTTAATATACTTACCACATGATGCCATTGTGGGAAGGGATTTTCCAAAGTTCTGGGAATCTGGGATTGTCCTGAGCCCCCCACTGGTGCCCTTATAGACCAGGAAGATGATGACCAGAATTCCTCTGAGAGTGCTGAGGACTCTCCAGAATTTCCCTTGTCGGTATTGGCGGGGGAAACTCGAGAAACTGGGGAGGAACCAACATCCTCAGATGAAAACATGCCGTCTGTGGAGTTTTCGGAGGTTCACAGGGAAAATTTTGCCACAGAACAGTTAAAAGACCCCTCCCTAGTAAAGGCACGGGAAAATGTGGTGAAAATAGATGGCGAGTTAGTGAACCCAGATAAGACTTACCCGTACTTCACTGTGGAAAGGGACCTGCTGTATTGAGTGGCTCAAAGGGCAGAAGAAACCATTGAGCAACTTGTGGTGCCCAAACCTTACAGAAAGTTGGTGTTATAATTGGCCCATGGGAACATTCTTGGAGGTCATCTGGGGACAGAGAAAACCAGAGAGAGAGTATTGCAGAGATTCTATTGGCCTGGGGTCATGAAGGAAACAGAAAATTATTGTTCCTCCTGCCCTGTGTGTCAGAAGTCGGGACCTATGCCACATTTCCTTAACCCGCTGGTACCTCTTTCTATCATCGAGGTCCCTTTTTGAGAGGATCGCAATGGATTTAGTAGGTCCGATAATAAAGTCTGCTAGGGGGCATCAGTACATTTTGGTCATATTGGACTATGCCACCCGTTAGCCGGAAGCAATTCCTCTTCGAAATACCTCGGCCAAAACCATAGGCAAAGAGCTATCTCTTGTTTTTAGCCACGTGGGTATTTGTAAGGAACTGCTTACGGACCAAGGTACACTCTTTATGTCCCGGGTTATGAAAGAACTATGCAAGTTATTCAAAGTGACACAATTATGTACGTCTGTGTATCACCCCCAAACAGATGGGTTGGTTGAAAGATTCAACAAAACCCTAAAACAAATGTTAAAGAAGGTGATGGATAGAGATGAAAAGAATGGGGACTGTCTAATGCCCTATTTGATGTTTGCCATTAGGAAGGTACCCCAATCCTCTACGGGTTTCATCCAGGGGGTCACACACACCCGCTGCCGAGCTAACCCCCTCGCAGTCCCACAATCCTCTGCTATCAGTGAATAGCTTTTCCTCTGCATTCGGGAAGTGTCCCTCAATAAAGGTAATAACACAGCCAGTACTTGGCTACAATAGCATACTTGCCAAGTTTTCCCGATTTTTCGCCGCCGAGATCTGCGCCGCCGGCCAATAGGTCAAGAAGACCAGAAGAAGTAGGCTGGCCAAGTGGCTACAATAGAAATTGAGCTGCGGCGCCGCTCACCCCCCGCCCCGCTGCCAGTCTCTGTGACCTGTTATGAAAAGGGCCGGGGGATGGGCAACGCCGCAGCTCAATTTCTATTGTAACCATGCGGCCAGCTCCGCCTCTGTTTTGTTCCCCCTCGACCTCTGTTCTGTAATGGCAGTGGAGATACCGCTGCTCTGGCATACCTGATAGATGTAAGGAGGGTCTCTGCTGGGGACACCGGATGTAAGGAGGGGCTCCACTTGGGACATTGGATGTAAAGAGGGGCTCCGCTGCGGACACTGGATGTAAGGAGGGCCTCCACTGGGGACACTGGATGTAAGGAGGGGCTCCACTGGGGACACCTGATGTAAGGAACAGGCTCCGTTGGCGACACCAGATGTATGGAGGGGCTCCGCTGGCGACACTGGATGTAAGGAGGGGCTCCACTGGGGACACTGGTGTAAGGAGGGGCTCTGCTGGGGACACCAGATGTAGGGAGGGGCTCTGCTGGGGACACTGGATGTAAGGAGGAACATTCAGGAGCAACCACAATTGAAAGCGCTGATTGGGACAGTCTTGAAAGGACAAACAGTCAAATAATAAAAACGTTCAATGAGAAAAAACGTGTCGATTTAATAATAACATGTGATTGGATGAAAAATTACCTAGACATCTCCTTGCATAGATGGAACTACTGCAAAGCATGCTCCCCACTGTGACAGTACCTTAAGCAACAGTCGGTGGTGGACTGGCTTAGTGGGGCAGTGCTGCGATGGCAAAACCTTCATGTGTTCCTGGATGTCACTAGGAAGAGGGAAGCCAGCATGTGCAGAGCCGGATGGACAGTGTGGAGCCTCGATGGGATCCCCAATGGTGTGTGGCGGAATCACGCGGCAACCAGGCAGCAAAAGGGGGACCGAGAGGCAGCTAGAGAAACCACCGACTGGAGCAAGTGGACGGGAACAACTGAACGTGACGTCATACGATCGAGGAACGCAGGTCCAAAATGAAGCTTGGAGCACAACAGGTGGAGAGTAAGCTAAGGAGAATAGAGAGGGAGCTCCACTGGGACACTGGATGTAAGGAGGGGCTCCGCTGGGACACTGGATGTAAGGAGGGGCTCCACTGGGGACACTGAAAGTAAAGAGGGGCGACACTGGATGTAAGGAGTGGCTCCGCTGGGGAAACCTGATGTAAGGACGGGCTCCGCTGGCGACACCGGATGTAAGGACGGGCTCCGCTGGCGACACCAGATGTAAGGAGGGGCTCCGCTGGCGACACCAGATGTAAGGAGGGGCTCCGCTGATGACACTGGATGTAAGGAGGGGCTCTGCTGGCGACACTGGATGTAAAGAGGGGCTCCGCTGGCGACACTTGATGTAAGAAGGGGCTCCGCTGGGGACACTTGATGTAAGAAGGGGCTCCGCTGGGGACACTTGATGTAAGAAGGGGTTCTGCTGGGGACACTTGATGTAAGGGGGTGCTCTGCTGGGGACGCCAGATGTAAGGAGGGGCTCTGCTGGGGACGCCTGATGTATAGAGGGGCTCTGCTGGGGACACTGGATGTAAGGAACATTCAGGAGCAACCACAATTGAAAGCGCTGATCGGGACAGTCTTGAAAGGACAAACAGTCAAATAATAAAAACGTTCAATGAGATAAAAACATGTGTTGATTTAATAATAACATGTGATTGGATGAAAAATTATCTAGACATCTCCTTGCATGGATGGAACTACTGCAAAGCATGCTCTTCACTGTGACAGTACCTTAAGCAACAGTCGGTGGTGGACCGGAGCAAGTGGACGGGAACACCCGAACGTGACGTCATATGATCGAGAAACGCAGGTACAAAATGAAGCTTGGAGCACAACAGGTGGAGAGTAAGCTGAGGAAAGTAGAGAGGGAGCTTACTCTCCACCTATTGTGCTCCAAGCTTCATTTTGGACCTGCGTTCTTCGATCGTATGATGTCACGTTCGGGTGTTCCCATCCACTTGTTCAGGTCGGTGGTTGCTCTGGCTGCCTCTCGTTCCCCCCCTTTGCTTCCTGGTTGCCGTGTGATTCCACCACACACTGAAGGTACTGTCCCACTGATTCTGGATTATGGTGAGATAAAGGATTTCATTCTATATTACAATGTAATAATAGTAATAATGCGCTTCAATCATCCCTCCTTTTCCCCTTTCTTTATTCATCTCATACTCTAACCACACCCCATTTGAACCACGCCCATATAAGCCACACCCACCATTTCACTAAGCCACGCCCATATTTTCTTTTTTGCTATATCACACCTACAAATGCATGCCCCGCCCCTAATTATAAGACTCCGCCTACAGCCAAAAATGTGTCCCTATAAATTTTTCTACAATGTTGGCAACTATGCAATAGGCATATGGGTCTGGTAAGTGCAGCCCTTGACTGTGGTGGAGGGAGCACTTCTTAGATGTAACTTACCCACGTACCTGGGAAGAAATACTTGGTGGAGAAAATTTTAGACACCACTCCATTGGACTTTGTATTGCTTTGGACATTGTTATTTTTTTTTATTCATTTTTTCCCAGAGGATTCTTTTGTCATGCACATTCATTTAAAGAGTGGATTATGTTAGCACTGATTTATTACCTAATTATTGTATTCAGCTCTATACTTTGTGTACTTGATATTCACTTTGTGGGTTGTTTATATACTGTAGAGAGGCCAGCCCGTGCCAATGTTTATTTTAGCAGTTTAAGCCCTGGTTCACACTGGTGCGTTTTGACATGCGATTTGGGAGAGCTGGACTGAAGGATACTTTTGTGTTGGTCTAAGGAGCAGACCTAGGGCCTAGGCATGAGGCCTGAAGCAGCCGTGTGGCAAGTGAGTAAGCCAGGAGGTTGAAGTTAAGGTTGCCACCTGTACAGGATTGACCCGGACAGTCCGGGTTTTGACAATTATGCCCGACTCCACCTCAAACCCAGACGCACAGCATACCTAGGGTTGCCACCTCATCCCTTTAAAACTGGACAAATATTAATTACACAGGTTCTGTGGCTGATTAAGGTGGCAATTAAACTCACTTGGTGCCTTATCTGCATTAAATTAGCCTCAGAACCTGTGTATTTCATATGTGTTTGGGTTTAAAGGGATGAGGTGGCAACTCTAAGCCTACCTTCAGTCCCAAATGTCAATTAAAACTATTCTGGGGATGGACCCAGTGCCAATCCAGGGAGGGCTTCTGTTGGCTGCGCAGCGCCTGTCTGTGTTCTCTGCCCTCTCCCCGCCCGGTGCCTCTCCCCCTTCCAGCCACCTCAATGATCGCCTTTGAAGTAGATTGTTGCTAGGAGCAACTGTGTCCCAACAACCGATGATACGCTCCAGCTCTGCCCCCTAACTCCGGTTCCCAGTGTACTTCCTGGTTTGCAGCAGCTGCGGCTTCTCTGCCCCACTCAACTCTCCCTGCATCTACAATGGAGGAGGAGAAGCAGGGGGCGGGGTAAGCACACTCCAGCGCCCAGCTTCGCGCCTGCAGCTACTGAAGCCCGTGATTTGCTTGCAAGGTACAGTACATTCTGTTTACTGGGATAGAGGAGTGCTGTTTGCTGGACAAGGAGGAGGGGAAAGGTCTGGAAAAGGAAGAGAGAGGCGCTTTACATTGGGGGAAAGGGGGCAAAAATTTTAGGAGAGAGCTGGGGGTGGTTATAAGCTGGCTGGTATTTTTGCACAATTGCACTCTGAATGTAACCTACTCCTTAACCCTGCACTCTGAATGTAACCTACTCCTTAACCCTGCACTCTGAATGTAACCTACTCCTGAACCCTGTACTCTGAATGTAACCTACTCCTGAACCCTGCACTTTGAGATCTCTTTCACACTTAGGCGCTTTACAGGCATTTTAGCGCTAAAAATAGCACCTGTAAAGCCCCTCTCCTGTCACTCCAGTGTGAAAGCCTGAGTGCTTTCACACTGGAGCACTTGCAAGTCGCAAGAAAAGTCCTGCAAGCAGCATCTTTGGGGTGGTGTTGGAGAGTTTTATACACCGCTCCTAAGCCGCCCCTGCCCATTGAAATCAATGGGCATCTCTGCCGAAGCGCCTGCATAGCATTGCCAAAGCGCCTGCAAAATGTTTCAGCAGCGGCGCTACACGGGTGGTATTAACCCCTTAAGCCACTAGCAGGGGGTTAAAAGTGCCCCACTAGCTTGTTAAGAAAATTCCTTCAATAAAAATCTATTGTTAAAAAAAAAGTGCCCCACTAGCGGCTGAAAAGCACCACTAAAATGACAGTAAAGCGCCGCTAAAACTAGCAACTCTTTACCGCCGATGCTCTCATTGCCCAAGTGTGAAAGAAGCCTGAAAAAGCCTACTCTTTAACCCTGCACTCTGAATGTAACGTACTCCTCAATCCTGCACTCTGTATGTAGCACAATCCTGAACCCTGCACTGTGTACACTGCGCACTCCTCAAGCACTCTGTGCATAGTTCACTCCTCATCAACCCTATATATAGCACATACCTCAATTCTGCACTCTGTACCTAGCACACTCATGAAATCTGCATTCTGTTCATTGCACACTCCACAATCCTGCACTCTGTACATAACGCACCGCTGAATTCTTTACTTTGTACGTAGTGCACTCCTCAACCCTGTACATAGCACATCCCTCAACACTGCACTCTGTTTGCAGTGCACTGCTCAAATTCTGCACTCCGTGTGTAACACATGCCTCAATTCTGTATTTTGTACACAGCACCCCCCTGATTTCTGCACTTTGTGTGTTTGAGAGCAGGGCCAAGGGTGGGGTCGAAGGGGCCTCATCAGGTAGGTTGTATGGGGCCCCATCATTTCTAACAGTGGCCCTGATAAGGGGGATCTTTCTCATCTAATGGTGGTCTATAAGGAATGAGAGGTCACTGATAGAAGTGGACTATGAGCTAATGGGGGTCACCAACCATTAGATCAACAGTCATCACCCATTAGAGACCCCCATTAGCTCACATTCCTCTTATCAGTACCCCCTCTTTCCTTAGAGACCTCCATTTAGATGAGAGTTCTCCCTTATATCAGCACTCCCTGTCCTCTTTAATTAAAAAAAAAAACTTGGTAAATAATTACTGTTGGGTTGCTGCTGTTCCCACACCTCTAAAAAAAAAAAAAAAAAAAAAAAAAATGCAGCGCGAGGTTGTAATTCTTCTAATTCATATGTAAAGAAAAAAAAACTGTGAATGATGGTGGATTAACTCCATATGATTTGAAATGTTATTTAATCACAGTATATATGCAGAGTGCACACTACAAAAAAATTGAAGAAAAGGTGGCTAGCTCAAGAAGCAGTGTGCAAGTTACAGTAATAGTGAAATCCCTGCATAGAAAATTGCTGTAATTTGTGACGTTTTTCCATTTCTTTAAATAAAAGTGGGCTGCCATGCCCTTAAAAATGCAGTTCTGGACTGGCACAACGTCTTGAAAATGCGTGCACCACTTGAGTTAATCACCCTAATCTTTGCAATTCATACAACAGCTGTGCCACTTTTACATTTTTGGGGGGGTTTAATTATTTTATTTTAGGTTTTGTTCATACGCAAAATACCAGTAAACCTTATACTTACTGCATTGAAGCACTGGTGCGTATGTCTTTCATTTGAAGGCTCGACTTAACAGTATAGAGTTTATTTGATGGGGTGGTCTACCAAAGTGTCCATCGGATGATCCGGAAGACAAATTACAGTTGGTTCTGGAATTAACCAATGCCAACATCAAGTGTAACACTGACCAGTGGAAGAGAGCTTAAAGAGGGAATGGAACTTTAAACCTCTGAGTGAGCTTCATCCATGTTTAGGGTTCTCCTAAGGGGGTAAAGTTCACACTTCCTATACCTTGAGTCAGGACTTGGGTACCTGGTGGGGTTTGGTTTTAGTAACACATTGTTATCAATATAACCTGTAATTTTTCCCTTAGTTTGCAACTGTTTACTGCTGCCTTGTTGAGTGTGCCCCTCAAAAAATATTTTTCTCTAGTCGTCTGTCCAGGACAGCACTAGAGAGAGATAGGCTCCACCTCCGGAGGCAGGAAACACACATTCAGATCCTTTAAAGGGCGGCTTCCGTCCCTCTTCCTCAGTCTTTGTGTTTCCTCCACCGGAGGAGGAGGCTGGATGGGGCTCTCCTTCCCCTGAGCCTATGGACTGCCTAAGGGAGAAGGGGAAGGAGGTCTGCAAGTACCTGGTAAGGTGGCAGGCATCTGGGTCCCGGTCAGGCTGCAAAGGAGCTGGTACCAGCGTCCTCCTCCAGTATAGCCCGGGGAGGGCTGGCATTCCCCCCGCAGGGCTGGCCGGATACTATTGTAGCCCGGCGTGAGTCCGGCGGGGGGTGGGCATAGGCCTCGAGTTCCGGCCTGTGGAATGCAGGAAGAGGGCGGGGACTTCTGGCACACCACTTCCAGTTCCTGGTCACGTGGCGAGTGTAAGCACCGGAGCCATGGCGGTTCTTTTAAAAAAAACACCAGACAGGACGATTCGGTTCCACAGTACTATGCTCCAGCAAGGAACAGAGGGCAGCATTGTTCCAGCTGAACTAGGTGGCAGTGGTGCCAGCCCAGCTCGGGTAGGTGGACACTGGGGTGCCTTTGACCTACAGGGCTGAAGGGGGGGGGGGGGGTGATGGACTCAAATGTAGACTTTTATTGTTTGTCCCCCTCCCCCCTCTATGAGACGGGATCCAGGCTAAAGAGTCATGTGAATCCCATTAGCAGCTGGTGGGGGTGCACATAGGTGTTGGTGAAGGTATACAATAAGGTTTTTTTCTGACGGTAGCTTGTGTTTTTTTTTTTTTTTTTTTTGTTTTTTTTTCCCTTCTCTTCTTTCCTTCTCTTGTCTCAGGCTTAGCCCAAAGAATCAGAGAGGTCAGAGGTGAAGAAGAGGTGTCCGTCATGTACGAACAAATTTAAGGAAGGGTGGAACAAGCCCCTTTGTAAACCCTGTATTGATAAATTGGTTTACAAGGAGGCAACGGGGGCATGCAAAGAATTGATTTCTGGTGTCCAGAAGGAAATGAAGGCCATTAAGTCGATGGTGGCAAACCTTGAAACCCCAAAACAACCAGCCGCAGTTCCTCCCATTTCAGCCCCAGAGGAGGGTGATGAATCAGGGGGAGAGGAATCAGATTCTTTGGATGAGCCAAGTGAGACGGCATCATCCAAAGATATTCTGAGCCAAGGGACAAGTTCACCCAGATAAAGCCTCTCACTCGAGGTGGATGCCTTATTGGGGGTGATCTACGAATGCTAGATATCAAAGTAGAGCAGGCCTCCTTGTCCCTACATGACCAGATGTATCAGACCCTGAAAGAAGCTCAAAACAGGGTATTTTTGGTACACAGTGCATTGGTGGACTCTATTAACCGCTTGCCGACTGGCTCACGCTGATATACGTCGGCAGAAGGGGACGTACAGGTAAATTACCATACCTGTACGTTGCCCTTTAAGAAGCGGTTTCCGGGCGTGCACACCCGCCGTGACCTCCGTGAGTGTGTCCTAGGGAGTGATTCTAACTGTGGGGGGGGCGTGGCTATGTGTGACATGACACTGATCATCGCTCCTGAATTACAGGGAGCTGTGATCAGTGTCCTGTCACTAGGCAGAACGGGGAAATGCTTGTTTACATCAGCATTTCCCTGTTTTTCCTCTCTGTGAGAAGATCGCTGGTATCCCCGCGGACATCGATGTAAACAAGCATTTCCCCGTTCTGCCTAGTGACAGGACACTGATCACAGCTCCCTGTAATCGGGAGCGATTATCAGTGTCATGTCACACATAGCCACGCCCCTCCACAGTTAGAATCACTCCCTGGGACACACTTAACCTCTTCACTGCCCCCTAGTGGTTAACCCATTCACTGCCAGTGTCATTTACACAGGAATCAATGCATTTGTATAGCACTGATTGCTGTATAAATGACAATGGTCCCAAAAATGTGTCAAAATGTTCGATGTGTCCGCCATAATGTCGCAGTCTCGCTAAAAATCGCAGATCGCTGCCATTACTAGTAAAAAAATTAAAAATAAAAATGCCATAAAACTATCCCCTATTTTGTAGATGCTATAACTTTTGCGCAAACCAATCAATAAATACTTATTGCGATTTTTTTTTTTTTTTTTTTTTTTTTTTTTTTTTTTTTCCAAGAATATATGTAGAAGAATACGTATCGGTCTAAACTAAGGAAAAAAAATATTTTTTTATATATTTTTTGGGGATTTCAAAATTGACTTTTTTTTTTTTTTTTTTTTTGTTTATAGCGCAAAAAATAAAAACCGCAGAGGTGATCAAATACCTCCAAAAGAAAGCTCTATTTGTGGGGAAAAAAAGGACGTCAATTTTGTTTGGGAGCCACGTCGCAGTGCCGAATCACAAAAAGTTCTCTGGTCTTTGGCCAGCCAAATGGTCCGGGGCTTAAAGAGGAGTTCCACCAAGGGGGTCCATTTAAAAAAAAAAAAAAAAATTAAAAGTCAGCAGCTACAAATACTGCAGTACTTTTAATTGGACACTTACCTGTCCCTGTGTCCAGCGATGTGGGGAATCGAAGCCCCGCTCGTCCCCCCCCCCTCTGCTCGTCGGCATTTCAACTGTGGGCACCGGGCTGTGGCTTCACAGCCTGGCACTCACTGCGCATGCACGTGATTGGCCGCTCAATTACCTGGGACCTGTAATGGGTCCCAGATGATTGACAGGAGGGAGGGAGCAGAGCCGAGCCCTTCCTGTGCCGAGGGGGAAGTGATGTCACCAGCCCAGGCAAAGGAAGAGGCAGACTACGAGGGATCACCTAGCAACAGGCATTTAGAGGTAAGTAAAAAAAAATATCCAAATTTTTTTTGTTTGTTTATTTTAGAATTTTTCAGGTATTTGTTTTTTTGGGTGGAACTCCACTTTAAGTTGTTAAAAAAAGAGTGGGTGGAACCAGAGAATTTTTTTTTTTCCTCAAAACTCTGAAGAGGAGATCCCCTTTCAGTAAGGATTCTGCCTGTATTTGTAACAAAGTGCCCAAAGTGGACGCAGCCTTTTCCCAGTGCTCCAAATCAACGGACCTCGCCTTTGAGGACATGGGTGTCCTTAGGGAATCCATGGACAAGAGGATGGATGTACTGTTGAAAAGGTCATGGGAAGTAGCCATGACAAATCTAAAACCAGCAATGGCTACAACAATAGTGGCTCGTAATTTGGAGGTCTGATTGGACCAATTACAAGGACATTTGGAAAGTGGGACCTCCAGGAAGGAAATTCTTGATTCCCTTCCCATGCTGCACAAAGCGGCAGGTTATATGGCAGACTCATCTGCTGAGTCGTTCAAGCTATCAGCAAAGACCGCTACCCTTATAAATTCCTCTTGCAGTGCTTTATGATTAAAATTCTGGTTGGGGGACCCGGCCTCAAAGGTTAGTCTGTGTGGCATTCCATTTGAAGGAGACCTCTTGTTTGGGCAGGATCTAGAAAAAATTCTAGACCGTAGTGCAGACAAGAAAAACTTTCCCTATTAAAAGTAAGAAAGCCCCAGGGAAACGTTTTTTTTCGTCTCCAAAGACACGGACCATCACAGGGACAGACCTCTAAAGGGTCAACCCCTAAAAAACATTGGGGAAGGGGAAAACAGAAAGGTGTCCTGTTTTCCTCTCCTAAGAAAACCACCAAATCCCAGTGACTTGGTTCCTGTGGGAGGGAGATCGGGGCAGCTCCTCCCACAGTGGGAAAAGACTACCCCAACTACATTTATGTAGCAATAACTCACGGTGGAGCTGCTGATTTAAAGCGGGCTGTTTCTGTCACCTTTTTACCTGTAATTTCACCAATACCAGATTTAGAGTCCATGTTGAACTTTATCATCTAACAATGTAGGCACCAGTCACTTTAGTACTTTTCCAATGCTTTAATGGGAGATAACTGGAAGAAGTAGCAGGAAAGAGGTAGAAGAAGAGTTGCAGTTGCAGGGAAGTTCAAATATCTTTTGTTGCTGTAGCACTAAGGGATTGAAATTTCAGGGATGAATATATCTTCGGTTCAGGATTAAATCTTTGCCTGCCCGGATAGGTCTCTCTCACTAACCTAGCAGCCGGTGCGCAGCACGAACAAAAAGTCTCTGCCACAGACTTGAGTAGAACAAAACTGTACGATCCTCTGCCACAGAACGTAGTAGCTTTCAGTGAACAGCAACACAGTACCAGAACCTTTAAGCCGACCCGGCAGTACTATGTGGTAGGTTAACTTAAGATGCATCCTCCAATTGAGTCACCAGGCCCCTCTCCAGACCAACGCTCCGCATGATCCTTCCATGACGGGTCTTACCCTGGATTCTTCTCAATTGTCCAGCTTTCTCCCGCAGGACAGACAGCACAGGACCATCTCCGCAGCAGTTGTAGTAGGCCCCAGACAGACTTCTGGGCCCACCCACACGTTGCACCATCGCAGTCCTCCGGGCCGGAGGACCACGAGGTAGGACTCCTAGCACATACCTGTTGGCCAGGAGGGTCAGCAGGTGGAACGAAAAGACCCAGAAATATGGCATCTGTCCCTTAAATACCCCTTCCCAGAATGCACCGCAGGGGACAACCTCTGCCGAGTTACTTCTGAGAAAGAAGAGCACTCAATACACCTCAGTCTGTTGCTTTCCAGCTCCGGTCTGTAGTGACACCGACATCTACAGACAACGGAGTGGAATTGCACGCAACACAACCAAGGTTGGAACAGAAGCTAATTTAGCCATAGATTAAATCTGAACTATGTACAGAACAGATGACCCACTAAATTTACATATACGTGGTAGATTGAAAAATCTACCAGCGCTACATTTATACTGAGGATAATCAGGGAAGGCTATCAAATTCAGTTCAAGGGCACTCTGCCTGCAAGGACGTTCATAACCACGCCTCCTAGAGATCCTCAAAAGGCGACAGCCTTGTTGTCACAAATTGGCGACTTGGTAGACCAGCAGGTTCTTGTTCCAGGCCACAGCGAGAAGTAAACCACAGTTTCTAATCTCACGTTTTCGTTGTAATGAAACCATCGGGCAAATTCCGCATAATATATAAATATTCAGTCGCTAAACAAATGGGTGTCCTACAAGAAATTTTGGATGTAAACAATCTATTTGGTGAAGTCAATTCTTCCCCCAGATTGCTTAATGGCCTCCCTCGATCTGAGGGATGCCTATTTACACGTCCTGATACATGAGGAATCTCAAAAATTTTTGAGGGTGGCAATCCAGTGGGGAAGGCAGGTCCGACATTTTCAATTCAGAGCCCTACCATTCGGCCTGTCCTCATCCTCCAGTATTTTTACAAAAATCCTGGCGGAGGCACTGCCCCCCCTGAGACTGAAAGGGATATCGGTCATCCCATACCTAGACAACCCTTTTTTTTTTTTTCACCCTCCACGCTCCAATTATAAAAACTGGGGTGGTTGATAAACAGGGAGAAGTCAAACCTAACCCCGACACAGGTCTTACAGTACTTAGGGTTCTTGGCGAACTCAGTGACACAGAAGATCTATCTCATAGAGGAGAAAGTAGAAAAGGTGAAGGCGACTGCAGCCTTTTTTCAAAACAATCTGGCAGTTTCCCTCTGTTCAGCTATGTCGGGTCTGGGTTTCCTGGCAGCAACAATCCCTGCAGTACCATGGGCAAGGGCTCATTTCAGGTGTCTCCAGGCCAATATCCTAAACAGCTGGGGCAGAGCACAGGAATTGCTGGTCACAACCTTCTGCCTATCTCCAAAGACCAGAAGGTCTCTGTTACATAGTTAGTCAGGTTGAAAAAAGACACAAGTCCATCTAGTTCAACGATACAAAAAAAATAAAATAAAACATATCATACAATCCTATACCCACAGTTAATCCAGAGGAAGGCGAAAAACCCCCCAGAAAAGCAGGATCCAATTTGCTACAGCAGGAGAAAAAATTCCTTCCTGATCCCAGAGAGGCAATCAGATTTTCTCTGGATCAACTACCTATAAATGTTAGTACTCGGTGGTGGTGGAGGGACAAAGAGAATTATGGTCTCTTCCAGTGTCCGTCCATATCACCACGGATGCCAGTGCTTGGGGCTGGGGGGCCCACTGGGGGTCAAGAGTAGCCCAAGGACGCTAGGAGAAAGTGCAGTCCCAAAGATCAGCCAACTGGAGGGAGTTACAGGCAATCTGGGAAGCGCTAAGGGCATTTTCCAGAGAGCTGAAAAGTAACCACAAACAAGTCCTCTCGGACAGTGTGGTAGCAGTCACTTATTTAAACAATCTTGTTAGATGTCCGTCCTTAATCAGACTAACGAGTGCCATCTTTTTTTGGGCCGAGAGAAACCTGAAATCAATATCCGCAGTCCATCTAAAAGGAGTGGACAATCATCTGGCGTACTTTCTGAGCCGACACCAAGTGTATGAGTCGGAATGGTCACTAAGCAGGGAGATCTTCCAGTTAATAGTAGAGAAATGGGGACTCCCAGAGGTGGATTTGTTTGCTAACAAATCAAATGCCAAGGTTCTGCTGTACTTCTCTCTAGAAAGAGAAATAGGGGCCAAGGGGAAATAGGGGCCAAGGGGATAAACGCCTTCGCCCAGAGGTGGGCTTTTGTTACGCCTTCCCCCCGTTCAAACGTGTTCCTCTGGTCCTGAGGAAGTTTGTTCAAGAGCGTACCACAATGATACTAGTGGTCCCATATTGGCCGAAGAGGCTGTGGTTTTCCACGCTGTTACACCTGACAGAGGAGCCTCCCCTCATGTTGCTCGAGAGGAAGGATCTGCTATCCCAGGACTCAGTGCTATTACCAAAAATACAGACTCTAAAATTGTCAGCTTGGTGCCTGAAGTCTAGGAGGCTCTCAGACAGTGGTAAACACCATTCTTTCTAGTAGAAAGAAAGTAACCCAAGCAATTTATGTTAAATTTTGGAAAGTTTTTTTTTGTTCATGGTTGGATACCAAGAAGGTGTCTGCAGGTATCCCAGCCATCTTGGAGTTTTTACAAGACGGTGCAGATCAAGGACTGGCCATTAGCACATTAAAAGTGCAGGTTTTGGCCTTGTCTGTTTTTATTTTAATTTATTTTAGAGCAACCCCTGGCGTTAGACCCACTAGTTAGCAGGTTCTTTAAGGGGTTAGCTAGAATTAGACCTGTTCCGTTCAAGATTCTGCCAAAATGGGACCTGTCGACAGTATTGCAAGGTTGGATAAAATGGTTCATCAAATATATGTCAAAGAAAAATTCCTAAAACATTAGCAGTGCTAGTGCCATAGTGGCAAACATTTAAATAGCATTTAAAATAGCGAAAAATTTGCTTAAGAGTCCGCTTAGAGGTGCAAAGTGGTAGTCCACTAAGTAAAAGTCCATTAATAAAAAGAGGTGAGTGTAACGTAAACCATCATTGAGGAAACTGTTAGCAACGATCTCAATATGGAATGATCTCCTTCACCACACCACTTGTGCCAGAGCCCTATAGGTAATCCACTTACCAGATTGTGCTGGTTAAAGCGCTTATCAGACAGGTAATCACTGTTCATTGGCCACTTTCCATCTGTATTGTTGCTGTTTGACATGAATCATGGCTCCAACACGATAGATGTCAGTTGAAACAAAGGAGAGGATTATAAAACTTCAAGAAGGTAAATCGTCACGGAATGTTGCAAAAGATGTTGGTTGTTCCCAGTCAGCTGTGTTTAAAATCTGCAAACAGAACTCTGGTGGAGAGCTGTCATGGCTTCCCTGGGGCTTTCACGTTTCCCTTGTGTTCCTTCTGGGTTTCCTATCTTCAGCTGTTTGAGTAGCCGGGTTGCGGTGACGTCACTCCCGCGCATGTGCATGGAAATGACAGTGAATGTCAATTCCATGCACATGCGCAGGAGTGACATCACCGGCACAATCTGGTAAGATATTGGGATCATTGCTAACACTTTCCTCCATGATGGTTTACGTTACACTCACCTCTTTTTCTTAATGGACTTTTACTTAGTGGGCTACCACTTTGCACCTCTAAGCGGACTCTTAAGCAAATTTTTTGCTATTTTAAATGCTATTTAAATGTTTTCCACTGGGGCGTGGCTTGCGAGCATGCTGAATGGCAGCATAACTCCGGAGCTCCGGTACAGCACTGGGATATAGCGGCACAAATCTTCTCATTGGGTCCCGTTTTTGTTACCCACAGCAGGCGATTATCACCGGACGAACCCGGCATAATGTCCAGGAAAAGAAAAGACCAGCGGAAGCCACAGCGCCTGACGGACTTCTATGCCATGAAGCAGCATGATGGTAGGCAAGATGGCGCTGGGTCATCTACCCCAGCCAGCAGAACTTGTAGCAATCTCCCTAAAACGAGCGGGCATAACCACAATACAAATACTCCTGAGAGCCCTCAGCAATATTCTCCCTCTCTACCCTCTGGCAGCCCTGCTAAGGCTAAATTCAGAATGGATGGTGAGCGATTCATCGGTGCTGCCAGCCCTGTCAATGATTCAGGGGATGACACACGTGAACTCCCCGACTCCATAGAAACTTTTCCTACTATGCACCAGCCTGTGATAGATACTGTCCTAAAGATATGCTCTTATCTTTAAGAAGTTCGCTGCAATCCGACTTGATGAAATGCATGCACAAGTTTAATACTAATTTGCAGGCTGTAGAATCCAGGGTCGAGCACATTGAGCAAAAAATGTGAGAATATGCTACCACCATAAACGATCTAGTGGATTTGCATGAAGAGAGAGAGGGAGATACTGACTGGATTAAGGAGAAAATCGCAGACATTGAGGACAGAAACAGGAGAAACAATTTGAAAATTAGGGGGATCCCTGAAACTGTGCAGCAAGCTGAACTACGCTCTTATGTCTGCTCACTGTTTAAATCTCTCCTTCCTGATCTCTCTGACCTTGAGATCACGACCGACAGAATCCACCGCCTACCTAAACCCTCTTATTTGTCAGATCATATCCCAAGAGATGTAATTTTACGCTTACATTTTTATCACTCCAAGGAGCAATGGATGTCGATCATGCGCAAGAAGGATCAAATCCCCGCACAATACCAGCACTTACAGTTCTATGCAGACCTATCTCAGTACACACTACAAAAAAGAAAGAACTTGAACACCATTACTAAGGTGCTGAGAAATCCACAATATTACTTACAGATGGGGATATCCCACCAAATTGTCTGTCTATCTCAAAGGATGGACGCACCCACGTGGTGAACTCCCTGGAGAAAGGCCTTTCTCTTTTGGAAGAGTGGAAAATTCTGCCTGCTCAAGAACCAGTAAATGATAGATCCCCTAGACCAGTAGACCCTGCGTGGAAGACGGTCACTGCAAAAAATGCAAAATCGCATAATTGAGCATTGATGGGAATCTAACACTTTACAAGTCCCCAGTGAATTGACCAGAAGCTCACAAGCTTGAACTTTTCCCCTCATAACCTGAACAGCAAAGTGCTGTATACAAGTATTTACCTTGTCACAGTTTAGAATTGACTCATGAAGATGTCGATCTTACACAAGTTCGTTGATTATATAATGTTTACTGTTTATTTTGTTTTTTATGTTTTGTTCTCAATACTTTTTGAAGTCGCAGCAGCTGGATCCCAAAAGCTACCGATGAGACAAGCCCATTCTTCAATCCATTTCAGATTGGATTTAATATCAGTACCATACGTGAGTACCTCTTATATCCTGCTTTACCAAGAACTGTTTTTGCACACTATACTAGAAAACACCACAAGAGGGCAACAATGCCCCATGAATATTCTTTCACCACAAAAATCTTCTAGCATTTTATTCCCTCAAAAATGGGTTTAAAAATTCTTTCATTTAACTCCAAGGGCCTTAATCACCCTGCCAAGCGGAAATCCATGTGGTTGGAGGCGCTTACCCACAACGCTGATCTTGTTTGTGTGCAAGAAATGCACTTTTCTGCAGCGGCTCCACTTTCTTGCATCCACAGGAGCTTCCCATTCATTTTCTCCGAAAATGCCCACAATAAAACGAAGGGAGTTCTCACAGCGGTAAGAGACTCTGTGGCATTCACACTTCACAAAGAAGTCAAAGATATCAGAGGACGCTATCTAATATTAGTATGCGACCTTAACTCAATTACCTACACCATAGTTAACGTGTATGCCCCCAGTCAACACCAAATACGCTTCCTTTATAAGCTAATCCGTAAAGTTAAAGCCCATCAAAAAGGAAGGCTGATACTTTGTGGGAACTTTAACGCAACACCCGACCCCAATTTAGACTCTTCTTCTGGTGCAAGACGCTCAGGCCCATCACTTTTGACCACTCTTCAAGCTCAGGACCTATTTGATGTATGGAGATGCATGCATGCTGGAGAAAGGGACTATACCTTCTTCTCTTCCCCACATAGAGCCTATTCACGAATCAATCTTTTTCTTGCAGACCAAAGTACTTTAGCTCATGTATCATCAACAACTATTAATACCATTACATGGTCGGATCACGTGTCCATTACCCTTTCTTTGAAAGAAGAAGCAGCATGCTCTGCACCTAATATGTGAAGGTCAAACTCGTACTTAATGCAACAACCAGCTTTCAAGAAGATCATAGAGAAGCATCTAAAAGAATTCTTTAGTATTAATGTACCCTCTGTACAGGATCATTTTACCTTATGGAATGCGCACAAAGCGTATATCCGTGGAATTTTTATACAACTAGGAGCAAAAGCCAAGAGGCAGCGACAGCAGCATATAAAAGAGCTGACAGACAAATTTTTTCTACTTGAATCTCGCAATAAACAAAAAACATCCTATACAATTTCCCAACAACTTACACAATTAAGATATGATCTGAGGTTGTTACTACTTGAAAACTTTGAAAAGGCCTCAAAAAAACTTAAAATGACATACTATGCCACCGGCAATAAAGCTGGTAAAACTTTAGCGTATAGAATAAAAGGGCTTAGGCATAAAACAAAAATTCCATACATACTCCATCCTCTCTCCAAACAAACTCTATCATCCCCAAGACATAGCTGATACTTTTAGTCAATACTACAGCACACTGTACAACTTGAAAGATGACATTAACACTCCTCAACCCAACACTGATGCAATTAACTCATTTCTACAACAACTAGATATACCTACACTTTCACAACAGCAACTCCAAATTCTGAACCAAAAATTTACCATTGAAGAAGTACATAATGCTATTGACTCCCTCCCAAGTAACAAATCTTACCCAGACGGATTTACCGGGGACTATTACAAAGTCTTTAAACATCTATTGAGCCCGTATATGCAATGCATTTTTAATACTGCTGTTGCCTCTGCCTCTTTTCCTCTGGAAATGTTGAATGCCATTATAGTGACTTTGCCTAAGCCAGGGAAGGAACCTACTACCCCCCCCCCCCCCCCCCAAACTTCAGACCTATCTCATTGCTCAATATAGATCTGAAGGTTTACGCCAAAATTATAGCATCCCATCTACTAAATCTACTACCTCTTCTCATTCATCCTGACCAAACAGGGTTCACCAAGGGTCGTCAGACGTCTGATGCTACTCGTAGGTTGACAAATATCATACACTTGGCGAGGGTATGCAAAAGGCCTTCTCTGCTGTTAGCCCTGGACGCAGAGAAGACCTTTGACCGCATCCACTGGCAGTACCTTACCCAGGTATTGAGCAGGTTTGGATTTTCTGGTACTATCCTCTCGGCAATTTTAGCACTGTATTCTAAACCCTCTGCCCAGGTCCTCACATCTGAAGCATTATCCAAACCGTTTTAATATAACGAACGGAACTAGACAGGGATGCCCCCTGTCCCCCCTAATCTTCAACCTGCTTATGGAACCCCTGGCTATATACATCCGATCACACCCTGATATTACTGGCTTCCCTATATCTAATTCCTCCCATAAGATTAGTTTATTCGCTGACGACATAATTATGATTCTAACCAACGTGGAAACTTCCCTGGCTTCAGTACAATATGCTCTAGACTTGTTTAATAAGATTTCTTATAAAATAAATGAGAGTAAATCCTATATCATGGGAATAGGCATTGACTCCTCCCTTCAAGCGAAACTGAGTGCACGATTCCCATATACATGAGAAAACGAAGGGATAAAATACTTGGGAATAAACTTAACAGCAACAACAAGCAACTTAGTTGCAGCCAACTACACCACATTTCTGGGCTCATTGCATAAAAAACTACTGGACATAGCCAAAACAGAACTTTCATGGACAGGTCGATTGGCTGCTTTTAAGTTGATAGACCTGCCTCAGCTGCTCTACTTATTTAGGATACTTCCAATCCCTGTCCCCAACTCGTTTTTCTCCAAAGCCCAATCTTTGATAAATAGATTTCTTTGGCAGGGAAAAAAGGCTAGATGTGCCTTTACGAAAATAACTAAATCCAGGGATGCTGGAGGAATAGGACATGTTATATTGAAACATTACCACACAGCAGCAATTCTTTCACAAGCTAAATTCTGGTTATCTCGGGGTCAGACCCACAGGTGGTTAGAACTGGAGGAAGCACAAGTACCTGGAAAAAACCTAGCTGACATATTATTGACCTGCACTACCCGACCATATACACATTTGCATATATCTCCTACAATGGAAGCTACACTAATAGCTTGGAGGTCATTTTTATTATCAGATTCCCAGAATCAGACAACTAAATCTATCCCGGTCACTACCTCTAGCCTTTCATTGGTAATCCTAAATCTATATATATCACACTGGATATCTAGAGGCATACTAACACTAGCAGATCTCATGGATGGCCCAACACTTAAACCATTTGTGACTCTACAATTAGAATACGGCCTAGCCGACAATGACCATTATAGATATCTTCAGGTAGCACATTTCTTTCATAAATTTCCTACAACATCTATCAAGATTCCCTGGCATGTATATCTTTATCTTATGAATCCCAACACTAACATAAAGGGCATTTCACTCTTCTACAATCTACAACAAGCAGGTATTCAAAAAGACTAACAATATCTTGGCGTGGGAACATGATTTAGGTACGTCGTTCACTGATGAACAATGGCAAAAAGCCCTTCATAATACATTTGTTGCAGCTAAATGTGTTAACTTATGGGAAATAACTTACAAAATAATGTTAAGATGGTATTTAACTCCACACCGAATATCCAAATTTGTGAAACAGGCTTCTCCTTTGTGTTGGAGATCTTGTGGAAATAGGGGTACATTATTCCACATAATATGGGAATGCCTGGCTCTCCAGACAGTATGGCAAAAGGTATTCAATCTAATCTCAGAAATATAAGGTTTATTAGTTACCCCTGAAGTGGCTATGGCAGTTCTTTCATTAGGAATAGAGTGTATACCGGCCACTACCAGAACCATAGTCACTCACATATTACTGAGCGTGATGGATGAAGGGCGCGTGGTCAATTGCTCACATCAAAAAGTATAAAATGTATTCATATGAAAATAAAAGCAAATGAGTAATACCAATACTACGTATCATGCAAACAGGTAACAAAATATAGAACACATGGAAATTAAAAATGGGTTAAAATTAACATAAGCCCATGTTGAGGCGGGTGTTTAGAGTCGGCTGACGCGTTTCGAGGATAACCTCTTCATCAGAGCCTTTGAGAACCAGGGCACAGTCTCTATGGGCCAGTAGGCCAACATATGTACATAAACATAATGGCTAGTTGGAGAGTGTGGCCTGAAATGGGAAATACATTTTTCTGTGTTCCATACCAGTCCACGTTCAAGCGTTCTATGTGGTGGTTGATGGTATGTGTGTTCTCCTTTAAAATGTTGAAATAGCATTGTAGGGTGGTGTGGACCTGTCACGGGCTGGATGGAGGAGAGATTTCGGCCTGTCTGTGTCCTCCTGGAAGAGTGCTGTCCTGTACTATAGGAGGATGGAGGGGGGTGAAGATCTCTTAAGAGGATACTGGAGCCGTGTGTGTCCGCAGCTGTCCCTCTGCCTCAGATATAGGTGGATGTCCACCCATGGGCTTATGTTACTTTTAACCCATTTCTAATTTCCATGTGTTCTATATTTTGTTACCTGTTTGCATGATACGTAGTAATGGTATTACTCATTTGCTTTTATTTGCTTTTATTTTCATATGAATAAATGTTATACTTTTTGATGTGAGCAACTGATCACGCGCCCTTCATCCATCACTCTCCATATAGTCTTACCTGACCACCCCGGGGTCAGTTTCTGGGCAGCGGGACATGCAACACCATCTCTTTTAGCTTTACTACAGCTCACAATACTACTTTTCTAAACGCAAACAGACCCTCACAAGCGCAGGAGTAATCTTTCCTTGTCCACAATTTACATATTATTGAGCACCAGACTGGCAATATTGAGACGCTGGAAAGATACTAAACCCCCCTCATTTAAGGAAATAGTAGCGTTGACCAATACCCATGTTACCTATGAGCTTACGTTTGCTGCAGCTCAAGGAAATTACCAAAAGTCAAAAACCAAGTGGCTTAAATGGTCTGAGTGGTACACACATAATCATAAAGATTGAATTTCAATATTCTGATTACTCGCAATACAGGTTTATATCGTACCATACACTGCTGCATATTCTCTATTTGGTTATTTTAGTTTTCATTGTTATTTAAGTCACCTTTATTGTGTAAAAATAAACCAGACATGACAACATTATTTAGTCCTGGGAATCCTAGACCTGTCACTAGTTTCGTTAAGTTGTACACCTTTTGTATAAAACATCCATAACAAAACAGCTAGTCGCTAACTATTCCACGATATCTAACAACTGGTTGATAATTACATGTACAATTTAAACTTATTGTATACTATTATATGCTCAAGACGACTATGTCTTCTAAACCAATAAAAAATTATTGAAATTAAATGTTTTCCACTATGGCACTAGCGATGCTAATGTTTTAGGAATTTTTCTTTGACATGTATTTGATGTAGTTTGTTTTATTATAGTAGCTGCTTATGATTATTTCATTAATTTCTTGTCTGTGAGCGCTGAGGGAGAGATAGTGAACCTAGTTTTATATTAGTTTTTTATTATTTCTCAGTATCAGATATTTGGATAAAATGATTGCAAAAGAAAGAGCTGTACTTAAAATGGGTCAAGCTCAAAACTGCCTACTTAGTGGCCATATCCACAGCTAGACGCATTAGCGAGCTGCAGGCACTTTCTATTAAGGAGCCTTTCCTGCAAATTTTTGAAGACAGGCTGGTACTACGTACAGACCCAGGTTTTTTGTCTAAAGTAAAGTAGTCAAAATTCAACAGGACTCAGGAAATTATTTTGCCTTCGTTCTGTAGGTCCCCAACCAATCCAAAGGAAACAGAATTCCACCAACTGGATGTGAGAGCCTGTGTCTTACGGTATCTGGAATTGTCGAAAAGCATTAGAAAATCCAATGCTCTTTTTATTCTGCATTCAGGGAAAAAACTGGGATTCCAAGCTTCGAAAGGCACAATCACAAGGGGGATTAAACAAGCTATTGTGGAAGCTTACAAAATTTTAAAAAAGGAATGTCCTTTTTCCCCTATGGCTCACTCCACACAGGCACTATCGGCTTCTTGGGCAAAGTGAGCTGGAGCGACACCAGAACAAATCTGTCGAGCAGCAACATGGTCAAACTACTCGACTTTCATGAAGCATTATATTCATTATATCTAAACGCAAGACCAAGCGTTTGAGAGAAAAGTCCTCCAAGCGGTAGTCCCCCCCAATCTGGTAAGTTCTTGTTGATCCTCTCTAGCGATGTCCTCAACAGACGACTAGAGAAAACTAGAGTTAGACTTACCGGTAACTCTGTTTCTAGGAGTCGTCCAGGACAGCAAGGATTACCTGCTGTTATAACTTTGGACAAGTGTTTTTGTTTCAGAGGCCGTTCTGGGGAAGTTCTCAGGTTAAAGACTGGGGAAGAGGGACAGAAGCCGCTCTTTAAGGATCTGAATGTGTGTTTTCTGCCTCCGGAGGTGGAGCCTATAACTCTCTTGTGCTGTCCTGGACAACTCCTAGAAACAGAGTTACTGGTAAGTCTAACACTATTTTTTTTCCAGCCTTAGGCCACTTTCACACTGGGGCATTTTTCAGGCGCTTTTGGGCTACAAATAGCGCCTGTAAAGTGCCTGAAAACCTCCTCTTCTACAGCCCCAGTGTAAGAGCCCGAGTGCTTTCACACTGGGGCGGTGCTCTTGCAGGACATTAGAAAAAGTCCTGCATGCAGCATCTTTTGGGCGGTGCAGGAGCGGTGTATACACTGCTCCTCCACTGCCCCTGCCTTTTGAAATCAATAGGGCACCGCTGCCGAAGCACCTGCAAAGCTTTTTGGCAGTGGTGATTTGCGGGCGCTTTTAACACTTCATTTGGCCGCTAGCAGGGGTTAAAAGCTCCCTGCTAGCATCCGAAAAGCGCTGCTATAACAGCGATAAAATGCCTCTAAAATTAGTGGCACTGACAACAACCTTCTCGACCCCCTACAGTCTGGCTTACACCCACAACATTCCACTGAAACTGCCCTACTAAAACGAACCAATGACCTACTAACTGCTAAAACCAATGGCCTGTACTCCATACTCATACTCTTTCTTGGACATCTCTGCTGCCTTCGACACAGTTGACCACCTGCTCCTCCTCAGCAAACTCAACTCCATTGGCCTCCGTGATTCTGCTTTATCTTGGTTCTCCTCCTACCTATCTCAGTGCACTTTCAGTGTCACTTACAACTCCATCTCCTCTGCTCATCTACCTCTTTCTGTTGGGATACCCCAAGGCTCAGTCCTTGGGCCCCTCCTATTCTTTCTCTATACCTCTTCTGTGGGCCAGTTGATAACCTCCCATGGCTTCCAATACCACCTCTACGGCGACAACACCCAGATCTATCTCTCCACTCTTCAACTAACCCCCTCGATCTCCTCACGGATCTCAAACTTACTGAATGACATATCGGTATGGATGTCACACCACTTTCTCAAACTCAATCTTTCTAAAACTGAGCTTGTTATATTTCCTCCTTCCCGGTCCCCTCCCCATGACTTTAGCATTAAGATCAACAAAAAAAATTGGTCCCTCCATACATGCCAGGGTGCTGGGTGTAATCCTTGACTCTGACCTCTCCTTGAGCCCCCACATCCAGTCACTGGCTAAATCTTGCCGCCTTGGGGGCGTGGCCGGATAGGGGTCTGGGCAGACGTGTCTGTGAAGAGCTCTTGCCGGCCTGAAACACAACCATAATTCCTAACCACCAGCAGCCCTGCCTCGCTCTCTCCACAGACCCCAGACTCTCTCTAGCACTCGGTGAGTCACCTAGGGCCATCAGCACAGTGCTCCTCTGTGATCCAGCTGCCCGAGGGACAGCCCGCAGCTCCGGCCTTACCACGGGGAGTAGCAGCCATCTTGCTCCACCCGGCTGCAGAGCTAACGCTGCCTCCTGGCTCTCCTGCGCCCGACTCTCTCCCCGCACAGACAACAGAATCATGCAGTCTGCCATCCGCTGCCTACAGCCCTCCTGGTGTTGCTCCTCTATGCCAGCCTGAAGGGGTATCGAGGTTCCAGCAAGTAAGTGGTGGCCATCTTGCTATGCCCCGGTGGGCGCTTGCAGCCTCCCTGCCTCACCTGTACCCGATCCAGGCCTGATTCACCACTGGAGCTCCCCGGCCTCACGGACCACGGCCCCCAACACTTATTGTAGCAGGTATCCACCTCCATTTGCGGCACGTGTAGCAGCCGAGGCCCTGGTGCCACATGTGGCGGCCATCTTGCTCCACCTGGCTGCAGGGTTGTTGGAGATCTCCCTAACCCCCCTGTGCCTGAACCACTCCCTGCACAGCCAGAGCTGCCCAGCCTGTTCAACTGACACCTGCAGCCCTCATCAGGAGAACTCCCAAGCCAACTGAAGAGCAGTTATCTGCACCAGTCCTGTGAGCAGCGGCCATATTAATACACCCCACAACCTCTTTTTGGCCTAATTCCTCTGTGCCCGACCCTTGCTCTGTCAGGGAGCCAAAGCCCCTTAACTTGACAGTTTGCTGCTCCAGAGTCGTGTGTAGCGACCATCCTGCCCTGTACTAGACACAACACTTCCCGGCCGACGATGGACGGGTGAAGACTGTGCTCTCCCGACATCAACAGGCTGTGTTACCAGTTACCTATACCCAGAATCTCTATGTCATCTTCAAGCTCCTACCCTGCTGAGCTGCAGCAGGGTACAATCCAGTGCTACCTACTCCGTACATCCTCGCTGGACTTCTGCACAGGGAAGGACAAGCTGGCGACCAGTCGCACCCGGGCAAACTTAAACCTCCCCCAGACTCCAACAGACCCCTCTGCAGTGGGGACACTGCAGGTGAGCCCTCGGATCCTCTGATGGGCCCTCCAGCCCCTGCAACCGAGTTAGCTATGCCCCCTGTCACTTACACAGAAGATGGCCCAGTGGAACTGCCTCCTCAGGTCTCAGGCAGACCAACCGTCTCCATGACCACGGCCCTTCTCTCCGCCTTCAGGGCAGATTTTGAATCCTGGGCATCCAAGATGGAAGCCTCCCTCCATGTCGAATTTCAAGCCCTCCAACACCAGGTCTCCCAGGATGATCATACGGCTCATATAGTGGCCCTTGAATCTGCAACCACAGCACATCTCTCCCGTTTGTGACAGCACCAGCTTCGCATAGAGGACAGTGTAAACAGGAGCTGCAGAAACAACATTAGGCTGCAAGGAGTCCTGGAGGCAACCTCAGGCACTGATCTAAAACCCCCTGTTATCTCCATCCTCAACCAGGTCTTGGAAAGGGAAATTACATCCCCTATTTAACTGGACAGAGTACATAGAGTGGGCATGGGGAGAGACTACAATGATTGCCCTTGTGATGTTCTATGCCGGGTCCATTACTATACCCTGAAGGAAGAGATTATGTGTAAGGTCTGGCGTTCGGGCCCTGTGGATTTCAATGAATCTACAATACACCTCTATCCGGATCTCTCTCGCAACACATTATACATGGGACAGGTGGTCCGTCCCCTGTTGGATCTGATACATCACTCTGGGGCTACTTACACCTGGGGCCATCCTTCCAGTGTCAAAGTGACCCGAGATGACAATTACAAATTTGTTTTGTCGCATCCCGATCAACTTCCTGCCTTCTTCATCTTCCTTGCACAAGACCCTATCAGCATTCCAAACTGGCTAGACCCTCCAAAGGACTGTTAAAGACTGCCGGGCCCTCTCCCACAACGCCACAGATGCCCGAGATCTAGATCTGCTTCTTCTGGTCCTAACACAAGGTGACCAATATATCGCTAGAAGACTGATTCAGCTCCCCCACACTGGTTCTTTTTCTTTCTGTTTATTGTTTCACAGTGGGTTTGCATTTTTCATTCTGCAATTTTAAAGCTGGACCTTGGCCAGGTTTGCCTTGGCACTGTTTATTCTATATGCCTCCCTCCTATAAACTCATACCAGCTGATCATACCATTTAGTTCACAGGGACTGCATAGATGTATACTGAGATTAGGGGCTCTTCTATTACCTCTAATAGGACCTGTTGTGGAATCTCATATTAGCCAATGTATTTCATATATATATATTGATTTGCATATATTTTATTGATTATTATTATTATTATTATTATATAGTAGTGGTTTTATCAATATTATTATTCAATAAGTAAAGCAACGATTATTAATCTTTGATAATGTGTACTGTGTATTCCATAGATTTAGAAAGTCTTAATTTATAAGTGTTGAACTTTAAATGACCTCTGCTTTATGACAAGTACTTGTACACAGGTGTTCTCGAAAATGTATTAAGATAGTTTACTGGGTGAAAGTTCATTAGAATAGATTCAAGTTATATAGAATTGTCTCAAGTCTGAAATGCATATAATTCAGACAGATAAGAAAACAGGTGGTTAAAATAATTAGGTGGAATACAGGAAAGTTATGTACAGAACATTAAATTAAGTTTGACAAGGTCAAACAAAGGTCTGCTTGTGCCCTCATTAAAACTGTTAAAATACATACATTTAGTGAGACATATAACACATCTGGTGGGGTTATTGAAAGTTCATTTTCCCAAATGTCATAAATCTGTCATTCTTGAATCTTATGAAGATAAGGAGAGTTGGATAACACAGCTGGGTGCCAGACTGTCTCTATACAGGTGTTTTTAATTGGACAAAACCAGTTATAAATCACTTTAATGAACATATAGGAATTTTGGGAATAATTAAGTTTTTATCTGGTTGTAGAACAGGTGTCAGATTTATGGTTAGTTACTTTGATGTAGATCTTAGCGACCAATCACATGTAGGAAAGATAGTTAAGATAAGACTTGTAAAAGTGTATATAAATGCAAGCTCTGCAATTGTTAGATAGACAAGTCAGATAGGAGCTCATAAGGCTGAACTCTATGTATGCTGCCCTATTGCACGGGTCATAGAGGTCAGAACCAATGGGCAAGTATCTGTCCTAACTTGTCCCCTCGGACAAGTCAGATAGGAGCTCATAAGGCTGAACTCTGTGTATGCTGCCCTATTGCACGGGTCATAGAGGTCAGAACCAATGGGAAAATATCTGTCCATAACTTGTCTCCTCGTACGAGTCAGAGAAGACTTCTTAACTTGTTCCAGAATGTGGTCTCAGGTGAATTTCCCTCAAGAACTTGGTCGAGCTGGAACCCAGAACTCTGTGAGGGGACCAGACCACCGGCAGATCGGCTGGTCCCTATCAGGTGAGAGGTTCCCAAGAATTGGCAGTAAAGACCCATTCTGGTTCAAGGTAAGAACAATTCACAATTGTATCAATTTGGGTAGAGGATAAGAATACCTATATCTAATGTGCTTGCATTGTAAGAAACTGTATAAATTAGACCTGTATATTGTAATATTTTGAACATGAACCTGTATGTTATCAGCTGTTAATAAACCTGCATTGCTGAAGTTCTGCCTGGTTCGATACTTTACTATTCTACTTCATTTGGTGGCCCGTACGGGGACAGCATAACCTCAACTCCGATCTTGCCTAACTCCATGCTGGTGAGGCACTGAGCTCAACACAATTTTGCGCAAGTTATATCAGGTTAGCAGACACCTATTATTTGTTCTGCATTGTGTTGTGCCGTGTTTTGCTAGCGCTAGGAGGGGCGGGTGGTTGTTGTTGGGGTATCGCTGTCCACCAGGCAGATCTTTGTGATGGCAGGTTGGGTTTTCTCAACTGTGGGTGCCTTAAAGTACATTGTACAGGATGAGATACCCTGGGTAGAAAATGTATTTATTTATTTATTTAATTTTTTTTCTCTTTTCTCTTTTTCTTTTCTTTCAATTCTTTCTTTTCTGAAGGGGTACCCCTGTAGAGGGTTAATTACTCTCTATGTAAACCTAGGCGTAACATGCATGTTGTTTACCTGGACTGCAAAAATTAGTCAGGATGAAGTTTTGGGGACTTAAAGACCCCTGGAGAACTTGCGTAATATGCATGTTGTTTACCTGGACTGCAAAAATTAGTCAGGATGAAGTTTTGGGGACTTAAAGACCCCTGGAGAACTTGCGTAACATGCATGTTGATTCCCTGGACTGCGAATTTAAGTCTGGATGAGGTTTTGGGGACTTAAAGACCCCTGGAGAACTTGCGTAACATGCATGTTGTTTACCTTGACTGCTAAATTTTGTCTGGATGAGGTTTTGGGGACTAAAGACCCCTGGAGAACTTGCGTAACATGCATGTTGTTTACCTTGACTGCAAAAATTTGTCTGGATGAGGTTTTGGGGACTTAAAGACCCCTGGAGAACTTGCGTAACATGCATGTTGGTTTCCTGGATTGGTAATCATTCAGGAGAAGGCTTTGGGGTTATCAGATCCCTGGAAAGCCTAAGTTAAAAAACTGAAACAGTACTGATATGTAGCTACTAGTAGAAAAAGTACCTTTGTGGTGTAAAATAATACTCATGAGTTTAGAAGGTTGATGTCAGGAAAGGTAAGTCCTGACAGGTAAATAAGGTGAAGGTTTTGGAGCTCCATTTGTTAACAAAGTTAAAAGGTATGCATTGTCTTTGTGCTATAAGTGTATGTATTTATATGTATCTGTTATAACGGTCTGTGTACTAACTGAGTTAAGATCAGGTTGAGACATTCCTGATCGCCGTGGCAAGCAGGGCTTGGCGGTTTTTCATGTCTTAAGACAAGCGTTTTGGTAAGGAGACGTATGCGCGTACAGTGCCTATTGGCTTTACTCTGAGCACTGCTGTCCATAAGTAATTACTAACTAACCTGTCAGTTTTAATAATTTTGTGAATGTTTGTATATTTATATATAGTCAGGAATTTGTGTTCATGCGTATGCATACTTTGCTAGGTGGAGTGACTATGTATTGCTATATAGAAAACAGAAGATAATGACATTTTGTTAATGAATGTTCACAAATGTAAGTTAATTTCTTTGTAATCTTTGTAGACTGTTAGGGAATATTGTATGTGTGAGGGAGACTGATCATCTTCCATATTAGGTTAGAATAATTCTGTAGTGGTTGTAAAAACGTTGGTGTGAAAGGACCCTGTGTGTTAGTTCTATGAGTGAATTGTAAGAAGTATGTAACTGATGCTGAATTCTGCATAGTGTATGATGAATAGGGAAATGGTATGTATCTTCCATACAAATACAATTAGAACTTTCTGTGTCATATCTTTGATTTTGGGACACTTGTTATTAGTATTTGTTAGGAGGATTTATATTTATATGAGTTAAATGTGTGTGTGTGTGTGTGTGTGTGTGTGTGTGTGTGTGTGTGTGATTTTTTTTTTTGTATGAGGTGTAAAATGAATCCCTATGTGAATGATTGTATGTGTCTTTCGTAGAGAGGCTAGGGATTGATACATCTATGGTGACTGATTGACTTTAGCGTCAAAGTTCTAAATGTTATTGGCAGTGAGTGAGTGTGTGTGTGGAAGGCACGATTCATATTTTATTTTTTTATTTTTTATTTTTTTTTTATATTCTTTTGAATATGTACCTCAGCTAGATAGCACCATTAATGAGCTGAGGGAGTTAGAAGTTATTTAAACTGTAGAAAAAAGAAAGTTGTTTGTTTTAAGTAATTTACGACACAAAGTTCTCCCATATTTTTTTGTATCCAGCATACTGCTTTTGGAAGGAAAATATCTGTAGATAAATTCAATGTTGCTAATGTAATTAATGTCATGCTTAAAAACATTTTACAGTTGTAGGTTTTACATGTTAAGCAAGATAATGTATTTCTTTCAGTATGAGTGTAGGAGAGCAGAAAAGTATAGTCACCATTTTAGAAATAGCTGTCTGCACGTACGTGCAACAACTACATTAAATCATCTTAGTACAGAGTATTAAGATGACCTGTCACAAAGATGAAAGAGGCACATTTAGGGGAGTTATGTCTGGTGCCTTTAGACAGACACTGGATGAGCTGACCATAAAAATAAATAAATAAAATAAAATCTCAGAATACGTTCTTATTCTTAAACATTTGTTGATTTTTTATTAGAATATAAACTGTAGGTTATAATAGGTATTCTGTCTTTTATATTATGGACTGTAGTAGTGAAAGGTGCATTTTATTTTTAGTGTATCACTCTTGTAAGTAGGGTGCTTATTCTCCCTTGTAGCTTTTGTTGTATATTTTGTTATGTCCCTATCTTATTGTACAGTATTATGTATACTGTCATCTTTATATATTTGCCTACTTAGTAGTAATCACAAAGATAGTAATGGGATTTATTTATTTGGTACAAGGGAACTCCAAATTTATATTTGTTTCTTATTTTCTAAAAAGAATAGTGAAGAGTGATGCATGGTAACAGTGCTACCATCTTATTATATGTGCTATATGTAGCACATACAGGGGGGTGAATTAGATAATTAGAGTCTTAATTTTTAATCTTAGCTTGTAAGCTCTGGTGAGCAAGGTCCCTTATTGGTATTGGCTAGAACTTATTTTGTCCTACCTGATTACAATTTTTAGTAATTATCAGGTTGATTATTAGTTTGCCTAAATAAATAAATTGTTTCTTTATTCCAGGAGCAGCCAGCACGTTTTCATATGTAAAGTTATACTTTGTAAAATTTCACTCCTTTTGATTTTTTTATTATTCAAGTTCCTAGTTATGCTACTGTAGGTGGCAAAGTCAGTTTTTTTTTATTAGGGTCACTCTGCATTGATATGATCTAATTAACAATAAAATTTGTATATAATTATTCTTAAGGAAGGGACATAGTAATGCACATTTTCTTGACCTCTTTAGATTTAACAGACTGTGCAAGTGACCATGTAATTTTATTTTGATTTCTTTTTAATTATGAACAATCACAATGTAGTTTCACAAAATGTAGTTCTTCAAAGTCTATTTTGTGTGCCTGTATATAGACTTTATTGCAATGAAAGAACAAAGCTGTAGATATAGATATACTTTAATAAATGTCTGCTCCTTTTTAAAGTAAATCACAGTTTTTCATATGGTCATGCAAATGTATGAGACAACAGCTAAGTGTCTGATGTGGGAAATTTTCCCAGGATTGGAGTGTATACAGCACTGATATCAGATAATTGTACCCATTTTATGAAAAATCAGTTCCATTTTGCTCTATGCTTGGCATAGACAATAGAACCTTGTGTCCACACTCATATTCATTGGTGGATAGGTTGTATGGGCTGTTGTAGACCAAATTAAATACAATTTTCTGGACCATATGAAACTTTGGATAGATTTGTCACTAAGTTTAGGAGTTCTAGAGGCAGATCATAGTTGCTTAGACTTCATGCTGTACAGTGGGAGATAAAATGTTCATGTGTTTAAAATAATTAACCAAATTGGTGTAGTTTTGTTTCTAAACAGATCCTTGTTTTAGATGTGATCTCTTGTTCCAGTCAAAGCCACTAAAGGAATGTATGTCAGTAACTCTTGATGACTGCAAGTACATTAAAGATCATAAAAGGAAGTGGAAGAATTCACAATTCAAGTGTCCATTTAAATCCACATTTGTGACAGTGACATTTTTCATTTCTGTGGTAGTCAAAGTCTGAGTGAGATTACCAAGAGTGTTATTCACATAAGTGCAAGTGGAATACATACAAGAGACTGTTGCAGACAAAGACATTGGAAGTATTTCAGTAATGGACAATTCTAATTAATTATATGTGATACTTTGTATGTAGAGACTTACTGTTGTTTTGTTTGTTATATATGTTATAAGTATTAATATTGTGAACACCTTAAGGTGGAACTTTGGTCAGAAAATTAATTCTTGCTGGATCACTTGAGGCTGACCCCTTTTGCAGGTGTAGCTATGAAACACAGTAAAAATAAGTGCCTATACTGTTTAAAATCCACTGTTTTCCACCCTGCTCTACACAGGCTCAGTTGTGCTCTATTTTTTTTTTTTTGCACTGCTTAAAATCTAGAGGGCAGTCTGCTGACAGCCTGAAATTCTACTGCTGCTCAAAGGTTCTGGGCTTCAGTAGAATGGTAGCATAATAATTAATGTGGAATGTATTTTTCTTGCTAATGAACCTTATTTTATCACATTTTTGTGAGTAGAGTTCCACTTTGAGTAAATGTTCAATCATTATAAACCATTTTTTTTTTTTTTTTTAAAAATGATAAAACTAAGAAGAGGAGAGGTGTAATGTAATGAGTATGACATTATCGCTAAAGACTGTATGCTATTGATGCTTTATAGGATATGTTATGATATTTGTCATGAATTTTTTAATTCATGTTTTAAGACATAGAAGAGGTAGGCTACTGACTTAGGCCCCTTTCACACTTATACGACTTGTCCCACGATTTTGTACTGCAAAATCGTATGACAAGTCATTCTCCATGATTTTCAATGACTACCATTCATATTGGCACGACTTTAAGTCGTGCCGACTTGAAAGTAGTCCCTGCACTACTTTGGTCCAACTTCTATGCGAGTTGTACTCCATAGACCTCAATGTTAAACCCTGAAGTAGCATGCAAGTCGTGCCTGAATATTATATAGACACGACTTCAGCACGACTTTGTAAGCACAAGCCTGGCCTCGCTATTCGGGAAAGGAAAACTTTTTTCCTTTCCCGATGAGCGACTGGCAGTGCTGTATGAATCCAGAGGGGGAACTCCACGCCAAGTTTTAAATGAAAAAAACGGCGTGGGTTCCCCCCCAGGGGCATACCAGGCCCTTAGGTCTGGTATGGATCTAAGGGAACCCCCTACGCCGAAAAATCGGCGTGGGGTCCCCCCCAAAATCCATACCAGACCCTCATCCGAGCACGCAGCCCGGCCGGTCAGGAATGGGGGTGGGGGTGGGGACGAGCTAGCGGCCCCCCCCTCCTGGACCGTACCAGGCTGCATGCCCTCAACATGGGGGGGTGGGTGCTTTAGGGCATGGGGGGCACCCTGCGGGCCCCCCCACCCCAAAGCACCTTGTCCCCATGTTGATGAGGACAAGAGCCTCTTCCCGACAACCCTGGCCGTTGGTTGTCGGGGTCTGCGGGCGGGGGGCTTATCGGAATCTGGGAGCCCCCTTTAATAAGGGGGCCCCCAGATCCCGGCCCCCCACCCTATGTGAATGAGTATGGGGTACATGGTACCCCTACCCATTCACCTAGGGGAAAAAAAGCATCAATAAAAAACACAGTACACAGGTTTTTAAAATAATTTATTAGGCAGCTCCGGGATCTTCTTCCGACTTCGGGGGGTCTCTCCGGCGTCCGCATCTTCTGCCGGCTCCACCGCTATCTTCTGGCGCTCTTTTGCCAGCGGTGGTCCGGACCTCTGGATCGTCTTCTTCCCTCTTCTCTTCCAGAGATGTTGACACGACGCTCTCTCCAGCCAGAATGGTCTCTGTGCGCTCCGCAACTGACTTATATAGGCGGTGGCCCCGCCCCCCTATGAGGTCACTGTCCCGGGGCATGCTGGGACTGTGCCGTCATAAGGGGGCGTGGTCCTCACCCAGTAACCACGCCTCCTAAAACGTCACAGTCCCAGCATGCCCAGGGACTGTGACGGCATAAGGGGGCGGGGTCACCGCCTATATAAGTCAGTTGCGGAGCGCACAGAGACCATTCTGGCTGGAGAGAGCGTCGTGTCAACATCTCTGGAAGAGAAGAGGGAAGAAGACGATCCAGAGGTCCGGACCACCGCTGGCAAAAGAGCGCCAGAAGATAGCGGTGGAGCCGGCAGAAGATGCGGACGCCGGAGAGACCCCCGAAGTCAGAAGAGGACCCCCGAAGTCGGAAGAAGATCCCGGAGCTGCCTAATAAATTATTTTAAAAACCTGTGTACTGTGTTTTTTATTGATGCTTTTTTTCCCTAGGTGAATGGGTAGGGGTACCATGTACCCCATACTCATTCACATAGGGTGGGGGGCCGGGATCTGGGGGCCCCCTTATTAAAGGGGGCTCCCAGATTCCGATAAGCCCCCCGCCCGCAGACCCCGACAACCAACGGCCAGGGTTGTCGGGAAGAGGCTCTTGTCCTCATCAACATGGGGACAAGGTGCTTTGGGGTGGGGGGGCCCGCAGGGTGCCCCCCATGCCCTAAAGCACCCACCCCCCCCCATGTTGAGGGCATGCGGCCTGGTACGGTCCAGGAGGGGGGGGGCCGCTAGCTCGTCCCCACCCCCATTCCTGACCGGCCGGGCTGCATGCTCGGATAAGGGTCTGGTATGGATTTTGGGGGGACCCCCACGCCGATTTTTCGGCGTAGGGGGTTCCTCTTACAATTCATACCAGACCTAAGGGCCTGGTATGTCCCTGGGGGGAACCCACGCCAGTTTTTTTATTTAAAACTTGGCGTGGAGTTTCCCCTTATGATTCATACCAACTACTGTATGTTTTAATTTGTTAATGCCAAAAACGTGGCAAAGTAGTACTGCTCCCAAATCGCGGTAAAATCGCGGCAAATCGCGGTAAAATCGCGGCAAAATCGCGGCCGTAAAATCGCGGTAAAATCGTGCGACTTTGAAGTCGTATAAGTGTGAAAGGGGCCTTAGACAGTATAGCAGTGACTGACAGAAGAGACCCATGCTGACTGTTATTGTATAATATTCTGCAGTATAGTATGTGCAGGGATGGACAAAAAGTGAAATGGTTTTGGGTTTAGTAAACTCTGTGGGAAGACTACAAAATTAAAACTAATGAAATTTCTGGACTGACTATATTGATAGTATGACATGACCAGGGTAATAGTGACTGATAGGTGGAGTCAAGGTTAAGAAATGATAAGAATTTTACAATTATTGTATGGGAAATAGTATAGGTTGGGAAATGTAAAAGAATAGTCTATATAAAATACTTTGTAGTGAAAACATCTTCGCTTCAAGGGATTTATAATAATAAATATTATTAATATTGTAAGAGTATTGTATTATGATAAAACTATATAGATACATGTATATTATTTTAGCAGATGTTGTAGAAATAAAAGGAACACACTAAATTAAGTTATTAAATAAAATAAGAGTGTAGGAGCCATTGCTTTGTAGGTTGCCCTGAAGTGCTTGCTAGAGACCTATTGTATCCTGACACTGACTTTATTTTTATTTTTATTTTTTATAACTATATTTTTGAAGTGTATTTTATATCCAGACAAATATCGGGTGATCGCAGAAGACATGATGCAACTTGTTACAAATGTTAATTGCTACAAAGGAAGGATTTCATGCAATAAAGGAACATCTGAGACTTGTACCCTTGCAGAACAGGTATGCACTGAACTTGTGTCTTACAGCATCCAAAGCAGCTTGTGCTATGATACTGGACCAACTGATGATGAAGGAGATCTCTCCAAAAAACATCAAGCACTTGGCTAAGCTGAAAAGACCTATGCAGGAAAAGGCAGAGCCTTATGGGACTGAGTCTGCTGAATGCTCCTTGGGACCACATACTTGGCTTTCATTCACTAGCTGAACGGATTGTTCCTCTTCCCTGTTATCCTTGATGTGATGTTGCTGAGTAACTGTTGCCTGTTGCAAGAAGTTTGTGGCAAGAATGATCACAATGCCACTGAGACTGACAACTATGTTTTCCGTGCCACATACGGAGAAGGACTTTGCAGCTACAGAAGAAGATGCAGTGTTTTTGATTGGACTGATTTATTTATTTATTTTTTGGACTGATTTATTTATTTATTTTTATTTTTTGGACTGATTTGTTTTTATTTTTTGGACAATTTGTGATAAGTGTCGGGTGTATGGGGTCTCTGAAGGGCATGGTGGGTGATCTGTATTGTAATTGCTGTGAGGCTTGTGTGAAGCCTTAACAGGGGGGAAATGTTGTGGAATCTCATATTATATTATTATAGTGAGACATATAACACATCTGGTGGGGTTATTGAAAGTTTATTTTCCCAAATTTCATAAATCTGTCATTCTTGAATCTTATGAAGATAAGGAGAGTTGGATAACACAGCTGGGTGCCAGACTGTCTCTATACGGGTGTTTTTAATTGGACAAAACCAGTTATAAATCACTTTAATGAACATATGGGAATTTTGGGAATAATTAAGTTTATCTGGTTGTAGAACAGGTGTCAGATTTATGGTTAGTTACTTTGATGTAGATCTTAGCGACCAATCACATGTAGGAAAGATAGTTAAGATAAGACTTGTAAAAGTGTATATAAATGCAAGCTCTGCAATTGTTAGATAGACAAGTCAGATAGGAGCTCATAAGGCTGAACTCTATGTATGCTGCCCTATTGCACGGGTCATAGAGGTCAGAACCAATGGGCAAGTATCTGTCCTAACTTGTCCCCTCGGACAAGTCAGATAGGAGCTCATAAGGCTGAACTCTGTGTATGCTGCCCTATTGCACGGGTCATAGAGGTCAGAACCAATGGGCAAATATCTGTCCATAACTTGTCTCCTCGTACGAGTCAGAGAAGACTTCTTAACTTGTTCCAGAATGTGGTCTCAGGTGAATTTCCCTCAAGAAGTTGGTCGAGCTGGAACCCAGAACTCTGTGAGGGGACCAGACCACCGGCAGATCGGCTGGTCCCTATCAGGTGAGAGGTTCCCAAGAATTGGCAGTAAAGACCCATTCTGGTTCAAGGTAAGAACAATTCACAATTGTATCAATTTGGGTAGAGGATAAGAATACCTATATCTAATGTGCTTGCATTGTAAGAAACTGTATAAATTAGACCTGTATATTGTAATATTTTGAACATGAACCTGTATGTTATCAGCTGTTAATAAACCTGCATTGCTGAAGTTCTGCCTGGTTCGATACTTTACTATTCTACTTCAGACCGAAGCACCTAACAGAGATATAGATAAGATGCTGCTCTTTATTAATGTTTGGGGGCTTCATTTGATACCTGACCATTGTTGCCCTACCCATATACTTTCCCAAGCATTGGCTATACCGAGGCCAAAATGAAGACTCTTTGAGCATCATTTCCTTTACAAACCTTCCCCTGTCATCTAATCCTCCAATACCTTCTGAGTCTCTTAACTGGGAAGCGACCGGAGCCGAATGAAGACCACCATTAAATCCCTGGGGTATTCCCTATAGTCAATGTGCCTTTCCGATACCTGTTGCCGGTGGATCTGCTGCCTGACCTGGACCCCCCCGGACATTGCCTTTTTGCCTGTCCTTGGGTTTTTTTCGTCTCCTCTCAGTCCTGGGCCTCACTGACCTTGTTCCATAGGACTAGTTGACTTCCTTAATGTCATCTCATATTTTGGAAATGCTTATAATGCACATTGCTTGTGATGGTAGGTGACTGCACATGGGCATTCAGGCGTTTTCTCCAACTGTGATTAAGGTAAATGCTGAGTTCTTTTGTTATCTTTTGTTCCTTAAAGCCTTAGGTACTCAATATACTATGTTAGATGGGTGTGTTATGTATGTTATATATGTCTGCTATGTTGTCGGGATCACAACTCAGACCTCCTGACTCTGACCTAACTCCCTAAATAGGCTTGGCACGATTTGTGCCTAACACGTGATATTTCATGGAGTGTCTCGCTATTGCGGACACCTTAGTCTTTTTTGAGACACCTTTCCCAGGTGTCCTCTCTGTTGAGTCTTCTTCCACCCTTCTTCCTTTTTCAACTCCCTCCCCTCGCTCACATTTCCCTCTTCTGTCCCCCTCTTCCCCCCCTCTTCCTTGGTTTTTCTATTTTTCTTTTCGCCTCACCATGGCCCATACCCTCAACTAAAACTGTGTTCATACAATGTAAATGAACTCAATGTATCCTCTAGGAGAGGACAAATCCTCTATCAAATGCATATTAGCCAGGTTAATGTACTCTTCCTACAGGAGATGCACTTTTAATCTGCCTTCACTCCTTCCTGTTCCAACAGATATAGTTGGGACGGGTAGTACCAATCCGTCCCAGAAAACTAAGGAAGTATCTATTGCTTTTCACAAAACGCTCCCCATTGAATTGCTTGATCATCTCTCAGACCCTCAGGGAAGGTATTTCTTTGTGAAATTCTTGCTGTGGGTCATTAAATTTATGGTAGCTAACATTTACCTACCAAATGTCAACCAAGTCCCATCAGCTTTGCAGTATCTGAAGTTTCTTTCTGAGTTCATGGAGGATAAGCTCATCCTGGGTGGAGATTTTAATACCCCTCTGGAGCCACTACTGGCCTCCTCCACCTCACGATAACGTATTTCATTCCCCAAATTGAGGCTTTGAAATGCGCACTTTATGACTTGCATCTTGTAGATGTTTGGAGGGTACTGTACCCCAAGTCTCGTGACTACACACACTTCTCTTAGGTACATCAGACCTATAGTCGCATTGACTATCTCTTGAGTGACCACAGCTGTCTGGATTGGTCTCCAGAGTGTGGAATAGACTATGATCTGGTCGGACCAATCCCCTATATACTTGACGTTCTCGTTTTCCTCCACACCGGTGAAGGAGTGGACATGGAGCTTAAACGACTCGTTGCTGGCAAATTTTGATTGTGTTACACGTATATCAGAGACAATCTCTAACTTTTTTGGGGACCAGGCACAGGATACCACATCGTTTCCCATCCAATGGGAGGCACTAAAGGCAGTGTTACGTGGAACCTTTATTCAGATAGGAACTCACCTGAAAAGGGAACGCTCGGCCGCTATAGTGGTTGCAATTCAAAAGCTCAAACGTGGAAACTGAGCATAAGCGCTCCCAAACAGTAGAAACGCTTACGGAAGTTTCCAACGCCCGATCACAACTCAGGGGACTGTATGAGACCTCTGCGCGTACATTTGCAGACAAGCTCGCATTCCACCAATATAAATTCCAAGACAAATGTGGTAGATCACTGGCAGGCTTCCTACACCCGAAAGTGTCCTACTTTCATCTCCTATATCCACCGCAACGAGAACCTCACTGTCTAAGAAAGCGCATGCATTCAGGGATTTTTACCAATCCCTGTACAATATACCTGCGGCTCAGTTGCCAGGTTCCCCTCCTACTCCTGAGGATAAGTTCTCTTATGTCATGGAAACTGCGCTCCCCAGTTTGGATGAGGAAGCCGTTATTGAACTTGAAAAGCCTCTTACAGAAGACGAAGTTGCAAGAGCCATTACGGGTACACCAACTGGCAAGAGCCCAGGGCTGGACAACTTTACTCCTAAGTTTTATAAGCTATTTGCTCCCCTTCTTATTCCCTTCCTCACTAAAGTGTTCAATTCTGTGTCAGAGGGCTCGGTGTTCCCTCCTCAAACACTTGAAGCTCATATACCTCTTATCCCAAAACTGGAGAAGGGCCCGACTTTATGTGCTAATTATAGGCCAATATCTCTGATCGTGGTTGATTTGAAGATCAGAAGATTTGAAGTGTTGGCCAACAGATTACAACCGATGTTGCCCAGTTTGATCCACTTTGATCAAGTGGGATTTGTGAGTGGCCGTGAAGCAAGGGATAACACCCTGTAAACTCTTCTGTTAGCCGACTATGCCCGAACCCACAATGTTCCTTTATGCCTTTTAACGGTTGATGTATAGAAAAAGCATTTGACTGGGTGGATTGGCAATTCCTTTGAATGTCTTTGCAACAAATAGTATTGGGAGCTCATATAATCTCAAGGAAAATGTCCCTCTACTCCTCTCCATCTGCTAGGATTAGATTGAATGTCTCTTTGCCGCCGGCATTCTCTATCCATAATGGGACACGACAAGGGTGCCCTCTGTCCTCCCTCCTATATGTTCTCACTATGGAACATTTAGCTATTGCGCTACGAAACAATCCCTCTGTGCAAGGAATAACGGTCGGGCCCACCCATACCAAACTTGCTCTATTCGCAGTCGATCTGCTCCTATTTGTGACACACCCACACTCGTCCCTGCCCTCAGTGCTGCAGGAATTCCAGAAATTTGGGGCAGTCAGTAATTTCAAAGTGAAGTACAGTAAGTCAGAAATCTTCAATATCTCTCTTCCAAAGTCAGACCTACAAAGACTTTCGACTGCCTTTTCTTTTAAAACGGGTTCCATCTCCATCTGATACCTTGGTATTCAAATACCGGCAAACGCATCCAAGCTCTCTTCCAGGAATTTTACTTCCATACTCCTTAGAACCCAAGCTGATCTATCTACATATGCATCCAAATGGCTCTCATGGCTTGGTAGGGTGAACACCTTGAAAATGGATGTTCTCCCCCCGGTTTTTGTACCTATTCCAGACAATTCCTATACACGTACCCAATTCCTATTTCCGGAAATTACGCCAGCTGTTTTCTAAATTCATTTGGAATGCAGCCCGTCCCAGAATTCAATACGGAACACTATCTCTTCCAAAAGCTAAAGATGGAGCTGGAGCCCCAGATGCTTCTCTGTGCCACAAGGCAGTGATACTCACTCGCATAATGGACTGGTTCCACAACTCTACGACTAAGCTCTGGGTTCACTTGGAAAGCCATATTGAACTCCACTGAACTCTCAGCTCTTCCATGGACCATACCCGCACATCATAGGGGTTCGTACCCCCTCTGTGATCTTACTTATTAAACGATCCAAATTTGGAATCACTTGTTATCTTGCGGGAACATATCCAATCTTTCGGGGCCTATGACTCCCTTATTTGGGACTCCGGCCTTCCCACCGGCTGTACATGTAACTAGCTTTGGACCATGGCAAAAAGAAGATCATAGGAGGCTTGCCCAGGTTCTCCGAGCCGACCCCACTCTAGGGCCAGATGCCCCTTCCGGATCGCTCTCTCGATACCCTATGTAGTGGCTCCAGAGACCGCAATTAACTTCCTATATCCAAACCTTCCCATCCGTATCAGATATATTAGCTGAACCAACAGGATTCGAAGATATGCTTCTCCAAGCCGACCCTCCAACACACGTGTCAGGGCTGGGCTCAGCCCTTACTTCTCTGGGCTGGCCGCTCAGCTGTCGGCTAATTGCCAGCTCCCATCTCTCTCCACAGTTACTCAGCTGTTGATGATCCTGCTCGTCAGTCCTGCCTACTTAAGCTGTCCAGTCCAGAGGAGCTCTGCCTTCGCCTTGGTCACATCACAAGAAACTATCTCCTGCGTTACTGTTTAAAGACTGGCTTTGCTGACATGCCTTTTGGCTCTAGATCCTGCTTGCTGTTCCACTACTTTGATCCCTGACTTCTGGCTTGGCTGACTATCCGTTCCAGTTACTGAACTTTGGCTATGTTTTGACTATGTTTGTTCTTTTTACTTTTATTATTAAACAAGTGTGATTTAACTGTACTTCTGTCTCGGTCTGATTGCATGGTTTCTTACAGTAGGCAAAGACCATGAATTCAGAAGATACAGTCAATCCACTTGTTGGTAATATTTTTTCCAGATTGAATGAGCAAGATCACCACATGGATCAGTTTACCATAGCGTTACAAACACTCCTGATTCACCTGGCTCACCTGGAATCTCCCACTGTGGCTGCTCCGGTACAACCTGAGTTGCAGGCCATCCCTGCTGCTGCACCAGTCTCTGTGCAGACAACCGCCTAGAGTATTACCTCTATAAGAGGTATGTCTGGTTCTGCTCCGCTTCCCCAGCAATTTGGGGGTGATCCAGTTCAATGCAGAGGGTTTCTCATTCATGTTTAGATATACTTTGAGATGCTGCCCCAGGTGTTTCCCACAGACAGAAGAAAAGTAGGTTTTGTGATATCTTTGCTTTCTGAGAGCCTTGGCCTGGGCTAACCCTCTACGGGAGACACAAAAACCTGTTGTCTTGAGTTACCCTGAGTTTTTATTTGACGTTCCCGCGCGCTCCGCTTCTGCTGCCAAGTGCCTCATGTCCATCAAACAGAGTACAAGAACTGTTGCTGACTACACCATTGAATTCCGTACTCTGGCAGCAGAGGCTGCTTGCAACAATGAGGCCCTCATGGCTGCTTTTTCTCGTGATCTCTCAGATTCCATCAAGGATGAGATAGCAGCCCAAGATATACCCACTGAGCTGGAGAAGTTGATCATGTTTGCCATCCTCATTGACTCCAGACTCAGAGAAAGGCTCTTTTAACGAGCGCTTGCGGAAGCCTCCTGTACGTTTGCCTCCAAGCTTTGCAGTCCCACCCGTGCCCCCCTCACCTCCCATGCCTCCTTGTACCGAGTCGGTCAGTGAAGATGAACCCATGCACTTAGGCTTCATGCGTCTCTCTGCGGATGAGAGAACCTTTAGGAGGAGGGAAAGATTGTGCTTTTATTGTGGCCAGGCAGGTCACTTTTTGAAGTCTTGTCCTATTCGTCCAGGGAACGCCGAACCTTGAGGTCCTGTCATGGACAGACCTTAGGTGGCGTTGTTTCGTCCCCAGTTATCAAGAAGGATAAGCCCCTGGTTTCAGTCACCCTTTCTTGGGCTGAGTCGTCCATCGAGATACAGGCTCTAATCAACTCTGGGGCTGCAGGCCTGTTCATTGATGCTGCCTTTGTATTGAAGCACCCGATTCTGCTGCAGCTGCGTGACACTCCACTTGCCATTGAGGCTCCGTATGATTGCGCAATTGACCTTCAACCTGGTGCCATACCCCCTTGTGGCCGGGTTTACCCCTTGTCGGTCTTGGAGGATAAGGCCATGGAGGAGTATGTTGCAGACGCACTTTCTCGAGGTTTCATCCGCAAATCCTCATCTCCTGCTGGTGCTGGTTTCTTCTTTGTGAAGAAGAAGAGTGGTGAGCTGAGACCTTGTATTGATTATAGGGGTCTCAATCGTTTCACGAATAAGAACGCCTATCCGATTCCATTGATTACAGAGTTATTTGACTGCCTCAAGGGAGCAACGGTTTTTACAAAGCTTGATTTGAGAGGGGCATACAATCTCGCGTAGATTAAAGAGGGCGACGAGTGGAAAATTGCATTTAATACCAGAACAGGCCATTATGAGTACCTCATAATGCCTTTTGGCCTTTGTAAAGCCCTGGCAGTTTTCCAGGAATTTATTAACAATGTCCTCCGAGATTTGTTGCAGTTATGTGTGGAGGTTTATCTCGATGACATCCTCATATTTTCCAAGTTCCTGGAGAGCCACCACACAGATGTCTGTCGTGTGCTTCAGAAACTAAGAGAGGACAATCTCTATTGTAAACTGGAGAAGCGCGAGTTCCATCGTGAACAGGTTAAATTCCAGGTCATTTCCACTGCTGGATTTTCGATGGACCCAGAGAAACTTTTGGCAGTCCTACAGTGGCCCCGACCCACGAGTTTACTTCCTCTGCAGCGTTTCCTGGGCTTTACCAACTATTATCGGAAGTTTATTCATAACTTCTCGTCTCTGGTCAAGCCCCTGACTGATATCACTAGAAAGGACGGTAACCCACAGAGTTGGTCTCCGGAGTCCATTAAGGCCTTTGAGAGTCTCAAGGCTGCCTTTGTTTCTGCTCCTGTGTTGGCACATCCTGATCCTACGTTACCTTTTATCCTTGAGGTTGATGCTTCTGAGATGGGTGTTGGCGCCCTTTTGTCTCAATGCCCTACCACTGAGAGCGCTATGCATCCTTGTTGCTACTTTTTCAAGAAATTGGTGACAGAGAGCTGTTGGCAATCATTTTAGCCCTGAAAGAATGGAGACATCTCCTCAAAGGTACCACTGTGCCGGTTCTCATTCTTACTGACCATAAGAATCTCACATTTTTGTCTGAGGCTAAATGCCTCTCTCCCAAAGGCGCACAATGGGCTCTTTTCTTGTCAAGTTTCAATTACATTGTCTCATTCTTACCCTGGACTAAGCATGTAAGGGCTGATGCCTTGTCACAACAATTTTCCTCCATTTCCAAGTTGGAATCTGTTCCAGTTGCTGTGATTCCCCCTGATCGTATTCTGGCTATGGTTTGGAACCAGTCCCACTTCTCCTTTGGGTTACAAAATTCTTGCTGCTCAGGTCCATGCTCCTCCTGAGACACCCTGTGACCACTGCTTTGTCCCAGAGAGTCTCCGTACTGCCGTGCTCCAGACTTACCATTCCCCCAAGGCTGCTGGCCACCCTGGGATGAATCATTTTGGGCCATTTCTCAACAATTTTGGTGGCCTAGTCTACGTGCTGATGTAACCATCTTCGTAGCTGCCTGTTCCATGTGTGCTCAGAGTTATGCCCTGTACACACGGTCGGACATTGATCGGACATTCCGACAACAAAATCCTAGGATTTTTTCCGACGGATGTTGGCTCAAACTTGTCTTGCATACACACGGTCACACAAAGTTGTCGGAAAATCCGATCATTCTGAACGTAAAACACGTACGTTGGGACTATAAACGGGGCAGTAGCCAATAGCTTTCATCTCTTTATTTATTCTGAGCATGCGTGGCACTTTGTGCGTCGGATTTGTGTACACACGATCGGAAATTCTGACAACGGATTTTGTTGTCGGAAAATTTTATAGCCTGCTCTCAAACTTTGTGTGTCGGAAAATCCGATGGAAAATGTGCGATGGAGCCTACACACGGTCGGAATTTCTGACAACAAGATCCTATCACACATTTTCCGTCAGAAAATCCGACCGTGTGTACAGGGCATAAGACTCCACGACACCTTCCAGTGGGCCTCCTACAACCTATACCCAATGGAGAGAGGCCCTGGACCCACCTGTCTATTGATTTTCATTGTGGAGTTACCCAACTCCCAAGGCAGCACAGTTATCCTTATGGTGGTTGATCGGTTCTCAAAGATGTGTCATTGTATTCCACTTAAGAAGTTGCCTACTTCTAAGGAACTGGCTTCCATTTTTGCTCAGGAGATCTTTCGCTTACATGGGCTACCCAAGGTGATTGTCTCAGACAGGGGTAGTCAGTTTGTGTCCCAGTTCTGGCGAGCCTTTTTGCTTTCTTCTCTGAATATCACCCGCAGTCTAATGGGGCCGCAGAATGAGCCAATCAGTCCTTGCAGCAATACCTACGTTGCTATATTTCTGACCATAACAACTGGTCAGACCTATTACCGTGGGCAGAGTTTGCTCACGACAGTGCCTTGAATTCTGTTACCCGATTGTCCCTGTTATGGCGAATTATGGTTTCCAACCTTCCATGTTGCCTGACTCATTTGTTCCGTGGTCTTTGTTCCACTTGGGCACAAGTCCAGGAGGCTTTGCATCATGCTAATGATAGGTACAGACTCCATGCTTACCGCAGATGCCTGCCTGCGCCTTCCTACCGGGTTGAGGACAGGGTCTGGCTGTCATCTCGCAACCTCCAACTTAGTGTTCTCTCACTGAAGTTTGAACTTCGGATTATTGGGCCTTTCCGTATTCTTTGCAGGATTAACCCAGTGGCTTACGCATTAAATCTTCCTTCTAATATGCGTATTTTGAATGTATTTCATGTCTCCTTATTAAAACCTTTGGTCTGCAACCGATTTACCACCTCGGTGCCACGTCCTCACCCTGTACAGGTTGAGAACAATGAGGAGTATGAAGTACAGTCCATTTTTGACTCCTGTAGGTTCCGTGGGCGCATAAGTACCTGGTGCATTGGAAAGGGTACGGTCCGGAGGAACACTCTTGGGTCTCATCCTCAGACGTACATGCCCCTGTCCTCCTCTGTAAATTCCATAGACGTTTTCCCCTCAAGCCTGGTGGTCCTCCGAGGGGGAGGGATCATTGAGGAGGGGGGTACTGTCAGGGCTGGGCTCAGCCCTTCCTTCTCTGAGCTAGCCACTCAGCTGTCTGCTAATTGCCAGCTCCTATCTCTCTCCACAGTTACTCAGCTGTTGATGGTCCTGCTCGTCAGTCCTGCATACCTAAGCCATCCAGTCCAGAGGAGATCTGCCTTTGCCTTGGTCACATCACAAGAAACTATCTCCTGCATTCCTGTTTAACCGGTTCAATACAGGGCATTTTCACCCCCTTCCTTCCCAGACCAATTTTTCGTTTTCAGCGCTGTCGCCCTTTAAACGACAATTGCGCGGTAGTGCGACGTTATACCCAAACAAAATTGACGCCCTTTTTTCCTCACAAACAGAGCTTTCTTTTGGTGGTATTTGATCACCTCTGCGGTTTTTATTTTTTGCGCTATAAACAAAAGAAGAGCGACAATTTTGAAAAAAAAACACAATATTTTTTACTTTTTGCTATAATAAATATCCCATTTAAAAAAAAAAAAAAAAATTTTTTCCTCAGTTTTGGCCGATACGTATTCTTCTACATATTTTTGGTAAAAAAAATCGCAATAAGCGTATATTGATTGGTTTGCGCAAAAGTTATAGCGTCTACAAAATACGGGATAGATTTATGGCATTTTTTTAAAAAAATTATTATTTTTATTTTTTTTTTACTAGTAATAGCGGCGATCGCGATTTTTTTTCCGTGACTGCGACATTATGGCGGACACATCGGACACTTTTGACACATTTTTGGGACCATTCACATTTATACAGCGATCAATGCTATAAAATTGCATTGATTACTGTATAAATGTGACAGGCAGGGAAGGGGTTAACCACTAGGGGGAGACGAATGTTTCCTAGGGGAGAGATTAGAACTGTAGGGGGAGGGGACGCACAAGGGGAGGAGACCGATCGGTGTTCCTCTCTACTGGGGACACAGATCGGTCTCCTCTCAACTGACAGGACGTGGATCTGTGTGTTTACACACACAGATCCACGTTCCGGCCCGGTTAACGGGCAATCGCAGGTGCCCGGCGGACATTGCGGCCGCCGGGCAATCGCAGGTGCCCGGCGGACATTGCGGCCGCCGGGCACACGCACTGGGTCCCGAGCAACGCGGCGCACGTGCGCGCCCCCTAGACGGCCGGGAAGCCCAGGCCGTCATAAGACGTCCACCTAGGATGGGAGATCCCATCTGTGGAGATCATTTTACTATGGCCGGGTAGTAAAGTGGTTCAAGACTGGCTTTGCTGACATTTCTTTTGGCTCCAGATCCTGCTTGCTGTTCCGCTACTTTTGATCCCTGATTTCTGGCTTGGCTGACTATCCGTTCTGGTTACTGAACTTGGCTATGTTTTGACTACGTTTGTTCTTTTTACTTTTATTATTAATCAAGTGTTTAATATAACTACTATAAGCACCATGATGGGGCGTGAAACATGTTAGCTATCTTTACTGTTTCTCCATGTACATGAGGTGACTGCATTTGGATTTTATTTCTTCACATCAATAAAGATGCCTTTTATGGTGTGCGGCCATCCAGGATCTTTTTCTTTCCTCTATTAAACAAGTGTGATTTAACTGTACTTCTGTCTCGGTCTGATTTCATGGTTTCTGACAACATGGTATCTCAGCTCAATTCCATATTGCTGAATGCTTTTAACCCTGATCCCCCACCTTATACAAGGGCCTGGGAAGAAGAATTATGCCACTCCATCTCCCTAATTGACTGGCAAAAATGTTTCCTCCTGACACACTCACTCTCTCTAGCCACTAAATCTCAAGAAAAAGTGTTCAAAGTGGTGACGAGATGGTATAGATGCCCTTCGACTCGCTTCTTGGCCTTTTGGCTAAGATCAAGTGTAGTATTTGTTCTTATCAGTTTCCAGGAGGTGGCGCTTGCTTCCGTCCCTGATCTACGGCAAAGTAGAGATGGGATGGCGGTTGCTATGCAAAACCTGCTGGAGTAAAGGTGACCTGGATCGGTTTGTAGCCGAAAGGGAAGCTTCTGATGGGGATGGAGAACCACAGGGTCTGATATGGAGGGTCAGGTCCCTGGCCTTTTGGCCTGGATTGTGGTAGGTCTAGCTCCGGTCAGTTATTCGGGAGAGAACACTTACTCCACCTTGGGGGGGAGTGGTCAGTATTTCCCGAATGTAATTAGGCAGGAGGGATGGATCGATCGTGAGGCCTGATGGTAAAGGGCTCCCACCAAGCTTCCTGAACTCCAGGCCTTCCCTAGTGGAGGACACTGTACACCCGTTGCACGTTTTTGTGTTTCACTCTTTATGTGTGTGCACTTTTTTTGGCATCGGGTGGAAGTTTTTGGGGTGTGTTTTGCACGCCACTGGCTTTTAAAAAAAAAAAAAAAAAAGCCCTTCGACTATACATAATTTCAACTCAACGACTGATACCTGTTGGTGGTATCTAAGCTCCAGGAGTACCATTCTTCACGTTTGGTGGGATTGACCCCATACAGAAATTCTGCCAACAGATTTTCCAACTATACTGCAAACTGATGGCGACCTCTCTCTCTCTCTCCTACACCTGAGGTTGCTCTATTATCCATGCTCCCAGGAACGTTCAAGTCCATTAAAAAAGATGTATTGCGTCACTTTTTGCCCACGGCCAGAATAGCGATTCCATGTTACTGGAGATTGACGACTGTACCTTCCCGGGGGGAGTGGGCTACTGAGGTAGATTGTATTAGGGACTTCGAACATCAGTTGGCTGAGGAAGCTAATAAGGAACAACGGTTCTCTCTCACTTGGACTTCATGGTCCATGTTCCGCTACTCGTCAGACTTCATCTCCTGGGCAGAGGGTGACCCAGGCAACACCACCTCATGACCATGGTGAAATGATCCCTGTTCCTAATCTTTCTGCTTCCCCTACCTTATCCTAACACCCAGGGGTGTAACTAGAAATCACAGGGCCCCATAGCAAAATGTTGTATGGGGCCCCCCTGCAAACAGCCCCCCCCATGAAAAAAATGAACTAATGCCATTGAACAACAGATTACCACACCCATGTGGCACAGTACGCAGGCAACAGCTTATATTAATTTAGAACAATAAAGTATGCAGTATACTGTATGCAGCCCCTGAAGGACACACATTGCTGACCTCCATGCCTTCTAACCAATTTCTGTTATGATTAAACTTATGTGTAAATACAAGACAAATAGGGGAGAAATAAGACAGCAACGATGAACAGTGACCCAATAATGCAGAATCAGTGGGAGCCCTGAGCGTGAACTTGCACGTCGCCTGTCACCAGGTGCAGATTGTCACTTGCCACATCACCTGCCACATGTTGCGGATTGTCCACTTGTCACACGTTGCAGATTGTCGCTTGCCACGTTACCTGCCACAAGTTGCAGATTGTCCACTTTCCACGTCACCTGTCACAAGTTGCGGATTGTCATTTTCCTGCTAAGGTGGGGAATGGGGATTGTCACTTCCTCTGTCCCAGTCTGAGTCAGGCAGCAGAGAGATGATGTAATCTCTCTGCTGCTTGCACAGTGAGTGAGGGCAGAACTGCCGGGATGCAGGTCGGGCACCCGGGCGGGGAGAAATGATGTCATCTCTCTGCTCCGCCACCCGCTGATTGGCCAGTCCACCCACCCAGCTGGCAGCTTCCCGTTCACTCTCTCATCTGCCCGCCGAGCCGCCCAGCTGCGTCCGCTCACACAGTCAGTGTGACTGTGCGAGCGCCAAGTGGACGGGCAGCTCGGTGGCTCACCCACCACACCGCAGTTACTTGCACGCCGACTTACAGGGCCCCACTCGGTTGCGGGCCCCATAGCGCCCGCGTGGGTCGCTATGGTGGTATTTTCGCTACTGCTAACATTTTCTCCTCTATGTATAATTGTACCCTTCAGAACCTATTAAATTATTACTCCCGATACAGAATATGACTCTTCATATGTATACATGATGTATACATATAATCTTCCCACCTGAAATATGAGGGTCTTGTATTTATTCGTATTATGCCTCATTATGTTGCTCTAACTGTGTTTTTATTTTTTTGATACTCATATTGAAAATGATACAATAATAATATTTTCTGTAACTTCCCTCTACACTTGTTTTATTGTCCTTACTTACTTGTGTTAATGATATTTTCTATGATGACTGCAATTGTCACCTTGTACCTCTCAGTAAAATAATATTGAAATAAACCTCCGCAACATCTCCAGGATTTGACCCTTCCTGAATAACGACACCACAAAGCAACTTATTCACTCCTTAGTTATTATCCGCCATGACTCCTGCAACTCTCTCCTTAATGGCCTACCCTTACGCAGGCTATCCCCCCTTCAGTCTATTATGAATGCTGCAAGACTAATACACCTTACTAACCGATCCATAACTGCTTATCCTCTCTGCCAATCCCTTCACTGGCTTCCCCTATACCACTGTATAAAATTCAAAATACTAACCACAACATACAAGGCCATGCACAACTTCCCCTCCAGCTACACCAACCTCATCTGCAGATATCACCCAAATCATCACCTCCGCTCCTCCCAGGACCTCCTGCTCTCTAGCTCCCTTGTTACAAACCTCCCATTGCTCATTTTCAGGACTATTCCAGAGCCTCTCCCATCCTCTGGATCTCCCTGCCCCGGTATGTCCGATCAGCCCCTAACCTGTCTACTTTCAGGAGACCCCTGGAAACTAATTTATTCAGGGAAGCCTATCCCACACCCACCTAAGAACTGTACACAGGCCACCCCCAATAAATCATCCCCTGCAGCTATTACCTTTTGTACCACCACACCCTCCCTTTAGAATGTATAAGTAGGGCCCTCCTGTCCCTTCTGTATTAAACTGTACTATAATTGTATTGTCCCCCCTCTACCTACATTGTAAAGTGCTGCGTAAACTGTTGGCACTATATATCGTGTATAATAAAAATAATAATGATATAAATATGAAGAAGATGTACTAAAAGTGATTATCCACTGTTCTGGACATTAGTGTTAGTTCTACCCTCTGCTGCAATATTGTACTGTTTCTGTCAAAGCATGTTCCCCTCTGAAGGGTGTTTCTGATGTTCTGGACTGCCAGTAAATAAAGTGATTCTGTTTGAGCCTCTAGCTGGGACTTAGTGTTCCTGGAAATCGTTACTGTTAAGAACAGGGGGAGGGGGATTGTGATCAACAGAGAATTCTGAATGTGCAGAATGCTAGTCTAGCACCCTTCTAGATAGGTGCTAGGATTTATTAGATTTACAAAGTTAGTCAGGTTGAAAAAAGACACAAGTCCATCTAGTTCAACCAAAAAAAAATACAATCCCATATACACAATCCTTCACCCACATTTGATCTAGAGGAAGGCGAAAAACCCCAGCAAAGCATGCTCCAATTTGCTACAGCAGGGGAAAAAAAATCCTTCCTGATCCTCCGTGAGGCAATCAGATTTTCCCTGGATCAACTTTACCTATAAATGTCAGTACCCAGTTATATTATGTACATTTAGGAAAGAATCCAGGCCTTTTTTAAAGCAATCTACTGAGCTGGCCAGAACCACCACTTTCGGGAATCTATTCCACATTTTCACAGCTCTTTCTGTAAAGAAACTTTTCCATATTTTGGAGATTATTTTTTTTTTCTCTAGACATGAAGTACCCCCTTGTCCTCTATGATGACCTTAAAGTGAATTACCCAACTCATATCTCACCTTAATCCCCTCTTCTCAAGAGGGAATAGATTCAGTTCCTCTAATCTTTACTCATAGCTGAGCGCCTCCATGCCTCTTATCAGTTTAGTTTCTCTTCTCTGCACTTTCTTCCAGTTTTTTGAGAACTGGTGCCAAAAACTGAACTGCATATTCCAGATAAGGTCTTACTAATGATTTGTACAGGGGCAAAATGATATCTCTCTCTCTGGAGTCCATACCTCTCCTAATACAAGAAAGGACTTTGCTCGCTTGGAAACCACAGCTTGGCATTGCATGCTATTATTGAGCTTGTGATCCACCAAAACCCCCAGATCCTTCTCCACCAATGATTCTACTCATTGTACTCCCCCTAGTATGTATCATGCATGCATATTCTTAGCCCCCAAGTGCATAACGTTACATTTATCAACATCAATCATCATTTGCCACTTAGTTGCCCAATTAGACAGTGCATTGAGGTCGGCTTGTAAATTGGAGCCATCCTGTAAGGACGTTATTCCACTGCATAGCTTAGTGTCATCTGCAAAGACAGAAATTCTACTTTTAATCCCAGACCCTATATAATTTATAAAGATATTAAAACGTAAGGGTCCCAGCACTGAACCTTGGGGTACACCACTAATAACCTTAGACCATTCAGAGTAAGAATCATTAACCACTACTCTCTGAATTCTGTCATTTAGCCAGTTTTCTATCCATTTACAAATTGATCTTTCCAAGCCTGTAGACTTTTCCCCACACACGGCTCATGTGTAAGGTACTGTGTCAAACGCTTTTTTAAAATCTAGGTATACCACATCCACAGCCATCCCGCTGTCCAAGGTTTTATTTACCTCCTCATAAAAACAAATCAGGTTTGTTTGACAACTTCTGTCTTTTCTTGTCAAATTTTATTTAGAAAATATAAACATTGGTACAATTAACAAAATATTGATTACATTAAATGGTAGCATTAGTTGAATTTACATATCAGATCTTAGTATTTCTTGTAGTTACAAGCAAAGAAAGACTTAAATAGGTTATATGTTTTAGAAAGACTAATGCCCCGTACACACGGTCGGATTTTCCGACAGAAAATGTGCGATCGGAGCTTGTTGTCGGAAATTCCGACCGTGTGTGGGCTCCATCGGACTTTTTCCACCAGATTTTTCGACACACAAAGTTTGAGAGCAGGCTATAAAATTTTCCGACAACAAAATCCGATCGCGTCAATTCCGACCGTGTGTGGACAATTCCGACGCCCAAAGTGCCACGCATGCTCAGAATAAATTCTGAGACGGAACTGCTCGGTCTGGTAAAATTAGCGTTCGGAATGGATATAGCACTTTCATCACGCTGCAATGTTTTAAATTGTTTAATGCAGCGTACTCTCTTCTTCTATATAACGCTCGAAGAATGAAGTAGTTTTGCTGGTCATATTCACACAGAGTTCTCACAAACTTCTTTCTTTATTATTTCTCGTGATTTCATCAATATAATATTTTTATTTGTCACATCTGCCGAAAAAATAATATTTGTGGGATGTTTTTAGATTAAATTTTTTTTTATGGATTTTTTAAAATCCTGATCTTGCGTTTTATTCTTATTTTATTTTATTTTTTACTCCAGAATAGTTTGGTGTGTGTTTTGTGTGTCAAGTTACCACAACACAATTATTATCTTGGATTATTTAATCTCAAGGAGGTTGCTTGGTGTTGGTGTCTCTTGTTAATTTCACATTGTATTTTTGAAATGTACCTGCCTCCTCACAAACATACTGTCCTTTTTGAATGAAAACACACCTAGGCGAATATAATAAATCAAACCAAAAATTTATTCAGGGGTCATAACCAAACAAAGAGGGAGGCAACGCTGGAGAAACAGCAGAAATTGGCAAAGCCTTTGTACCCCAGGGCACACATCAATTATTTCCAGGCAAAATTGGTGGCCTGAGGAGGCCATATATAAGTGAGTGCAATCTGGACCAGAAGTCCAAGAGATCATGAACAGCAGCAGATGACATATCTGTCCCCAGGCTGTGGTCATACAAGAGCCTGCATCTTTTGCCAGACCGGACTGAACTCAGGGCCATCACTCTCTGGTCTTCCTTTCACGCTGTGTCTGTGGTGGTGGAGTTGTGGCAGGAGGAGGAGGAGGATGATGCAACTCACTCAGGTGGTTATTGGGTGTGATTTCGCCCCTCAACCCCTTATTTAATGTTTGATAAATGGGTTCCTCACACGTGAGGCATTGGCCCTCCTGCATGCCCTGCAGTTTTGTGGCAGCCATGCAGGCAAAGGCCACTAACCCCCGCCTCCTCCTGTGTGCCACATTCCACAGCCTCCTCCTGGCTGAGGTCTTCCTGTGTATGAAAAAGGGACATAGTTTTAGTTTTTTCTTCATTAATCACACACAATTTTCACTTCATGACTGTTGCAAATTGAATGTTAACAAATATAAAAGACTATCATTCTGAGCCCAGCATTTTTCATTCTTGTCTCAATTATTTTTGCCCACTACTGTCTATTGATATGTAAAACACTTTATTAAATCAGCAATTAGTGATCAATAATAACATCTAGTAAACATCATTTATGTTTTGCCCAGAAATCTGTAGAACAATGCTATACATGGCTCCAGCTGGGCTCCTCCACTTCTTCCTGGCTGGAATTCCCAGGTTGGACATCAGAAGCCTCAGCTGGGGTGGAAGATAGTGTGGAAGGAAGAGTGGAAGGAAGGGTTAAGAGGGATTCCCTGACTTAAGTCTGATCTGACAGAAATCGCAGTCTCTCATAGTACCACAGCCTGGGTACATAAATGTCTTCTGCTGCAGCTCCTGATCTCTGGGAATCCTGGACCTTCTTGCGCTCCCTTAGATAAGTGCTCCTCAGGCCACCAATTTTGGCTTTTAAATAGGGGATGGTTGCTGTGGGGGCCACCGGCTTCACCAACTCCAGCAGTTTCTCCAGCGCTGCCTGCCTCTTTTGTTTATGATTATATTGCGGGTGTTTCACCTGCCACAGACAGGGCAGATCCCTGTATTTATCTATGAACAGGGGGAGGAAGTTGTGGTCATTGAAGCCATCCATTTTATCTGCAATACACAAGACGAACCCTAATGTCAGGCTAAAGTCTCCTAATCTTGTCCCAATATAGGCCTCAATCTATAAGCAGTATAGGCCCAAGTTTAAATGTTACCTTCGTTATCACGATCGGCACTTCCGATACTCCTTCCTCCGCTCACAGATCGTACGTACTATGCATGTGTGTTATGCTTTATATACACTGCGCATGCGTGATACTCCGCCCGCCCCTGACGTTCTTTCTAGTCTATTCCCCGCCCCTTCTCGTTTGGCGCAGTGGGGAAGAGCACATGGCGGAGACACAACAGGTGCGTGCTAATTACAGCAACGAGGAGGAGGAGGAAAGCCCGGAGCCAGAAACGCCCCGATCCCGGAGGACACGATTTAAGGCATCAAATATGTCCTTTGTAGAGATGCTGGAGATGGTCAACATACTGAAAAGGGCCGAGTAAGATGGGAAGTATGGACCTTACCCAAACCCAAATGTCAGAAAGACCAAGATCATCACTAAAGTTGAAGAGTCTGCACAGAAATTTAAGGGTACGGCGATCCAAGGATCAACTCAGGAAGCGGTGGTCGGACCTCAAATTAAGGGAGCACGATCAGTATAGAAGGATCAGGAGAGTGCTGCAAAAAAGTAAGTAGTTGTCCTGTGTTCCTATTCTTTATTTATTACGTTCGTGCTGCTCCATGTGCTTTTCTTTACTGTTGTACAGTTTAAAATGGCAACTTTCATGTTCATGGACACATTATTCGTTCGTTGGAAACATTGTTCGTTCGCCCTATAAAACACCATGTTTTGTCCAGATGCAGTTCTATACATTTTTTCTTGCCTACTTCTCTTAAAATAATTTTGGTGTCTAGATGGGTTAGTAACTAGAATGAAATGCAAACTAGATTCTGTGTAAGGAGATGACACTCAGCAGCTGTTTACACACCTGGATGTTGTAGCACTAGTGTGGGACACCAGAACACCCTTTTTATTAGGGGCCCACACAGGTGGTCCAGTGTATACTATAGGGGTGACTCCATCTGTGAAGCTTGTACAAAACAGGTAAGTATTCAAGCTTGACAAAAGAAAAAAATATTTCTTCATCTTGGGACTCTGCCAAAATAGACAATTGTACCCCACTTCCAAAGCAATGTTTCATATTCCTATTTCTGCCATCAACTGTCTGTGTGCTAAGTATACCTATTTTTTTATATAGGGGAGAAAAGACTCGAAGGACACCACTCATCAGAGGAGACAACAGACCCCCCCCACCTCTGGAAGAAGTGGAAAAGCCAACAGGAGGAGGAGGGAGACATTGTGGAAATAGTCACCACAACAGGTGAGTGTCTGCGAATACAGGCTCAGGTAAGAGATGGATGTCGGCATAGTTATAATGGTGTATTTTTTTATATTTATTTTTAGGTGATCGTGATGTTGTGGATGAGGGTCATTTCACCAGTGAAAGTGCCCAGATCCTGATCGGGGAGATCATGGGGTGTAATAGGGACTTGGAAAACATCAAGCAAAACATCAATGATGTTCAAAACAAAATGAAGAACATCACTGATGTTTTAGGGAGAGTTTAAAACCCCTTGAAATCCAGAATTATTTCAGTTTTTTGTTCCGGAGAATTTTTTGACATATTCTCGAAAAGCCAAATTTTGAAGATGCACACAGTGTGTCAACATGTGCTATCTGCCATCACGGGAGATCAATGTATGCGTTTTGTGGGTGCAACCCCTTCCTCAATAATAAAGTAGCTGAGAGGAAGGGGTTGAACTCACAAAACACGTCCCTTGATCCCCCATGATGGCAGCTAGCACATGTTGACATTCGACAATTTGTATGCATCTTCAAAATTTGGCTTTTCCAGGGGTGACATCACCCCATCTGCTGAACGCAATATCAAACACAGTTTATAAATACTCATGTCCGATATTGCCTTCAATTTCTACAAAAGTTGAACTTTGTAAGTTCCAGATTTGTGTATTTCTTGTTGGTTTTAAACATGCCTGTTTTACCTTAAAAGGACATTTCTACTTTTATTAATGTGACCTAAAAAATTTTTATACAACAAACATGTTGGTTTGTTTTAAAAACCTTTTATAAATGCACATGTGATTGTGCTTGTATTAAAAAGATTGATAATCAACAATGTGTGGCTTCTTTCAATGCTCAAAAACTTTTTTTGTGGTAAAATTGGTGTTTTCTGTAACAATGGGGGTTATTTCCTAAGGGCAAATCCACTTTGCACTACAAGTGCAGTTTCATTGCAGTCTCAAGTGCACTCGTAGTGCAAAGTGTCTTTCCCTTTAGTAAATAACACCCAACAGTACTTTCGAATTTTACAGAATCACGCCATTTTCACGACTCCCCAAATTTCAGTCATGGTCAGCTAAAAGAAACACAAGCAGTAAATGTAAGCAAATATTTGTTCAGTTTAAAATATTTTTTTATTTAAAAAATGTCTCAGACATTGTCTGGCATATTGATGGCCCCCCTACCCGCAAAGTAATCCATGTATCTTAGATGGACCTCGAGGGGCAAGCCAGGACGGCCAGCTTCAAGCGCCGTCAGGGTTGGTTCATTGAGATTAATAACTCCGGCTTCAGGCCCAACTGAGCCAGCATAGTTCACAGAATTTCTCCTTAAAAAGTTGTGGCGAACACAGCAAGCCAGGATTGATGTGATTGAGTTTATACTCCGCCATGTGTATCGGTGTAAGAAATAGGCAGAACCGGCTGGCCATTATTCCAAATGTGTTCTCCACCACTCTTCTGGCTCTTGCCAGCAGGTAATTAAAAACACTCTGGTCCGGGGTGAGGGTCCTCATAGGACCCCCCCAGTGGGGGGTTCCCCCAGCGCAAACGCTTCATCCGCAACGAAGACAAATGGAAGTCCTTCCACATTGTCTTCTGGAGGTGGCAAGTCCAAGCTGCCAATCTGGAGATGCCTGTAGAACTCCGTGTGGGCGATGACTTCACCATCTGACATCCAGCCATTCTTCCCTACGTCCACATACAGGAACTCGTAAGTAGCCGACACCACCGCCAACATCATAATACTATTGAACCCCTTGTAGTTGTAATAGTATGACCCCGAGTTGGGTGGTGGGACAATGTGGACGTGTTTCCCATCAATTGCCCCTCCGCAGTTAGGAAAGTCCCACCGCTGGGCAAAGTGGGAGGCCACAGTCTGCCATTCCTGTGGGTTGGAAGGAAACTGTGGAGTCAAACAAGAAAACAAAATTAATCATTTTGCACATAAACATGGAAAGCAGATTAGACACAAACATTCTTGGCCAACATCAGTATAACATTTATTTTAGGGATTATTTAAAGACAAAGGTCCACCTATCAGATCCCCCCCCCCTCATGGGCCATTTAAAAAATAATGTGTATTCCTTTGGCCAGTCCCTCCTTACTTTACACTATTGGCAGCCCACTGGACAGGTAAGAAGTGTCATAATACAAAGAGAAAATACACATTTTAGCACATTTTTACATTCTGCTATTACCTATCAAGATAATAATAGGATGCAAAAACTTTAAACAGTACCATTTGAAAGTATTTAGGCAGGCCCTTGCACTACATGCTTTGGGGAATTCATCCATAAATCTGACCACAAAAGAGGTGGGTATAGTGAGTATGGGTTTGGCAAAGTCAGCAGATAGAGGATTGAGGATAGAAAGAGGATTGGTATCAGCTGAGTTAGCAGTTGGGGGGAGGGAGGGTTTCAAATGATTTTGGGACCCAAAAAAAAGCCTCTGGCACTCTGCCAGAATTTAAAGCACACATCACAATTTTCAACATTTTAGGGGGTATTTAGGGTAAAGCACTACTATGGAGCTGAAAAATATATTGTTAATTGAGTAGATGAGGTGGATATAGGGCCAGGAGAGCATGCTGGGCAGGTAAGTGAAGGCAAATATGTATGAAGGACAAAAAAATTACATAAAATTCCAGCATGCATGAGGACAAAGGGGACATTCACAGCATATTACAATCATGGTAATTAGGGGATGAGGAAGGTAATACAATATATTGTCAATCATTAAATACAATAAAATGTGATGTTAAAGGATAAAAATCTTACCTTAATATACTCCTTCTGCAGGACCTGGATGATGGCAGAACAGGTCTCCGGGATAATGATCCCCAGAGCCTGGGGTGAGATGCCTGTCGAGAACTTGAGGTCCTGCAGGCTTCTCCCCTTCGCCAAGTACCGCAGGGTGGCGACTAGCCTCTGCTCCAGAGTGATGGCTTGTCTCATGCAGGTATCCTGCCTGCTGATATAGGGGGTCAGCAAAGCCAACAAACGGTGAAATACGGGGTCCGTCATCTGGAGAAAGTTCCTGAAATCGTCAGGATTATTCTCACGGAGCAAAGGCGTGACAGAACTGGCCACGCTGGAGCAACCAATTCTTGGTCCATGAACTCTTCCCCACCCTGTTCATGGACTGGGTTTGGGTCAAAGTAAGGACCCCAACACCAAGCCCCCACAAAGCATGAACTCTACGATGAGTACGTATATGCAACATGGCTAGAAAACGGTCGGCTGCTCAGAACGAAGTAACAGAACGCACTGAAGAACAGCAGGGCCTGTGAACAGCGACCTGAAAATCAGTAACGAACGAACAAGAACACAATGACAAGTCAATGGTAACTCGCTGCATGCACTGAAGACCAGATACAAACCCACAAGCACAAACTGAACAGCAGAAATACGATCTGAAAACCACGAGTCTGAAAAAGCACGAATCGTCTCTCACCAAACTTTTACTAACACAAGCTTAGCAAAAGGAGCCCAAAGGGTGCCGCGCTTAGTACTGAACTGCCCTTTAAAGACTCGTCATACATGGTGTATGTGACCATGCTCTTGGCGTTCGGAAATTCCGACAACTTTGTGGGACTGTGTGTATGCAAAACAAGTTTGAGCCAACATCCGTCGGAAAAAATCCATGGATCAATGTCCAACCGTGTGTACGGGGCATAAGGTGTTACAGTCAATTTTAACAATTATATAATGAAGAGCAACAAAAAATTAAAAAGTTGTTAAACTTTTAGCTTTGAGTAATATGTAATAAAGAAATAATATTAAATACTACGAGATTCAGTTATTTATAATAGGACATTAGAGCTTACTCTCTATTATTGTATTATCATTGAACATTATAGAAGTGAATGTTTCGCTACCATTTCGTTATGTAAAAATAAATAGGAGAAGACAGGATAGAATAAAAAGAAAAGAAAAGAATTAAAGGAAAGTAAAGATAAGAAGAAAAAAAAAAGTCTGGATAGTAGAGGTTTCCAGGGATTTCTTAGTAACAATATGTACATAGTATCTTTTTATCAGTTATTCAAAACAAAGTTATATAGTTACCAAGGTCTTAGTAAAGAAGTGTCAAAATTAGGAGAAAGAAAGTGGGTCACTCAAGGACTCCAAATTTTCTCAAATTTAGGTATGTTATTGTTAGATATGGCATCTGTTTTCGAGGGGATCATGGCCTGATGTATTCTATTTGTAGTTTCAGAAAGCATTAATGATGAGGACTTCCACGCTTTGGCGATGGTCTGCTTTGCGGCTGTTGTAATTTGTAGAAGGAGTTTAAATTGTGTATAGGAGATTTGGGTAGGCTTTAAATTTAGAAGCGCAATTGTCGGATCTGGGATGATAGTTTTCTTGAATAATTTAGAGAGCATTCGGAATATTTCTTGCCAATAATTTTTTGCTATATGGCAATCCCAAAAGATATGAAAATACATTCCTAGATCATCACAGCCATGAAAGCAAAGTGGAGAGTATTGTGGAACATATTTCACGATCCTAACAGGGACCAGATACCAACGCATAAGTACTTTATAGTTCGCCTCTAAGGCTACTACATTATGAGAAGATATTTTGGTATTGGCCCAGACTTTATCCCATTTGGATGAGTTCATGTGAAAACCAAGATCATTCTCCCATTTTTCCACATAGGAGGGTGTTTTTGTATCAGGCAAAGCATTCAGGTGACTATACAACATTGACACAAGCCCCTTTGAGTGGGGGTCATTTTTACAAATACGTTCAAAATGCGTTATGTCACAGATTATTTCTACCTTGTATAAATGGCATAAAAATGTTTTTGATCTGTAGATAACAAAAGAGCTCTAAATCTGGAAATTGGTGGGTTTCACATATTTCAGGAAATGTTTTAAGTGAAGTTGTCATTATCAGGTCATAGAGTTGTGTTAAATCAGCAGAAATCCATTTTTTAAAAGTTTTAGGAGATGTATGTGCCGGGTAGAAAAGTGGATTTCTAATAAATGATACAAGAGGTATATGCGGAGATTGTAGTCTTTTGATTACTTTGAATCTATCCCTTATAGCAATTGTATGTTTAGTAATCCTATTTTTTATTATTTTATGGCCATATTAGATTTGGTATGGAGATCGGATCACAGTCGATTAATTCAATCGCTACCTAGAGGGGGATCTCGTGTTTCGTGTGATATTTAGGAATATGTGCTATTTGTGCTGCATGGAAATAATCAGTAAAATTAGGGAAACCTAATCCTCCTTTAAGTTTAGAAAGATAAAGAGTGTGGGTAGGTAAGCGAGATTTTAAAGAGCTCCATATGAATGCTTGTGTTTTACGTTGTATTGGCAAAGAGGACCATTGTTTAAGAAAACTAGTAATTTTTCATAGTAGTGGAGGATAGTTAGCAGAGAAGATATCAGATAGTTTGGGGGTAAGAGTAATACCTAGATATGTGAGGTGAGACATTGACCATGTAAAAGGGAGAGATGTTTGAGCTTGTTGTAGTGTTTGCGGGAGTAAAGAGACATTTAAAGCTGTTGATTTTTGTGAGTTTATAATTAGTCCAGAAATTTGGGCAAAGTGATCTAATTTGCTTATAAGATTGGGAGCAGAAATATGAGGGGAAGACATAAAAATTAATATATCGTCAGCAAATAGACATAATTTATGTTGATGGCCTGCTAAATCTATGCCCTTGATTGAGGGGTTTGTATGGATAGCCTGGGCAAGAGGTTCAATGAGTAAGGCAAATAAAAGTGGGGAGAGAGGACAACCCTGACGTGTTCCTCTATTTATGTCCAAACATGTCTGTTTTGTATCCTGCATATTTAACATATGCCTTGGGATTATTATAAAGTGAAGTGACTCAGCTTAGAAAATGAGGGCCAAAGCCCCATTTTTGTAGAGTGAAATTTAAGTAGGGCCACGTCACTGTATCAAATGCTTTTTTGATATCTAATGACAGGAGACACAGAGGTATTCGCCTTGTTTTAGATGCTTGAATCAATAATGATGCTCTACGGACATTATCTGCTGCTTGTCGTAAAGGGATGAAACCTACTTGATCTTTGCTTATTAATAAACCAATTATATTATTAAGACGAGACACCATTACTTTTGCTAGTAGTTTTATATCTAGGTTTAATAAGGATATAGGTCTAAAGTTAGTACAAGATGAGTCATCAGACTGAGGTTTAGGGATCATTGAAATTATTGCTGTTAAAGTTTCCGGTCGGAAGGATTGTTTATTAGGTAGGGAGTTAAATGCTTTTGTCAGGATGGGAGTAAGAATATGGGAAAATGTTTTTATAGTAGAGGGCTGAGAATCCGTCAGGGCCTGGTCGTTTATTTAACTTAAGGGATTTAATTGCTATTTCGATTTCTATAGGTTCAATAGGACTTTCAAGGTTATCGTATTGAACTTGAGAAATGGTTGGAAGTTTAAATGATTCTGCTGAGGATTGGTCGAAGGATCCTTCTTTTTTGTATAAAGAAGTAAGATGTTTATGAAAGATGTGTAATATCTTTACTGGGTTACTAGTTTATTTATCATGGGGTATTTTTAAGCGAATTGGCTTAAAGGGGTTATTTAATTTTTGAAGCACACGTGCAAGAAAGGTGCCAGGTTTATTAGCTTTAACTACTTCCATACAGGGCATTTTCACCCCCTTCCTGCCCAAGCCAATTTTCAGCTTTCAGCACTGTCGCACTTTGAATAACAATTGCGCGGTCATACAACACTGTACCCAAATGAAATTTTTATCATTTTTTCCCCACTAATAGAGCTTTCTTTTGGTGGTATTTGATCACCCCTGCGGTTTTTATTTCTTGTGCTATAAACAAAATAACAGTGACAAGTTTGAAAAAACACAATATTTTTTACTTTTTGCTATAATAAGTATCCAAATTTTTTTTTTTTTAAACAAATTTTTTTCTCATTTTAGGCCGATACGTATTCTTCTACATATTTTTGGTAAAAAATATCGCAATAAGCGTATATTTATTGGTTTGCGCAAAAGTTATAGCGGCTACAAAATAAGGGGATAGATTTATAGCATTTTTATTATTATTTTTTTTTACTAGTAATGGCGGCGATCTCCGATTTTTATTGTGACTGCGATATTGCGGCGGACACATCTGACAATTTTGACACATTTTTGGGACCATTCACATTTATACAGCGATCCGTGCTTTAAAAATGCATTGATTACTGTATAAATGTGACTGGCAATGAAGGTATTAACCAGCAGGGGGCGCTGTAGGGGTTAATGTGTTGCTAGGGAGTGATTCTAACTGAGTGGGGAGGGGATTCACAAGGGGAGGAGACCGATCGGTGTTCCTCTGTACAAGGAACACACCATCGGTCTCCTCCCATCTGACAGGACGTAGATCTGTGTGTTTACACACACAGATCCACGGTCCTGCTCGGTTACCGGGCAATCGCGGGTGCCCGGCAGACATCGCGGCCGCCGGGCACGCGCACTGGCACCTGAGCGATGCGGCGGGCGCGCGCGCCCCCTGGGCTAGCTGGAAGGCTGCGCCGTCATATGACGGCGGCCCAGGATAACAGCTGCACCGTCCCGCCGTCATATGACGGCGGGCGGGCAGCAAGTAGTTAAAGTAGAATTTATGTTTAGACTTACGTATTGTTTTGTCAACTGATTCTGATAGGAATAGGTCAAGATTTAAACTTGCCTTATCAAGTTGTGCTTTTGACACTGGAGTAGGGTTTGATTGGAAATTTGTGTGGCAGTCATTAAATTCTTTTTCTAGTTTTTGTTGTAGTTGTCATTTTTCTTTTTTAAGGTATGATGCTTGTCGTAAACAGACCCCTCTAAGAACAGGTTTATGGGCTTCCCACAATGTCAGTAGGGATATATCAGGAGTATCATTGTTTCCCAGATATTCTTTTATTGCTGATTCTAAGTCAGATGAATGTGATAGGTGTGTGAGAATTGAATTGTTTATGTGCCATGTGGGGTCTTGAGCTTTTGGGGTTAAAGAAGTAAAGGTTGAAATTATTGCACAATGATCTGTCCAAGTATAAGGTTTAATATAAGAGTTGAGCAATTCTGGTGACATACTTATAGATATTAAAGGGGTTGTAAAGGTAAATTTTTTTTTTTTTTTAAATAACAAACATGTTATACTTACCTTCACTGTGCAGCTCGTTCTGCACAGAGTGGCCCCGAACCTGGTCTTCTGGGGTCCCTCGGCGTCTGTTTCAGCTCCTCCCCGCAAGCATTAACCACCTTAATGCGAGCTCCCTCGCATGGTGGTTAGTGCTTGTGGGCGCGCTCCCGTGATACAGCCGGCGGCTATAGCCGCTCACTGTATCACTCGGCCCCGCCCCCCAGCGCGCCACGTCATTGGATGTGATTGACAGCAGTGCGAGCCAATGTCTGCGCTGCTTCCAATCCATCCACTGTAGCCAATCAGCGGCCAGGGTGAGCGGAGGAATAGCTGTCGGGAACGCGAAGCTGACTTTCGAGGCGTCAGGTAAGTAAAACGGGGGGGCTGGGGGCGGCGGTATTGTCAGAAGTTTTTTCACCTTAATGCATAGAATGCATTAAGGTGAAAACATTTTTACCTTTACAACCCCTTTAAGATATGGTCAATACGGGAAAAATATTTATGTGGGTGGGAGTAAAAAGAGAATTGACGTTTTGAAGAATTTATTTCACGCCAGGAATCTAGAAGGGAATGTTGTTGAAGTCTTTGAAACATACGAAATTGAGAGCTGGATACGGTTGGAGTAGGGGGATTTATCTAGATAGGGGTATAGAACCTGATTTGAATCACCACATATCAAAAGTGTGCCCATTTTATGCAAATCTATTACTTGTAGCAAGTGAGAGAGGAATGATGTTGGTCTTTTATTAGGTGCATAATAGGAAACAATTGTGAGTGGGATATCACATAGGTGTCCCAAAAGTATGAGATAGTGGCCTTCTGGATCTTTGATCTCTGTTATGAGGGAAAAAGGTGTAGTTTGGTGAATTGCTATTAGTACTCCTCTGTGTTTTGATTTAGCTGAAGCAGTATAAACTTGGGGGTAGCATGTCCCAAAATATTTAGGGGTTGAAGTTTCAGTAAAATGCGTCTCTTGGAGGCACACTATATGGGCTTTGGAGGAAGATAAAGATCTGAATACTTTAATTCGCTTATGAGGAATGTTTAGACCTTGGACATTTAAGGTTAGGACATTTAAAAGGGAGCCATATATAATTTTTACATAAGATATATCGAATATTTGAATGTAAAGTTCTATACTTTAACTTATAACATTTTAAGAACTTGAAATATTTAAAATTAAAGATAAGGTAGGTGAACCGTTAAGTTGAATGAGCTTCAGAGAGAAATGCAAAATGCGTTCAGTCCATTCTGTCTTGTGGGTCTAGGTCTAGGGAATTGAATCAACCCCTTTTTGATGCACTTTGTCTGCTTCTGTCAGTTCCAGGCTTAAATGCACTTTGTGGAGAATTAGATGTTGTGCGTCGACGAGGGCTAGTAGAGGGCCCATTGTATGGATGAAGGTTTTGCAAAGTGTTCTGTAATTGTTCGAAGGATCTGCTTGAATATTTGGTGCCTTGAAATGGAAAACGAATAGAAAATGGGAATCCCCATTGATAAGGGATATGGTGGTGTTGAAGATTTTGGAGCAAAGGTTTCATCGCGCGCCATTTAGCAACTGTTATTTTTGATAGGTCAGCAAAAATCTGGTATGAATGTCCTTGAAAAGTAAGAGATTCTTTGTTCCTGGCAGCTGTCATAAGTTGCTCTTTTGTGTGAAAAAAATGGTACTTTACAATTATGTCACGAGAGGGACCTTCAGCTTTGCGTGGCACCAAAGCTCTATGGATTGTGTCCATTTCCAATCTTTCAATTGGGATTGATGGTGTTAATTCCTGAAAAAGAGCAGTCATAGTCGATTGAAGGTCAATGATTGACTCAGGCATACTTCGTATGCGGAGGTTTGAACGACGTGCCCTATTCTCAAAATCTTCTAAATTCGCTTGCAGCGTTACATTTTCATCTTTAAGAGACTCCAATTCATTGTCATATGATAGTACATTAGTTGCAATGCCATCCATTCTGTTTTCGAATTCAGCTGTGCGTTGGCCTAAATCACGTATTTGTTTTGTCAGTTTCTCTGTAATTTGGTCAGAGGTCTGCTTTAAAGCTTTCTGTAGCATTTTCTTTATTTGTTTTAATATATTTGGGGGTAATGTATCTGCTTGTTGTGACTGGGAGCTGGCACTGTATTCATTATCTGTGTCATACAGTTCCTGAGGTAAATGCAGCTGATTCTTGTTAGCGCATGCCTTAGCTGAGTAAGGAGAATTTGACTGAGCCATATTAAAGGAGCCTCTGAGCGTTTTTTCCTTGTGCTTTTCACGTTTGTTTTGCCTCAGGCAGCTCCCAAAACCATTCTATTTGGTTCACAGGGTACTAAGGAGGATATTAGTATGCTTTTTGTTTAGTTACCCTGCCATTCGGGTGTCTGTGGTAGCCGCAAAGTACCGGGAATAACAGAGCCTCAGCGGGACATGTCCATCGCTGTCTGCTCCGCACATGCACCCCACTTCTGTCTTTTCTTAATCCATGCTGTCTGTTAAAAAAATTTTTTTCCAGCAAGAATTCGTCTATGTGGTCTTTTATTGAACCCTCCAGTATCTTCCCGACTATAGAGGTTAAACTAACAGCTCTTTAGTTACTTGGTAAAGACTTTGATACCTTTTTAAATATGGACACCACATAGGTCAGTTCAGTGCTCTTAGCTGCTATCAGTCTGTTTACTCCCTATGCTTTCTAGCGAGTGGTAGAATTTTCTGGAACATAGGGGTGGAGTTATGCAGATGGCAGTATGAATATTTATGCAGCCCTGGCCAATCCCAGAGAGAAGGGCCCTGCAGGCTACTGGAAAACTGCATAAATACTCTGAAAGACTGAGCTTCTAGGTCTTTTCCTGCAGAGGATTAGTCCAGCCTGGAGGGCTGTTCTTGAGTCCTCAGGTGGGCGACCTGAGGGCCTGGATACTGAAGCTACAGAGAGCTGAATGAGGGGCTGTCTGCTTAAGATCTAGTCTGGTATCACAGGAGAAAGGGGTCGCTTAGAAATTGGAGGGAGGCAACCAACTGTCCCTGTACATTTTGTGAGTACAGACTGCTGTGAGAGATCTTAGAGACTTTTGGACTGCTGCCACCCCTCTTGTGCTTAGAGAGTCTGCTGTGTGTTTGTCTAAAGGGAACATCAACTGGTGTTATGAAGAGCCTAGTCTATCTAGTTCTCTGTGAAGGGGCTCTGCTTTTGGTGCTCTAAAGGAAGATGCGTGTTAACTGTTTCTACTACAAGCCAAGTCCACAATTTGCTATATGCAAGGACTTCTTCAGTTTTACAGAACGGAGTTTACTGTCCTCAACCTGTACATAGTTCTATTTTTGGAGTATCCCACTCAATTCTTGCAACCCTATCCCAGTTAATTCATAAATAAAAACAACAAAAAACGAATGGGTACAAGATTGCCACCAGGTGGTATAGGACCCCTTCATGGCTCCACAAATTTTCTTCTGCTATCCCCAACACATGCTGGAGGTGAAGACTAGAGGTGGGTACAATGCTTCATGTGTGGTGGGACTGCTTGATCCTCCAACCCTTTTGGAAGGAGGTCCATGAATGCATCGCACATATTGCTACATTTACCCTTGACTACACCCCTGCCCAATTCCTTTTACATCACACATCCTTATCTAGACAGAACTATTTCAAATCTTTAGCTATGCACTTGGTTAATGCAGCTAGGCTATGCATTCCCAAACATTGGCGTTCTACTTGCGTTCCATCAATCGGGGAATGGTTTGCAAGAATTTCCAAAACAAAAGACATGGAAGAGCTTATCCATGTCTCTCAAGACAGAGTCCATAAATTCACTGCTATCTGGGCATGTTGGATGCACTTTATGACCACTGAAAGATACCGTCAGTAGTCTTCTAAGGCTTCCCTGCAGACATCGTAGCTGCAAGTTTGGATAATTTTTATTTTTTTTTGCTGGGGGGGGGTGTGGGGGTGTGGGCCCATTTGCTTCCCGGGATCACTCACCCCTGACTTTTATCCTTTCTGGTGTCTATCTGCTACCGTCCTTATCCCCCCTCTTCTCTCTCCCCCCTTTCATCCCCTCCCCCTTCTTCCTTCTCTCTTTTCTTTCTCTACTTCTATTGTGTCTTACTTCAACTTGGTCTATTATGTCTGGCTCTTTCTCTCTTCTTTCCTCTTTCTCTCTCCTTGTTTCTCTCTATTCCTACTCTCCCTTTCTCTCCTTTCTTCTTCCTGTTTTACAGGACTCTCCCTTCTCCATCTCGCCCTATTCTGCCTTCTCTAGTATCAGTCTTTTTATAGCCCCATGTCTTACAGTCCAATATGGTTGTTACTACCTGTTGATTGTCACGCTTTATGACGCTCAGCACAAGCGCTCTGTAGGGTTTCAGTATACATTGTACCTTCGCCAGGCTAGGCTCAGTGTCACATCTTCTCCTTTATTCTCACCGGGAGATGATTTGGGGGAAAGAGTATACTGTAACAGCATATTCCGCCCTGTGACGCTATTTTCCTGTACTTTACCATATCTTGGACTACCTTCTTTGTTGATTTTGCATCCGCATTGTTACTTTAAGTATTATGGATATCCTGTTATGAGCTGATGATGTCATGTGACAACTGTATACGACTGTTTGTACTTTCTTTTTTTATCATATTTAATAAAATCTTTATGGAAAAAAAAAACAACAAAAAACACCCCTAGACTGGTTATTGAGGAAATGGGTGGCTGAGATTACGTGCCTGGTTGCGGAGCAATCCACCGGGAAGAACCTGGGCAAATTCCAGTGGCTCCTTAGGGAGCAAGCGCTACACTAGTATTGGCTTATAGGTATAACATGTTGAGTTTTTCAATAAGTTGGAGCCTGTGTATGGAACTGTGTTAGGGTGTCTGTGGCCCTAAACCCTCTCTTTCACTTTTTTTTATCAATTATTGCTAAATAAATTCATTGTTATTCATCAAAGCGATGGTTATATATAATAATAACTTATAGTATAAAATACATCAATTTGTATATTGATTGAAAAAATTAAAATCCAATTAACCAAAACCATTCATTTCTGTAAAGTAGTTATATGTGCATATATATATGTTATCAATAATAAATCATAGATTTCACTAAAAAGATAAGATTAATTACTAAAAGAATAGTTTTACTTACCGGAAACATTTTGAAGATTTGCATTCTATAAAATGTCATTCCTTTTCCAAATTTGTAACAAGGCAAAACAAGAGTAACATTTCTTAGGTACTGTGCGAATAATATTATCAGCGTCAAAACCCTGTAAAATACATTTTCATATTTATTGGTTTACCAAAGAAAATATACAGGGATTTTAGAGTAAGGAAGGATGTACAAAGACTGAAATATTTCAATAAATTACTTTGCAATCAGAAATCTATCAAGCCATGTAAGGTTATACTATAGAGAAAAGCATTCAAACATCAACAAATACTTAAAGGGGTTGTAAAGGTAAAAGTTTTTTCACCTTAATGCATTCTATGCATTAAGGTGAAAAAACTTCTGACAGAACCGCCGCCCCCAGCCCCCCCGTTTTACTTACCTGACGCCTCGAAAGTCAGCTTCGCGTTCCCGACATCTGTTCCTCCGCTCACCCTGGCCGCTGATTGGCTGCAGTGGATGGATTGAAAGCAGCGCAGCCATTGGCTCGCGCTGCTGTCAATCACATCCGATGACGCGGCGCGCCGGGGGGCGGGGCCGAGTGATACAGCGAGCGGCTATAGCCGCCGGCTGTATCACGGGAGCGCGCCCGCAAGCACTCACCACCGTGCGAGAGAGCTCGCATGAAGGTGGTAAATGCTTGCGGGGAGGAGCTGAGACAGCCGCCGAGGGACCCCAGAAGAGCAGGTTCGGGGCCACTCTGTGCAGAACGAGCTGCACAGTGAAGGTAAGTATGACATGTTTGTTATTTTTAAAAAAAAAAAAAAACACCTTTACAACCCCTTTAATATAGTACATTGTGAGTTCTCAAAAATGAGAAATTGTTTAACATATTTTTGTGACTGAGTGCTAATTTCCATAGAGACAAAGAGACAAAAGCCTTTCTTTATGTGATCTTCATCCATGTGATGGCAAAGGCAAGGAATTATTGAGGTGCATTGCAGTAGTCTAGTGATATAAAATTCTTATTTTGGACTACAAGTCACTATCAGTTGCTATCCTGCCCATGACCAGTCAATGGTCAGCCAAGGCCTAAAGTGCAGACAGAATTTGTCTAACCCAGCCAAGCATGGGGATTTTTTTAAATTAATTTTGACACTTAGTTACAGCCAAAAAGATTTTCTGGCACTTTTCAATGGGAGAAAGGTAATCTCTCTCTCCCACATCCCACATTGCACCATGGACATGCCTAGACCCACAGTCACCTGGGATGCTGGGCATTGTTGGGCACTTTCGCTGGACATGTCCTCACCACAGCTTCCGACCATGATGCCTCCGGGTGACCCGCGATTCTTAGCATTATACCACCAGTACAAGGTTTTCTGTAAGTAACATGTGGTAGGGGGGTTCACCCTCTCCCATAATTGGTATATGACAGAATATTTAGACCCATTTTTTATTCTATTTTTTATTGTAGATCTACCACATGCCTGCTCCTGACGAGTGGTTAGCACGCCATGAAATGCGTAGAGCCAATATATGCTGTGCATTGTACCAATCATGTGGTCAATTTCATTTTTTATAATCATGTTTATCCATATCAACTTTACTGGGAATAGTAAGACCATGGGCCATGCAGGCATTATCTTGAAATTATGTTGTATACATATCAAATTTGGTGGATTCTAGTGATTTAATATGTCATGCAATTGATATCCATATTATTATCATGGTTACTATGTGGGATTTTTTTCCCTACTTTTTTCTCTCTCTCTCTGTATATTAATAAATATATATATATATATATATATATATACACATATATATATATATAGATATACATACATATATGTATATCAGTGTTTTGTACCAATAAATACTTTTTTACATGTCCACCCTATACTCAGTTGCTACTACGTGTTTCCTTCAAAGTCCCACCCTCTTGCCCTCATTTTTTGTACCATATTGATAGGGATGGAAGCTCGTGGCTTTACCAGGCCACAGCTTCATTTAAAGTCCCATATTCCCCTTTTCCTTCTAATATATAGAAAAAAGCATTCAAACATCAACAAATACTTAATATAGTACATTGTGAGTCATCAAAAATTAGAAATTGTTAAATATATTTTTGTGACTGACTGAGTGCTAATTTCCATAGAGACAAAGGGACCAAAGCGTTTCTTTGTGTGTACTTCATCCATGTGATGGCAAAAGCAAGAAATTATTGAGGTGCATTGCAGTAGTCTCGTGATATAAAATTCTTATTTTGGACTACCAGTCACCATCAGTCGCTATCCTGTCCATGACCAGTCAATGATCAGCCAAGGCCTATAAAGTACAGACAGAATTTGCCTAACCCAGCAAAGCATGGGGATTTTTTAATTTTGACACTTAGTTACAGCCAAAATGTTTTTCTGGTACTTTTCAATGGGAGAAAGGTAACCACCTGTCAGAATTTTATTTCTGTGTTGGGACACCTAAACATCAGTCAAAACCTGACAAATGTTGTACCCTCCCTTACTGCTACCAATAGCCCTAACACAGCCGCCTGAGATTTTCTTTGTGGGTAAATCAGACAGAGAAAGTAGGTAAAGAGACAGAAGATAGATAAGATGAGCGGCGGAAAGATGTAACACTTTTTATACATTAATTTACATGTGGCCAAAAATACCCAAGGGGTGGGATGTATGGGAGATGGACACTCTTTAATAAATGATGAGTGTTCCACATACATACCTGATAATACTGAAAATGTGAAGGATGAAATGAATGAGGCCACAAATGTTTATATTAGATTACAAGCAAAAAGACTATCTTGATATTAAAGTTTTATCTATTTGTAATCTTGAATATTAAAAAATAAGTATCTTGTAAATCAAGGAATGGAATGTACCCTAGGTTTTTAATATTGATGTACAAGAAACTTAGTAATAGTTTTATTTTATTAATTACAACATATACTGAGACAGTAGGGGAGGAGGTGACGAGGGAGCTAGAGAGCAGAAGGTCTTGAGAGGAACCAAGAGAACAAGTAGGTTGGTATTTGGAGACTAGGCTAGTGATGTAGCTGGGGGCTAAATTGTGGATGGCTTTGTATGTAGTTGTTAGTATTTTTAATCTAATTCTTTGGCCAAGCGGAAGCCAGTGGAGGGATTGACAGAGAGGGGTAGCAAGGACAGAGCGATTGGTAAGGTGGATGAGTCTGGCAGCAGCATTCATGATGGATTGAAGAGGTGATAGACTATGTAGAGGTAAGCCAATGAGAAGGGAGTTGCAGTAGTCAAGGCGAGAGATGACCAGCGAGTGAATTAAGAGCTTTGTTGTGTCATTGGTTAGAAAAGGGCATATTTTGGAGATGTTGCGGAGGTTGAGGCGGCAGGATTTGGCCAGTGATTGGAAGTGGTGTTTAAAGGAGAGTTCAGAGTCCAGGACTACACTTAGAACCTTGACATGTGGGGATGAGCTTATAGTTGTGCCATCGATTTTGACAGAAATATCAGGGGAAGGAGCATATGGGGGAGGAAAATTTTTAAGTTCGGTTTTGGATAGATTGAGTTTGAGGAAGTGGTGTGACATTCAGACTGATATATCTGATAGTAAATTAGTGATACGTGACGAAACAGAGGGAGTGGGCTAAGGGGTAGAGAAAAAATATTTGGGTGTCGTCAGCGTAGAGGTGGTATTGGAAGCCATGGGAGGCTATCAAAAAGAAGAAGATTTGTTGCGCTAAACCTAGTAACATACAATTTGTAAAAAAGCTGCTAGCACTATATTGCTGGGTACAACAAAAAGGTGAATGGTAAAAGGTGCAGCGCTAATAAATGGCAATAATGAACAATGAATTCATCATAAAATATTTCTAATAGATTATGAAGTCCATCAAAAATATTCAGAAATCCATCACAAAAAGCTGAAGAGGAAGAGCCAACACCCAATAATACTGACTCTTACCGCCAGTGCACTGGATATACACAGTAAGAAATGTATGGTAGATTGGATCTCCGCTCCATATGATTCACTGCATTAGAAAGGTCCCTCTTTCACTGACAAGCCAGGTATGTATAAACTCAGTAGCCAAGCAGAATGTTCCCAAAGGTACAACCTTTTCCCTGTTGGCATCTCCAGCAGGTCTCTGACCACATGGGTTACAAGCATATAGTTGATCAGGGGTTTTATACCAAAACATTAGACTCATATAACAATAGGTATAGAAAAGAATCAATCCCTTTAAAATAATCAAATTTTGTTTGTTGTTTTGCAGCCTTCTCCTCATGTGTTCAGACTAAGAGGCCTCTTATTCCCCTTATGTTTTCCATCTGTGTGATTTATACTGAAGCCAGTTGACCCTTGATCGCCATTTCCTAAATTGCCCGGTATTTCCACATCTGTGATCAGGTGTGTATTATGGGTAATCAGTAGTTCTAGTGATGCTTTATTTCTAGCTGGTGCATCTACCATCTGACCCATGAAACTGTCCTGCAAAACATTTAGGAACTGGTGAACCTTAGAGGAATGAGCGGTTCTTTCCACCCAGTCTATGTCTGGATAATTAAAATCCCCCATTATGATGACACTTCCCATCCTTGCTGCTAATCCTACAATAAAATTTCTAAAGCACACAGGATTGACCCCCTTAAACAAAATTGACAGCATTTGCAACTAAGAAACAGCTGCCTAAAATTCAAGATCATAAAATCATCAATAGTTTACAAGCTGATTAAAACAAGGTCATTTTTATATATATATATATATATATATTGTCAATCATAATAATAGGCGGTCTCTTAAGCAATGGCATCCAATAGATTTTTTTAATGAAAATATATAAAAAGTATAAAAGGAACTAAGTTTTAAGAAAACACATGTTAGTGTACACACTTCATCAGTAGCCCGACATGTTTTAAAATAGCAGCTTTTACTGTATTTCTCACTTTCTCTATATCATGATCTGAGGATTGGAACACCTGGGACTGTAAAACTCTGGGTTTAGCACGGCAGTAGGAATGACTAAATGGGTATGCCAGGGTGCTGGTCCTAGAAGATGCAGGAGCAGTGACAGGAGGTGTGTCAGAGTCGCAGGATCTAAGAAGCCACCCATAGGTGTGAATGTTGCGCTGCAAGGCAGCCCCCAGGTTGCAGCTCTCCAACACACCTGTGTAGGCACAGTGCTAGCAAAAAGCACACTGGAAGGACTCAGGGTACACACTGGACACCAGGTACCAAGGAAAGACTATGGCAGCAAACTAAGAAAAATGACACTAGGGGGAGGAAGCTGGGCAAAAGTGCAGAGAGATCGACACAGCAAGCAGGAATGAGGGTAGGGACACGAAACAAAGAAACAATGCTGTGGAGAGCACCCATAGCAACAGAAAACAAAGAGATACAGACACCTAAGGGAATAAGAGTGCAGCAAGAATGAAAACACTGAGACCAGAGTGTTTGGTCTTGCCAAACAAACACACAGACTACAAGTATACTGAAGGAACAGCAAACTCCAGGGGAACAGGGAGGTCCAGCTATAGCATGGAGACACATTGCTCGAACACTAACCAACCGGTGCAAACACTTAATAATGCCTAGGTTCAGGGCGGATTGGCAGGAACCCAAGCAACTCGGACAGGGGATAAAACCCGGTGCTGGATTAATGTACATGGAAATGTGACATTACCTCCTCTTTTACGGGGGGCCTCCCCAGCTGCTGGAGTTTACCATGGAAGACTTTGGAATCCAAGAATTGAATAACTTCATATTCTTGAGATGGATTGGTAGGAGGGGTTGCCAGCATTGAACATTTAGTCAAGACCAACGGCTTAAGTAGAGATACATGAAAAAAATTTGGAATCTTAAGCTGAGAGGTGCAACGGTGTCTATAGAAAACCAGGTTGATTCTAGCAGACTTCATGGAATGAACCTTTTTAGGTGGATATTCTTAGTAGCTAATCACACCTTGTCCCCAAGCTGAAATAGAGGGACGCTTCGGCGATGTTGGTCAGCAAATCTTTTATAACTGTTGGCCGCTTGCAGAAGAAGATTCTATACTTGGGACCAAATCTGATTCATACTCTTCTGCATGCAACCAAGGAGAAACAAGGCCCTTGGTACAATTAAGTACATTGAGGTAATTCCAATTGAGTTGCATGGTTCTGATCCTGTATATAAACAGTCTGCCCAGTAAACTTGAATAACCTTCATTTATTTCTAATGTATAAAAAAGTAATTAAAATGATGGATGAAAGCAAGCAATGCCAATGCCCGATGCTCCGGGCTGTGACGTGATCCCAAGTCCAAGTTCCGGTGAAGAGGCTGTCTGGGAGATGGCGAGGTAATGGTCTACAGATTGCGGTCTGATCGTGTCTACTGGCAGTGGCTAGGCACGCCAGCAGATGATGTCAGGACCAGCCACTGGATGGCAACATGAAGTAGCCACAAGGAGTCAGCATAGAACGGAAGCATAGGGGTTATCGTTAAGATGCGTTTTGCGCAAATGCACTTTGTCAAGTCAGGAGGGTGCTGGTAACCAATGTATTTATGCAATTGAAGTGATAAATAGAGGGTGGTGAGCGGACAGAACAATTAAAGAACCTGAGTGCCAATCTCCCATCATTGCTTTTACATGAATCAAATTAAAAACCTAATATTATTCCATTGTTAATTACTTTACCTGTAATTATCACAGGCAAGATGTAAAATACAAAAGGGCAACAATTCTGATCCATATTGATTGACAGATATAAAATTCCATAAAGTTATAGAACACATCAATAAAAACATATTTTAAGGGGTGCATGTGTGGCTTCTGATCATGGTGGATGTGTGAGGACTGAGCTCTGCATGCTGCCTGCTCTCCAAGACCCCCGCTACAGCTCACTCCATCCGATTCGGGGGTAAGGTCCACTATTCCCCGGATAGTCACCATCACCCCATGGGCAAAATAGTCCAGCAAAAACACTATTACTAGCCACTACAGGATGCTCTTTCACAAGCGGCCATGGATCATTTCCATACTAGGCCTCAGTCCCCGGCCTCGCCTACACCCACGGACCTGTTCTCCTCTATGGATCCGCTATTGGGGGTCGATCATACTGCCAACGCTACATCAATCATCCCTACAACTCCTGCACCATCTCCACAGGCAGCTCTTACACCGAATTGCTGGACAAAAAGCTCCATGTGCTTTTACATCAACTAACCTGCAACATTGCGATGTAGGATGGGTAAAATTTCTCAGAAATTAAGGGGAAAAATAGTCCAAATAGGACTGGTGCCTGGACCGTGCTCAAAGGTCTTTGGGCCCAAAACCACCTCCTGGAGCTAGGCCCAGCTCCAGGACCTTTGTATTCAATCAATGACTTGTTGCGACCTGCAACAAGTCGTTGATCGAATATAAAGGTGCAAAACTCAGATCTTCAGTGACCTTTCTCCCGTCACTCTCGCCAAGCGAAGAAATTTTCATCTGATCACTATTCACCTACAGAATCATTGTACCCAGTACTATTGGGGATTTCCATTTCATCTGATCGTTACCCGAGATGGAGTCTAACACTGCCTCCGTGACCTCCATGAAGGAGACGCCTTCATAAAAAGACTGGGTTTACCTCCTTTGCCGGAAGATGTCCTGCTACTTCCTTTACCATCAGCAAGGTCTGCTCCAACTACACCAAATCGGCTCTGGATCCCTGTTCAGGGGAAGCAGAAGAAATCCTTCTCCACACCACAATGGTCACAATCCTCCAGACGTCCTCCCTAAAATCCTGAGAGCCATCCATGGATCTGTGCCTTAAGTCTGGCTGCCTTTTTTCCTTTGTTGACCTGGACTTCAGGTTATTTTTTTGTTCCCCTATTTTGGGAACATTGTTCCACATACCCAAGGGGTATAGTTATTCTTATAGCTATTCTTCTTTTTTTTATTGTTTTCTTCAGGTGATGACTGCTTCATTGGTAACTATAATTTTCGTGTCTATATTACATACCTGCTGAAGAGCAGGCGGGTTCCCCCCTCTCCCATGTCTTCCTGATGGGTGTCCCCATGTTTCCCTACACCATCCAAGTCTTGGGTCATGGCCTCCTGAGATGCATTTGCCTCTCAGGCTTTGTAATGTTGTTTTATTATTTAGTTATTTTTTACTTGGACCCCACCTGGGTCCACTCTTAATCACAAAATTTTCTTTATATTATCTCTGCAGTATGTTGTATGTACCTTTCTTTAACGGTATTGGGTTGTGTGCTTGTGCGGAGCAGCGATGTTTACTTGGTATAATACCTTGTCTAGCTATTGGGATATTAACGCTACGCCATTAAAATTTATCTCACATAATGTAAAGGGTCTGAGCTCAATCCACAAAAGATGGCTTGCTATTAAAAAAATTAGATTGTCAGGGGCAGGTGTGGTCTTGGTCCAGAAAACACACTTCTAAGCTAGGGGTTCGATTGAATTTGCTTCTAAGTATTTCCCTATCTCCTTCCTGGCCTCTGACCCATCAGGGTAAGGCCTGGGTGGCAATTCTTTTTTTTTTTTTTTTTTTTTGCCACCTCAGTGATTATAGTTGGAGACCTGATCCACTTCTCAGTGTCATCTGTGTCTCTCCTTTATTTCACATCATTTGTAGCTTACTAGACAGATGAACTTATATTCAATTTTACACAATACAGAGAAAAAAAAAAAAAAAAGACCCCAACCACCATCTTTCTCCCCCTCCCCGAACCCTCCCTCCCCCCTCACCTCTTGTGTACAGTAGTTATTTTCTCTAATTCTAACCAATTCTTATTCTCAAGCCTTCAGTAATACTCCATAATTTTTTAAAGTCCTTCCAATTTTGCCAGTTGTTCCTCCCTTCTACTAGTTCATCTTCCCTTTCAGGTCCACCTTCCTCCATATACCGAATCCCTTCTACTACATCAACCCATTCCCATATTGATGGGCCCTCTAGCTTCTGCCAATTTTTTGCAATGGCCTTTTTTGCCGCATTCAACAGGTGCGGCACTAGGGTATTTTTATATTTTTTTACCTCCTCTCCTGTTCCGTGATGTAAAACTGTCCAGGGGTCTGGTTTTACTTCTATCTTAGTTATTTGCTTAATGTATCCCAAGATTTTCAGCCAATAACGTTTGATTACAGGGCAATCCCACCAGATATGGGCCATATTTCCTTTATCTTTGCACCCCCTCCAGCACTCCGATGTTTTATCTTTTTGGTATTTACTTGCCTTATCCGGGGTAATATACCAACCTGTTAGGATTTTATAGTTCATTTCGGCAACACTGATGTCAGTTGACGAACTATGGGTCAGCTCCAGGGTTTTCTTCAATCTATTACTATCTAACTGTAATCCTAATTCATTACCCCATTTGACTATAAATGGTGGTATCTCCCTACTACTCTTCGCCAAGCCCAATTTGTAGATTTTAGATATTATGCCTTTAGTACTACTTAACAAACATATCTTTTCCAACTCTGATAGCTCCTCCCCTGATCTTATTGGGTGTGATAGGCGGCTAATAAAGTGACTTAACTGCAGGTATCTCCAGTGATCTAACACCCAAATATCTGTTTTGTGCTTTAATTCCTGAAATGTGGCTATCTTCCCCTTTTTAATAATATCTCTCAGTTGTACCGTTCCCTTTTTGATCCAACTTCCCCCAATCTCCTTTTTCCCAGGTGCAAAATAATCATTCTCTGAAAGTGAAATTAACGGAGAGTTATAAGTGTTATTTACTTGTTTGTATACTATATCCCAAGCTCTAAAAACCACCTTTGTCAGTGAATGTGTATTTGTGTCTAATACTCTATAATGTGGAGGGTTCCAAATCAAGTGTCCTAAGTGCGCCTTACTCAGACTATTCTCTATATTTACCCATCTTTTCTGTGTATTCTCTTTAAACCACTCTATCGCTCTTGACACCAGTGTTGCCCTGTAATAGCCCTGAATATCAGGCATCGCCAGGCCCCCTTTTCTTTTTTCCTGTTTTAAAGTATCAAAGGCCACTCTGGCCCTTCTGTTTTTCCAAACAGCTCTCATAATAATTGATTTCAATTTTCTAAAATAGTACTGAGGAATGTCTAATGGGAGCATCTGTAGTTTATAGGTGATTTTAGGTAATAATATCATCTTTATGGCATTGATGCGTCTAGTCCATGAAAGTGGTTTTGTTGTAATCCTTTTGCACTCAGATTTTATTTCGTCTAGTAGTGGGATAAAATTTGCTTTATAGATCTTCCCCAAAGAATTAGCCAGTTTTATACCCAAGTAGTCTATTTCTCTTTTCCATATAAATTTAAATTCCTTTTCCAGCTTTCTTTCCTCCCTCCTACCCAGGTTGATATTCAGAATTTCCGATTTTACCGAGTTTATTTTGAAGTTTGATACTTCTCCATATTGCCTTATGACTCTAAGCATATTCGGCATTGAAATTCTGGGGTTGGTTATGAAAAGCAGAACATCGTCGGCAAAAGCCGCGATCTTGTGCTCCTCATCCCCAACCCTTATGCCCCAAATATCCGGGTCCGCCCTAATCACAGACAACAGTGGTTCCAGGGAGAGGACGAAGAGCAGGGGGGACAGAGGACACCCCTGCTTAGTTCCGTTTTCCATCTCAAAAGCCTCTGAGAGGGAGCCGTTGATTTTTATCGAGGCCGTAGGATGGTTTATAACGCACGAATCCTATTGATCATTTTTGGACCTATGCCCATACATTCCAGGGTTTCCATGAACCCCCAGTCTACTCTATCAAACGCTTTCTCCGCGTCTATAGACAAGAGTAGACCTGGGGGTCCACTGTCCCTGATATGCTGCAGCAAGAGGAGTGTCCTCACGCCATTGTCATGCCCCTCTCATTTCAGGATAAATCCCACTTGGTCTGGATGTATCAGACCACTGAGGCTCTCTTTTAGCCGGTTTGCTACGACTCTGGCATATAGTTTAACATCCGTGTTGATCAGCGATATTGGCCTATAGCTAGAGCATAGTGTAAGGTTTTTCCCTTCTTTTGGGATAACCGTGATCTCTGCTCTGAGTGCTTCTCTGCTCAGGTCAAAATCTCTACCCAACCCGTTCATGTAATCACAAAGTTTAGGAATCAATATTTCTTTAAATTTTTTGTAGTAGACACAGGTGAATCCATTGGGTCCCGGGCTTTTGCCTGAAGCTGATTCGGATAGTGCTCTGTTGATTTCGTCTATCGTTATAGGGTTTTCTAAGATATCTTTATCTATTTCTTTAATCTTCGGGAGGTTAGCTTTATTCAAGAATTCTACTATTTTCCTATCCTTTGCTCCTTCTAGCCTTGTATTTTTAGCCACTGAGTATAGCTCACTATAATAATCCCTAAAGGATTCCCCTATCTCTTTTGTTGTATGGAGCATTTCACCTTTACTATTTTGAATTTTTTCAACGTAGTTTCTAGTTTTTTTCTTCCTCATTATTTTGGCTAGTAGTCTACTGTTCTTGTTACGGCTCTGGTAGCTTTCTCTTGCTACCTTAAAGAATGCTTTTTTCGTTTCTAGATCTAAATAATTCTTTAATTCCTCCCTTTTTAGAGCCAATTCTTGATAAGCCTTCCTCCCTTGGCCCAAGCCTTTCTTATGTTCTTGCTCCAGATTATATATTTCTTCAGTTAGTTTTCTAATTTGTTCCTTTGCTTCCCTTTTTCTCCTTGCCCCCATCTTCATTATTACCCCCCTTATGTAGGCCTTATGAGCTTCCCACAGGGATGACCCGGAGACCTCTGCTGTATCATTGATTGAAAAGTATTGTTTTAGTTCCTGTTCTATTTTCTTTACATTTGATACCTCTTGTAAAAGATCTTCGTCTAATCTCCAGGTTACCGGGTTTCTCTGATTTCCTGGGGCATACAGTCCCATACTAACTGGGGCGTGGTCTGATATGGTAATAGCCTCGATCTTAGCCTCCACTACCCTATCCAACAAAGAATGTTCCGTCAATATATAATCAATCCTAGAGTACGTCCCGTGCGCAGAGGAATAGAACGAGAAATCCTTCTTATTTGGGTTCATAATCCTCCATACATCCACCAGTTGACACGAATGAAGCTTCTGTTTTAAATTCTTCAGCTTCCCATTCATTGTCCTGGGTGGCAATTCTGATTAAAAAAATCTTGCCCCTTATGGGTTAAGGATAAGTACATTGACCCTCATGGGAGGTTTGTTATCCTGGTTTGTCTTCCTCTTTTACCTTGGTAAATGTGTATGCCCACAATTCTGGGCAAACAGGTTTTCTTGATGAGCTCCTCTTACTGACTCAGCGTTATTCCCAACCATTTATAATTGGTGGTGATTTTAATTTGGTTATGTCCCCTAATAGAGATAGACATATACTATTCAAGGACACTCCATCACAGAAGGTTCTTTCCCAGGCTACTTCTTCCCGCAAATGCATCTGATCCCACTACCTATTTAATGCCTGGCAAATTAAAAATCCGATACACAGACAATATACCTTTTATTCTATGGCTCATAAAAGAAATTTACGCTAGGTTAGATAATTTTTTCACTTAAGCCCTGCTCCTGTTCCATACTGTAGACTCCAATATCCTCTCCATCACAAGGTCTGACTATGCCCCAGTCACCTTAGATCTCACTTTATCATCTCCCACCTCTAAATCCTGTCATTGGCACCTCAGTGATCGTCTCCTTAACTCCTCAACCACTAGAGAAAAATTACCTAAGGACCTAGGGGAGTTTTTCCAGCTAAATGCGGGGTCTGTACAGGAGGCCTTAACACTTTGCGAAAAACAAAAGGCCTATTTCTGAGGCTTATGTATTGCTGAGTGTTATCGGCTGAAGAAAGATGGTGAGAGCCTTCGAGCATCATTGCTTAAAGCTTTGACACTCGCGGAGCGTGGGCTTGTGTGTGGCTCCATGGTTGATGGCCTCCGTAGGGTTATATCCCTGCATAATCAGTTAAAATCCCTGGCAATAAATAAGACAGCTAAGTCTTTGATGTGGGCTAAGCAAAAATTCTATGAATTTTTAAACAAACCTCACAGAATGCTGGTTAACAAACTCCGCCCTCGCCCTTTCTATTCCTTTCCAGACCTACTAATTCAAGCAGATGGCACCCCGACTCATTGCACTCAAACCATGACTAGGGCCTTTTATTGTAAACTTTATAACTGCCTTACCCCAGAACACAATTTTAGTTTCAAACAAGAAAACTTTGACTGTTTCATTGAGAACCTTTCCCTACCCAAATTATCTTCCTCGAAAAATGTAACACTGTCATTACTTTTGAGGAACTCGCTAAAATAAAAAAGGACCTTCCTCTCCATAAGTCTTTGGGTCCTGACAGTCTCCCATACCTCTTGTTCTGCCCTCACAATGTGTTCAAAGTACAAGGCTTGGCAGACAGCTAACAGCTTCCCAATAAAGACTCAGGAGGAAGGGCTAATAGTTGTAATCTTTACTGGGAATAAGTTTTTTGTAAAACTGAAAAACACAAATTATAAAAATATGCATTAGCATTTAACATTACATCACAAATGCAAATGCAAATAGTAACAGGCATTGCTACAATACTGTTAAGGCACTACCTAGCAAAAATGTGGCCTAGCTGAATGAACTTCCTTACAGAAACATCCTACCAAACACACATATAAATTGTAGTTGAATTAGTAGAACATATACTAATTAATTGAAAACTAATGACAGCCTACTTACAGACTTATGCTTCCAATGCCAGTATTAAGAAATAGTGGAGGTCTTTAACATGCTTCCTTCACTGTAGAAAGATTATCTGATATGTCTGCTGGGCAGGAAGTGGGCGTAATATACTACAGTTCCTGTTAATAATGGATGCCAATTTAAAGCAACAGTAAGATCAGTAAATATATACCTTATAATGATCAGAACACCTCTATTATAAAACCTTAGCCCATAGCCTTATAAAACTCAGACTATAAGATCTTTACCAAAATTTTTGCCTCTAGACTATTCCAGTTTATGCCTAAATTGGTCAATAGAGATCAAGTGGGCCACAAATAAAAAGAAAGATGGTGCTCTTTCAAAGTGGGGATGGGATTGTTTAGTTAGGGAGATACTGCGTCTATTAGTAGTAGGTAGAGATCAGTCAGATTAATAAAATATAATAATTTTTATTGCAATATAGTTAAAATAAGCAAAGCAGACATAACATATAAAAAAGTATGACCATCCAGTGTTGTATTCAGAATTCATTCGTGACTGTCAGGCAACATGTTTCACAAAGAATTGTTCGCTTCATCAGGGCATAAAACGACATCACTAATTCATTTTAACTGTATGAACAACAGATAAACTGTAATTACATGGTGGCCATGCATAGTTATATAACAAAACTTGATACAAAACGTTTAGTCAAGGAAATCATTCCAATAAATCTCACCTACTGGTGCAAGTCTAAAATCAGAGCAATCACCACCATTGCCAAATGTCATCTACTGTACCAGAGAATATGAAAACACTGCGCTCTAATAGCAAAAATATATGTGAGCCAGCAGCTGCATACATTGTGACAAACAATAACTGGTAACTGGGAAAAAAATGCAGCACTAAAAAATATTGGGAAATTGGGGTGTAGTGAAACAATTAAGTAACAGATGCTGTACTGAACAGTAAAGCATATGTGCAAAAACCATAAGTGAAGTGAAATGAACAAACACAGTATAAAGTGTCCACATATGGTAAATGGATGATTCCAAACTCAAATTAATAAGAGGAACTGGTATGGACCAAAAAATGATGTGAGACTGGAAATTAAAGTCAATGGTGCACGGTGTGGATCTGTGACTGAGTCAACAACGGGGTACAGAACTTCCGTAGCTGTAAACCAACATCCCGATATGGGGCATCAGAATGAAAACATCAGGAAGTAAGATAAGTAGGGTAGTCTTACTAGATGACGTGGACTCCACTGTCGTATGACATGGAGTCAATGGTGCATGGAGCCAAACCTAGACTGGAAAACAATATCCGGAACGTTGGAACCTCTGTTTCACTTCTCGACTTCTCTGGTGGGGTGAAGAAACATCAGGAAGGGCCGCCAACTGGATATCAGCCAATAGACCTCAAGGATGTGTTCCAAGGAGAAGCCAGGGACAGATTTGATCCCGGCGCTCCCATCTTTAAATTGTGCGGTCCCACTGGAAGTGAAAAGGTCAGAGATGACCTCCGGCATTACTTCCGGTCCGGACGTTCCTGCACAGGATGCGTTCGCATACTACAGGTTGAATGCGTGCGCATCCACCACAGGAGATGCGCGTGCACTGCCCATACTCCGCTCTACGGCGTGAAGGGCATGTGAGGGCGGATAAGAAAAGCTCCGCCCCTTTAGGCAGGGACGTCCGAGTCCCCCTATCTAAGGCATTTACAACCAATGAAGTACATGACAACCCTGGCATGGGGGGGCCCCATAAGACAGTCCCGCAAAGACTGCAAACTATACATCAAACTCAATAAGCATATACAGTTTTATACAGTAGCCCATACAGGGATCCTTCCCTTGAAGCCAAACAGGCATAGGCAGAAAATAAGGTACATAAAAACATTATAGCAACTCAATCACTGCATAGGTGGAGTGATGGGGAAGAGAGATACGGAGCACGATGGACCAGTGCTCCCCATCTCTCCCCCCCACCACCCCACCCAATAGGGTCAAAAGACATACAGAATAGGGGACCAGTAGACAGAGGGTAACCAAAGATCGTTATTAAAAAGGTCCTGTGTGTGATAGAGTATGAGAACATGAAGATATAGGACTTATTTAAAAGGTACTAGTTGTATGTAATGGCCATGTCATCCCAGGCCATCCCGTCACAGAAAAGGTTTGTACAAAAGTGCTGTGTTGAGGCCAGGTGGATAAGTAGCTTGCTGGCTAAAAATCCACCTGGCCTCATGCTGAAGTATCTTTTTGTCTACATTTCCTCCCCTTTCGAAGTCAGATATGACTTCTAGGGCAAAAAAAGAAACGAAGCTAGGATCGGAGCTATGATGAAGGCCAATGTGCTTGCAAATGGGGGTGTACAGCAGCCCTGCATCCAGATAATATAGATGGTCCTGGATTCTTTTGGCAAACGGGCGAACACCCTGCGGCTACCCATTGTCATTGGCAGGAAGTGATTCTCCCGGTTAGGAGCCACGTTATTCTTCTCTGTAGGTAAGTTATATGCTGTACGCTATTCAACACATGGATGAGGGCACTATAGGAGGGACTCAGTGACAGCTATACTTACTCACCTTCTGATATTGGGGCCATTATACTGCCTTGTAGAACTTTGGGGCTCCTATTACCCCCTCAGGCTGCCAAATTAACATAAATGTCTATATATACCCCATATAGTTGTCCTGATGTTAACCCCCTCCCTCTTCCCCCCAGGGACAAGACTATCAGTAATGCCCATTACTTGTCAGCAGTCTTTTAGCTTAATATGCTTTCCATACTTGTTATAGCTTTTTAGTGTTCAGATATATACGGCTATGTGTATATCTCCTATCCTGGCAGGCTGGGGACTGGTCCCCCAGCTTGTTCGCTTCTACCACATTAAGCCAAATTAAAAATTGCTTTAGTATTACCTGAGATAAATGATTTACAATTATTATTGTTGTATATAATAATTATTATTTTCCCCTAATTAGGAACTCATTAGTCTCATGTTTTTTTTGTTTTTTTTTTACACGCTTTACCAGGGCCGGAAGGGGCGGATGCCCTGGGCGGTACCATTTTCTGGAGGGAGGGGGGCGCAGGTGAAGTGCGGCAGTGTGCTTCACAACTGTGACTGTACACACTAACCGCTGGCACCGCTAATAGTTGTAACCAGGACCGATCTATCATCCTAGGCGGGTGCCACGAGCGAAGGCAGAGGGGTGCCGATTTGAAGCCCAGTTGCCGCGGCCCCTTGCGGGTCCCGAGGAGGAGAAACTGCGCTCCCCCCCCCCTCGAGTCACCGCTGTACAGGAGAGGGCTCTGTTTTCTTCCCATTCCCCCTCCTTCCTTCGGTTAGCAGCGGGGAGAGCGGCTGTGCCTCTGTGTAGAGAGAGCAGCTGCCAGATCTTCTTTCTCCCCCTATCATGCTGCTGTACTCGGGAGCGGGCAGCGGTGCCCTCTCCTTCCTATTGGGCAGAAGAAAAAACAAAAAAAGGAACACAAAAGGAGGATCATGGGAAATGTAGTTCTGAGGACTGGCCCATTGCAATCCTAAGAGGGAAACTGCAGCCCCCAGCATGCCCAACTAAAGGGAGGGAGAGAGAGACAGGCTATGGATGGAAAGTGGCATCTGGCAGCAGATGACGGTGGCAAGTGACATGTGACATCTGGCAGCAGGTGACAGTGGCAAGTGACATGTGGTATCAGGTGACACATGGCATCTGGCAGCAGGTGATGGTGGCACGTGGCATCTGGCAGCAGGTGATGGTGGCAAGTGACGCGTGGCATTTGGCAGCAGGTGACAAGGCAAGGGGCATCTGGCAGCAGGTGACAAGGCAAGTAGCATCTGGCAGCAGGTGACCGTGGCATCTGGCAGCAGGTGACGAGGCAAGTGACATGTGGCATCTGGCAGCAGGTGACTGTAACAAGTGGCATCTGGCAGCAGGTGACGGTGGCAAGTGACATGTGGCATCTGGCAGCCGGTGACAGTGGCAAGTGACATGTGGCATCTGGCAGCAGGTGATGGTGGCATCTGGCAGCAGGTGACGGTGGCAAGTGACATGTGGCATCTAGCAGCAGGTGACGGTGGAAAGTGACATGTGGCATCTGGCAGCAGGTGACGGTGGCAAGTGACATGTGGCATCTAGCAGCAGGTGACGGTGGAAAGTGACATGTGGCATCTGGCAGCAGGTGACGGTGGAAAGTGACATGTGGCATCTGGCAGCAGGTGACGGTGGCAAGTGACATGTGGCATCTGGCAGCAGGTGACGGTGGCAAGTGACACGTGGCATCTGGCAGCAGGTGAAGGTGGCAAGTGGCATCTGGCAACAGGTGATGGTGGCAAGTGACACATGGCATCTGGCAGCAGGTGAAAAGGCAAGTGACATGTGGCATCTGGCAGCAGGTGACGGTGGCAAGTGACATGTGGCATCTGGCAGCAGGTGACATGGTGGCAAGTGACATGTGGCATCTGGCAGTAGCTGACAATGGCGAATGACACGTGGCATCTGGCAGCAGGTGACCGTGACATGTTGCCCTGAGCTGATAATCAATACAGGGCTCTTTACAGAGGGAATGATCAATTTTTGTCTTTTCTTTTTTTCTCCGGAAAAAGAACAAATTGATGGTCCCGAGGAGGAGAAACTGCGCTCCCCCCCCCCTCGAGTCACCGCTGTACAGGAGAGGGCTCTGTTTTCTTCCCATTCCCCCTCCTTCCTTCGGTTAGCAGCGGGGAGAGCGGCTGTGTCTCTGTGTAGAGAGAGCAGCTGCCAGATCTTCTTTCTCCCCCTATCATGCTGCTGTACTCGGGAGCGGGCAGCGGTGCCCTCTCCTTCCTATTGGGCAGAAGAAAAAACAAAAAAAGGAACACAAAAGGAGGATCATGGGAAATGTAGTTCTGAGGACTGGCCCATTGCAATCCTAAGAGGGAAACTGCAGCCCCCAGCATGCCCAACTAAAGGGAGGGAGAGAGAGACAGGCTATGGATGGAAAGTGGCATCTGGCAGCCGATGACGGTGGCAAGTGACATGTGGCATCTGGCAGCAGGTGACATGGTGGCAAGTGACATGTGGCATCTGGCAGTAGCTGACAATGGCGAATGACACGTGGCATCTGGCAGCAGGTGACCGTGACATGTTGCCCTGAGCTGATAATCAATACAGGGCTCTTTACAGAGGGAATGATCAATTTTTGTCTTTTCTTTTTTTCTCCGGAAAAAGAACAAATTGATCTGCAGTAAAAAGCAGCACACGCAGGACACAGTTGATTGCCACTGACACTGGCTTTCTTTACACCGGGGGTGGGGGGGGGCGCAGTTTGCCCTCTTCGCCCTGGGCACCGAATTACCTTGTCTCGACACTGCGCTTTACTAGATTCTTGCCTTATAATTGTGTGGTCCAGTTCCCCTGTTGGCATTATCCTGTTGGGATCTGGCACCCATGGATTTTTTGCACCAGTTGGTAGAATAGATGACATTTGGCAATGGTGGTGATTGCTCTGATTTTAGACTTGCACCAGTAGGTGAGATTTATTGGAATGATTTCCTTGACTAAATGTTTTGTATCATGTTTTGTTATATAACTATGCATGCCCACCATGTAATTACAGTCTATCTGTTGTTCATACAGTTAAAATGAATCAGTGATGTCGTTTTATGCCCTGATGAAGCAAATAATTCTTTGCGAAACATGTTGGCTGACAGTCACGAATGAATTCTGAATACAACACTGGATGGTCATACTTTTTTATATGTTATGTCTGCTTTGCTTATTTTAACTATATTTCAATAAAAATTATTATATTTTATTAATCTGACTGATCTCTACCTACTACTAATAGACGCAGTATCTCCCTAAAAAATCCCATCCCCACTTTGAAAGAGCACCATCTTTCTTTTTATTTGTGTATCATATCTTCAGGGATTGGGAGATCCGTCTGAATTATTCCCTGTTTATTGTCCAACCACCTATCATTGCAAACATTAGAGATCAAGTGGGCTTCGTACCCTCGAGGCATGCTGGGGGCAATACGAGATGCACTATTGATCTGATAGACCTGAATAAATTCCTGCGTCCCCCCATTATACTAAGTCTAGATGCACAGAAGGCCTTTGATAGGTTAAGTTGGCACTATATGTTCTCCATTCTAGCTTGTTTTGGATTTAGTGGTTTACCTAACTGCCTCCAGACCGTCCACCGCATATATACTGTGGCAGGGTGGCCTGGCTGCGTGAAACAACGTACCTGTATGTTGTTTCCTTCTCTGGGTCTCAGGGTACAGGGTCGCACGGCCGCACAGTTAAAGCAACGCAGTGCCATATCGCAAAAAAATGGCCTGGTCATTAGGGGGTAAAACCTTCCGGGGCTGAAGTGGTTAAAGCTCTACAAGCTCTGTACTCTTACACCATAGCCCAAGTACAGATGTCCTCCTTTCTGTCGCCCCCTCTTCCCTATGATGAATGACACCAGGCAGGGCTGCCCCCTATCTCCCCTGCTTTTCATCCTCTGCCTGGAGCCATTAGCCGAAGCCATCTCGGCTCACCCAGATATCAGTGGGATTCAGATGCGACAGAGGGAAAACACACTATCACTTTTTGCTAACACCGATTGATCCCCTCATGTCACTCCCTTCCCTACATGATCTATTAAACTCTTTTGGTGCCATATTGGGGTATAAGGTGAACACCACTAAAACTGAGGCATTACCCTTACATATACCTCCTAGCCCGACTCCAGTTAGTCAGGTTGAAAAAAGACCATCTAGTTCAACCATAAAAAATTAATAAATAAAATAAAAAATATTATACAATCCCATATACCCAATCCGATACGCACAGTTGATCCAGAGGAAAGCAAAAAAAACCCCAGGAAAGCAGGATCCAATTTGCTACAGCAGGGGAAAAATTTCCTTCCTAATCCCAAAGAGAAAATCGGGTTTGCCTGAATTAACTCTACCTATAAATGTTAGTACCGAGTTATATTATGTACATTTAGTAAATAATCCAGGCCTTTCTTAAAGCAATCTATTGAGCTGGCCAGAACCACCTCTGAAGGGAGTCTATTCCACATTTTCACAGCCCTTACTGTGAAGAAACCTTCCCGTATTTGGAGATGAAATCTCTTTTCCTCTAGAAGTACAGAGTGCCCCCATGTCCTCTATGATGACCTTAAAGTGAAAAACTCAACTCATATCCCGCCTTAATCCCCTCTTCTCAAGAGGGAATAGATTCAGTTCCTCTAACCTTTACTCATTATTGACCGTAAAGTGAATAACTCAATACCAAGATCACTATATGGACCCCTTATATATATATTTATACATGGTGATCATATCCCCCCTTAATCTCCTCTTCTCAAGAGTGAATAAATTCAGTTCCTCTAATCTTTCCTCATAGCTGAGTTCCTCCATGCCTCTTATTAGATTGGTTGCCCTTCTCTGCACTTTATCCAGTTCCCCCGATATCCTTTTTGAGAACTGGTGCCCAAAACTGAACTGCATACTCCAGATGAGGTCTTACTAATGATTTGTACAGGGGCAAAATGATATCTCTCTCTCTGGAGTCCATACCTCTCTTAATACAAGAAAGGACTTTGCTCACTGTGGAAACTGCAGCTTGGCATTGCATGCTATTATTGAGCATATGGGGCGGCACAGTGGTGTAGTAGGTAGCATTCTCGCCTAGCAGTAAGAAGGGTCACTGGTTCGAATCACTACCTGCCTGGAGTTTGCATGTTCTCCCTGTGCCTGCGTGGGTTTCATCCGGGTACTCCGGTTTCCTCCCACACTCCAAAGACATGCTGGTAGGTTAATTGGATCCTGTCTAAATTGTCCCTAGTATGTATGAATGTGAGTTAGGGACCTTAGATTGTAAGCTCCTTGAGGGTAGGGACTGATGTGAATGTACAACCTATATGTAAAGCGCTGCATAAATTGACGGCGCTATATAAGTACCTGAAATAAATAAATAAATGATCTACCAAAACCCCCAGATCCTTCTCCAGCATTGATTCCCCCAGTTGTACTCCCCCTAGTATGTATGATGCATGCATATTCTTAGCCCCCAAGTGCATAACTTTACATTTATCAACAGTAAACCTCATCTGTCACATAGTCACCCAATTAGACAGTGCATTGAGGTCAGCATGTAAATTGGTGACATCCTGTAAGGATGTTATTCCACTGCATAGCTTAGTGTCACCTGCAAAGACAGAAATGTTACTTTTAATCCCAGACCCAATATCATTTATAAAGGTAGTGAAAAAGAAAGAGTCCCAGCACTGAACCTTGGGGTACACCACTGATAACCTTAGACCATTCAGAGTAAGAATCATTACCTCTACTCTCTGAATTCTGTCTTTTAACCAGTTTTCTATCAATTTACAAATTTCCAAGCCTGTAGACTTTACCTTACACATGAGCCGCATGTGGGGAACTGTGTCAAACGCTTTTGCAAAATCCAAGTACACCGCGTCCACCGCCACCCCTCTGTCCAGGGTTTTACTTACCTCCTCTTAAAAAAGAAATCAGGTTTGTTTGACAACTTCTGTCTTTCATGAATCCATGTTGTCTGTTGCTTAAAATATTTTTCTTCTAGCAAGAACTTGTCTATGTGGTCTTTAATTAAACTCTCCAATATCTTCTCGACTATAGAAGTTAAACTAACAGGTCTATAGTTACTTGGTAAAGACTTTGTTTCCTTTTTAAATATAGGCACCACATTGGCCCTACGCAAGGCTTTTTTTCTCAAACAATAGGTGCTGGAACTTAACCACAGCCCCACAAAACCCCTCCCCCCACACACACTCTCCAAATCACATCAAATAGTGGTTGTGTTCAGTCAAATTTCACGAAAACAGTAGGAGGGTCTTAAAGGGGCATTAAATACCAGGATTGCATTACATACAGAGTGCAGAGCTGTCACTTGTAAACAGAGAAACCAGACTTCTGTGTTTACAAGTGATTGTGGTGAGCAGGTACCAAAGGGTCTGAGCCAGAGGTGGTGGAACTGAGTTCCACCAAGTTCCCCATGAAAAAAAGCCCTGGCCCTACGCCAATCCAGTGATACTATTCCCTTCATTAATGAGTCTCTAAAAATTAGATACAATGGCTTTGAAATTACAAAGCTCAATTCTTTTAGGATCCGTGGGTGGATGCCAGCTGGTCCAGGTGCTTTATCCACCTTTATTCTGTCTAAATATTTCTGGACCATATCCCTTAGCCAGTGTGGATCATTTGGGGCTGTGTCACTACCACTCCCATTATGTACATGAGCTCCCCCATGCTCCTTTGTATACATAGAGCTGAAGAAAGTATTTAATAAATTCGCCTTCTCTTTGTCTCCAGTCACCCACTCTAGATTATTTTGTAAAGGGCCTATATGCTCAGACCTGACCTTTTTACTATTAATGTATTTGAAGAATTTTTGGGGGTTTGTCCTACTATCTTTTGCAATCTGTCGTTCGTTTTGAGCTTTTGCGTCCTTGATTTCTTTTTTACATATTCTGTTATATTCTTTGTAAGATTTAAACGACACTAGTGTTCCTTCATTTTTATATTTCTTAAAAGCTCGCGTCTTATTGTTTATAGCTTTTTTACATTTGGTCATGAGCCACATAGGTTTTATTTTTTAGCCTTTTAAACTTATTGCCCATGGGAATATACTTTGCAATGAGTTCACAAACAGTCACTTTGAAGAATTCCCATTTCTGTTCTGTGCCCATTGATGCCAATATACCCTCCCAGTCCAAGTCCTGGAGAGCAGCCCTCATCCTTGGAAAATTTGCTCTCTTGAAGTTAAGTGTTTATCTTTCCCGTATGTGTTTTTTGCTTACAGCTAACATCAAATGAAATCATGTTATGGTCACTGTTACCAAGATTTTCCTTTATATGAACATTACTAATAAGCTCTGCATGGTTTGAGATTACCAGGTCCAACAGAGCATCGTTCCTAGTTGGGGCCTCAATAAACTGGATCATAAAATTGTCCCGTAATAGATTTATAAGTTCTTGCCCTTTAGCTGTCCCAGCAGTGCCATTACTCCAGTCAATTTCTGGGTAGTTAAAATCCCCCATTATTATCACCGTCCCAGCCCAGCCCTTTCAATCTGTGCAAGGAGCTGAGTCTCCACCTCCTCATTAACATTAACACTATAACAAACTCCAATGATTAACTTTGAACTACGCACATCTATATGCAGTTCCACCCATAATGCTTCAGACTCATCACACTCTCCATCAAGCAGGTCCTCTTTCACACTCGCTTTGAGATCACTTCTCACATAGCCTGACGAGACAGACCCTGCCACATTTCCTTTTCACTCTGTCTATCCGAAAGAGTGCATAGCCAGGAATATTAATAGCCCAGTCATGTGAAGAATGAAGCCAAGTTTCTGCAATACCAATTACATCAATGCTCTCATTACAAGTAGTGCTCTCACACCCTTAAATATTTGGGGATTCATATAACGCCCTCATACTCTAGTTATATGCTGCCAATTACCCCCCACACCCCCTGCTTCAGGACATTTACCGCCCCCTTCAACAGTGGGCTTCTTATCCTATATCCTTGTTGGGTAGAATTAATGTCTTGAAGTCTGTGTTATCACGACTTCTGTATTTTTTTTTATAAACTTTACCTGTAGCGATAGTGATACCTATGAGTTTTCTAACATTTATATGGAATTATGGAGCCCATCGTGTTGCAAGTTCAGTGTTTTTTTTCTTTAAAGACACGGGGGGTTGGGAGCTCTTGATATTATAAAATACTACCCAAAATGCATCCCACTATTGAGCTGTCTTTTCCTGGTCCAGTCAGATGGCTCTGAATCAATGGTCAGAAATTGAGAGAAACTCTTTGTACTCTGTACATCCCTGTGCCCTGGTGTGGTCACAATCACTACATATGGATCCCATTTTGAGACATATGTGTATTGCACCAATGTTTACTGTGTCTATATGGTGTAAGTGTCTTCAAAAGTACTCTCTCTCATTACCATGCCCTCCCTTAGCTAACGTTTTATTTAACACGGTTTTCCCAGATAGTCTCTTTTTTGGTTGCATGTGGCCATGGAAGCAGGCGTCTCTTTTTCAACTATTTAAACAGGTACCTCCTGTTACTCGCAGGTTACATACTTTCAAGGAGCTGCAGGAAAAATTCACGATTCCCAAAAATCTGTTCTATTTTTATTTGCAAGTTAAGCATTTTTTCAGCTCCATGTCCCTGTCTCTCACGTTAGATACACCTACACTTTTTGAACGCATGTGTGCTAAAGGCCTACACCAATTACACTTGGTATCTTCCATTTACCATATTCTGCATGAAACTACCTTGATTAGGGAAGATTCCCATTTGTAAGTGGAACACCCTTTTGCAGCGACCCATTTCCTTACAGATGTGGGTCAAAATTTGGTCCTGTACCTTTAAATCATTCAAATGCCTGGTGCAGAGAGTTTGCGGTAAAGATATTGAAGTTTTGGTATAGGACCCCAGAGCTCATACATCACCTGGATCCTTCCCACTCAGGCCTGCGTTGGCATTGTAATCTAGAGGTGGGAACACACTTCCATATATTTTGGCTGTGTCCCCTCATTCAGACATACTGGTCAAATGTAATGTCATTACTTCAGAAGATAGTCGGTATACCCCTTCCACTTGACCCTATCCATTATCTAATGTGCCCTCCCCCAGAATAGCAAAACTGGTTAAAGGATTAATTTTGTATATTCTCCTGGCCATCAAGAGAGCCATACCATTGTGTAGGCTCCTCCGTTGTGTTACACTATGTGATTTATTATCATTTCATCTGTTACACTATTTGGTTTATTATTTCTCTGTCTTTTTTTTTATCAGATATCTTATTATTATTTTTTTGCTTTACAGTTAGAAACAATACAAAACATACACAGCCCATGTACATATTATCTGTCATAATGAAAGAACAGCAGATACTTTTTATATCAATATAAACGTATACAAATGTTATCTCACAAATAAGAAAAAAGCCACAACCTAAAACCAATCCCTTTACTTTCACATAAATTCCAATACCCCATTTATACCCCTCATATATACCATCCAATCAAAAGAGTTTTAAATTCTATATTTTTAAAAAAGGAAAAATTCACATATTCCAAATATAGCATTGGGGGCCTTATGTAAACACAGCTTGTATTGTACTCCACCATGCCATCATAATACTACACTTAATTCCTAAGACGTAGAGGCCAGACCAGGGGCCGCCAGCCACATATCCCAAATCTTCCCAAATTTCTCTGGGCAATTTCTATGTAAGTATATGTACTTTTCCCTCGGTATAGTGTAATTTATTTTATTCTCCAGTCATCGAATATGGTGGATATGGAGACATCCATTTTTGGGCTATGAGTTTGCGAGCTTGAAAATGGATCCTAACTATAGGTGTATAAGTATTTTCTGGGAGAAAAGATTTATCTATCATGCTTAAAAGGCATGTACCGGGATTTTGTATTAGATTTATCTTAAAGACTAGGTTGATAGTAGTATTAATCCCTTGCCAATGACGATCGTGTTTGGGACACCACCATAACATATGTATTAAATTAGCTTTGGCCCCCATTACAAGTAGGACAGAGAGGAGTATCTTTACGCTGCCATTTAAATATTTTCTCAGTGTGAAAAGTCCTATGTAATATAAAAAATTGAGTTAACATATGTGTAGAAAATAAAGATACCGTGGACAATGCCATCTCCCACAGATCAGATATGGGACCTATGTCCCTTACATATTGTGCCCTAGATGGTATGATAACAGATTCTTGAAACTTAGTCAGAAGGATGCCATACAGCTGAGATATAAGTCCCTTTTTACACCCTCTTGTAGACAACTTTAAGAGTATTATAGAATTACTAAATTTCAATAAGTGAGTGCGGGCTTGTGCCTGTATAGCATGTTGCAACTGCAGGAATTGAAAAAAACCTTTGGTTTGTAATCCCAAATTCACTACTCAATTGTTCTAATGTTTTTAAAACATCATTATTAAACAATTGGGATATGCACTACAGCCCCCAAGTCTAAGGTCAAACCCTTCTAGTTTCTTTAATTCTCCATAACTGGAATTGTTCCAGATCTGAGTAAATGAAGTGTAACCATTAACCCCTGTAATAATTTTCATTTCCTGACAAATTTTATCGAATAATTTGCCTGTAGGAAAGTCTGGGTCCCACGACCAATTTCTTGTCTCCAATAACGATATTAGTGGATAATGGTCATAGACAGAAAATAATATACCCTGTATAGGATCTACATTGGACATTTCAGTCCTTCCTGAAAATTGCTGCAATTGTGAAGCTAAGAAGTAATTTTTAACATGAGGTAGTGCCAGCCATCCTGCATCTTTAGCTAGCATTAAAGTGGTCAATTTAATACAGGTCTTTTTTTTCTTGCCAAATAAGTTCTCGAAACACAGAGTCTACTTTCCTAAACCAAAAGGATGTAATTCAAATAGTGGACTTGTGGAGTATGTAAAGCACCTGGGGGGACCATATCATCTTAACAAGATTGCCAATCACAGTCTGGGAGCTTGCACCAGCTCCGACATTTGTCTGTGAATTTAATTAATAAAGGTTCAAGGTTAAGAGTGACATTCACTTTTGACATTCCCCCACATGCCTAGACACCTCCACTCCTAAATATTTAACTTCATGCACAATTTGAATTTGTTAGGCTATACTTGGCAAAAGGGGCTGCAAATCATCTAATTGCAATAGGATTGATTTATCCTAGTTAATTTGGAATCCCGAAAATTACCCAAATCTGAACATAAGATTCATGAGTGTTATTAAAGAATTATAGGCATCCCTGAAAAAAATAAGGGCGTCATCTGCATATAGAGCTATTTTATCCTCCCTTGCTGCTCTACAAAATCCAATAATCTCTGGTGTTTGTCTAATGGCAAGGGCCAAAGGCTCTATAGCCAGAGCAAACAACAATGGTGACAGAGGGCAGCCCTGTCTGGTTCCTCTTTACAATGAGAACGTGGAGGATAAAGTATTATTAATTCCTAGCTTCGCTACTGGTTTACTATATAACAGACGCCACCATGCTAAGTACCCAGGGCCAATACCAAAAGCGGAGAGGACTGCCCACCAATACTCCCACTCCACACTATCAAATGCTTTATGGGCATCTTCAAAGAGTATTGCTTTGGCACCTGCATTGTCTGTAGGTAATTGCATATTTAAAAAAAGGAGGCAGATGTTCATAGCTGTTGTCCTCGATGGCATAAAGCCTGATTGATCTACATAAATTAGGGTGGCAATATATTTATACAGTCATTTCTCTAGTGCCCTAGCTAAATTTTTAACATCAGAAGTAAGTAGGGAGATGGGTCAATACGATTCTGGCAATCATGGATCCTTGCCCTGTTTTTGAAGGACAATTATTATGGTTAAATTTTGTGCTTTAACCACTTCCAGACCAGCCGCCGCAGTTTTACTGTGGCAGGTTGCCTTGGTTGGGCAAATCGACGTTGCCTTATGTCACTTTTCCTTTTGGCCACTAGGGGTGCGCACGCACTCGCAGCGTGTGCCTGGAGCTGATGCGAGTTCCCGGAGGACACGATGATGCCGGGCACCCGCGATCGCTCGTGATAGAGTGTGAACCAGGATCTGTGTGTGTGTAAACTACAAATCCCCGTTCTTTCAGGTGAGTAGAGACAGATCGTGTGTTCATACTAAGTATGAACACCGATCTCTCTCTCTCTCCTCCTAGACAGTCCCACCCCCCCTACAGTTAGAACACAGTGAGAGGGGCATGGCTTGGACGGGACCCGAGATGGCCGCTTGAGAAGATAGCTCCAGCACGCTGAGGATGAACAAAGCTATATTCAGGGCTTTAGAAGCTTCCACTCACAATGGGAAAACTCAACAGGAGCACCTCAACACCCCGCACACAGAAAGACCCCATAGCGCAGCTCAGTGGGAACATTCCGGAGCTATTCAGGACCTGTCAAACGGCACAACACGAGGCGATGCAGGTCTCACAGGCCTCATCCCCGGATTCGCCTAGAAGCACCGCGGACTCCCTGATAGATGGTGACGGCTCCAATGCTGCACACCCGAGCCTCCAGGACCTGCAAAGGGACCTGCAAAAGGTAGCCCTGGATATTAAGCATACCATGATGACAGCAATATCCGACCTGAAGGCAGACATCCACACTATGAATCAGCGCATATCTGATGTGGAAGAAAACTCCCGGGCACAGGCGATGGCGATCGGGCAAGTACAAAAGACCTATGACCTCCACCTACCACATATGTTTGAGCTTCACAGGCAAGTGGAGAACTTAGTCAACAGGGGCCGCAGACATAAAATCAGGGTGAGGGGGGTGCCGGAGGGCATCGATCAGGCAGCATTACCGCATACAGTGTGCTCCATCTTTAATAATTTGTTCGATCGCCCAGCCGATTCCCCAATAGAAATGGAATGTTTACACTGCGCACTAAGACCCCCTCCCAGTGATTCTGAGCGACCCAGGAACATTGTCTGCTGCATTGTCAATTTTCCCCTCAAGGAGGAAATTCTCAAGAAAGCAAGGGACAGAGGCCGCATATTGTTTAACGGCGCAGACCTGTCCCAGATCACACTACAGAACAGACGCACCTTACGCCCCCTACTGGAAGCCCTTCATACACGCAACATCCAGTACAGGTGGAAGTTTCCATTCTGCCTTTCTGCCTCTGCCAGAGGTTGCACAGCACTCCTCTGAACCCCACTTTTTGTGAACAACTGGACATTCCTCTGGTGGATCTACCCAAGTGGTACTCCTTCTACTTCCCCACGGAGCCATGGAAACCAGTCTCTCACAACTCCTCACCTAAAGCCCAGCGACAATGCTCCAGATGCCGCAGACTGAATCCTACATCACCGGGAGACCGACTTTCACGCCAAGACCTGCCTGCACGTAGCCCGGGACTGGCAGACACTTCACGTAGGGGTCATCCTGGGGTTTAACACTCCTATGAGCCAAGTCATGCTAGGCATCTGTAGGCCAAACTAACTTTTGTTATGGCATGATCTAACTTAACCTTCCTCCCCTATTTTTTCAGTTTATTCCGAAGGTCTCCCAAGGTTTCTTTACTTCCCAAGTCATTCCACTAGATGCTCTATAGGGATGAGCCGACCACCCCCGGTTTGGTTTGCACCAGAACTTGCGAACGGACCGAAAGTTCGCACAAAGTTTAGAACCCCATTAAAGTCTATGGGACTCGAACATTCAAAATCAAAAGTGCTAATTTTAAAGGCTAATATGCAAGTTATTGTCCTAAAAAGAGTTTGGGGACCCCGGTCCTGCCCCAGGGGACATGTATCAAAGCAAAAAAAAGTTTTAAAAACTGACTTTTTTTGGAACAGTTATTTTAATGATGCTTAAAGTGAAATATTCCTTTAAATATTGTACCTGGGGTGTCTATAGTATGCCTGTAAAGTAGCGAGTGTTTCCCATGCTTAGAACAGTCCCTGCACAAAATGACATTTTTAAAGGAATAAAAGTCATTTAAAACTGCTTGCGGCTTTAAAGTAATGTCGGGTCCCGGCAATATGGATGCAAATCAGTGAGACAAAGGGCATGGGTACCCCCCCCAGTCCATTACCAGGCCCTTTGGGTCTTGTATGGATATTAAGGGGAACCCCGCACCCAAATTAAAAAAAGGAAAGGCGTGGGGCCCCCAGGCCCTATATACTCTGAACAGCATTATACAGGCGGTGCAAACAAGACAAGGACTGTAGGTTTGTTGTTAAGTAAAATCTGTTTGTAATTTTGAACTGTTACATTTTTTAAGTGTAGCTCCAGCCAAAAAATCTATTTTTAAGCTTTTTGGAAAACATAAGGAAGGGTTATCACCCCTGTAACATTTGTAACATTTGTTTTGCTGTCTGTGCACCTCTTTAGAAGATTTCACCCCACTTTCTGTCCCAATGACAAATGTTTTTTGAAAATGTAGGGTTTTTAGTGAAACAAGGATTGGTGATAAAGCATCAGTGAAGAGGAGACACATTTTTCCCATATTAACTCTCACAGGAGAGAATTTCCCTTCCTAGGGGTAGATTTCATCTCACTTCCTGTTGTCTCCTTCTGTTTGCAAGTAGGAGTCGTTTGTAAGCTGGATGTTTGAAAGTAGGGGCCTGCTCTATATACTCTGCAGAAATTTGGGCCTTAGGTGTTGGTGTTGCCACAACACTGTAAGCCCTCACAATTACTCTTGGTGGGCGCAGGAACAGGCCCTGCTGTGAAATATTAGATCAAGAATTGAAATTACATGCCATTGTTGAACAGTGGTAGAAAAATTGGGCCTTTGGTGGTGGTGCTGGTGCCACAACACTGTAAGTCCTCACAGTTACTCTTGGTGGGTGCTGAAATGGGCCCTGCTGTAAAATATTATATCAAGAACTGTAATTACATGCACCTGTTGAACAGGGGCAGAAAAATTGGGCTTATGGTGGTGGTGGTGTTGCCACAACACTGTAAGCCCTCACAGTTACTCTTGGTGGGCGCAGGAATGGGCCCTGCTGTGAAATATTAGATAAAATTGGGCCTTAGGCACTGGTGCCACAACACTGTCCAACACATGTCCCTGTTAAACAGGGGCTGAAAATTTGGGCCATGGGCACTGGTGCTGGTGCCACAACACTGCAACCCCTCACAAATACTCTAGTTGGAGCGCAGGAATGAGCCCTGCTGCAAAGTATTGCATCAAAAATTGTAATTACAGGCCCCTGTTAAACAGGGGCAGAAAAATTAGGACTGGTGGCGGTGACGAGAACCAAAAATGTTCTTACAAGCTATCAGCATGAAAATTGAGGAGAAAGAGAATTGTGACTCAGCATAACAGGATAATTTGGGGTTTTTAGTGAAACAAGGATTGGTGATAAAGCATCAGTGGAGAGGAGACACGTTTTTCCCATATTAACTCTTACAGGAGAGAATTTCCCTTCCTAGGGGTAGATTTCATCTCACTTCCTGTTGTCTCCTTCCGTTTGCAAGTAGGAGTTGTTTGTAAGTTGGATGTTTCAAAGTAGGGATCTGCCCTATATACTCTGCAGAAATTGTGGCCTTAGGTGTTGGTGTTGCCACAACACTGTAAGCCCTCACAGTTACTCTTGGTGGCGCAGGAACGGGCTCTGCTGTGAAATATAAGATCAAGAATTGTAATTACATGCCCCTGTTGAACAGGGTCAGAAAAATTGGGCCTTTGGTGGTGGTGGTGCTGGTGCCACAACACTAAGTCCTCACAGTTACTCTTAGTGGGCGCAGAAACGGGCCTTGCTGTGAAATATTAGATAAAGAATTGTAATTACGATGGGCGTGGCCTAACTCCGGACCAGGATCAATGCCTAATCCGTGCTCTCCAGCACATAGGAGCAGCTAAAAAAGAAAACAGGGTAAATTACACCTGCCCCAAACATGGGAAAAGGAGATCGGAGCTCCTCATCATCCCGAGAACCCCCGAGGCAAACCAGCAACATCAAAACAACATCCCCACGATGTTCCGGACATTGCAGGAAGAAGGCCTCAAAGCCGCGGTCTCGCCTAAACCACCCGCCCCGCCCGGCGGCTCTGGCCACACAATGGACGGCGCGAACGGCGCTCACAGCTCCACACCACAAGCTGCATCTCTTCTACCCCAAAACCCTCCAACCTCACAAGCACTCTGCCTGTCAGATCTGCAAGCAGTGGCCATGGATATAAAAGCCATGCTGAGTGCAGCCATCACAGACCTCAAAGCAGACATTCAGAGTATTGCAACAAGGATGGGATCGGTGGAGCAGGCCACAGCACATCATGCAGAGGCCATAAAACAGGTACAAAAATCTTCTGATATGCACTTAATCCATATAATCGAAATCCATCGCCACTTAGAAGACCTCGATAACCGAGGAAGATGACATAATATAAGAATCAGAGTGGTCCCAGAATCAGCAGACCCCATAGAATACACTGTTACAACCATATTCAGCGACTTACTGGACAGACCCCCAGACTCCCTCATTGACTTTGAAAGGATACACAGAGCCCTCAGACCGAGAGGAAGGGATACTGATCCTCCCAGGGACATAATATGTTGCTTGGTAAATTTCCCTCTGAAGGAAGCCATTTTAAAAAAGGCGAGAGAGAAAAATAGAGAGCTCTTTATTGGAAGCGAGATAAAACTATACCAAGACTTATCAAACATCACATTACAGCAACGCAGGGCTCTGCGTCCAATTCTAGACCAACTTCGCACCAGAGGAATTCCTTACAGGTGGAAGTTTCCATTTTGTCTCTCAGCCACTTGGAGAGGACACACAGCACTGTTACGCATGCCTGATGACTTGCAATCATTCTGCGAAACACTGAACATTCCTCCAACTGAAGTACCAGAATGGTATAATTCCTTCATGCTGAATGACACGTGGATCGAAGTAATAAACAACTACACTCACAGAGCTCAGGAAACAGAGATAGACGTTGCAGATCACCTTCACCTCAACTGAACAGAATAGGAGCAAACCAAGGAAGCCCAGGACTTTCCCCTCCTAGACGCAGAGATCGCATGGATAGACAGGACCAAATGGACACCTTAAACTCAAACATCCACAACAAATACAGTTGACATTCTGCGTATGCTTATTCTCAGACAACTGTTAGGCCTCTTTCACACGGGGCAGATCAGTCATGATCCGCCCCGTGAACATCCGCTGGCTCAGCGGGGATAGCTCCGCCGATCCCCGCTGAGCAGGAAGATGACAGGTCCATCGCTGCACGCTGTGCAGCGACGGACCTGTCAGAGCGCCGCTCTCCCCTATGGGGGGATCGGATGATGACGGTCCGTAGTGTCCGTCGTCATCCGATCCGATCCGAAAACGGAGGAAAAAGTAGGTTTTTCCTCCGTTACACTTTTCGGATCGGCGCGGGGCGGATGTCAGCGGACATGTCACCGCTGACATCCGCCGCTCCATAGGGATGACTGTATGTCCGTTTTTCATCCGAAAACGGAAGGATGAAAAACGGACATACGGATGCCTCGTGTGAAAGAGGCCTTAGTCATCAATACGTCCTTTATCTTCTCAGATGAAACATCCTCAAACCATCCAACAAGAAAATGACCAACCACAAAGATAAAAGTTTGAGCTTAAAAGTTAATTGTTTACTTGTTTTTACCCCTCCCCCTTGTTTCCATTATCTTTCCTTTTTACAGCTATGGTGTAAACTAAGAAGAGAAACAATTCAATACACCAAAGTTCACCAGCTTATATACAGTTTCCCGGGAAAGAACCATCAACACAAGGGTATGCTAGATATGTCTGAACTAAAGGAGTCTGATTGTAAGTACTGTATTTAAAGTACATCTATCCTGATACTCAGAGGTTTATTAAGATATGGCTATAACTTCCAATGCTTCAACTACTGAACATCAGCCATACCTGATTCATCAGGAATTACAGTATCTTCAGTGCATATATATATTTGAAATAATTTTCTCCAGAATGTATGTTATATACTTTTGTTATATATATAACTGAACATATCCTATGTAGTAATATATATATACTTTAATATAACACAATGAGCAAAAGTATCAATGGTTATGAATATTTTACATTCATCAAGGTTAAAGCTGTTTCAATAATGCTTTGATATAATTAAAGATGACTGAATAGCAGCCATCATATAATACTGTGAATATAGAGGATGTTTAAATTTAACATAAAAATTAGGCGTGATGGTGGATGACAATGACTTTACCTCAATATTACATATATAGGGTAATTCATATTCACAGAAATGTAATCCTTTCTCCAAACAAACTGAACGGGAGGTAAATAGCACTGCTAAATAACATTCCTAACAACTGTCTTACCGACAACACATGATTATTAAAAAAAAAAAAAAATTAATATATGAGATATTTTGATCACCATGATGCCTTATATTTACACCAGCTATCCAGGGCCGATCCTAGGGTCACAGACGCCTGGGTGCAGAAATATTTCTGATGCCCCCACGTGGGCGTGGTCATCTTACCAACTCCTCCCCTTTACAAATGTTTCTATGGCAACGACTCAAACACAGAGGTGTTCCCCTAAGAACTCTTCGTTACCCTGGGATCCTCCCATGATCTGTTAACAATAAAGAAAATACAGGAAGAGCATACACTAATGAGACCTGGAGCGGAGTCTCTCTGATGCACACAGAGATGGCTTCTGTTAGAGAGTCTGTTAGAAAGAGCCCACAGGCATAGTACAGGAGATGGTCAGAGACTGCAGGCATAGTACAGGAGATGGTCAGAGACTGCAGACATAGTATAGGAGATGGTCAGACTGCAGACATGTTACAAGAGATGGTCAGAGACTGCAGACATAGTACAGGAGATGGTCAGAGACTGCAGACATAGTACAGGAGATGGTCAGAGACTGCAGACATGTTGCAAGAGATGGTCAGAGACTGCAGACATGGTACAGGAGATGATCAGAGACTGCAGACATGTTACAAGAGATGGTCAGAGACTGCAGACATAATACAAGAGATGGTCAGATACTGCAGACATAATACAAGAGATGGTCAGAGACTGCAGACATGATACAAGAGATGATCAGAGACTGCAGACATGTTACAAGAGATGGTCAGAGACTGCAGACATAATACAAGAGATGGTCAGAGACTGTAGACATTATACAAGAGATGATCAGAGACTGCAGACATGTTACAAGAGATGGTCAGAGACTGCAGACATAGTACAGGAGATGGTCAGGGATTGCAGACATAGTACAGGAGATGGTCAGAGACTGGAGACATACTACAGGAGACAGTCAGAGACTGCAGACATACTACAGGAGACAGTCAGAGACTGCAGACATAGTACAGAAGATGGTCAGAGACTGCAGACATGTTGCAAGAGATGGTCAGAGACTGCAGACATGGTACAGGAGATGATCAGAGACTGCAGACATGTTACAAGAGATGGTCAGAGACTGCAGACATAATACAAGAGATGGTCAGATACTGCAGACATAATACAAGAGATGGTCAGAGACTGCAGACATGATACAAGAGATGATCAGAGACTGCAGACATGTTACAAGAGATGGTCAGAGACTGCAGACATAATACAAGAGATGGTCAGAGACTGTAGACATGATACAAGAGATGATCAGAGACTGCAGACATGTTACAAGAGATGGTCAGAGACTGCAGACATAGTACAGGAGATGGTCAGGGATTGCAGACATAGTACAGGAGATGGTCAGAGACTGGAGACATACTACAGGAGACGGTCAGAGACTGCAGACATACTACAGAAGACAGTCAGAGACTGCAGACATAGTACAGAAGATGGTCAGAGACTGCAGACATACTACAGGAGATAGTCAGAGACTGCAGATATGATACAAGAGATGGTCAGAGACTACAGACATGAAACCAGAGATGGTCAGAGACTGCAGACATGTTACAAGAGGTGGTCAGAGACTGCAGACATGTTACAAGAGATGGTCAGAGACTGCAGTTCCTATGGACGTTAGTAGATAATGGCAGATCGGCCCTCTCACCTGACCCAGCGATAGAGCAACAACGGTTCCTCTGATCAGGAGTCAGCTCACTCTGAATTGCCCATGGCCATGCCGCTGGGTAGAGCCAGCCCAGATCTGTATTCCTGCAATGACTCCATTCCTTTCTCCACCAGGGATGGCACCAGGCTGTGTAGCTTTCCCTCTGGTTGTGCAGGGCAGCGGGGTTCTCTCTCTGATGGTGTTCCCTCAGCACTGTCCTCTCCCTCTGGAGTCCTGGGTGTACTTCCCTGAAAGCTTTCCTGGGCTCCTGGCTCTCTCTCTCTCCCATTCAGCTGGGCATGCTGTGTGGGCTGCAGTTTCTGTGTTACAGTGGGGCTGCCAGTCCTTGGGACTAAATGTCCCACAATCCTCTTCTTTGCTCCTTTTTTTTTCTTCCCTGGCCGATATGAAGGCGGGGAAGAAACATAGTGCGCTGCTCACTAGTACAGCAGCACGCACGAGGAGGAGAGGGAGAGGGGAAACAAGAGCCCGCGGGTGCAGTGGCGTCACTAGGGTTGGTGTCTTGCGGTGAAGTAAAACATGGTATCACCCCGTCCACCAACTATAGTCGCCCCTTATGCCCTGTACACACGGTCGGACTTTGTTCGGACATTCCAACATCAAAATCCTAGGATTTTCTCAGACGGATGTTGGCTCAAACTTGTCTTGCATACACACGGTCACACAAAGTTGTCGGAAAATCCGATCGTTCTGAACGCGGTGACGTAAAACACGTACGTCGGGACTATAAACGGGGCAGTGGCCAATAGCTTTCATCTCTTTATTTATTCTGAGCATGCGTGGCACTTTGTCCGTCAGATTTGTGTACACACGATCGGAATTTCCGACAACGGATTTTGTTGTCGGAAAATTTTATCTCCTGCTCTCAAACTTTGTGTGTCGAAAAATCCGATGGAAAATGTGTGATGGAGCCTACACACGGTCGGAATTTTCGACAACAAGGTGCTATCACACATTTTTCGTCGGAAAATCCGACCGTGTGTACGGGGCATAAGTACAGACCCCCTCCGTCAGTGCAGACCTCCCACTAAGTATAAACCCCTCCCTCAGTATAGACCCCCCTCAGGACAAAACACCCCCCTTTATTAGAATAGACCCCCCTCAGGACAAACCACCCCCCTCCATTAGTACAGGCCCCCCTCAAGATAAACCACCCCCTCCATTAGTACAGAACCACCCCCCTCCATTAGTACAGAACCCACTAGAACAAACCACCCCCTCTCCATTAGTACAGACCCCCCAGAACAAACCACCCCCCTCCATTAGTACAGACTCCCCCAGGACAAACCACCCCCTCCATCAGCACAGACCCCCCCAGGACAAACCACCCCCACATTAGTAGAGACCCCCCAGGACAAACCACCCCCCTCCATTAGTACAGACTCCCCATAGGACAAACCACCCCCCTCTATTAGTACAGACCCCCCAGAACAAACCACCCCTCCATTAGTACTGACCCCCCCAGAACAAACCCCCCTACATTAGTACAGACCCCCCCAGAACAAACCACCCCCCTCCATTAGTACAGACCCCCCCAGGACAAACCACCCCCCTCCATTAGTACAGACCCCCGCGAAAAACCACCTGCCCTTTCCATTAGTGCAGACCCCCAGACAAACCACCCCCCTACATTAGTACAGACCCCCTCAGGACAAACCAACCCCCTCCATTAGTACAGACCCCCCAGGACAAACCACCCCCTCCTCCCCTAGTACAAACCCCCAGGACAAACCACCCCCCTCCAGTAGGAACAGACCCCCCCAGGACCATCCACTCCCCTCCATTAGTACAGACCCCCAGGACAAACCACCCCCCTCCATTAGTACAGACCCCCCAGGACAAACCACCCCCCTCATTAGTACAGACCCCCCCAGGAGAAATCACCCCCCTCCATTAGTTCAGACCCCATCAGGACAAATCACCCCCTCTACATTAGTATAGACCCCCCAGGACAAACCACCCCCCCTACATTAGTACAGACCCCCAGGACAAATCACCCCCCCCTACATTAGTACAGACCCCCAGGACAAATTACCTCCCCCTACATTAGTTTAGACCCCCTAGGACAAATCACCCCCCCTACATTAGTATAGACCCCCTCAGGACAAATCACCCCCCCCCACATTAGTATAGACCCCCAGGACAAACCACCCCCTCTACATTAGTACAGACCCCCAGGATAAATCACCCCCCTACATTAGTTTAGACCCCCCAGGACAAAGCACCCTCCCTACATTAGTACAGACACCCCAGGGCAAATCACCCCCCTACAATAGTTTAGACCCCCCGGACAAATCAGCGTGGGGCGGGATGCGCAGTGACGGCCCGCTTTGTATATGTACGATACGTATCGTACATATACAAAGCGGGCCGTCACTGCGCATCCCGCTGATGAAGTCCCGCCCACAGGACGTAACACGTACGGGGGCTAGGAGCGCATGACCTCACCCGCGGCCATTGGCTGATACGATCGCAAGCTTCCCAGCCGGCACTCGGATCTGAGTGCCGGTCTCTGTAAGTGCACAATTTTACTTTTTAAACTTAATAAATTTTCTACGGAGAGCACTATGTTTTGCCCTTTTGTGTAACATATGCATCATTCGTTCCTACTTGATGAGTGCTGAAGTGTGAAGGCGGAACCATCATCATCTGGATCTATCTACCCAGTGTATGTTATTTATGCTGTGTGACTTGTTTCAGGTCGATTGTCTAAGGTGAGGGGCCATCCATGTCCGGTGGTGGGATCACAGTCATTATTAGGTTGCTTTCTGTCATCCGGAGTATCCACTGGTGGTTCCTGTCATTTACTTCACTTGTCACATCTGATATATGATTTTTTGAGGACTTTTATATTTGCACAGCACTACTTTCCAGGATTATTTACACAGCCCTGGTGTTTTCTGAAATTGCTTTAAACTATAAAGAAAGGCTTTTAGAAGTTTTCCTCTCTTTCTCGGGTCTGAAACAATACATGAGGAAGAAAGGAAAACTCTTGAAAGTGTGTCTTTTAAATGTTAGGTTAGTACAATAAAAAGGTATCATTGCACACCACATTACTGTATTTTGTTATTATTAGTGCCCCCCAGTTTTGACTGTGATATCTCATGTGCCCCCCCCCCTATAAATTGTTCATGCTAGATCGAGATAAGCCTTGGGTAAGTATTTTTTTTTGGGGGGGGGGGGGGGGGGGGCTGCACACAGAAGGTTTTTACCTTCATGCATAGAATGGGGGTGTTCTAGGCAAAGGACTATATGAACACCTTAAGAAAGAAAATAGTCACTGACCGGAAGGATTGGAGATCATTTTGCTATAAGTGCTTCTGGATCTTGCTTTTCTTAGAAAGCAGGTTCTGTGCTTAAAGGAAATTTTTCCTTTTTTCATGGAAATCCTCATTACATGGGTTCACTCTGACCCATTTAGATTTTCATAGAGCAGATTTCCTTTTACATGGTTCTATGAAATGACTGGCATGTAGTATACAAATCTATGTTTTTTTCATAGGTTCATCACTCTGTGGAAGTCTTATAAAAATAATAAAAAAACGGCATCCCATTTCCTTTAAAACACATTTTCCAAAATAAAGTGACTCATCCAAGTTATCAAGAGCACCATTACATCTGTTAACTGGGAAGGAGTTTCAGAAAAAATGCATTTTAAGAAACACATTATGGTGCTCTGTGACAGCATCCAGGGCATTAACCATCCCAAACCATTTTTTTTTTTCACTGAAGAACAGTGTCATCCTAATCTACAAGAAAACTCACAGTAATATTGAGATTTTATTATAGAATGAAATCTACTGTATTATGCCATAAGAGATATAACACAGAAGTTCTCAAATTCCAGGACCACACCCTCTAGAGATTTGGAGGTTACATTGTTCTTCCATCTATCCTTCAACTCCAATTTATGAACAGATCATACATTTAGCTTGGGCCAAAACAGCCCCAAAACATAGTATTTAAATTACATAATGAAAAAAACGCATGAAACAGATATTTGATCCAACACTTACAGAACTGATATGCCCCAGTGAGTCCCAGCTCTTTGTCCTGCAGCTTCAAACACAGAAAGTCCAATCAGGGATATTGTTGGCGCAACAGTGAGTGGTCCAATATAGTTGAGCAGTGCCCCAGGTAAACCAACAATGCCAATAACGATTTCAAACAAACTTGACACTATAATTGCCCCCTGTATCTGTAAATTAAAAAAACAAACAAAATATTACACAGATTGCACCAGATGTTCACTGATGTAGCACTCAATATAAATTTGCATGTCAGACTCCCCTTAATTAAGGTATGCTTTAAACTAATTGACTTATGGCAAACAGGACCCACATGGGCATTTTTAGATCCAGATATTGTTTCTCAATATACAGCCTTTAGATGCTTAAGCTTTTGCAAATTAAACACCTAGCCCTACGTGGCACTCATACCTTTCCATGATATACTGTAATTCATCCTCCTCTAACCCCCTGTGTGTATTTCAGAGCAAAGAAAATGATCATGCATAGTGTGCAATACACTTTCTAATGTGTTTACTTTAAAGTGATATGAAACCCTTCATTTTTGTGTCCCTTTCTGTTGCAGGTGTCACCACTAGGGTGCCCACGTGTCCCGGATTGCCCAGGATTATCCCACAATTCATATTTGTGTCCCGGGTACCTTCATTCCGGGACGATACAGTGTCCCGGAATGAAATAAGGACACACAGCCACCTTAATAAACTATTGCTAAACTGGTTGCTAGGGCCGCCCCGCATCGTGTCTAGCAACCAGTGACGTCACATTCGCAGAGAGATTCACATCTCTCAGAATGAGGCCTTTACCTAAAGCTGCCCTGCGCTAGCCTCCAAGACCACCCACCTCCTCTCCTTCTCCAGGCTGCACGGCGGCAGCAGCAAAGAGAGTGGCCAGCACAGAGAGCATAACAGTGTCTCCTCCTGAGTCCAGACTCCTCCAGCCAGTGGCATTCTGCAGTGCTGTCTGGCTTCCAGATCCAGAACCACTGCTTAGCTGCCCAGCGGCCGTCCCGAATCCGCAGCGCATTTCCCGACATCTTCTCCTCCCTCCTGTGGCCTGAGCCACCCGACTGCCTGAGGAGGGCCCCCCAGCCAGACTGCCTGCAGCCTGAATCAGGGAACGAACATAGACCGGCGCTCAATCAACTGCTCACCACCGCACAAGACAAGTCCAGCATCCAGCTTAGAGGTGAGAAAATCAATTTGGAGCAGCCAGGTCAGGTGACAAGTCGGGGCACTGAGGCTGGGGACAGTACAGTAATAAATGAGGCTGACAAAGTGGACCCAGCCCTGGGGGGGGCAATAAAAAATAAAGTCTCCCGGACCCCCACTTGTCAGCCTAATTTATTACTGTCCCCCACTTGTCAGCTTCATATATTACTGTCACAGTAATACCGTCAGGGCTGGGCTCACCCCTTCCTTCTCTGAGCTGGCCGCTCAGCTGTCGGCTAATTGCCAGCTCCTTTCTCTCCACAATGACTCAGCTGTTGATGATCTGCTCGTCAATCCTGGCTACTTAAAGCCGTCCAGCTCACTTGATCTCTGCCTTCGCCTTTGGTCACATCTCAGAGACTTTCTCCTGCGTTCCTGTTGAAGACTTGCTCGGCTGATATCCCTTCTGGCTCCTGAACCTGCTTGCTGTACTACTACGTTAATCTCTGGCTCTCTGACTTTGGCATTGGCTGACTACCCGATCTGGTTACTGAACTCTGGCTATGTATTGACTAGGCTTACTCTGTTTACCTTTTTATTATCATTAAACAAGTGTGAATAACTGTACTTCTGTCTTGGTCTGATTCATGATTTCTGACAGTAGGCGAAGGCCATGAATTCAGAAGATGCAGTCAGTCCACTTGTTAGTAAAATTTTTTCCAGATTGGATGACCAGGATCACCGCATGGATCAGTTTGCCTTGGCGTTACAAACGCTCTTTGTCACAGTAAGTGGGCTTAGCACTATATGACCATATAGTGTGACCAAACCCCCGTATTTTTTGAATATGTTCAGGTGTTTTTAACTAGCCCTCAGGAAATGTCATTCTTGTATGTGCGCACTGTAAAATATTTTGTACAAACGCTCCTGAGTCGCACGGCTCACCTGGAATCTTCCACTATGGCTGCTCCGGTACAACCTGTGTTGCAGGCCATCCCTGCTGCTGCTCCAGTCTCTGTGCAGGCACCCGCCTCGCGTTTTACCTCTATAAGAGGCATGTCTGGTTCCGCTCTGCTTCCCCAGCGATTTGGGGGTGATCCAGTTCAATGCAGAGGGTTTCTCAACCAGGTTGAGATATACTTTGAGATGCTGCCCCAGGCGTTTCCCACAGAGAGAAGCAAAGTAGGTTTCATGATATCTTTGCTTTCTGAGAGAGCCTTGGCCTGGGCAAACCCTCTATGGGAGATGCAAAAACCAGTGGTCCTGAGTTACCCAGAATTTGTGGCTTCCTTCAAAAGGGTATTTGACATTTCCGCACACTCCGCTTCTGCTGCCAAAAGCCACATGTCCATCAAACAGAGTACGAGAACTGTTGCCGATTACGCCATTGAATTCCGTACACTGGCAGCAGAGGTTGCTTGGAACAATGAGGCCCTCGTGGCTGCCTTCTCCCATGGTCTCTCAGATAACATCAAGGATGAGATAGCAGCCCAAGATATACCCACTGAGCTGGAGAGGTTGATCACATTTGCCATCCTCATTGACTCCAGACTCAGAGAAAGACTCTCTTTTAAGGAGCGCTGGCACAAGCCTCCTTTACTGTACATTTGTCTCTGAGCTTTGCAGTCCCACCCTTGCCTCCCTCACCTCCCATGCCTCCTGGTACCAAGTCAGTCTGTGGAGATGAACCCATGCACTTGGGCTTCACGCGTCTCTCTGCAGATGAGAGAGTCCTTAGAAGGAGGGAGAGATTGTGCCTTTATTGTGGCCAGGCTGGTCACTTTTTGAAGTCTTGTCCTACCCGTCCAGGGACAGCCCGAACCTTGAAGTCCTGTCATGGACAGACCTTAGGTGGTGTTGTTTCGTCTCCAGTTTTCCTGAAGGATAAGCCCCTGGTTTCAGTTACCCTTTCTTAAGCTGAGTCGTCCGTCGAGATACAGGCTCTAATTAACTCTGGGGCTGCAGGCCTGTTCATTGATACTGCCTTTGTATCAAAGCACTCGATTCCACTGCAGCTGCTTGACACTCCACTTGCCATTGAGGCTCTTGATGGGAGACATCTACAGCCTGCCCATGTGACTCATGAGACTGTTCCATTGTCCATGGCCGTAGGGGCCCTTCACCATGAGATAATCCAATTCCAAGTTATTTCCTCACCTAAGTTTCCGCTGGTTATTGGTTATCCTTGGTTACAAAGGTACAACCCTTCTTTTGATTGGCTCCGTGCTGAGGTTCTGTCCTGGTCGCCACAGTGTAGTGAGAGATGCTTCCAGAAGGCAGCCAAGGTCCTGTGCACCTCTTAACTCTCCTCCCTGCCGGAGGAGTACCGTGATTTTAGCAATGTCTTTAACAAAAGTCAAACTGGTACTTTGCCTCCACACCGGTCGTATGATTGCACAATTGACCTTCAACATGGTGCCATACCCCCTCATGGCCGGGTTTACCCTTTGTCGGTCTTGGAGAATAAGGCCATGGAGGAGTATGTTGCAGATGCACTTTCTCGAGGTTTCATCCGCAAATCCTCGTTTCCTGATGGTGTTGGTTTCTTTTTTGTGAAGAAGAAGAGTGGTGAGCTGAGACCTTGTATCGATTAAAGGGGTTTCAATCGTTTCATGATTAAGAATGCCTATCCCATTCTGTTGATTACGGAGTTATTTCACCGCCTCAAGGGAGCAACGGTTTTCACGAAGCTTGATTTGAGAGGGGCATACAACCTCGTCAGGATTAAGGAGGGCGACGAGTGGAAAACTGCGTTTAATACCAGATCAGGTCATTATGAGTATCTCGTAATGCCTTTTGGCCTTTGTAACGCTCCGGCGGTTTTCCAGGAGTATATCAATGATGTCCTCCGAGATTTGTTGCAGTTATGTGTGGTGGTTTATCTAGACAATATCCTCATAGTTTCCAAGTCCCTGGAGAGCCACCACACAGATGTCTGTCGTGTGCTTCAGAGACTAAGAGAGAACTCTATTGTAAATTGGAAAAGTGCGAATTCCATCGTGAACAGGTTAAATTCCTGGGCTATGTCATTTCCACTGCTGGTTTTTCGATGGACCCAGATTAGCTTTCAGCGGTCCTACAGTGGCCTCGACCCGTGGGTTTACGTCCTCTGCAGCGTTTTCTTGGCTTTGCCAACTTTTATCGGAAGTTTATTTGCAACTTCCCGTCCTACGTGGAACCCCCACTTGTGCCCTCACTCACCGGAGCGCCCAACCCCTGCAGGGGTAATGGGCATGTGAATGTAGATCCAGTGGCCAGATTTCCAAACGATCGATGTCCCCCTCACCGACTCCTTCCCACTTGTGTCACAGTGTTTTTAATAGTATCCACCGGGAAGTTTCCATCTAGCTGTCTTTGAGCTCTGGAGCCTTGAAAAGGAAAGTGAGGACAGTCCAGCCTAAATGTAGGGGTTGGGCGCTCCGGTGAGTGAGGGCACAAGTGAAGGTTCCATGTAGGACGGTTTATACCAGCCACAGCAGACCTATCCGGGATCGTTTGGATGCACACCATATTTTTGCACAAGGATTTTTTTACACATAGGACAATCTTTGGACATATATATTACACCTTTGAAGTATTTGTTTGCACGGACAACCATCACTTAATTAATTAATTAATTTTTTCACTATTTTTTCACTTTTTGTACAGCCACATTTTAGATTTTTATACAATTTGGACTGTTTCGATTTATAATTTAATGTTTTCTTTTAGGTTGCTCTCAGATGTTTTAATATTTTTTATTTTTATTATGAGCAGTTTTTATGATTATTGGTGTTTTAGCCACACTTATGGCAATTTTCAATATTTCTTTACATATTTTTTGGGGTGATTTGCACATTTAATATTTATGTGATCACACACATTTAAATATTTTTTCAGTATTTTTCACTGATTTTTTCACCAAGCTTGATGATACATTTTGTTGCACATGCATTCCCTTATGGTGAGATATGTTATCATTATTTGAATAGGGAACAGCGCCAATTCCCCTTTTTTAGTTTATAGTACTTGGACTTCACCTAGGTGTTTTCCTTTTCTGGGGGGGCTGCAGTTCGTATTGGTATCTGTCCTGAGCGCTGAATATTTGTATATATATCAAGGCTGCCTTTGTTTCTGGAGTTGACTGGCGTTGGCGCCCTTCTGTCCCAACGTCCTAACTGAGTGCGTTATGCATCCGTGTGGCTACTTTTCCAAGAAATTGTCACCGGCAGAGTACAATTACGAGATCGGTGACAGAGAGCTGTTGGCGATCATTTTAGCCCTGAAAGAATGGAGAAATCCTTGAAGGTACCACTGTGCCAGTTCTCATTCTTATTGACCATAAGAATCTCACATTCTTGTCTGAGGCTAAGCGCCTCTCTCCCAGAAAGGCACGATGGGCTCTTTTCTTGTCGAGTTTTAATTACATTGTCTCATTCTTATCAGGTACTAAGAATGTAAGGGCTGACGCCTTGTTACAACAATTTTCCTCCACTTCCAAGATGGAGTCGGTTCCGGTTCCTGTGATTCCTCCTGAACGTATTCTAGCTACGATTCGCACCAGTCTTACTTCTCCTTTGGGTTATAAAATTCTTGCTGCTTAGGTCGATGCTCCTCCCGAGAAACCTTGTGACTGCTGCTTTGTTCCCAAGAGTCTCCGTACTGCTGTGCTCCAGACTTACCATTCTCCCAAGGCTGCTGGCCACCCTGGGAAAAATTAACTCTTTTGGGCCATTTCCCAACAATTCTGGTGGCCTAGTCTACGTGCTGATGTAACTGCCTTCGTAGCTGCCTGTTCCGTGTGTGCTCAGAGTAAGACTCCATGACACCTTCCAGTGGGCCTCCTACAACCCATACCCAATGAAGAGATGCCCTGGACCCACCTGTCTATGGACTTCATTGTGGATTGTGGAGTTATCCTTATGGTGGTTGACTAGTTCTCAAAAATGTTGCATTGTATTCCACTCAAGAAGTTGCCTACTTCTAAGGAACTGGCTTCTATTTTTGCTCGGGAGATCTTCCGCTTACATGGGCTACCCAAGGTGATTGTCTCAGATGGGGTAGTCAGTTTGTGTCCCGGTTCTAGTGAGCCTTTTGTGCACAGCTGGGTATTCAGCTTGCTTTCTCCTCTGCGTATCACCCAGAGTCTAATGGGGCCGCAGAACAAGCCAATCAGTCCTTGGAGCAATTCCTACGTTGCTATATTTCTGACCATCATAACAACTAGTCAGACCTCTTACCGTGGGCGGAGGTTGCTCACAATAGTGCCTTGAATTCAGCTTCCCATTTGTCCCCGTTTATGGCAAACTATGGTTTCCAACCTTCCGTGTTGCCTGCCTCATTTGTTCCACAGAGTTTTCCTGCATTAGAGGAGCATCTCCGTGTCCTTTGTTTCACTTGGGCACAAGTCCAGGAGGCTTTGCGACATGCTAACAATAGGTACAGACTCCATGCTGACCACAGACGCCTTCCTACCTGGTTGGGGACAGAGTCTGGCTGTCGTCTTGCAACCACCGACTTCGCGTTCCTTCTTTGAAGTTCGAACCTCGGTTTATATAGCCTTTTCGTATCCTTCACAGGATTAACCCAGTGGCTTACGCGTTGGGCCTTCCTCCTAGTATGTGCATCTCTAATGTGTTTCATGTCTCCTTATTGAAACCTTTGGTCTGCAACCGCTTTACCACCTCGGTGCCACGTCCTCACCCTATATAGGTTGAGAACCATGAGGAGTATAAAGTACAATCCATTGTTGACTCCCATAGTTTCCGTGGGAGCATACAGTACCTGGTGCATTGGAAGGGGTACGGTCTTGAGGAACGCTCTTGGGTCTCATCCTCGGACGTACATACCCCTGTCCTCCTCCGTGATTTCCATAGACGTTTTCTCCTGAAGCCCGGTGGTCCTCCGAGGGGGAGGGGTCATGGAGGAGGCGGTACTTTCAGGGCTGGGCTCAGCCCTTCCTTCTCTGAGCTGGCCGCTCAGCTGTCGGCTAATTGCCAGCTCCTTTCTCTCCACAGTGACTCAGCTGTTGATGATCTGCTCATCAGTCCTGGCTACTTAAAGCCATCCAGCTCACTTGATCTCTGCCTTCGCCTTTGGTCACATCTCAGAGACTTTTTCCTGCGTTCCTGTTGAAGACTTGCTCGGCTGACATCCCTTCTGGCTCCTGATCCTGCTTGCTGTACTACTACGTTGATCTCTGGCTCTCTGACTTTGGCATTGGCTGACTACCTGATCTGGTTACTGAACTCTGGCTATGTATTGACTACGCTTACTCTGTTTACCTTTTTATTATTACTAAACAAGTGTGATTAACTGTACTTCTGTCTCGGTCTGATTCATGGTTTCTGACAAATACATGAAGCTGGCTAGTAGGGGGCAGTATTACACAATGCTGACAAGTGGGGGTCGAGGGGTCAATAATATATGAAGCTGACAAGTGGGCAGTGGCGGTGCGTCCATAAAGGGCACACGGGCGCCACCGCCCCCTCTCCTGCTGTCCCTCTCTCACCATAGATAGATTCATGCATGGCATGATCGCCGCTGCAACCCCCTATTCAGGTGTCCGGCCCCTTGTCAGGAGCCGGGCACCTGAATTACAGAGGCGGGGGTGTTTTTTGGAAGCACCTGATTAGAGCCAGAGGCTCTAATAGACGTCCAAAACAGTGAACAGCGGGCGCCATTCTGGGCGTTCGCTGTTCCCTTAGCTGTGTGTTAGTAAAGTGAATGAATCACTTTCCTAACACTGAACCGCCTCTCAGCCAATCAGATGCTCGGGTCTGTGTTACCTGTCACCTGATTGGCTGAAACGACAGGTGCTGTGATTTTTTTCAAAAACTGGCAACAAAAAAGTATAAAATCATATTTTTTTGGGCGGGCTTGGGCGCCGGCGTGGGGGGAGGTGTCCCTGAATGGCAGTTTGGAAATGTGGTCACCCTAGTCACCACTTACATTGCATGCTGATTGTCCAACTGTAAAAGCTTTTTGTTCTTCAAGTTTATTCCACTCCCATTATTGCTGCTCCGCCTTCCTGTTTGTGGGTCCTATCCTGTTTGCATGGTCCTGTTAATGCACACATCTGGGAGAGGATTGAGGCCTGGTTCATGCTAGTGCAATTTCAGATACGACTTGGGTTGCACAGAACCACATGACAAAGGAAATCAAATTCATTTCAATGGTGCCCGTTCACATCAATGCAATGCAGCTGCAGAAGCAATGATATTTTCTGCCCCATAGACTTCAATGAAAATGCATCAAAACACATCTACATATGCTTTTGATGTGATTTCAGTGACCCCCCCCAACTATTCTCTTCCTCCTCCAGAATTTGCAGTAGTAAGAACATGGTGTCAGAAACACATAACAAATGTATCACATTGTACTGCAGTTACACTACATAAGTACATTAGAAGTCAGATGAAATCACAGTTGTACTAGTGTGAACCAGGCCTGAAGGCTGACATAGGATGGTGCCTGCACCAAAACTTACAGGCAGCCCAACAGCATAATGCAGAAAAGACACGTTTCTGTTTCTCCTCCAATTAAAATGGTTGAAAGCACTGCCTCAAGAGCTACTGTCAAACTCTTTTCTTGGAGGAGCATATCATCTTGTATTTGCTGGTCTTTTGAGCTGTCTGTGCATGGCGCAATGTCCTAACAGTGGCTAATGGGGCACGCATGCCCAGTGCAGCTATAGCTGACTATGGTAATCATGTGACTTTTGTTTACTTGTTGAGTGCACGCTCTGCAACTGGAAGTGCAGGGGAGTTACACACAGAAAACTGAAAGAAACTGTAAGATGAAGACATTTGAATATAGAAAAACAGAAAAAAATGGGGACTTTAAAGGTGCAAATGAACACAAAATAATTCTAAAATAATTTACTATAAATCAGTAAAATTTGGAGAGGGGGTGTGACCGGATGCTGATGGAGGAGAGAGTTTGTGAGGAGTAAGAGCGTGTGTGGGCTCTCACCCCGCTCCACGTTTATTTCCCACTGCTAGTAATGTGTTCCCCGTAGAACAACAAGTGATCGGCGGATATCCATAAGCTGGCGGCTACCCTTGCATAAGGCCCTCGGTAACGGTGAAGCGAGCCATCGGAAGTCCCCGGCAGTCTCTGACAGTTCTCGGAATCAGGAAATCCCGGTGTCTTGCCGAATAAGTTCCTTCGGCGGATAGGTTCCCCCCCTGTACTGCGCAGGCGCAGCGCCTGCGCAGTACGTACTTCTGTTGGCCGCCGGAGATAGCCGAAGCTCAAACGCTTCGATCAGCTGTACACGGCGCCTGCGCTCTGGGTCCAGATTCCTTCCCCTCTATCCAAGTGGACCTAGAGGGGGAATCTAAAAGTGCCGAGCGCAGCGAGGCCGTGCCCGAAGCGTGGCGAGCGAAGCGAGCCCGCGAGGGGCCCTCTTACACGCGCCGTGTACAGCTGATTTTCAGCTGTTCCGCTTCGGCTATTTCCGCCGGCTTCTACTGCGCATGCGCAGTAGAGGGGGAACTAATCCGCCGAGTGGAACTTATTCGGCAGAACACCGGAAGAGCGGTGAAATCCCGCGAGATTCCGGACGGCTGCTGCGGGAAGTATAGGCAAAGTATCTGCAAAGGAGAGTGAGTGTAAGGGAGCCCAGAATGCCCAGAACGCTGAACATAGGAGCCAGGGACACAACGCGAATGAGAGGAACATACCAGGTCACCCGAGCAGCCTCTGAACCTTTAAGAGGTGGGAGAAAGTAAAGTAAATCTGTGCCGAGGAGGTGCAGGTACTGTTCTCTTTTTTTTTTTTCATGCTATATGCTGAGGTGGCCGGATGTTTGTTTCTGTTTTTCAGTGAATCAGAGCCAGAGAACTGTTACTCACGTAATGTGAAGGAATTTGTAATTCATGATATATGATAATAGAGACTGAGATTGACGAAAATGAAATATTTAAACATTTAAAGAAAAGTGATTCTAGGAGGTGAAACTGGTTGCCCTCCCCATGCTAGCCTGTATTAGATCAAATCGATATTGAGCTGATCGGAGACAAATCAGACTTGTCTATGGAGCAGTAGAAAGATATGATGGTGATACAAGAGATCTAGCCACTGGGATCATTGTTTTGTTTTTGTTTTTTTGGATCTCGGTGAAGCCTCTTTATTTTCCCATAAAAACTGTATTTAAAAGTTGTAAGTCGCCATGTCAGCAAGGAGGAAAGGAGATGAGCATGCCAGCCAGGAGAATGTTGGGATACAATCCTTGTGATCCGCTAAAGACAAGGATAAGGAAAAAGGGGCGCAGTCCACAGTGACAGGTGCGTCAGCAGCAGCAGTAGCAGCAGCAACTAAATTAGAGAAGTTTGCTCATTCCACAGACCATACACCAATTAAAGGGGGGCAGCAGTCTCAAGCTAAAACGTCAGCTGACAGAAAGAGTCAGGGACATTTAAATGTACCCACAAATGCTTTAGGTACAAAGAATATTAACAGCAAAAGTGTAGGAGTCGTTGGAAAAGAACTTAAAACTACTGTCGTTCAGATACTTCCAGCAGAGGGAGAACCGACTTTAAAGGATATCTTGTTGGCGGTTAACACATGTAAACAATCTCTGGGGGAATTATGTGACCAAATAAAAGACATTAAAGAGGAATTATTCCTGGTGCAGCATGAGCTCCAAAAAACAGCAGAAAGAGTGATAGCAGCGGAGGGGAGAATAAGCCAGATAGAGGATGATCTGTACCCAATGAAACAAGAGGTTAAGGCTGTGAAAGATCGAATGAGCAAGATCACGGAAAAATTCGATGAAATGGAAAACAGAATTTGCAGGGACAATGTGAGGATGGTGGGCCTACCTGAAAAGAGCGAAGGGCTGGACCCGATAGCATTTTTAGAAAAATGGTTTATTGAGATTTTTGGAAGAGAGACTTTTTCACAACAATTTTCAATTGAAAGAGCACATAGAGTCCCGTTTAGACCCCCACCACAAGGTCTTCATCCAAGATTTATGCTACTGAAATTTTTAAATTATAAAGATAAAGTAACACTCCTTCGTAGGGCCAGAGAGATGGGGAATATTTCCTACAATGGAGTCAGGATATCAATGTACCCTGACTTCTCTCCCAAACTGCAGAAGCGCAGAGCTGAGTTTACAGAAATCCAAACGTAGACTTCAAAAATTTAATGTTACATATGCCCTGCTCTACCCAGCTATGCTACGAGTGGTAGCGCTGGGAGGAACCCAGGTCTTTGACTCTCCTGCAAGTGCGATTGCGTGGCTAGAGGATAAGGGGGATCAGTTGTTAATGAAATAAGAGGGTACTTGGTTGGAAGATGGTGCACACAGGGGCTCACAGGGGAAAAATAAATAATAATTATATATTTTGAGTGGAGTGTGGGGGGAAATACACAGTATAAAAGGAATTAATGAATGGGTGGGGAAAAGACAAAAATAAAATTGGTTTTGAACACAAGGGGGGGGGGGTTGGGGTGTGGGAGGAGGGTAGGGGTTAAGAGGGAGGAAAGAATGTGTCAAGTTCTGAGTGTAAGGCCGGATTGCTGAGAGGGCGCTCCTTGCGACTAAGTGCAGCGTAACCCTGGGAGTGAGACAGGGAATACGATGCCCAAAGGTGCACGGATTGCCGGATGCTGATGGCCGGATCGCTGAGAGTCGCTGGGGTGCGTTGGGCAACCGTGCGTGGAAGTATTCCAGAGGAGAAACCGGGAACAAGGTCAAGGCAAGCCAAGGGTCAAGTACCGTAGGAGCAGACCAAGAAAGGCACAACAGGGTTAATCAGGAACAGGGTCAGTAGCCAGGCCGGAAGTCAAGACTGTTCAGACAAGCGAAGGTACAGGGGTACAGGCAGAAGCGTAGTTGAGTCCAAGCCGGGGGTCGGTGCAGGCGGAGATCAGGGTAAGTCAGGCAAGCCGAGAAGTAACAGGAACCAGGAAATCAGATACAGGTAGCAGGTACTGGGAACACAGGGAGCTGATGACAATCCAGCAACTTGCATACTACTGCAGCAGGTTTAAATAAGCCATAGGTCGCCAAACACTGTTACTGTGTGCCTGTGTGCGCGTCTATGGTTACCTGCCGTAACGCATCTGCGTGTCCCCGTTGTCGCGCGCCCACGTGCGCCCATTGGGCACAGGGGTGCGCCTGGCGTGACCATGACTGTTACTGGCAGGATCGTCAGTCCTCAGATTACTTCCTTGACAGAATGGGTAATGAAAGTGTGGGGAGCTATGTAACGGTCACTAAAAAAGCCCTTTGGGTCAACCTAGAAAGGTACAGGGTGGGAGTGCGGAGGAACAATAAAAGGTTTCCGAGATGGGCGGGGAGGGGGGAGGGATATAGAAGAAGGGTGATACACTGTACACAGGAAAGTCAGAATATAGTTGTAATATACATGATTGTAAAGAGGGAATATGGGAATAAGATTAAATAACTTAAAAAACAAACACTTAAAACATATGTAGGAGGGAAATTCACTATTTTTATGTGGAAGGGAAAATTAGAACAGGAGGGCACTAAGTCACATTATTGCAGGGATCCTTTTTGTTCTCTTCTTCTCTTCTTTTGTTTTTAGTTGGTATTAAACTTTTTTCTTTTTCCTTTGTTTCTGATTACTTATGCCTATGTAGTCTATGGTATTGAATATAGGCTCTTGGAATGTCCGAGGGATGGGTACTCCGGATAAGAGTTGCTGTGTTTGATATATTGGAAGTGTATGAAGTAGGAGTTATCTGTCTGCAAGAGACAAACCTGACTAAGGACACTAAATCACAAATAGGAAATAACAAATTTCAGTGCCGATACCACTCAGTACACACCTCCTATTCAAGGGGTGTATCGGTGTTGATTAGTAGAGAAGTGGTGTTCACTTTGCAGACAGTGCAATATATATGAGGAAGGCCGATATATTTTTCTACATTGTGTAATAGAGAATCGGGAGTATGTTTTTAGCAAATATTTATATTCCTCCACCTTTCAAATTAGATGTTATGTATAGCCTAATGGAATTCATAATGGATAAAACTGGGCTACCAATTATAGTAGTGGGGGACTTTAATGTTGTCATTATTAAAAAACGGATAGGTTTCCCCCAGGAATACAGGAGCAGAGGGTGTATGAAAGTCAGATGTGTCAGCTCCTTCAGGAAGCGGGGTTGTTTGATGTGTGGAGAATGTGGAATCCAGATGTGTTACAATACTCATGCTATTCAAGCTCCTATTCTACACTTTCAAGGATAGACCTTGCTTTGGGTAATGAGGAAGCATGCCAAATAATAAAAGACATAGTATATCAACCCAGGGGGGTGTCCGACCACTCATTGATGACGGTCTCGGTAAATTTGGAAGGTGAAAAATCTTTTAGGGTATGGAAGATGAACACAATGTGGTTTGAAATAATGGGAGACCCAGATGAGGTGTCATCTAAGTTAAAAGAGTTTATAGATTTAATGAAGACACTACGATGAGGGGAGTGATGTGGGATGCACTGAAGACATACCTTAGGGGTATATTTATTCAACAAGTGGCCAAAATTAAAAGGTCCTCAAGGGAATGGGAGAATAGGGTCGGGAAGGGGTTAGTAGAAGCAGAAAGGGAATATGTGAAAGATCCATCCCCCGAGAAACAAAGCATATGGCAGAATAAGCAACAAGAATATAAAGATGTAGTGACTAGGAAATCAGAAAATAAGAGATTGTTTCAGAAGCAAGCCGCATATGGGGAGGGGGAAAAAGTCGGAAAGATGTTGGCTCATTTAGTAAGAACCAACTCCTCCCCCTCCATGGTCCCTGCAATCAGGACAGTGAGAGGAGAAATTTCATCCCGAGTGGAAGAGATCACTGACACATTAATGCCCCATACACACAGTCAGATTTTCCGACGGAAAATGTGTGACAGGACCTTGTTGTCGGAAATTCCGACCATGTGTAGGCTCCATCATACATTTTCCATCAGATTTTCCGACACACAAAGTTTGAGAGCAGGCTATAAAATTTTCTGACAACAAAACCCGTTGTCGGAATTTCTGATCGTGCGTACACAAATCCGACGCACAAAGTGCCACGCATGCTCAGAATAAATAAAGAGATGAAAGTTATTGGCTACTGCCCTGCTTATAGTCCAGACATACGTGTTTTATGTCACCGTGTTCTGAATGATCAGATTTTCCGACAACTTTGTGTGACCGTGTGTATGCAAGACAAGTTTGAGCCAACATCCGTCGGAAAAAATCCTAGGATTTTGTTGTCGGAATGTCCGATCAATGTCCGACCGTGTGTACGGGGCATTAGAGAATATTATGACGGACTGTATAAGTCGCGGGGGACCGTGAAAGGGGGGGAATTGGGTAGTTTCTTTGGAAATTTTGAGGTACCTTCTCTTACAGAGGAGGATAAAGAGGAAATGGAGGCCCCAATAACTTTGGAGGAAATGAAACTAGCAGTAGCAGAAATGGCCAATCAGAAATCCCCAGGACCTGATGGTCTCCCAGTGGAGACCTATAGATATTACGGGAAAGTATTGCTCATGGAGCTTCTCAAAGTGTTTAACTGGGCGAAGGAGGAGGGGAAACTACCTACATCAATGACAGAGGCCACAATAATAGTTTTGCACAAAGAGGGGAAAGATCCTTCGGAAACCAAGTCTTTTTTTTTTTTTGAAAAGAATTTTTATTGCGCACATATCAGAATAAACATACAAAACAGTAGTTGGGATTACAATGTCCAACAAAAAAATAAATAAATAGAAATTACATATCCATCACAGTATTTATCACAGATAAATATATCCGTCTTTTTTGACATATGTCTCATAGATTTCCATTTCCACCCTACTTTTGCAATGTATATGTGCATTTTGCATTTTTTAGAAAAACAGAAAAACAAAAGAAGGGGGAAAAAAACCCTCCTTCAAAAAAAAAAAGGTAACCTCCCATAACAATAAAACAAAGCTCATTTCCCCTCTGAGATGTCCGCATTCGGTGTTCCAAGCATTAATCAAAAAAGAAATCTTATGCTCTAAAATTTCATATGAGATGGAAAGAAGCCAACTCCCCCTATCTCCCCTTAACAAAATACACAACAGCCCTCACTGTCCCTCATTCGATGGCTCTTCCTCTTCCAGCATGTTTTTCGAATCCACCCATCTAAACCAAACCTTCCTAAATTTCTTGGGAGCTCCCCTGGCTTCATATGTCATCTTGTACATCAGCACATCTGCATTAACTATTTTTATCCACATTCCTAATGTCAGCTGTTCTTCATGAATCCAGCGTCTGGCAATAAGTTTCCGCATCCCAAAATATAAAATCCTAAGGAACAGTTTAGTACATGTATTTATCTCCTCCTGATCAAAAACCCCCAGGAGACAGCGTAAGGGTGAGCAAACGTTAGGTAAGGCGAATTTATCAGAGATTAATTCAGTTACCTGTGACCACAGTGGCCTCACCTTCCTGCACTCCCACACCATATGTATGAAAGTGCCATCTTTCTCCCTACATTTATGACAGAGAGCCGTTTCCTTTCTTTGCATGTTGTATAGTCTCACAGGAGTATAATACTGTTGGTGAAGGTACCTAAACTGAATCATTTTGTCCGTTGATGAAATAACAGTCACCACATAAGTATCCAGTACCTCCTGCCACTGCTCCTCCGACAACTCCGGGACAGCCTCTACCCATCGCTGTTTAGCTCTGGTTGTTATTGTCTTTATTCCTGGTCCCACTGCCCCGTAATATCTAGAGATTCGCCCAGATGGTTCGGGGTCTAACAAAGCCTTCTCCAAATCTGTATTCTGGACCAAAATTGTATCCCCTCCAAACTGCACTCTCGCTGCGTGTTTCAACTGCATATACCGAAACAACCATATCTTGGGTACATTAAACAGAGCCCTCAATTGATCAAAGGTAGCCAGTCGATCATTCTGACAAATCTGGTGCAGGTACTTAATACCATATTGCGCCCAGGTCTTTTGCCCATCCGGTAATTTCAAAAATTCCCCGAGTGACCCATTGAACCATAGCGGACTATTCGGGGACAGTGCCAGTGACATATCTTTTCGCCATTGGGAGCACAGGCAGAATACTTTCCCAGGAAGTGCCAGAACTGATCCCATCTTCTTCTCCGGAATCCCCTTTCTATATAGTATATTCTGGAGGGTTTCCTGAGAGGTAGCCAATGCCGCCTCAAACAAGGTAGTGGCATTGGGTTCCTGTGGGAAAAGTCGCCAGTGCAAAAACACTAACTGGGAAGCCATAAAATATGAGCGTAAATCTGGGAGTGCCAACCCTCCCATTGTAACCGGCAGTTTTAATATTGCCAAGGACACTCTAGGAGCCTTGGCCCCCCAGAGTAGCCCCACAACAATCGAGTCAATATGTTTAAATGTTCGTAGCGGCACAAAAACAGGGGAGTTCGAGAGAATGTAAAGAAACTTGGGGAGGAAAATCATTTTAAATAGATTTATCCTGCCTAACAAACTAAGCGGCAGGTTCCTCCACCTCTGTACCTTCTCCCGAAAATGTCCCACAATGGGCGACAGGTTATTCTCCAGATACCTAGAGATGGGAAGCTGAACCTCAACCCCCAAGTACCTGAAAGAGGTGGATAATGGGATAGGACAATCCGAGGGAACAACCACTTCTTTATCAATAGGAAATAGAGAGGATTTCTTCCAGTTTATACGGAATCCGGAGTAATCCCCGAAGTCCTGTATCAACTGAAAGGCTGTAGAGAGTGAGGGTCCCGGGTCTTGTAAGTACAGCAGCATGTCATCTGCATACAGTGACACTCTTTCCTCAAATTCCCCAATCCTCAGGCCAGTCAAAGCCGTGGTAGATATTAATTTAACTGCCAAAGGCTCAATTGCCAGGGCAAAGAGGAGGGGCGATAGAGGACACCCCTGCCTAGTGCCCCGGAATATTGGGAAAGGATCCGAAATAATGCCATTGACCCTCAACCTAATCAAGGGATCCGTATACAGGAGCCGTACCCATGAAATAAAAATAGGGCCAAAGCCAAATGACTCCAAGAGGTGAAACAAATAAGACCACTCCACGGAGTCAAAGGCCTTTTTAGTGTCTAAAGAAGCCACCATTCTAGTCCCAGAGTTGTCGTGAGTCGCCTGGAGGTTTAAAAAGAGTCTTCTAATGTTCATTTGTGCACAGCAACCTTGTATGAATCCTGTTTGATCTGCGTCAACCAGTTTCGTGATGACCGTTTGTAATCTACTTGCAAGGACTTTGGCCAGAATTTTTGTGTCAACATTCATCAGCGAAATCGGCCGGTAGGAGTCACATTCACGGAGGTCCTTCCCCCCTTTGGGGATCAGGACAACCAAGGCCTCCCGCATTGATGGAGGTAGCCTACCGTCCGATTTCGCCGCATCAAACACTTTTAGTAATCGAGGGGCTAGACCATATCTGAAAGTGTAGTACCATTCCGACGGAAGACCGTCCAGACCAGGGGACTTCCTTGGCGGGAAGGAGGCAATTGCCTTCTCCACCTCCTCAACCGTAATATCAGTTTCAAGTGTTTTACTATCCTCCATTGTCAGCCTAGGGAGATCAATGTCTTTTATGTAGGTCAGTAGATCCTCTGTCCCCAGAGGAGTACAAGATTTGTATAGTTCAGTATAAAATTGAACAAAGGTTTTCAAAATGTCAGCTGAATCACATACTTCCAGTCTGCAGTTATCATGAATTGACTTAATATGTACCGGCACATACTCCGGTCGCGCCAAGTATGCCAGAAGCCTGCCATTCTTGTCGCCAAATTCAAATAGACGCCTGCGTTGAGCCAGGCCAAGTTTTGTAGTACGTTCTGTAAGGAGCGTCTTGTACTCCCTGGTTCTTATGCGTGAAGTCAACAACCTCTCTCTAGTGGGGTCCCTAATATATTCTGCCTCTGCCAAGGTCACCTCAACTTCCTTACTCTGTATGGTAGAAGCTAATTGTTTCTTAAATCCGTGTACCTCCGCTATGAACACTCCCCGTAGTGTGGCCTTAAAAGCCTCCCACTGAAGAGGAGGGGTTCCAAAATTACCATTTTCTACCCAAAATTGTTTAATGGCCTCCGTGCACTTAATAAGTATATACTCCTCTTGAAGCCAACTCGCCTCCATCTTCCAGAGGCGTATACCCGGCCTTGGTCCTAAATTAAGTTCCAATAGCATCGGAGAGTGGTCCGATATTGCTCTGGGTAGATAGGAAACCTTGTTGACCATACTGATTCCCTCCCCTTCCGACAGGATAGTGTCTATTCTGGAGAGAGTCTTGTGCGATTCTGAATAGCAGGAATACTCCCTCACATCAGGATAATGGAACCGCCAGACATCCCTAAGTCCATGGGTAGACATCCACCCTGCAAGGGGGGTTGGAGCATCAGCTTTGCCCCCCAACCTATCTAAAGTTGGTACAGCCACAGAATTGAAATCCCCCAATAGAAATATTTTCCCCTCTGCCACCTCATAAGTAGCTTGCATCATGTCATCTAAATGATCTACCGAAAAGGGAGGAGGAACATAGACATTTACAATTGTCAGTAATATATTCATCACCTTTATCACAAGAATAACATACCTCCCCTTAATGTCAGTGCGTACAGCCTGGATGGTTATGGGGAGAGCTTTAGTTACCAAGGTGGATACCCCCCTCGCATATGAGGAGTAACTGGCATGATAAGCTCCAGCTATGTGAGCCCTTTTAAGAGAAAGAAGCCTGGAGCCCTGGAGATGCATCTCTTGAAACAGTATTAAATGAGGTTTGTACTTTTTAATATAATCAAAAACTAACGATCTTTTAAATTTTGCATTTAGGCCCCTGACATTCCAGGCCAAAATGTTAAGCTTTACCTCCATGGTGTAAAAGACATAAAAAAAAGACTGGGGGTCATTCCCCTTCTGAAATAGAGGTCGCAGAGAAGACAGCAGGGCTCCAAACCTCCCCCCTCACAAATATAGAGCACAGTATCCATGACTAAATTCACCGAATGCAGATCATCCCAGGCAGATACAAACAGCACTTTCCCAAAAACCAAAGAACCTCCCCTCCCCTCCCACCCCCCTCCCTGCACCCAGCCCCAACCCGCTAGGCACTTTTTTCCCATAACCTGAGTAAAAAAAATAGGCAGCAGAGATGCAACTTAAAACTGTCGCATAAAACCAGTTCCTTTACTGGAGCTCTTGAGAAAAAACAGTTCTCCTTACAAAAAACAGAAGAAAAAAATAGAAATAAGTAAAAAACTCTGTGTCCCTAAAGATAGGAAAGAAAAAAACTTTTCTCCCAGCAAAAAAGTCTTTCGCTGTAGAATGCAGTCTCAAGATCCGTCAGCGGACACTGCATCTTTTTGGCATAGGACAGCTGCAATATAGGCCAAAAAAAACCACAACTTTTCCCCTTTCCTTAAATCACTAGTGTCCTCAGAAAATTCCTCCAGAAGAAGAAAAAATAATAATAATAAAAAACTTTTTTTCTCTTTTTTCCCCAGAATCAGAGCCAAAAGGTTCAATGTTTCCCCTCCCCCTCCCTCCCCGAGATAACCATCAAGGAGAAATTGCATCTACATTGGCAGATCTCCTGTTCCAGCAAATATTGCAGCGTGAAGAAAAAAATAAAAATATGTTACAGCAAAAAACCATATGCAAACAAAAAGGAGAGAAAAAATGGAGAAAAAAAGGGGGGGAGGGGGGGGAAGGGAGAAAAAAGAAAAAAGAGGGGGGGGGGTGTCTGGAGGGGAAGGAGAGATATGCCACAGGGTACAGTCAAATAGGCAGTCCGTGTCCTTTCGGCTTGGTATTTTCTTACCCAGAAAAAAGTGCTCCACACGTTTGCATCTTCCTCAAGGCGATCTAGGGGAGGCTCTGTTTCTCCGACTACCACGAGAGTCCAGCCATTCAGACGCCTCCGTAGGATTTGTGAAGAAATGCGTTTTCCTATTTTCTACAATGCGTAGCTTAGCAGGATACAGCATGCTGTAGATCAGGTTGAGATCCCTCAATCTTTTCTTTATGGGTTGGAATGAAGCCCTCTGCTTCTGTGTAACAGCAGAGAAATACGGATATATTGATATGCGATTTCCATCAGAAGTCATCTCAGGGCCCACTCTGGCTCCCCTTAGGATATTCTCCCGGTCCCGGAAGTGAAGCACTTTTGCTATCATAGACCTGGGGGGGGGCACCCTTCGGAGGGGCCCGGCCTGGAACTCGATGAGCCCTTTCAATAGCAAACATTTTTGTGAAGGTATCAGGTGCCATATTAGCAATCAGCCATTTCTCTAGATATTCCTCTGGGTGCTTTCCCTCCACTCCTTCTGGGAACCCCACCAGCCTTATATTGTTTCTCCGCATGCGGTCTTCCATGTCGGCCATCTTTAAAGTATGTTCAGATAAAGTTTTTCTGGTCACCTGCGCTGCAGTATCTAAGGGTCTCACCGTATCTTCCAGGGTAGTGACACGGCGGTCTGTAATCTGTGCCTTCTCCCTCAGCTTTTGCATATCATGCTTCATGAATGAAAACTCCATTCTGAGCTCCTCAAAGTGATCTAATAACTTTGCTTGGCATCCCTGAATGGCCGCCATTATCTGTGACAGGGACGGTTCTCCCTCTCCCACCACCTCCCTGCCAGCTCTCTCCCAGCGATCCTTTAGCCTGTCCAGTGATCTTCCCCTGTGGATCGCTGCCTCTCTTTGGGGCTTAGGACTCACCCTGTTCACTGCTGGAGATGAGGATGCCTGTGGCGGTGTCTCTGTGGATCTCTGCAGCGGCGGCCATTCCTCCTCCTCCTCCTCCTCGTGTGATCCAGCGCCATTTTGAGAGCCCCAGGCGAATTGTGCCAGCCGTTCACCGGCGGATTTGGGGCACGGAGGGCCGTATTTAACCATCCCCGAGGGTGCCCAAGGTGTCCCAGCACACATCCCCAGCAGATTGGCCAGAAAATAGATACCGCTGTCCCAGGATTTTCGCAGGATATATCGTCTGCAGACGGAGCTCCAGTCAGACGCTCCTTACATGCTGCGCGCTAGCTCCGCCCCCAGGAAACCAAGTCTTATAGACCCATTTCCTTGCTCTGCTCAGATGCTAAAATCTTGGCAAAGATTTTGGCAGCCAGATTAAATAAAATTATTTCCAGACTTGTTCATCCAGACCAAACAGGGTTCATCCCTAGTAGATCAACCAGCATGAATATTAGGAGGGTATTTCTGAATCTACAGACACCAACAGAGAATATGGGCTCAAGAGCTGTTATGTTGTTAGATGTGATTAAAGCTTTTGATAGCCTGGAGTGGGAGTATATCTGGCGGGTGCTGAGAGAATTTGGATTTGGTCCCTCATTCATTAGCTGGGTTAAAATATTGTAGAATGGTCCCAGTGCAAACGTTAAAGTTAATAATGATTATTCTGGTGGGTTTCAACTAGATAGGGGGACAAGGCAGGGGTGTTTTTTGTCACCCCTGCTTTTTGCACTGACAATGGAGCCATTGGCCATTGCAGTACGATCAAATAGAAATATGGAAGGATTCCGGAGGAGGTCTGGCGAGGAGAGGATCGCACTATATGCGGATGATGTTCTCATATTCCTGGGAGATACTGAGCAATCCCTTAGACAGGTGATGAACATTTTTTCAGAATTTGGAAGACTCTCTGGTCTGACTATAAATTGGGAGAAATCAGTACTTTTTCCGGGGGATCCCATTAGGAAGCAAACTCCATTAGAGAATACCCAGATGGAAATTGTAGAGATAACAAAATACTTAGGTATATACATAACAAAAGATCCAAATAAATATATAAATAATAACATAGCTCCCCTCTTAACTAAATTTAAAAGTAAAATTGAAATATGGAGGCGTCTTCCGTTATCGATTGCAGGGAGATGCAATCTGATTAAAATGCTGTGGATGCCACAGTTATTGTATCTGTTGCACAATTCTCCAATATGGATACATAGGAAATGGTTTAAAATAATCGATACAATGTTTAGAGATCTCATATGGAAAGGTGGTCAGCCTAGGATAAGCTTACAAACCCTACAGTTATCAACAAGGGAGGGGGGGCTTGCGGTACCGCACCCACGGAGCTATTTTCTAGCAGCCCAATTGCAGCATTTAGGGAGGGGTACCGATTTTGGAGGCGGTATTAACAGGGGATTAATGATTGAAGGGGCACCACATAAGACAATAGTGGAGGTATTGGAGGCAAATTCTTTCATTGATAGAACCCCCACGGTAAGATTAACATTAAGGTTTGGAAGACTGTAAAGGCATTAAGGGGATTGGGAGGCATGACAAAATATACTCCTCTTTGGAATAACAAGAACTTGCGGGAGCTGGAAATGATAGGGAAAATAAAAGAATGGGAAATAAAGGGGATAGATAGATTGGCCCAACTTTATGAGGGGAGTGTTTTAAAAACATTCACCTCATTGATGGAGGAATATGATATCCCGAAACATTCATTTTACAAATATTTACAAATAAGACACGCCCTAAACACTCAGTTTGCGAAACAAGGACCGATCTGGAGTAACTCTCCTATATACTAAAAAATAGGAAGTTCGGGCAGGTCTGGAGGATTTATAGCTGAAATTTACCCATATATGTGGAGGAAGTATTGAGGGCCCGGAAAGGCTTAAGAGTAGGAGTAAATGGGAGGAGGATCTTGGCGCAATATCGGATGAGCAGTGGAAAAGGATATTAGAGAGAGGACACCTGGTATCGGTCTCACCCGCACAGAAGGTCTCATATTTGATGTAGTTGCATAGGACATATTATACACCCAAAAGTCTATTCGAGTTCGGGTGGACAGTGGATGCCAGGTGCCCTAGATATCAGGATACTGGGGACCTGATACACATGATCTGGAAATGCCCAAAATTATTCCGATACTGGTCTGAGATACTAGATACCATAAATAAGACTTTCAGCATAAGACTGAAAATTAACCCTAGACTATGTATTTTAAGTCTAGGGGAGGGTATAGGTGGAGCAAATATTAAAACTAAAGTAGTGTTGAGGTGTCTTTTTCAAGCAAGAAAATTAATAGCGCAGAGATGGCAGGCAGAGAAACCCCCCTCGGAGAGAGACTGGGCTAGAACTGTAACCGAAACAGTGTGGAAGGAAAAAGTAGTATATGCTAGGAGAGGAAATACTAGAGAGTTCGAAAAAATGTGGAAACCTTGGTTAGAGAAGCTGGGATATCCTATGTAAGGTACATAAGGAAGAGATGAAGGAGGTGGCCCTGATGGGAATGGGAGAGGGGAGGGATAAAGTAGAAAATCAACTGTTGTGTTAAAGAAGATAAGGGCAAAGCTTGGTGAAAATTGCTTTTCATTATTTGTTGCCATTTGTGTGATATATAATGTATTTTAAAATGGTATTTTGTATAGTATGAAGAAAATAAAGATTATAACTATAAATCAGTAAAATTCATTATATAAAAGAGGTATTTTCAACAGATACATATATCAAATTGATTAAAAATTATGCTTCCACTCGACATGTTTCGCCGAATATTTACACAGCTTCTATAGGATTATATGCATCTAAATTAAATAATAATTAATTCATGAAAGAAATGTACAAAATAGATATAATCAACTTTTTTGAAAAAGTCCTCAGGGGGCCTGCACTAATAATCAATCAGTGCAGACCCCCCCTGTCAGGAGAGCAGCTGATCGGCTCTCCTCTACTCGCGTCTGTCAGCGTGAGTAGAGGAAAAGCCGATACATGGCTTTTCCTGTTTACACTGTGATCAGCTGTGATTGGACACAGCTGATCATGTGGAAAGGAGCCTCTGCCAGAGGCTCTTTACCTAAATTGGAGATGCGATGTGCCAGACTGACACACCAAAACACTGATCGCCGCGCTGCTTCCCCCCTGCTGGCACGCAAATGCAGCTTATCCTGCTGGATGTCATATGATGCCCAGTAGGGATAACTGAACCACTTGTGGGCCGTCATTCTGCTATAGGCTAGGCAGGAAGTGGTTAAAGTCCCCATTTTTTTCTATTTTTCTATATTCAATTACTGGGATGTGGTGCCAAATATATATTTTCTTCATTTAGGACTTAATAGTAGTATTATGAAAAATGTAAATGTTTCTGCCTGTTTTTGAAAGGAATTGCTTATTGTAGCCTGTTAGTTTTCTCTTTTTGGATGTGTGGCTGATATAAGAGAAGGCTTTAGTACAACCTCTGGCAAAAAGTATGGAATAACCACTCTTGGAAAATGTTCATTCAATTGTTTATATTGTGTAGAAAAAAAAACTAATCACAGACATGCCCCAAAACTATTTTTAGTTAACATTCTCGCCTTCTGGCTTTAAGAAACACGTAAAAAAAAAAAAAAAAAAAAAAAGAAAGAAAACTAGGTAATTGCAACTGTTTTTACACATCAGGCAGAGAAAAAATATGGAATCACTCAAGTCTGAGGAAAATATTATGGAATCACCATGTAGTTTGCAGTTCTAACACAAACATCTGCATCAGATTACATATGCTAATTAGGCCCCTTTCACACTTATACGACTTGTCCCACGATTTTGTACTGCAAAATCGTATGACAAGTCATTCTCCATGATTTGCAATGACTACAATTCATATTGGCACGACTTTAAGTCGTGCCGACTTCAAAGTAGTCCCTGCACTACTTTGGTCCAACTTCTATGCGAGTTGTACTCCATAGACCTCAATGTTAAACCCTGAAGTAGCATGCAAATCGTGCCTGAATAATATAGACACGACTTCGGTACGACTTTGTAAGCACAAGCCTGGCTCGCTGATTTTTTTTTCCCTTTCGTGATGAGCGACAGGTAGTGCTGACAGCTGTCTGGTATGAATCCAGAGGGGGAATGCCGCGCCAAATTTTAAATGAAAAAAACGGCGTGGGCTCCCCCCCAGGGGCATACCAGGCCCTTAGGTCTGGTATGGATCTAAGGGGAACCCCCTACGCCGAAAAATCGGCATGGGCTCCCCCCCAAAATCCATACCAGACCCTTATCCGAGCACGCAGCCCGGCCGGTCAGGAATGGGGGTGGGGACGAGAGAGCGCCCCCCCCCTGGACCGTACCAGGCCACATGCCCTCAACATGGGGTGTGGGTGCTTTAGGGCATGGGGGGCACCCTGACGGGCCCCCCCACCCCAAAGCACCTTGTCCCCATGTTGATGAGGACAAGGGCCTCTTCCCGACAACCCTGCATGTTGATTGTCGGGGTCTGCGAGCGGGGGGCTTACCGGGAGCCCCCTTAAATAACATGGTACATGGTACCCCTACCCATTCACCTAGGGAAAAAAGCGTCAATAAAAAACACAGTACACAGGTTTTTAAAATAATTTATTAGGCAGCTCCGGGGTCTTCCTCCGACTTCGGGGGTCCTCTTCCGACTTCGGGGGTCTCTCCGGCGTCTCCTCCGGTGTCCTGATCTTCTGCCCGCTCCTCCGCTATCTTCTGCAGCTCAATTGCTAGCGGTGGTCCGGACTTCTGCCTTCTTCTTTTCTTCCAGAGATGTTGACACAACGCTCTCTCCAGCTGGAATGGTCTCTGAACGCTCCGCAATGGACTTGTATAGGCGGTGACCCCGCCCCCTTATGAGGTCACAGTCCCAGCATGCCCAGGGACTGTGACGGCATAAGGGGGCGGGGTCAGCGCTTATATAAGTCCGTTGCGGAGCGTTCAGAGACCATTGCAGCTGGAGAGAGCATCATGTCAACATCTCTGGAAGAAAAGTCCAGACCACCGCTGGCAAAAGAGATCGGTGGAGCCGGCAGAAGATGCAGAAGATGCGGACCCCCGAAGTCGGAAGAGGACCCCCGAAGTCGGAAGAAGACCCCGGAGCTGCCTAATAAATTACTTTAAAACCTGTGTACTGTTTTTTTTTATTGACGCTTTTTTCCCTAGGTGAATGGGTACCACATAGGGTGGGGGGCCGGGATCTGAGGGCCCCCTTATTAAAGGGGGCTCCCAGATTCCGATAAGCCCTCCGCTCGCAGACCCCGACAACCAAAGGCCAGGGTTGTCCGGAAGAGGCCCTTGTCCTCATCAACATGGGGACAAGGTGCTTTGGGGTGGGGGGGGCCGCAGCTTGTCCCCACCCCCGTTCCTGACCGGCCGGGCTGCGTGCTCGGATAAGGGTCTGGTATGAATTTTGGGGGGACCCCCACGCCGATTTTTCGGCGTAGGGGGTTCCCCTTACAATCCATACCAGACCTAAGGGCCTGGTATGCCCCTGGGGGGAACCCACGCCAGCTTTTTTTATTTAAAACTTGGCGTGGAGTTCCCCCTTATGATTCATACCAACTACTGTATGTTTTCATTTGTTAATGCCAAAAATGTGGCAAAGTCGTACAAAGTAGTAATGCTCCCAAATCGCTGTAAAATCGCGCGACTTTGAAGTCGTAAAAGTGTGAAAGGGGCCTTAGTCTGCAGTTAAAAGCTGTTGAGCTGTTGCACCAACCTAATTCAACCTAATTCATATGAATCATGACTCCAACACAAGAGATGTCAGTTGATACAAACGAGTGAATTATAAAACTTCTTCAAGAAGGTAAAGTATCACGAAATGTTGCACATAGCGGAGGAGAGTGAAAAAAATCCCAAGAAATTGTTTAAGTTTATAAATAGTAAAAGAGGGAGGTCGGATCATATTGGCCCCATAAAGAATGATGAAGGGAATCTGGTTACAAAAGACAGAGAGATGGCAAAGGTATTTTAATTTATTCCTCTCCTCAGTCTTCACGAGGGAAACGGGGGCCTAAGTAACCAAGACTGCAATATTTATCCTCATGACACATCACAGGAAGCACCCTCATGGCTAACAGAGCATAGAATTAGGAATAGACTTGAAAAACCTAACATTAATAAGTCACCGAGACCAGATGGCTTGCACCTGCGGGTCCTTAAGGAACTCAGTCAAGTAATTGCTAGACGATTATTACTTATTTTTAAGAACAGTCTACTGACTGGTATGGTACCAGAAGATTGTGTAGTGATATATACAATCACTACACTATACTATACTATATACTGTATTTATCGGCGTATAACACGCGCCGGCGTATAACACGCACCCCAAGTTTAGGAGAGAATTTTAAGGAAAAAAAACTTACATTAAAATGCCCATCAATGCAGCCTCATCAGTGTTCATCTGCAGCCTTGTTAGTGTCATTGCAGCCTTTTCAGTGTCAGTGCAGCCTTGACCCAGTGTCCATTGCAGCATTGTCAGTGCAGCTTAGCCCCAGTGCAGTCTTGTCAGTGCAGCTTTGCCCCAGTGCAGCCTTGTCAGTGCAGCTTTGCCCCAGTGCAGCCTTGTCAGTGCAGCTTTGCCCCAGTGCAGTCTTGTCAGTGCAGCTTTGCCCCAGTGCAGTCTTGTCAGTGCAGCTTTGCCCCAGTGCAGTCTTGTCAGTGCAGCTTTGCCCCAGTGCAGCCTTGTCAGTGCAGCTTTGCCCCAGTGCAGCTTTGCCCCAGTGGTCAGTGCAGCCTTGCCCCCAGTGTCCATGCTTGGACAGATCGCCGCCGACATACACATAGCTGCATGTAGTTTTAAATATGGCACCGCAGAGTTCGGAGAGACTCGGCGGAGCTGAACGAGCTCTGCCGAGATACACATAGTCGAGTGTATTCGCCTCTTTCCGGTGCCGCTCACAGTCCCGCCCAGTCCTGCCCTATGATGGACATAACACAGGTCAAATGGCGGGACTGGGCGTGACTGTGAGCGGCGCCGGAAAGAGCCGAATACACTCGACTATGTATCTCGGCTCCGCCCAGTCACTGTGATTTCGGTGGCGCTCGTTCAGCTCCGCCGAGTCCCTCCGAACTCCGCAGCGCCATATTTAAAATGACACGCTATGTGAATAGATCACAATTAGCGGGGATCGGCGTATAACACGCACCCACGATTTTCCCCTGATTTTAAGGGAAAAAAAGTGTGTGTTATACGCCGATAAATACGGTATATATATATATATATATATATATATATATATATATATATATACACTGTACTATAGTGACAAGTACGCGATCTGTGAGTGACAGTGCTAGGGAAAGGTTCCTGTTGAGAAGGGCAAACATAGGGCCTCATCTCTCTGGACCGACCCCTGATTGAAACCAGACGGGCAAGCCACATATGGTCCCCTCTCAACAAATGCTGTCATTCCAGCTGGAATCTGCTCCTGTCATGCCAATGAACTGTGAATGTGCCCTACTAGGTGGCTGTGCCTCTGGGCATGTTGTGAACTGTTGTTGCATTCCTTCAATACAAGTTCCATTGCACCTACCTGTGTGAATTATTGTCTCTGCATCACGCTGCACCCCACCTACACACTTTGCAGTCTGTCGGAACCACCGGAGTTCTGGAGAACATTCAAGACCCGGAGAATGTCAAAATGGACTGTTACATGTCTGGGGTACACCTAGACAGCCAGCTAGAGGTAGTTAGGAACATTATGATTTTAACTGTTCGTGTTGGACTGTACTAAGAAGCTTTTCAGTTGCATCAACTTTTCTGAGCCTGATCTGAAGGTATGCAAAGGTGTGCATGTTGGTTCTGACGTATCAAAAGAACCAGGGTCTGTAAAGCACATGTGGGGTATGAAGCTCAGCTGCTACAGAAGGTTTACTCATCAAATCAGCAAGAGGAGTAAAGTAGTATGGGCTATGGGTAACCAAGGTCTAGCGCAGGTTACGGAAAAAGTCAATAAGCGTGGTACCTGGTCAAGATCACAGGTACTCCGATAGCGAGGGGGTTGGTGTTCTGTCTCCCTCTCTAGGGCCCGCTTTCCAGAAGATACCTGAACCAAGCCAGTATTATGGAGAACTAAGGCCTGGTCACATAGGTACAGGAAGGAAGGAGTCAACAAGTGCACGCATGAGGTCTGTGCTAGGTGCAGTGGAACCCCATTTTGTTACTGGGAGTGAGGAAACAGAGGTATGCTGGACTAGTGGAGATGGCATATGTAGCCAGGTGCAGTCTACTAGGGATGCTATCTGATTGAATGATGCCATCCCATGTGACTCTGATGGCCATTTTGGGTTAGGCAGAGTCTATTTAGGACCCTGGCTCCCAGGCTTGGTACACATTTTATGTGTGGGTAGTGTTAGGACAGGTAACCCATCTGTCAGGGACAGTGATTAGCAGTAGAGAGAGTTTCCAGACAAGTAGAGAAAGGATAGGAACACGTCATCTTTCCTGGAGGCCTCCTCATATGGGCTATGGCCGGCAAGGCCACATTCTGCCACTCGACAGACACTGTCGATACATCCGAGACCTGCTCTACTATACATCACTGCTGCATTCTGTGAGTGTTCTTTGACTGGGGCCTTCCTCCCCGGGCTTGTTGTGAATTTTGTCAAACTTTAACTTTAGTACCATTTCTGTTTTCTACCATTGGACTCTGAGTGTTTACTACTGTCGCACCATGCTGCACCTTCTCACAGAAGAGAGAGAAGGAGAGTATTGAGTCCTTGGAGGAGGATGCCCAACGAGTGGTGATGGCACAGCCTGAAGAAGATCAGGCCACCCTAGAACAAATTGCAATGCGCCAGATGGGTCTGTTCGGAGAAAACATGACGGTCCCAGTGTGAGGTGGAGATTCTTTGTCTGGAGTCGCCAGAGAATGAGAGACTCTCTCACTTTGCGGCAGCACTCCAGAGTCTCTGAAAAGACCTGGAGAAGAGAGATTTGCGTGGCTGTGCTAATATTACAGTGGTGGACGCAGTTGCGCAGGAACAGCAGGATGCGGAGGCAACTGTGTCTGTGACAAAAAGGTATGACCCATTGCACTTGAAAGAGGAGGCCTTGGTTTCTTCACCTCTGTCAGCTATACACATAGCATTGAGGGAACTCGCCCTAGACGTTGCCTCCCTGAAACAAGAAATGTCCTCAATCGAAAAGGATTCAGATCCTCCGACTAAGGGTGAGAATCCATTATGGAGGGACCCAGAGGAGGACCAGAAGTACTGGCAATGTGGTCACTTTGGTCATAAAGCAAAGAACTGTGACTGGCCTGAATCCAAATCACACCCAGGCTGCCGTTAAACGAGTGGCTCTTGGGGCAGAGGGACAACCCCCGAGACAGTCCGCACAAGGTTCCAACAAACCAGGGTCCATGGTTGCACCTAGGTCCAGTGGTGACCACCACTTTAATGGACTAAAGGTTCCATGCCTGATTGACACTTGTTTCAAGGTCACTGTCATGGAACATGACTTCTATGCCCAGCTGTTTGGGACACGAGACCAATTGGACACCTCATGGTTATCCATCAAGGCAGCCAATAACTTGCCTATCTTAGCAGATGATGTCACCTGGGTGAAGATCCAGATCAATGACCAGGTGGTGGATTTAGTAGGGGTGGTGGTGACTCTTGGCCCACGAAGCTCAGCGGTACCTATTGTCCTGGGCATGAACATCTTGAAGGACTTGGACTTACCCTGCTTGCTGCCTAAATTCAAGCATTCTGGCCTCGTCCAGGGGCTGTGGTCAGCAATTTGTGTGGCTCAAACTGATATGGGCATATAAGGCTCAACAAAGAGCAGCAAGGAAACAGCCCGAACAGGTGGGGGTTGTCTGCATACATCCCAAGCAAAAGTTACTACTGGCACCCCTCCAAGAGGTAGTCTAGTCTCTTCCCATAGGAAGACTCAAAGGAAGCTTCAAGGTACCATCGTAATGATGGAACCCCACAAAGACTCAGTGGTAGCAGGGGAGTGGCTGATCACTTACACTTTGTCCAAGGTCCACAAAGGGAAAGTCCTGGTGCAGCTCATCAACCTGGGGATGACCCCAATTTGACTCCTCAACCATGCCACCCTAGCAGACCTGTATGTAGTGCTCTGTCACTGTATCTCAGTGACAGACCTGGGGAGAAGCCATATGTTCCCCTATATGGGCAGCCATGGCTTAGTTGGATGAGCCTCAATACCAACTACTGCTAGAACAGCTGGAAATCTTCTTCCGAGACTACCCTCTGCCACATCAATGGCTGCTTCACCAACTGCAAGAAAATCACCTACTGGTCTTTGCCACCAACCTGGAAGACTATAGGTACACAGAGGCCATCGACCACTCAATTCACACGGGTGACACTCCACCCATCCAGGAGCACTACCGTCACATCCCCCCAGCTCACGTTTCAGCGCTTAATGGAGAGATGCTTGGGAGACTTCAACTATATGTACACAGAGGCCATCGACCACTCAATTCACACGGGTGACACTCCACCCATCCAGGAGCGCTACCGTCACATTCCCCCAGCTCACGTTTCAGCGCTTAATGGAGAGATGCTTGGGAGACTTCAACTTTGAGACAGTGCTAATCTATTTTGGCAATATCATCATTTTCTCCAAGACATTCGAGGACCATGTTAAGCATCTGGACTGGGTGTTTAACCCCTTAGCACAGCATGGGTTGAAACTCAAACCCAGCAAATGCTGCCTGATGAGATAGAGAATCCACTATCTGGGACACATTGTAGAGGCTGGAGGGGTCTAGTCCAGCACAGGTACAAGCTGTGCAGGACTATGATCCTCGTAAAACTGTCACTGAGCTACTCTTCTTTCTGGGACTCTTGGGATACTACTGTTGGTTCATTCCTAAGCCACCCCACAGACATGTCACCCAGAAGGCAAGTGATTCTTCACCCTCCATTCAAGCGTAGTGGCACCAACCCCAAAAATAGGCCTTTGAAACGCTCAAATAGCTGACTTTGGCACCTTTATTGACCTATGCAGACTAATCAAAACCCTTCCATGTGTATACGAATGGGAGATTACAAGGTCTAGGAGCTGTATTTGCTCAGGTACAGGATGGCTGTGAATGGGTGATTTCCTACGCAAGCTGCAGCCTGTGGCCTACTGAGAAGGACCCTCATAAATTACAGCTCCTTCAAATTGGAATTGCTGGCCGTAGTGTGAGCCATCATTGAAAAGTTTGTGGAGTATCTCAACGGGGCGGACATAGAGGTCTTCATAGGCAACAACCCCCTTGCCTATCTGGATACAGCAAAATTTGGGGAGTAGGAGCAAAGGTATGGTCGCTCACCTAGCCCAGTTCAAGTATAACATCCATTACAAGCCTAGAAAGCTTAACGAGCATGCTGACGCCCTGTCCCCTTATCCCATGGAGTATCTAGGGGAGGATGTGGACTCTAACCAAGAGTGTACTGCCCATGACCACCATCTCGTGTTCCCTCAAAGAGCAAGACGTGATCCTCCAGGCGGAGTCTGACGAAATCTACAACCAAGAGCAGTGGGTTCTGATTCAATAGAAGGATCCTGATCACATGCAGCTGCAGCTCTTCCTCTCTCGATCATCCTCCCGTGAGTGTCAGAAACTGTCCAGTACAGCCCGGACGATTCTGAGACAGTGGGATTGACTTGAGACACAGAACAACGTACTTTATCGCCAGGCACACATTTCCACTAAGCAGCAGGAGATTGCTGCTGAGGGACTGTGGTTCCCCAGTCGCATATCCTCCAAGTCTGCCAAGTGCTACTTAATGCAAGTGGACACTTCGTAGGTGACAGTACTGAGTCCTTGGTCAGGAGGTACTTTTTTTTGCCCACAGCTGGCAGAGAGTGGCTTGTCAGGAGTGTAAAGCTTGCTTAATGCATAAAGTCCCTTCTGCAAAGACCACACCTATGACCATCACTACCTTGGAGTCCTTTGAACTGGTCAACATGGGCTCACTCTTAGGTGCCTTGGTGTTTGTTGACCATTTCAGTTTGCAGTGGTAGTCCCCACTAAAGACCAGACAGCCCCTATCACAGCCAAATGTTTTTGGAAGCATGTGGTCCAACCCTATAGGCGTCCCAAATGGTTACTCTCAGACTAGGGCTGGAACTTTGAGTCATGTCTGAGCTGTACCACCTCAGTGGTATCCAAAAGTGGCTTACCCCCTGCTGGGCAATGTAGCTTGTTAGTGGTTCAACCGTACCCTGCTGGGAATTCTACGGACTCTCAAACAGGATGTCAGGGCTTGGACTTGAACCGGGAACCTCTGCTGTGTCTGGTGATGACTCTTCTTACTGAGCTACCTGAGATGCATGGCCTTGTGTCTTGACTTTTGCTGAACCTTGAGCTCTTTGCTCTGCCCATGAACTTCCTGATTTAAGTCATGTCTCTGCAATTCCTGTTTGCCAGATTATTGTGCTCTCTTCAACCAGTATTTTGCTCTTGTCTTCCCTACTACCGTCCATACTGTGCTATCACTCGTTATTGACCCTTGGCTTGTTCCTCTACTAGGCTTCTGCCTGATCCCAACTTGAAACTACTCGTTACTGATCTTTGGCTTGCTATACTGACTATGTTTGTTTGATCCTTAACTGATTATCTGCTTCTGGACCCCGGCTTGCTCACCTCCTGGTGAGGTGATCCTGAGGACAGTGACCTGGTACTAACACACATTCTCCAGAGAATTCAACACCCCAGATGCCTAGCACCTGGGTGCAGGAACATTGGGATCAGTTGCAGAAACCCAGGCAGGCGGTGTTGGACATGGCCGAGGACTTTGCCTTAGAGGAACTGCTGTTGCGACGGGGGGAGTGGGTGTTGGTGAAAAACACCTAGCAAGAGCAAGGCAGTAAAATGGAGCCCAAGTGGGTGCTTACTCCATATTAAGTTTAACATCAACTGTTTCCTCCAACTCCGGTATATGACTTAGTCTTAGAGGAACCCAATCCCATCAAAAAACATCTCCTCTGTGACCTGTTGAGACCCTGTGTGCTCAACAGGACTTCTCCACCAAACCCCCCGGAGATAGAGAAATGCTCAACCCTGTGGATGTTCCACTTGTGCAGGAGGTTCCTGTTGAATGGTACCTGTCTCCTCTCTTGCTCGAGTCTTCAGCCTCTCCTGATTTGGAAGCAGGAAGCCCCAGTACATCGACTACGCACAGTCCAGCCGCACAGTGTCACGTACCTTGTGGCAGACCCTGACGTGTAGAGGGAGGCCTCTCGTACAGCCCTGCCTTTGAAACCACTGATGTTGTGACAGTGGTCATGAGAGCATAGCAAGGTATGAGTGCCTGTAAGATGTTCCCTCAGCCGCAGTAATGGGTAGCAGGTAGATCGCTGGAACAGCAGATGGCAGCAGACCACGGATTGGGCAGACAGCAGGTGGCAGGTGCTTGACAGGCAGCTGGCAGGTAGCAAATACAGAAAAACTGGCAGCACTCAGCAGGTGAAGGACCAGCAGGGACCAGGTAGCATGCAGAGCAGGACAGGTGGATGACTGGATGCTAGGTCAGATGAGCCAGGTCAGACACAGGCATAAATGGCAGACAGAGAATGGTTAGGATAGAAGCAGATGTCAGCAATGTAGAATCAGGCAGATGAGTAGGAGGCAGAGCAAATCCAGAGACAGGCCAAGATCAGGGCAGGTAGCTTTCAAGCAAGGTCAGGGCAAACCAGGTCAATAACAGAAATTAACACAGGAACATGGGTAATAGCTGTAGATCAGACCGCACTGGCTAATAGAACTGCTGCCATTTAAATAGTCCCAATGGGGCCAACATTAGCGACAGGCGCACATTTATGCAAAGAAAAATGGGTACCCACACATCTGCGCCTTCATCTCTACTATGGCTAGTGCCTTACTAACACACAGACTGTCCTGATGTGACAGAGGAATAGGTCTGGGGCCCGATGAAGGGAGTAGGGAGGACCCTGTCAACTCCCATCCACCTATGGTCCCAGATTAACACTCAGAAGATGATCGCTTGTGACTCCAAAGAGGACACTACTGTCTGCCTTCTTTGCACTCTAACCGCGGGCAGCTCCCTGCAAAGTACTCTAATTATGTTGGAGTATGGATTTCCTAAGCTGCACATCGAAGTAAAACCACTCGTATTGGTGTGTGGCAATCTCAGCCTAGGCTCCTGCCAGGCCACGCCCCCATCTTTACTATGGGCACCCGACTGTGACAGCTTGTGGCTTCACAGCCGGGTGCCCACTGCGCATGCGCGAGCAGCGCTGCCCTCCGTGACTGTTCCCAACGTCTTCTGGGACCTGTCATGTGTCCCAGAAGACTTTGGGAAGGATAACATCCACTTCCAATCACCTAAGGCAACCGGAACGGAAGTAGGAACAGGAACCTGTCAAAATCGTGTACCTGCTCCTCCCCAAAAGCTCAGTTTCACACACAGGAGTCAGGGAGGAGGCCTTAAAGCGGAACTTCACCTTTTGGATTGAGCTCCAATTTAAGTAGGGTAATAACATCACTACAGGATATAGAAACTTTACAAGACGTCCTCAAAAAAAATTAAGCGGTGGGCAACTACATGGCGAAAGGTTTAATGTTGAAAAATGTAAAGTAATGCACTTGGGGCTAAAAATAGGAATGCAAGTTACCCGATAGGGCGGGACCCTCTGGGGGGAATCCAGGATGGAAAAAGATCTTGGTGTTAGATGATGTAGTAGATGACAGACTCTGCAACGGCATGCAATGCCAAGCTGCAGCAAGCAAGGCAAGCAGCATATTAGCATGCATAAAAAAAGAGGATTTACTCAAGAGAGAAAACTATAATCCTGCCACTTTATAAAACCCTAGTTCCGCCACATCCGGAGTATTCCATCCAATTCTGGTCACCAATCCTCAAAAAGGATGTGCTGGAACTGGAGAGAGTACAGAGAAGGGCAACAAAGTTAATAAGGGGATTTTGGAGGACCTCAGTTACGAGTAACAACTACAAACATTAAACGTATTCTCTCTGGAGAATAGACGCTTGAGAGAAGATATGATAGTGATATACAAATACCTCAATGGTGATTTTAGTATAGGGAATAAATTATTCAGTCTTAGAGAGTATAAGACGACACAGGCCACGCAATGAAACTGGGTGAGAAGCGGTTTAACCTTAAACTGCATAGGGGTTTTTCACTGTCAGATCAGTGAAGATGTGGAACTCACTTCCACAATCAATGGTGTCAGCGGGAAATATTGATAGTTTCAAAGAACTTAGATGTACATCTTAGCGAGCACAGTATATAGGGTCATGGGATATTATTTTTGACATGAACACACACACAGCTTGAAATGGATGAACTGGTATCTTTTTTTCAACTTTACCAACTACAGTGCCTTGAAAAAGTATTCACACCCCTTGAAATTTTCCAAATTTTGTCATGTTACAACCAAAAAACATAAATGTATTTTATTGGGATTTTATGTGATAGACTAACACAAAGTGGTACATAATTGATATGTGATAGACTAACACAAAGTGGTACATAACTGAATGTGAAGTGGAAGGAAAATGATAAATAGTTTTCAACTTTTTTACAAATATTGTATTCAGCCCCCTTTACTCTGATACCCCTAACTAAAATCTAGTGCAACCAATTGCCTTCAGAAGTCACCTAATTAGTAAATAGAGTCCACCTGTGTGTAATTTAATGTCAGTGTAAATACAGCTGTTTTGTAAAGCCCTCAGAGGTTTCTTAGAGAACCTTAGAGAAGAAACAGCATCATGAAATCCAAGGAACACACCAGACATGTCAGGGATAAAGTTGTGGAGAAGTTTAAAGCAGGGTTAGGTTCTAAAAAGAGATTCCAAGCCTTGAACATCTCATGGAGCACTGTTCAATCCATCATCCGAAAATGGAAAGAGTATGGCACAACTGCAAACCTACCAAGACCATAGGTGTGCCAGGTGTGCCCAGGCACACCCTAATCACCCCATGCACATTAGTGTTATCGCTCTGTGTAGCAGCAGAAACAGGGAAAAGATCTCCCTCTTACCGGCTAAGCCATAAGAGAAGTGTTTATGCTCTTCTCTTTCACTGTGCCGGCAGGGAGATCAATGTGCCAGGGTCATATATATGTAGACAACCGCACACGCATGTGTGTTTGAGCTTAAGGGTGCACACCCTAATGCAATAGGCTGCACACGCCTATGACCAAGACATGGCCGTCCACCTAAACTGACAGGCGGGCAAGGACAGCATTAATCAGAGAAGCAGCCAAGAGGCTGATGGTAACTCTAGAGGAGCTGCAGAGATTCACAGCTCAGGTGGGAGAATCTGTCCACAGGACAACTATTAGTTGTGCACTCCAGAAATCTGGCCTTTATGGAAGAGTGGCAAGAATAGAGCCATTGTTGAAAGAAAGCCATAAGAAGTCCTGTTTGCAGTTTGCGAGAAGCCATGTGGGGGACACAGCAAACATGTGGAAGAAGGTGCTCTGGTCAGATGGGACCAAAATTTAACTTTTTGGGCTAAAAGCAAAACGCTATGTGTGGCAGAAAACTAACACTGCACATCACCCTGAACACACCATCCCCACAGTGAAACATGGTGGTGACAGCATCATGTTGTGGGATGCTTTTCTTCAGAAGGGGCAGCGAAGCTGGTCAGAGCTGATGGGAAGATGGATGGAGCCAAATACAGGGCAATCGTAGAAGAAGTAGAAGGGCAACCTGTTAGAGTCTGGAAAAGGGTTGCGACTGGGGCGGAGGTTCACCTTCCAGCAGGACAACAACCCTAAACATACAGCCAGAGCTACAATGGAATGGTTTATAAAAAGTATATTCTTGTGTTTTAATTGCCCAGTCAAAGTCCATTCCTACAGTACCTTGAAAAAGTGTTTATACCCCTTGAAATTGTCTACATTTTGTCATGTTACAACCAAAAACTGAATTGTATTTTATTGGGATTTTATGTGATAGACCAACACAAAGTGGCACATAATTGTGAAGTAGAAGGTAAATGCTAAATGGTTCAATTTTTTTTACAAATAAATATCTGAAAAGTGTAGTGTGCATTTGCATTCAGCCCCCTTTACTCTGATTCCCCTAACTAAAATCTAGTTGAACCAATTGCCTTCAGAAGTCACCTAATTACTAAATAAAGTCCACCTGTGTGTAATTTTATCTCAGTATAAATACAACTGTTCTGTGAAGCCCTCAGAGGTTTGTTAGAGAACCTTAGTGAACAAACAGCATCATGAAGGCCAAGGAACACACCAGACAGGTCAGGGATAAAGTTGTGGAGAAGTTTAAAGCAGGGTTAGGTTTTGAAAAAATATCCCAAGCTTTGAACATCTCATGGAGCACTGTTCAATCCATCATCCGAAAACGGAAAGAGTATGGCACAACTGCAAACCTACCAAGACATAGCCGTCCACCTAAACTGACAGGCTGGGCAAGGGGATCATTAATCAGAGAAGCAGCCAAGAGGCCCTGTCCACAGGACTAGGGATGAGCTGAACACCCTCCTTTTCGAGGGTGTTCAGCAGAACATGCGAACAGGCAAAAAATTTGGCAGAACACACAAACACTGTTAAAGTATATCGGACACGAACATGAATAATCAAAAGTGCTCATTTTAAAGGCTTATATGCAAGTTATTGTCATAAAAAGTGTTTGGGGACATGGATCCTGTCCCAGAGGACATGTATTAATGCAAACATTTCCCGGTCTCCCCTCTGTGTGAAAAGGTGTAAAAATGTTGAAAATGGCAAAAACACAGCTTGGGACAAGTCCTTTATTAAAAAATTAAAAAATAAAAATGTCCCACAATGTCCATCCATCTTCTTCTATCACGCCGCCCGGACCGAAAAAGAAAAAAATCTGCGACCGATCCGCCTCCATGGGAGGTTTCCGCCATCTGATGCATTTTCGCTTGTGACAGCTCTTATATAACTGAGGGTGGGGCCACCTGGTGACGTAACCGGGTGACCTTGTTAAAGGGGGCTTCCAGATTCCGATAAGCCCCCCGCCTGCAGACCCCCACAACCACCGGGCAAGGGTTGTGGGGATGAGGCCCTTGTCCCCATCAACATGGGGACAAGGTGCTTTGGGGGGCTACCCCAAAGCACCCTCCCCATGTTGAGGGCATGTGGCCTGGTACGGTTCAGGAGGAGGGGCGTTCTCTCATCCTCCCTCTTTTCCTGCAGTCTGCCAAGTTTGGGTGCTCGGATAATGGTCTGGTATGGATTTTGGGGAGGACCTCAACGCCTTTTTTTTAATTTTCCCCTTAAAATCCGGTCTGGTATGGATTTTGGGGGGACCCCTACACCATTTAAAAAAAAAAATTGGTGCATGGTTCCCCTTAATTTCCATATCAGACCCGAAGGGCCTGGTATGGATTTTAGGGGGACCCCCACGCAATTTTTTTTACATTTTGGTTCAGGATTCCCCTTAATATTCATACCAGACCAAAAGGGCCTGGTAATGGACTGGGGGGGGTTTCATGCTCTTTTTTTCAATGAGTCTTATCTCTATTGCCAAGACCCGACAATTTATTACATCTGCAATAAGTTTTAAATGACAATTTTTCCTTTAGAAATGTTATTTTGCTGTGGTACTGTTATAAACACGGGAAAAATGCGCCACTTTACAGGCATACTGTAGACACCCCCCCAAGGCACAATATTTAAAGGAATATTTCATTTTTATTGTTTCACTTTAAGCATTAAAAAAATCACTGCTCCCGAAAAAACGGCCGTTTAAAAAAAAAAAATATTTGCATTGTTACATGTCCCCTGGGGCAGGTCCCATGTCGCCAAACACTTTTCATGACAATAACTTGCATATAAGCCTTTAAAATAAGCACTTTTGATTTTTCATGTTAGTGTCCCATAGACTTTAATGGTGTTCTGGCGGCTTTCGAATTTGCCCTGAACACCGCATATTTCTAAAAAGGAAGCAATCAAAACTACAATTAAAATAAATTTAAATTAAAAAATAGTCTTTCAAACTTCAGCAGCGCTAAAGGTTTTAGAAATGTTTGTTTATATTATAGCAGCTGCTTCTCTACTATAATAGTATATTTTCCTAAGCGCCGGATAAGTGATATTTTTTGAGAACACTGCATATTGTTCGTGTTCGCAGAACATCCGAACAAACAAAGTTCGGCCCGAACTTATGCTTGGGCCGAACCATTCTCCCATCCTTACATAGGACAACTATTAGTCGTGCACTCCACAAATCTGGCCTTTATGGAAGAGTGGCAAGAAGAAAGCCATTGAAAAAAGTCATAAGATCCCGTTTGCAGTTTGCAAGAAGCCATTTGGGCGAACACAGTAAACATGTGGAAGAAGGTGTTCTGGTCAGATGAGACTAAAATTTAACTTTTTGACCTAAAAGCAAAACGCTATGTGTGGCGGAAAACTAACACTGCACATTACCCAGAACACACCATCCCCACCGTGAAACATGGTGGTGGTAGCATCACGTTATCAGGATGCTTTTCTTCAGCAGTGACAGGAAAGCTGGTCAGTTGAAGGGAAGATGGATGGAGCCAAATACAGGGCAATCTTAGAAGAAAATACGTTTGAGTCTGCAAAAGACTTAAGACTGGGACAGAGATTCACCTTCCAGCAGGACAATGACCCTAAACATACAGACAGAGCTACAATGGAATGGTTTAGATCAAAGCATATTCATGTGTTAGAATGGCTCAGTTAAAGTCCAGACCTAGATCCTATTGAGAATCTGTGACAAGACTTGCAAATTGCTGTTCACAGATGCTCTTCATCCAATCTGACAAAGCTTGAGCTATTTTGCAAAGAAGAACGGGCAAAAATGTCACTCTCTAGATGTGTAAGGCTGGTAAAGACATCCCTAAAAAGACTTGCAGCTGTAATTGCAGCAAAAGGTGGTTCTACAAAGTAGAAAACAAATGCATGCCACACGTTTCACATATTTATTTGTAAAACATTTTGAAAACCATTTATAATTTTCCTTCCACTTTACAATTATGTGCCACTTTTTTTGTTGGTTTATCACATAAAATCCCAATAAAATACATTTACGTTTTTGCTTGTATCATGACAAAATGTGGAAAATTTCAATGAATACTTTTTCAAGGCACTGTATGTAACTATGTAAAGCTTCAGCTTTTTTTTTATTATTAAAAAAACAAACATGTCATACTTATCACAGAGCAGCCCTGATTTTTAAATATGTTCATTACAGTTCTCATGTTGTTTTTTACTGTGTTGCAATGCCAAGGACAGCATCTGTCAAAGAGGGGGAGAGTGTAGGCAGGTGCAGTCTACTTTCTCCACAGCAGCATTGCAGAGGGAGAGGAAGTCAAGAGGAACATGGATCCTGTATGGTTTGCTGGGTCATGGCGAAGCTATCCCATTGGATACTGTTGCCCCATGTGACTCTCGCGTTCATCTTGGGTCAGGCAGAGTCTATTTAAGACCCTGGCTCCCAAGTTTGGCATGCATTTCGCATGTGGGTAATGTAGGGACAGGTCACCCATCTGTCAGGGACCGTGGTTAGTGGTAGAGAGAGGTTTCAGACAAGCAGGGAAAGGATAGAGACATGCTATCCTTCCTGAAGACCTCCTCATTTGGGCTTGGACCAGCCAGGCCACATTGCACCCCTCAAGACACACGCTGTCTAAACATCCGAGATCTGCTCTACGACACATCACTGGTGCATTCTGTGGGTGTTAAAGTTGGATGCCTTCCCACCATGCTTTTTGTGAATTGCCGAACAAGTTCTGTTTTCTGCAATTGGACTTTGAGTGTTTACTGCTGCCGCACCACGCTGCACCTCCCCACACGGGCTCAGCGAGCGGTGTCCCTCCTAATGCAACATAAATAAACTGACAGTGTGTAGTGACACAGGGCAGCACTTTCAGAGGAACTCTGTACTTTTTTTCCCTTCTCGCTCTTAGCTAGTTTCCTGCAGTCTATTAGCACCTATTTCTCTCCTACATTTAATTTGTTTTCTCTTTCTTAGCTGGTTTCCTGCAGTATATTAGCACCTATTTCTCTCCTATATATTTATTATTTTTTTTATACTTATTTATTTTTCTCTCTTAGCTAGTTCCCTGCAGTCTATTAGCACCTATTTCTCTCATATATATTTCTAATAAAAATTATTTAATTTTTTCTCTTTTCTAGCTGGTTTCCTGCAGCCTATTAGTACCTATTTCTTTCATATTATTATTTTTGCCATTGACGTTCATTCGAGACTATGCACATATTCCCATACTTTGGGAATATGCCAGTATCGGTCCTCCATGATGTTCTAACACTTTGCTTTTAAAATGATTTGTTCTCAACATCAACTTCATTGTGTGTATACATATATAAATGTTTTCTATTATTTTGTGTATGTTGTTGTAACTATACAATGATTTTGACTGATGTGTTGAGTTTACTCCGAGTTCAATTGGTGTATCAGATTTTTTTTCTGGCAGGGGATTTGGACCGAACTCTTTACATCCGATTTGAGTGTAACTATCATATATTCTAGCTGGGTTTTCTTTGTAACACCAGCTGAGTACTAATTTTAATTGGTTAGTTCACCTGTAACCTAATGATGACACATTAGAGCAGTATATAGGTGAATTTGGTGACTAGTCTCAATAGGTAATGACTAAGAGCTAACATTTGCAGGAAACGTGTCTCCCTCTTTGTCCCCTGCTCCATCTGTCAACTACTTGTCATATGAAGCTTCAATAAAAGGATTTTTGGAAGTGCAGCAGTCCAGAATTATTTCTTTATGTTACACAGCATGCAAGCTGGGTTAGCACCTGACTAGTGTGTGTGGGGATTAACCAGAGACTCAATCACCTGGAGCTGCTTTTTTTGTTTCTTTGAAGATTGTCCGAATTCGCACTTGCTGGCTCAGTGAGTTCATGTGTCTATTACCCAATGGACTGATGTAATTTGTGTAGTGACACATTTATACACACACTAGGAGATCCTATATACTGTTTGATTGTTTGTAATATGACTGATGGTGGGAATGTTGAAGCAGGGGAACAGTACAGTAGAACCTTGAGGACCATACATGACAATCCCTTAAGATCAGATACAAGACAGCAGCTACAAGCAGCAGCGGATGATAATGCGGGTACTTTGAAATTGCTGCTTCGGAAGCTTGAACGGTTAATGGTTAAAGAAATTAAGTCCTACTAAGATAAATGCACCCTGAGTATTTGGCTGTTGAACGAATCCCCCATGGACTGCACATTTAAAATATTCCCGACTTTTGGGTTAGCGTCAGAGGATTTGAAAAGGCAGTGGACTGACTGCAAGCTCATTTGAACTGATTAGGATCATCAAACATCTAAAACTCTAGAGCTGGAAAGGCTGCAGGACAAAATTACACAAATACAGAAAGAAATCGTACCCTATAAGGATTCACCTATGTTTGAGAGTCTGGATGCCAAGCTGAATAAGAAGCTTGATAGAATCGAAAAAGAAGTTATAGCTGGGGAAAAGAAAAATGACTCCGTGACAGGCTTGACTATGAATCCAACTCAGTTTATGTGTGGAGAAAACCCCAGCATTTTAGGATGCCTACTAAAACCCTTTAAAGAGCAAAGAGATCAACCTATGTCAGTGCCCTCTGAGACAGGTTTAAAACATTGTTTAATGCTTTTGTTGGGGTCTTCTCATCCCTGCCGCCTATAACTTCTTTTCTTCTTGCCTCCTCTTTGGGTTTTCTTATGTTTTTTTCCACCTGTTTCTTTTTCTTGTTGACATGCTCTGCCTCTCAGTTTAAATGCTGTGGCTGCCCCTTTTGGGTATCTGACACATCTCTATCACCAGAATTAGTTGATAAATCAGCAACAGACATTGCTAGGGTTTCATCCAATGTCTCATTACTGTCACTATCTGTAGAGGCGACAAGGATGGTGAGCCGTGACAATGCATGCATCAGTGACACAATACCTCTTGTGTTCCTGCTGGAGCATATTTTGTGTGGCATTATGGACAGGGCAGAGCAGCGGGAGGAAGAGAAGGAATTAATTTCCTCACAAGACCAGCTTTATGCAGACACCATTCTTATGATGCCACAGAACACACAAGAGGAGAGGGAGTAAGAGGAGGAGGATTCTGGCAGTTTTGGAGGCATAGAAGCAGAGGAAGACATACGTCAACCTTAAGAGATGGTTTTCAGTCCCCAGAAACCTTGGGACTAGTAAATGGCTGGGAGGAGGCAGTTCCAGATACTGTAATCCTCAGTGACCCCGAGGACTCTGCTTCTCATACCTCTGCACACTAGTGGTGCATGGGCTCCCTTATTCTTCAAAGCCTGCGAAAGGATCCGAGAATTTGTGACATCAAGGATAAGGATCATTATTGGTTGGCAACCCTCCTTGACCACCGTTACAAGGGGAAAGTCTCGGGACTCATCCTGCCCTCACAGAGGGAACACAGCATAAAATATCTTGAGAACACCTTGAAGAGGAGTTTATGTAATGCCTTTCAAGACATTGGAAGGTTACACTCTCGTGGAAAAGCTAGTTTTGAGGCTTCTGCTTGCCAAAGAAGGAGCAGTGGAGAAGGGAGCGGCCTCAGAGATGCATTTCAATTTTTTTTTTTTTTTTAGTCCTCAGTGCCCAGGGCTGTCAGCTTCAAGATCCCATTGGCAGCGTCTGCATCATATGGTGGAAGATTATCTAGAGGTGAAAACAGACACAGAAAGCTTTCCAGTAGACAATCCACTGGGTTTCTGGGCCATGAGAATAGACCACTGGCCAGAATTTGCCCAGTATGCAATTGAGCTGCTGTAATGCCCTGCATCCAGCATGCTTTTTTTGAATGGGCATTGAGTGCTGCTGGAGGTTTTGTGACAGATAAAAGAGCGCGTCTGTTCACAGACTCTGTTGTCCAGCTGACATTTGTCAAAATGAATCAGTCCTGGATTAGCAGCAGCTATCAAGCCCCTGATGTCGATGTCGCTGAAGTGTTATTGGATCTTGAATCTATGCAAGTCTATCTTGCCTGCCTAGCTTTGTGGGTGTTGATTTTATCTGAAAGTAATCATTCGGTATAGGTTTCATGGGCACAATTAACACCCAAGTATCAATTTTTTCGTACCTGTTTGACCGGGGCATCAAATTTAATTTTTTTTTTTACAGCAAGGCCAATTCTTGATTTAATCAAGAGAACCTTTAGAAAGTTATGGGGTGAAGGCACCACCAACACCCAAAAAACAATTTTTCTGCAACTGTTTGACTGGGGGAACAAGGCCAATTCTTGCTTTAATCAACAGTATTTTAGAAGGTTATGGGCTGAAGGCACCACCAACACCCAAAGACCAATTTTTCTGCAACTGGATGACAGGGGCGTCAAATTAAAATTTTTTATAGCAAGGCCAATTCTTGCTTTCACCAAGAGTACCTCTAGAAGGTTAAGGGGTGAAGGCACCATCGACACCCAATGACCAATTTTTCCACAACTGTGTGACAGGGGTTTCAGATTTCAGTTTTTAACAGCAAGGCCAATTCTTGCTTTCATCAAGAGTACATCTATAGGGTTACGGTGTGAAGACACCAACACCCAAAGCCCAATTTTTCAGCACCTGTTACTTCTATCCAAAGTCTGCGAAAGAGACACCAGACTTTATAAAAAAATTGTTGACCTTGGCCTGAGTGTACTATAATATAAGGCATGCTCACTGTGGTGCAAAAATCTGTTATTTCCATCCAAAGTCTGCCAAAGACACCAGAATTTATCCCAAAAATCTCCAATCTTGTTCCAAGTGCACTAAATTGTGGCCTCATCATACAGACTGGCTCCCCAATCTGTTGTTTACAAAATAAAGAAAGCTTGCATGGAATATCAATTTAAATGTAATTTTTTTTCCTCATAAATGTCAGTTTTGCTGTAGCAGGTTCTATACACGGTACGGATGCACCACTTTACAGGCAGATTAAGGGGACCCCCATGGCACTTTATTTAATGGGAATTTTTCATTTTTATTGTTTCACTTTAACCACTTGCCGACTAGCTCTTGCAGATATACTGCGGCAGGTCAGCTCTACTGCACAAACCATACATCGGTCCGTGCAAGGAGGATAGCGGCACGTGCGCACGCCCTCGATGTCTGCCGGCGACTAATGATCGCTGTGTACAGGGGCAGAATGGGGAACTGCCTATGTAAACAAGGTGATTCCCCGTTCTGCCTAATGACATGTCAGAGATCTTCCGTTCCCAGTGATCTCTGTCATGTCCCAGTGAGCCCGCCCCCCCCCCTACAGTTCGAACACACCCAGGGAACACACTTAACCCCTTGATCGCCCCCTAGTGTTAACCCCTTCCCTGCCAGTGTCATTTTTACATTGATAAGTGCGTTTTTATAGCATTGATCAATGTAATACAATTCCCCAAAAAGTGTCACTTGGGTCAGATTTGTCTAGCACAATGTTGCAGTCCCGCTAAAAATCACAGATCGCCGCCATTACCAGTAAAACACAATAAAAAAATAAAAGTCCCTAAATCTATCCCGTAGTTTGTAGACACAATAACTTTTGTGCAAACCAATCAATATACGCCTATTGTGATATTTTTTTACCAAAAATATGTAGAAGAATATATATTGGCCTAAACTGATGAATACATACATTTTTTTTATATATATATATTTTTGGATATGTATTATAGCAGAAAGTAAAAAAAATATATATATTTTTTCTTTAATTGTTGGTCTTTTTTTGTTTATAGCACAAAAAATAAAAACCGCAGAGGGTTTTTATTTTTGATCAGATACCACCAAAAGAAAGCTCTATTTGTGGGTAAAAAAGGACATCAATTTTGTTTGGGTACAGCGTCGCATGACCGCGCAATTGTCAGTTAAAGTGACACAGTGTCGTATCGCAAAAAATGGCCTGGTCATTAAGGGGGCAAATCTTACCGGGGATGAAGTGGTTAAGCATGTTTTTTTTTTTCCATGGTACATGCCTCCCAGGGCAGTAGCCAGGCCCCCATACCCTTTTTATGGGCAATAACTTGCATATAAGCCTTTAAAATGGGGACTTTTGATTTTTCATGTTCAGGTCCCATAGACTTCAATGGGGTTCATCATTCGGGTAAACGTTTGCGATGTTCGAGAATTCTGGCGCAAACTAAATTGGGGGGGGGGTGTTCAGCCTATCTCTAATAACAAATGAAACCCAGAAGTCCACCAGAACTCCACATGGATTGCTACGCTGCTGCCGTTGCTATGGCCTGTGAGGTTTTACTATTGAAATAGCCCAGTCCTGGATACATGTCCTGTCTAGGAGCCCATTGCTAGACTGGCCCACTGTCGGGCAGGAGATCTCAATGAGTTCCTGGTAATCTGCCCTTTCTTCCAGAGACAGTCTATGAACTTTGCATAATGGGTGAGATGCCACAGCTGTGGAGAATTGCTTTTTTAGAGGATGGAGGAGTCCGAGGAGCCTTGTGACCTCGGCATAGATGGACTGCCCACACCTTTTGGTATTCCTGCTACACTCAGTCTGTCTGCTGCCTCCAAGGACCCAAGCCCACCTGTTTCAGAGTGCAGCAATGTCGACCAAGACACGTCTGAGTTGGCCTTCCCCAAGAAATCTAGGGTTGAGCTGCCGGACGGCCGAACCGCCCACCTGGGATGCTGCATCTGTGATTGCCTGCTCCCAGAAATCTTTAGACTTGCCAGTCAGCACACCGTTGGAACCCACAATGGTGACGATGCCCACCAAGGAACTCTCGGACACTACCAGCTTGATGGACTCACCTGTCCCTGAACTGAGTCTGTGCCTCTTCTGCACTGCACTTCATCTGTGGCTGCTTCCCCAGAGCCAGGGGAGCTACCACCTGCCCAGAGGGATTCGTCCAGGTGTCCAGGAGCAACTTCATTTTTGACAGTAGCGAGGAGGATCGCCCTGTGAGGTCATCATTCCCCTATCAAGGATTAGGAAGAGGCTCTATAACGACCTGCCCGGAGGTCACTCAGTGGCAGTCTACAAGCACTGACTTGCTGCCAGGGGCATAACTAGTGCAAGAAATCATGAAGGGGGTGGCAGCGGTGATGTTGAGGGGGGTGGCAGCGGTGGTACTTGAGGGGGGTGGCAACGGTGGTACTTGAGGGGGGTAGGCAGCAGTGGTACTAGAGGGGGGTGGCAGTGGTGGTACTTGAGGGGGGGTGGCAGCGGTGTTGCTGAGGGGGTGTGGCAGTGGTGATGTTGATGGGGATAGCAGTGGTAGTACTTGATGGGGGGGTGGCAGCTGTGGTACTTGTGGGGGTGGCAGCAGTGGTACTTGAGGGGGGTGGCAGCGGTGGTACTTGAGGGGGGTGGCAGCGGTCATGCTATCTTCTCCCACCACCACCTCTGCCTCTTACTGATCCCATCCCCCACCACTGATCTCATCCCTATCCCCCCCATCACCTCTGTTGTAGAAGTGAAGGGGTAGGGATGAGATCAGTAAGAAGCAGAGGTGGTGGAGGTTTGGAGGTTTACTTCCGTCACCATGTCTCCAGGGATGCCTTTCCTCATGGGGAGAGCTCCTCCCCTTCACTCAATTGGTGTCAGACTTCATTTTTCAGTGTCTGGCTGTCCAGAGTCTCTCTCAGTGCTGTCTTCTCTCCCCTCAGCGGGCGAAAGCCCCCCTCCCCGCGGCAGAACGAATGGCCAGACGGTGCGCCCATGGCGGGCCTCTCAGTACCACAGCAAAGCCATAATGGATAGGACAGGTGGGCCCCTCACATTGGCAAATGGGCAGGCAGCGGGCCCCCCTATAGGGGCGAAACTGCAGGGCCCAGTCGCAAGTGCGACTGCTGTGACCCTGATAATTATGCCACTCGCTGCCCTGCAGACGCCTATCTTCCGCAAGAACTGGTCTCGCCAGGAAGGAAGATAACTAGGCTGTAAAGGCTTCAGCATCACTTTGACTCATATGTGCTTAAAAAAGTATGGTTATACTTTCCCTTACATGCCCGAGGACTTATCCTAACATACAGTGGGGACGGAAAGTATTCAGACCCCCTTAAATTTTTCACTCTTTGTTATATTGCAGCCATTTGCTAAAATCATTTAAGTTCATTTCTTTCCTCATTAATGTACACACAGGGTGCCCTAATGGTTCATTAATTACATTTCACACTCGTCCTTTAGCGTAGCTCAAGAATATCGAGTGGTGAGTGGGGGAGGAGGAACTGACCAGGATGGACGTGCAGTGAGTTCGCTCCACTAGCCCAGGCAATCAGCTGTTGCATGTCTTTAATGATTCCATAGACCTCCCCAGTCCTGCCATACAGCACACTGCTGAACAAACAATTCTCCAAGCCAGCTGCCTGTCTTTGTGCCCTTTCCTGCTCTCAAGCCCTGGTGTTAGGCTATTAGATCCACGGACGATCGAGGACGAGGTGTTATGGAAGGAGGAAGTGGTGAGAATGAGCGGCTAGATCCGAGTCTCACCGTGAAAGCACGAGCTAAACCGAGTCCCGCCGAGTCCTTCCGATTCGAGCTCCACCGCGTTCATTCAACCGCTCGGAGAGAGGGATCCCACAGACCGGGTGGAGGGAGAGTCCGCGTGTGCAGAAAGTTCTCTTCTATTTTTTTTTTTTGAGAGAGGAAGGAAGGAGTGGAGACAGAAGAAAAAGGAAAGAAAAAGGAGGAAAAGAAAAGGGAAAAACTAATCCCCACGGAGTGCAGAGGTAACAGTGTTACTGTTATAACCCTGGATGATTTTTTCTCAAGAGTCTCCATAACAGCAGTGGGGAATAGTGTTATTCCAGATATATACAAGGTACTCTACTAGAGACTATAAGAAGTCGGATATGGCAAGGTAAAAAGTGCCTTTTATTTATTAATATCTGATCTGATCTGATGAACATTACCTGATTTGGTTCTGTTAAATGAGGTAAAGGAATATTACATTTGTTGAAACGAACTCTAATGCCCCGTACACATGGTCGGACTTTGTTCGGACATTCCGACAACAAAATCCTAGGATTTTTTCCATCGGATGTTGGCTCAAACTTGTCTTGCATACACACGGTCACACAAAGTTGTCGGAAAACCCGATCGTTCTAAACGCGGTGACGTAAAACACGTACGTCGGGACTATAAATGGGGCAGTGGCCAATAGCTTTCATCTCTTTATTTATTCTGAGCATGCGTGGCACTTTGTCCGTCGGATTTGTGTACACACGATCGGAATTTCCAACAACGGATTTTGTTGTCGGAAAATTTTATCTCCTGCTGTCCAACTTTGTGTGTCGGAAAATCTGATGGAAAATGTCCGATGGAGCCCACACACGGTCGGAATTTCCGACAACACGCTCCGATCGGACATTTTCCATCGGAAAATCCGACCGTGTGTACGGGGCATTAACCACTTGAGCCCCGGACCATTATGCTGCCTAAGGACCAGAGGTCTTTTTCCAATTTGGCACTGCGTCGCTTTAACTGCTAATTGCGCGGTCATGCAATGCTGTACCCAAACGAAATTTGCGTCCTTTTCTTCCCACAAATAGAGCTTTCTTTTGATGGTATTTGATCACCTCTGCGGTTTTTATTTTTTGCGCTATAAACGGAAAAAGACCGAAAATTTTGAAAAAAAATGATATTTTCTACTTTTTGTTATAAAAAAAATCCAATAAACTAAATTTTAGTCATACATTTAGGCCAAAATGTATTCGGCCACATGTCTTTGGTAAAAAAAATGTCAATAAGCGTATATTTATTGGTTTGCGCAAAAGTTATAGCGTCTACAAACTAGGGTACATTTTCTGGAATTTACACAGCTTTTAGTTTATGACTGCCTGTCATTTCTTGAGGTGCTAAAATGGCAGGGCAGTACAAAATCCCCCCAAATGACCCCATTTTGGAAAGTAGACACCCCAAGGAAATTGCTGAGAGGCATGTTGAACCCATTGAATATTTATTTTTTTTGTCCCAAGTGATTGAAAAATGACAAAAAAAAAAAAAAAAATATTTACAAAAAGTCGTCACTAAATGATATATTGCTCACACAGGCCATGGGCCTATGTGGAATTGCACCCCAAAATACATTTAGCTGCTTCTCCTGAGTATGGGGATACCACATGTGTGGGACTTTTTGGGAGCCTAGCCGCGTACGGGGCCCCGAAAACCAATCACCGCCTTCAGGATTTCTAAGGGTGTAAATTTTTGCTTTCACTCTTCACTGCCTATCACAGTTTCGGAGGCCATGGAATGCCCAGGTGGCACAAAACCCCCCAAAATGACCCCATTTTGGAAAGTAGACACCCCAAGCTATTTGCTGAGAGGCATATTGAGTCCATGGAATATTTTATATTTTGACACAAGTTGCGGGAAAGTGACACTTTTTTTTTTTTTTTTTTTCCATAAAGTTGTCACTAAATGATATATTGCTCACACAGGCCATGGGCATATGTGGAATTGCACCCCAAAATACATTTAGCTGCTTCTCCTGAGTATGGGGATACCACATGTGTGGGACTTTTTGGGAGCCTAGCCGCGTACTGGACCCCGAAAACCAATCACTGCCTTCAGGATTTCTAAGGGTGAAAATTTTTGATTTCACTCTTTACTGCCTATCACAGTTTCGGAGGCCATGGAATGCCCAGGTGGCACAAAACCCCCCCAAATGACCCCATTTTGGAAAGTAGACACCCCAAGCTATTTGCTGAAAGGCATGGTGAGTATTTTGCAGCTCTCATTTGTTTTTGAAAATGAAGAAAGACAAGAAAAAACTTTTTTTTTTTTCTTTTTTCAATTTTCAAAACTTTGTGACAAAAAGTGAGGTCTGCAAAATACTCACTATACCTCTCAGCAAATAGCTTGGGGTGTCTACTTTCCAAAATGGGGTCATTTGGGGGGGTTTTGTGCCACCTGGGCATTCCATGGCCTCCGAAACTGTGATAGGCAGTGAAGAGTGAAATCAAAAATTCACGCCCTTAGAAAGCCTGAAGGCGGTGCTTGGTTTTCGGGGTCCCGTACGCGGCTAGGCTCCCAAAAAGTCTCACACATGTGGTATCCCCGTACTCAGGAGAAGCAGCAGAATGTATTTTGGGGTGTAATTTCACATATTTCCATGGCATGTTTGAGCAATATATCATTTAGTGACAACTTTGTGCAAAAAAAAAAAAAAAAAAAAAAAAATTTGTCTCTTTCCCGCAACTTGTGTCGCAATATAAAATATTCCATGGACTCGACATGCCTCTCAGCAAATAGCTTGGGGTGTCTACTTTCCAAAATGGGGTCATTTGGGGGGGTTTTGAACTGTCCTGGCATTTTATGCACAACATTTAGAAGCTTATGTCACACATCACCCACTCTTCTAACCACTTGAAGACAAAGCCCTTTCTGACACTTATTGTTTACATGAAAAAGTTTTTTTTTTTTGCAAAAAAATTACTTTGAACCCCCAAACATTATATATTTTTTTAAAGCAAATGCCCTACAGATTAAAATGGTGGGTGTTTCATTTTTTTTTTTCACACAGTAATTGCGCAGCGATTTTTCAAACGCATTTTTTGGGGAAAAATCACACTTTTTTTAATTTTAATGCACTAAAACACGCTATATTGCCCAAATGTTTGATGAAATAAATAAGATGATCTTAGGCCGAGTACATGGATACCAAACATGACATGCTTTAAAATTGCGCACAAACGTGCAGTGGCAACAAAATAAATACATGTTTAAAAGCCTTCAAAAGCCTTTACAGGTTACCACTTTAGATTTACAGAGGAGGTCTACTGGAAAAATTACTGCACTCGATCTGACCTTCGCGGTGATACCTCACATGCATGGTGCAATTGCTGTTTACGTTTGACGACAGACCGCCGCTTGCGTTCGCCTTAGCGCGAGAGCAGGGGGCGACAGGGGTGTTTTTTTTTTTTGTTTTTTTTCTTTATTATTTTTTTGCTTTTTTAATCTTACTTTTAAACTGTTCCTTTCATATTTTTTTTTTTAATCATTTTTATTGTTATCTCGGGGAATGTAAATATCCCCTATGATAGCAATAGGTAGCGACAGGTACTCTTTTTTGAAAAAATTGTGGTCTATTAGACCCTAGATCTCTCCTCTGCCCTCAAAGCATCTGACCACACCAAGATCGGTGTGATAAAATGCTTCCCCAATTTCCCAATGGCGCTATTTACATCCGGCGAAATCTAAGTCATGAAATACTCGTAGCTTCCGGTTTCTTAGGCCATAGAGATGTTTGGAGCCACTCTGGTCTCTGATCAGCTCTATGGTCAGCTGGCTGAATCACCGGCTGTATTCTCAGGTTCCCTGTTGAGACAGGAGAGCCAGAGAAAAACACGGAAGACGGTGGGGGGGGGGGCATTCCCTCCCACGGCTTGTAAAAGCAGTCTAGAGGCTAATTAGCCGCTAGGATTGCTTTTACATGAAAGCCGACCGCTGGCTGAAAAGAATGATACCAAGATGATACCTAAACCTGCAGGCATCATTCTGGTATAACCACTCAAAGTCGTGAATGGCATACCTGAAGACAAAAAAATGGTTAACAATGGTTAACAATAAAGCACAGTAAAGTGTAAATAATTACACACCTGAAAAACAAACATGATAAAACATAATAACAATAACAATAACAATAACAATAAAACATTGCAGAATAGAATACAGTAAAAAAGAGCAGAACAATAGAGAGAGAGAATAGAGAGAGAGAGAACAATAAAACAACAACTATTTTTTTTTATTTCATATTTTTTTTTTTTTTTACACTTTTTTTGTAACTAACTTTTATAACGGTAACCGGTTCCAGGTTCGGGTCTCTCAAAATGCGATGGCATCTTGGGAGACCCTGTGAAATGGCGCCTAGTCTGTGCAATGCTGTACCCTACGCTAATACTCAACTAGTGAATGGTAGCGTTCAAAACATTCACCAATGCAAAGACCAGGATTGTCAGGACAGGAGGGACAATAATAGCGGGTGTCACGCCTATATCTGCACTTGCTGCAGACACAACATCTTTTTTGGGGGGGTTCGTTGGGTAGGGGTACTCGGGAGGACATAAAAATGCCTCTCATGCAGCCGACTGCATTTGGTTGGGGATGTGAATGGGGGAAGTACGGGTGCTGCAGAAGCGGTGGGTTCCCAATTAGGATTGGCGAATGCAGCAGGAAGGGCACTATGGGCACGACGGGCCTGTGTTTGTCTTTTTGGTGGCAGCGGGACACTACTTGTGCTTGCCACCTCACCAGCTTCAACTGCACTTATGGGACTCGCGACGTCACCAAGTGTTACTGCAGTGCTGGTTTGACTATGACCGGGGTGTACTACGCCGCTGGTGCTTGCCAGTTCACCAAAACGCTACCAAAAAACTGTTAGCGATCGCAGGGATCAGGCCTGACTCTGCGAACGCTGCAGTTATGCGTTTAGTGTTTTGTAAGTGACAGTGATCGATCGATACTGCACTTGGGTGGGCTGGGCCGGGCCGGGCGGAGGGGCAAAACGCAGGTGCTAGCAGGTATCTGGGCTGATCCCGCTAACACTGCGTTTTTGGGAACCCTAAACTGCTGGTGACGCTAGTATAGATCTGATCGGATCAGATATTGATGCGATCAGATACTATACCACTAAGGGAGGTGTACGGTGCGTGCGTGGGTGTTAGCGGTACTGGCGCTAATCTGACGCTGCCTGGGGCTGGTGCTTGCCAGTTCACCAAAATACTACCAAAAAAACTGTTAGCGATCGCAGGGATCAGGCCTGACTCTGTGAACGCTGCAGTTATGCGTTTAGTGTTTTGTAAGTGACAGTGATCGATCGATACTGCACTTGGGTGGGCTGGGCTCGCCTGGGCGGAGGGGCAAAACGCAGGTGCTAGCGGGTATCTGGGCTGATCCCGCTAACACTGCGTTTTTGGGAACCCTAAACTGCTGGGGACGCTAGTATAGATCTGATCGGATCAGATATTGATCCGTTCAGATACTATACCACTAAGGGAGGCGTATGCTGCGTGCGTGGGTGTTAGCGGTACTGGCGCTAACCTGACGCCTGGGGCTGGTGCTTGCCAGTTCACCAAAATGCTACCAAAAAAACTGTTAGCGATCGCAGGGATCAGGCCTGACTCTGTGAACGCTGCAGTTATGCGTTTAGTGTTTTGTAAGTGTCAGTGATCGATCGATACTGCACTTGGGTGGGCTGGGCTCGCCTGGGCGGAGGGGCAAAACGCAGGTGCTAGCAGGTATCTGGGCTGATCCCGCTAACACTGCGTTTTTGGGAACCCTAAACTGCTGGGGACGCTAGTATAGATCTGATCGGATCAGATATTGATCCGATCAGATACTATACCACTAAGGGAGGCGCATGCTGCGTGCGTGGGTGTTCACGGTACTGGCGCTAATCTGACGCTGCCTGGGGCGACGCATATCACCGCTGGGCGATCGGGGGGCTAAACCTTTATTCGGTAATAAACGGCGGGTGCCCTGACACTATAAAAAATAAACAAACTAACCAGCGTCAACCGTAACGGTTATACGGTGATCAGTGGTGAAAGGGTTAACTAGGGGGCAATCAAGGAGTTAAAACATTTATTAGGTAGTATATGGGGGTCCCTGACGCTATAAAACGCTGACGGCGAACCTCAATATTTACCTCACTAACTAGCGTCACCAGCGACACTAATACAGCGATCAGAAAAATGATCGCTTAGTGACACTGGTGACAGGGGGTGATCAAGGGGTTAAAACTTTATTAGGGGGGGTTAGGGGGGTATCCTAGACCTAAAGGGGGGTAATACTAACTGTCCCAACACTAACTGTCACAAACTGACACTATGCAGTAATCAGAAAAAAAAAACAAAAAAAAACAAAAAAAAACTGCTGGTGTCAGTTTGTGACAGGGGGGGGGGGTGATTGGGGGGGGATCGGGGGGCGATCGGGGGGGGGATCGGGGTGTTTTGTGTGCCTGGCATGTTCTACTGTGTGTGTGTGTGTTGGTGCACTCACAGTGAAGTCTTCTCTCCTCGGGCCGGAACGGAAATTACCGAGCCGAGGAGAGATGACATCATTTCCTTTGCTGCTGTTTAGCATACAGCAGCAAAGGAATGATTCGATTGGCCGGCGGCGATCGCGAGGGGGGGGCCACGAACGGATGGTCTCCCCCTCATCACCGATCGCCGCTGGACAAAAGACGACCGCCTCGGGCACCGGGGGGGGGGTCCGATCGGACCCCCCACCCGCGGAAGGCAAATCACGTACCCTGTACGTGATTTTGCCTGTCCGTGCCACTTTGCCGACGTACATCGGCGTGAGGCGGTCGTCAAGTGGTTAAAGAGACAGTGTACATAGTGAAATAAGGGCGGTAAAATTTGGGTACAAGTGAGAGCTCTACTCCCTTATAGCTGTATACCTTAAATATAGCATGCCTCCTAAAAGCACGCATTCCCAGAAAACAAAAAGGGGATCATTGGGGGGGGTCAGCTAAATATCCCCCTAAACCCGCATCAGCACAAAAGTCAGATATTAAAGGTTTTTTTAAACAACCACAGGATCAACAAAATAGCTCTATTCTAACTGAGCTAAATTTCTCATCTCCAGCTGGAGAAGTAGAGCATGGAACAAGTATTAGCCCTAGTGAGCACACACAGCATCTTATGATGGATATGGAGGGAGCAGAAGGAGGCCCCATGTGGAATTTACAGACATATATAAAAGCTCTACCAACCAGGGAAGATATGGATAAATACATACACAGATTAGAATCCTCTTATAAATCTGAAATACAAACGTTGAAAACATCTCTGACTGATATGCAAAATAAGATCATGGACATGGACACTAAAAATGTGAATCTGGATCAAAAAATGATTTTATTAGAAGAGAAAAAGATAGAACACGATCGATACTTGAGCTACATAATAAATATCACGGACAACCTCGAAAATAGAAGTAGACGAAACAATATAAGAGTCAGAGGACTTCCTGAGACTGTGAATGTAGAGAACCTTAGGAAAACTCTCCAAAATATATTTAATTCATTGCTGGAGCGTCCAGGGGAGACAGAAATAGAGATCGACAGAGTCCACAGAATCCAAGGCCCTAAAGTCAATGATTCAGGAAAACCTAGAGATGTGATTTGTAGAATACATTTTTTTCAGGTTAAGGAAAAAATTATGATAGCGGCACGGCGGCACCGGGATTTTGAATATGAGGGTGCGCAGATTATATTTTTGCAGGACCTGTCAAAATACACGCTAATAAGAAGAAAAGCAGTGAAACCATTGTTGGATGTGTTGAGGGAAAGGGAAATCCTATTTAGATGGGGTTTTCCTTTCCAGGTCATTGTTCATCAAGGCGGCCGAAGGGTTATTTTTCAGGACATTAATGATCTCCCTGAATTTTCTAGACTTCTGCAATTACCCCTGATTCATTTGCCGGACTGGCTACATTCATATCAGGGATTGGATTGGAGACAATATAGAGGAAGATAGAGAGCTTTAGTGGTGGATGGGTGGGGGGGGGGTCCTTGTTGTTTTTTTTTTTTGTTTGTTTGTTTTTTTGTTTGTTGTTTTTTTTTTTTTTTTTTTTTCCCACTTAAGGTATTGGAATACGTTTTGGTGTATACTGGGGCAGGGTTTAAGTGAAGAAAAATTAAAATGTTGTGTTTTTTTTTTTTTTTTTGCTTTTTATTTGTTAGTTAGTATTATGATTGAGATGGACTATATGTTATAAGTCAAAATATGTTTCTGATAATTTCTTAGAGTAAAATTGTACATTATTTTGTTAGGTTGGGTTGGTGAGGATCCTTTTTTTTTTTTTTTTTTTTGAGTATTGTGGATTTAAAAGATAAGACGGTTTTTTTCATGTCCAATATTGAGAGAATTAAGGCACATTAACTTACTAGGGTAGGGTGGTGGGTGGGGTATCTTTTTTTTTTTTTTTTTTTTTTGCAAACGATTGAAATGGATTATTTGTTATAGGTCAAAATATGTTCCTGATAGTTTTTCAGAGTTTTTTTAATGCACATTATCTTTATCATGTTTGATCGGTGGGGTTTTGTTTTTTTTTTGTTTTTGTTTTTTTGGTTCTGGTTGATTTTTTTGTTTTTTTTTGGTATTGTGGATTTAGAAGATAAGACAGGTTTATTCATGTCCAATATTGAGAGAATTAAGGCACATTAAATTACTAGGGTAGGGTGGTGGGTGGGGTATCTAATTTTTTTTTTTTTTTTTATATTGCAAATGATTGACATGGATTATTTGTTATAAGTCAAAATATGTTCCTGATAGTTTTTCAGAGTTTTTTAAATGCACATTATCTTTATCATGTTTGGTCGGTGGGGTTTTATTTGTTATTTTTTTTTTTTTTTTTGGCGTGGGGGTCGGGAGATTTCCCCCCCCCCCCTTTTTTTTTTTCCTCTCTTCTCACTAAAGGTATTTGTACATGGTTTGATGTATATGGCGGAAGGGGTTAAGGCAAGAAAAATGAAAATGGTGTTCCTATATGTGCACTATTTTGAGTATCACTTTAGATAGCTGATGCGGTTGAGGGTTTTTTAACTCACTGGGTGGGATAGGGGGACCATTTTGGGGTTTCATGTTTTTTCTACACTGGACAGTAGATATGGCTGACTGTCCTCAAGTTTACACTTTACTGGGTGGGACAGGGTTTTTTTTTAGGGTTTTCATGTTTTTCTTTTATGTTTGGCAATATTCCACTATAACTCACTAGGCACCAGTGATGCACAAGGTTTGATTGGTATTTGACGTGGGGGTTGGGGGATTTTTTTTCCCTTTTTTTTTTTTTTTTTTTTTCTTTTTCTTTTTTTTTTTTTTCACTAAAGGTATTCGTACAAGGCTTGATATATATTGGGGTAGGGGTTATGGCAAGAAAAATGAAAATGTTGTTCCTATATGTGCACTATTTTGTATATCACACTAGATAGTTGATCCGGTTGAGGTTCTTTAACTTACTGGGTGGGATAGGGGGACTATTTTGGGGGATCATGGTTTTTTTTTTTTTTTTTTTTTTTTTCCCTCTCCCACTAAATTTTGTAATGGATACAGAATTTATTTATTAATCTATTTTTTTTTATATATAATTTTTTTTTATATATTTTTTTTTTTTATTATTCTATCTTTTTTCTTTAAGGATATATGGGCTATAACTGTTTATATAATATGCCTGATTAGAGGAGTTTTTTTTTTTTTAACTGATACCGTGGGGTATTTTTTTTTTTTTTGGAATAATAAAAATATAGCCTGGGCTAGGCACGTTCAATCCTGGGGAGGATATCCTTTTATTCCCCAATCTAGGGAACTTACTTGGTAAGGTTAGACTCGAAGGAGTCGAATAGATAGTGAGTAGATAGGTTGTGTGGCTGGGTTGATTGGGGTGAGTGGTAACAGATTTGTGGCTTTTTTTTTTTCTTTTCTTTCTCTCTCCTTTTCCGTATGGACTCAATTAAAATATGCTCTTATAATGTTAGAGGTTTAAATTCAGCGGCAAAGAGGGCGCAGGTTCTGTACTCTTTCCACAGACAAAAAGTAAATGTGATTTTTTTTCAAGAGACTCATTTTCGGGCGGACCATATACCCAAGTTGCAAAAGGGATATTATAACGCTTGGTATCATGACTCCTTCGCATATTCAAAATCGAGAGGAGCCTCTATAGCGATACATAAGTCATTACCACATCAGGTTTTGGAAGAATGGAGAAATAGAGACGGTAGGGCAATATTTCTTAAGCTCCTAATATTTGGTAAGAAATATACATTTATTAATGTATATTTACCTAACCAGGGACAATCTAAAGTAGGAGCACAATTGATCACAGATCTTATGGAAAAAGCGGAAGGGATTACGATAATTGGGGGAGACTTTAATTTTATATTGGATAATGATAGGGATACTTCAGCAACATTAATAATGCAGAAGGCTAAGGATAAAGTCAAATTTAGGGAAGTAATGGCTAAGCATCATCTGGTCGATATATGGAGGGCGCTCTATCCCCTGGAAAGAGACTATACGTTCCACTCCAAGGTTCATGGTACTTATCACAGAATCGATTTCTTTCTGATGAATCAGCTGGGAGTAGCTGTGACTTCCTCCTCTGAAATTGGCAGTGCCATATGGTCAGATCATGCACCGATATTTCTAGTTTTAGATATTTCCAGGGAGATGAGCTCAAGAGGTACCTGGAAATTGAATGATAATTTGCTATGTGATGAGGTATGCGTTTCAGAAATAAAGAGGGCAATAATAAACTTTTCTAAAGATCATATAAGCGATACTACCTCCCTTTTGATCCAATGGGAAGCATTGAAATGTGTAGTTCGGGGCCTATTCATAAAGCATGGGGCTAGACTAAAAAAGGCAAAAAGGAATAGAACGACCCACCTCCTGAAGGAGATATCTAAACTGGAAACTCAGCATAAGCAAAATCCTCTTGGAGAAGTATTATTAGAATTAACAGAAAAGAAAACGGAACTGCAAAATCTACTTAATGAGCAGACATTACAAATTAGGGATAAAAATCGTACGTTATTTTACCAACATGGCAATAAACCGGGTAAATTACTGTCAAGAGCTTTACGTCAGCAAATTAACGCCTCATCCATTGTTAAAATCAAAGCAGATAATGATGAAATGATATATGATCCAAAAGGTATCTTGAAAGCATTCCATACTTTTTATAATAATCTATATAATTTACCAAACCAATTAGCAAATACGGATCCGATAAGATATCAAGAAAATATACAACAATATATCAAAGACACAGCATTACCATCACTAGCAACAACAGATATAGAACAGTTAGAACAAGAATTTTCAGAGATAGAAATACAAAAAGTAATAGATTCATTAGTGATAGGGAAAAGCCCAGGCCCGGATGGTTTTACCCCACGGTTTTATAAAACATTTAAAGACGTCTTAATCCCTATTATTAAAAGAACGTTTAACTCTGTATCTACCTCTCAACCGTTTGTCCCGCATAGCCTACAGGCATATATCTCACTCATACCTAAACCGGAAAAGGATCCCTCTTTCTGTGGTAATTATAGGCCAATATCCTTGACTAATATTGATATTAGATTGTATTCAAAGATTATCGCTAACAGACTTACACCAATAATACCAGCACATATACATCTAAACCAGGTGGGATTTATAAAGGGGCGAGAGGCGAGAGATAATACGCTTAAAACATTAACACTGGTGGAATATGCCCGGAGACGCTCCATCCCATCCTGCCTGTTGGCAGTGAACGCCGAAAAAGCATTTGACAGGGTGGGATGGAGCTTTCTCAGGGAGACATTAAAGCAGTGGGGGATTGGTCCCCTACTGCAGGATAAAATAATGGCCCTTTATCATAATCCAATGGCCAGAATACGGGCAAATGGGGAGTTATCGAATACAGTAAATATCACCAATGGAACTCGTCAAGGATGTCCATTGTCCCCAATTTTATTTGTATTAGTTATGGAACACCTCTTAATAGCGATTCGGAAGAATAATGACATTAAAGGCATCAAGGTAGGGCAGATTGACTATAAAATGTCAGTATATGCAGATGACTTGTTATTGTACATCACAAATCCGGTGGTGACAATACCAAATCTAATAGCAGAATTTAAAAGATTTGGAGATTTGAGTAATTTTAAGGTGAATTATAATAAATCTAACGCCTTAAATATTTCTCTGTCTAACTCTTTGGTTGAGCTCCTAAAAAAAAACTTTTCATTTAAATGGCAGGAGGAGGCAATTAAATACCTCGGAATTTTTATCCCTAGAGAGGTGAATAAGATACAGGAACTTAACTATCTTCCACTAATACGTAAAATAACAAAGACACTACAACTTTATGATAGAGGGACCTTTTCCTGGATGGGAAGGATAAACATTGTAAAAATGGATATACTGCCTAAAATAATTTATATACTCCAAACGATACCTATATATCCCTTAAGAACCGTAATGAATCAAATCCGTAAGGCTATAGGAAGTTTCATTTGGGCAAAAAAGAGCGCCAGAATAAATAGGAAAACATTATATAGACTAAAAAAAGGATGGTGGACTGGCTCTCCCAGACATTTCGTTGTACCTCAGATCAATATTTATAACCAGGATTGTGGATTGGTTCCATAATATGGACAACAAACAATAGGTGAAACTGGAGGAAGAAGTCACAGACATAAAACTGAAATCATTACCTTGGATTAAGAGGGAATATAGACCCCGGGAAGGGGATATGCCCTTCTTGGTCGTATCAACCTTGAAAGTGTGGGACGATTTGATAAAAAGGGGGATAGGATCTACATTGAGAGGTCCAATGACCCCCCTCTTTAGCAACCCGGAATTCCCACTTGCTTTTAAAGCCAAGACCTTCCTAAAGTGGCAAAGGAGGGATGATACGAGGATAGTGGAAATAATGGAAGAAAATAAACTCCCCCCATTGGAGGCCCTTGGTACCGATTATAGAAAGAAATGGTTTCAGCATGGACAACTCCAGCAATACATTTCATCTTTGACGAAGGAGTCCATAATGAACAGACCATTGTTAGGGTTAGAAAAAATACTGTTACAGAAACATAGACCCACACATATCTTATCTGTTGTGTATAAATATTTAATTTCAGAAAACAAGGAGGAAGGGTTACAATACATAAAAAAATGGGAGGAGGAACTAGGGATGGTTATCCCTAGAGCTAAATGGGAAAAAGCAATTACAGTAACTCATAAATTATCAATCTCTACTAGGCATCAAGAAAGAAATTACAAAATACTAGCCAGGTGGTATAAATGCCCAGTTGATATGAACAGAATAAATTCAGATAATACAGACAGATGTTGGAGATGTGAAGTAGCAAAAGGCTCAATGTCGCAAATCTGGTATTTTTGTCCAGAAATTCAATCATTTTGGGAAAAGGTATTTAAAATATACAGGGCTACAACCGGGGTAAAGATACAATCAGATATATATGTGGCGATATTGTCAATGATCCCTGGATCAATAAAAAATATAAAAAAGGGAACTTTGAAGTACTATATAACTGCGGCACGTACCGTCATAGCTAGAAATTGGAAAAATAAAAAAGCCCCCTCCATAAAAGAATGGGAATGTGAAATGGGAGTGATGCGATCCTTAGAGGAGAGGATGATATTAGAGGGAAGGAGATGAGTAGGTACAGGAAGAGCGTGGGAAGAGTCTAGAACCTCGCCGCGATAGGGGAACGAGAAAAAGGGGATAAAGATAGAGACAATACTGTGATGAAGAGTTGGAGAAGGGGGGAGAGTTCTTCTGAATTGGAGAAATTTTTATTTTTTTTTTGCTTTTCGGTTAGCTGAGTGGTGTTGTGTAAGAGGATTGGTTGAGGGTGTATGATGGGTATGGATGGGGGGTACTGGGATAGTATTGTGTTGTAGATATAGGGGCCGTGCAAAGATAGAGTAACGAATTATATCCAGAAATGTATACAGATGATGCTAGTATAGATCATGGGGATATATAAAATGATCTGAATATTAATTGTGAATGCCCCTATACACCATGATTTTTTTTTTTCTGTGCAGATGTATGTATGTGTATATGTTTTTTATATAAAAATTTTGTAAAAATGTTTGATAAATAAAGATTGTAAAAAAAAAAAAAAAAAAAAAAATAAAAATTAATGTACACACAGCACCCCATATTGACAGAAAAACACAGAATTGTTGACATTTTTGCAGATTTATTAAAAAAGAAAAACTGAAATACCACATGGTCCTAATTATTCAGACCCTTTGCTCAGTATTTAGTAGAAGCACCCTTTTGATCTAATACAGCCATGAGTCTTTTTTGGGAAAGATGCAACAAGATTTTCACACCTGGATTTGGGGATCCTCTGCCATTCCTCCTTGCAGATCCTCTCCAGTTCTGTCAGGTTGGATGGTAAACGTTGGTGAACAGCCATTTTTAGGTCTCTCCAGAGATGCTCAATTGGGTTTAAGTCAGGGCTTTGGCTGGGCCATTCAAGAACAGTCACGGAGTTGTAGTGAAGCCACTCCTTCATTATTTTAGCTGTGTGCTTAGGGTCATTGCCTTGTTGGAAGGTAAACCATCGGCCCAGTCTGAGGTCCTGAGCACTCTGGAGAAGGTTTTCGTCTAGGATATCCCTGTACTTGGCCGCATTCATCTTTCCCTCGATTGCAACCAGTTTTCCTGTCCCTGCAGCTGAAAAACACCCCCACGGCATGATGCTGCCACCACGATGCTTCACTGTTGGGCCTGTATTGGACAGGTGATGAGCAGTGTCTGGTTTTCTCCACACATACCGCTTAGAATTAAGGCCAAAAAGTTCCATCTTGGTCTCATCATACCAGAGAATCTTATTTGTCACCATCTTGGAGTCCTTCAGGTGTTTTTTAGCAAACTCCATGTGGGCTATCATGTGTCTTGCACTGAGGAGAAGCTTCTGTCGGGCCACTCTGCCATACAGCCCCGACTGGTGAAGGGCTGCAGTGATGGTTGACTTTCTACAACTTTCTCCCATCTCCCTACTGCATCTCTGCCACAGCTCAGCCACAGTGATCTTTGGGTTCTTCTTTACCTCTCTCACCAAGGCTCTTCTCCCCCGATAGCTCAGTTTGGCCGGACGGCCAGCTCTAGGAAGGGTTCTGGTCGTCCCAAACATTTTCAATTTAAGGGATTATGGAGGCCACTGTGCTCTTAGGAACCTTAAGTGCAGCAGATTTTTTTTGTAACCTTAGCCAAATCTGTGCCTGTTCTGTCTCTGAGCTCTTCAGGCAGTTCCTTTAACCTCATGCTTCTCATTTGCTCTGACATGCACTGTGAGCTGTAAGGTCTTATATAGACAGATGTGTGGCTTTCCTAATCAAGTCCAATCAGTATAATCAAACACAGCTGGACTCAAATGAAGGTATAGAACCATCTCAAGGATGATCAGAAGAAATGGACAGCACCTGAGTTAAATATATGAGTGTCACAGCAAAGGGTCTGAATACTTAGGACCATGTGATATTTCATTTTTTTTTTTTTTAATAAATCTGCAAAAAAGTCAACATTTCTGTGTTTTTCTGTCAATATGGGGTGCTGTGTGTGCATTAATGAGGAAAAAAAATGAACTTAAATGATTTTAGCAAATGACTGCAATATAACAAAGAGTGAAAAATTTAAGGGGGTCTGAATACTTTCCGTCCCCACTGTATAAGTAAAAACAGCGCTCACTAAAAATAAACAAAATGTACTCCTAAAGTCCCAGTCCAAAAAGTGTCCATCCAAAGGATTTATAACATTCCAAGTCCAAAATCGGTCAAGCAACTCCAGTGGTGTCCCCTCTGATGAAGTTTCTTTGTGATATTTCCCTCCCATCTGTGAGAAATCACGAAAAAGAAAAAATACTATATATGGTGTAGTATGTCTGATAACATCAATAAATACCATGCGTTTACATTGGGCTTACATCAAACAAATCTCCATCAGATCCAAATGTGTTCATATATATGTAACCTTACCCTCATGTATCTCAAAAGCCTTTCATAATATTCGCATGCGTCTGTTGTTTGTCTCAACTTCTCTTCCAGATGGAATCTTTCCCTCCTCACCACAATATGGTGTGTTGGAAACCCCAAAAACTGACATGCGGTATTGTAACAAAACTTATTTCCTTGTCAAAAGAAGTTTATTGAGTATACAATGTTATAAAGCTACATAAAGTAAATTTACAAGGATCTATAAAGTAAGCTCATTGTTTTACAGTAGGGTTTATATAGGTAAATATCATGAAATTTCAAATATTAAACATTGGGTTCACGTAAACCTAAATTAAAGATATATATCATTTCCTTAGTTACTTTTGTAGGTATTTAAATGATTTATACCTACTATACATATTATTTACAAGTAGAGTGTATATAGGTCAAATAAATTCTGATAATGAGCTTTAATCGTAAGGTGGAGAAAAGGAAAGAGAAAGAAGAAAAAAGGTTGAAAGGTAGAGGTATGGTCCACAAGGTTGTTCCGCTCGTCAGTTATTATTCTTTAGTTCTCTTTGAAGCCTTAGAATGGGTGTCTCTGTAAGTCATTTAATCGGTTACCATGGCAACAGGACAGAGTCATTGAAGTTTGACAGAAACTGTTGTTTTATCCAAGGATGCCAAAGTTTTTCAAATTTTGGAATTTGATTTTGATCGATGGCTACCATCTTAGCATGGGACATTGTATTATTCATTCTGTGAATTGTTTCTGCTAGTACCAATGTAGGAGATTTCCATGCCTTGGCCACTGTTTGTTTTGCAGCAGTTATTAGTTGGATCATAAGTTTGAATTGAGAGAGTGTTAACCATTCCGGTTTTAGATTAAGTAAAGTTAAATATGGATCTGGTTGTATTATTTTTTTAAATATTTTAGATGCAATCACGAAGACTTCTTTCCAGAAGGTTTGGATTATTGGGCACGTCCATCATATGTGTAAATATGTGCCTATTTCTGGGCATCCTCGAAAACAAAGAGCTGAGGTATTAGGTGAATATTTTGCCACTCTAGCGGGTACAAGGTACCAGCGAGTTAATACTTTATAATTTGTCTCCAGTGCTAAGATGTTGGGTGAAGATGACTTAGATGTGAGCCATATGTTAGACCAGTCCGTGTCTTCTAAAGTTCGTCCCAGGTCCTCCTCTGAACGTAAGAGGGTCTATTAAGATTTGCTACTCCATATAATTGATTATAAAATGATGAAATTGTACCTTTAGCAAATGGATCTTTTGTACAGATTGATTCAAAAATGGATAATTGGGATAATGGTGTATCCCCCTTTAGGAATGGTGTATAGAAATTTTTGATTTGGAGATATCTAAATATCTCAGAGTTTGGTAGATCATATTTTTCTCTAAGCGATGGGAATGAAAGGAATGATTTAGATGCTTTGAAGTCATTTAGTGTCTGAATGCCTGATGTTGTCCAAGCTTTAAAAGAATTTGGGTAGATCCATGCCGGATAAAAGGCCGGATTTCTGATAAAAGAAAGGAGAGGATTGTGTGGAGATTGTAACTGATATTTGGTTTTTAGTTTATCCCAGAGAGATAAGAAGTGTTTAGTTATAGGATTATGAATTTTAAAGCGGTCTTTAGGATCAAGCCATAATAAATTTGATATTAATAGAGGGTCATTTTCTGAAGCCTCTATAAATACCCATAATGGGATTTCCTGTTTTGCATGGTATTTGGACAGACTGGCCAAATGTGCTGCTCTGTAGTAGTTAGTAAAATTAGGGTATCCCAGGCCTCCTTTATTTTTGGGAAGATGTAGTGTGTGTATAGGTATACGTGGTTTAGAAGAGCCCCATATAAACGAAGTTGCTCTTTTTTGTACTATTCTCAAAAAATAGGAAGGAATTGGAATAGGGAGGACTCTGAATAGATAAAGCAATTTGGGTAGAATAGTCATTTTGATTGCATTAATCTTCCCTATCCAGGATAAAGGAAGTTGTGACCATTGTTTTATTAGATTTGTGATCTGTCTTAATACAGGAGGATAATTGGTTGAGAATAAGTCAGAATGAGATGCTGTTAAATGAATTCCAAGATATGGGATTGATTTTTCTGCCCATGTGAATGCGAGTGCAGCCCTAGCCGGGATCAATTCCATGTTTGTGAGTGAAATATTAAGCACTAGGCATTTCTTAGGATTAATCATAAGGCCGGATAGGGCTGCAAATCCATCAAGAGCTGGTAGTTAGGACCAGAGACCTGTGGTGATGATAGAAAAAGTAATATATCATCTGCAAATATACATAATTTGTGTGTAATACCTCCTACTTCAATGCCAGTTATAGTTTGGTTTGTTCTGATGTATTGGGCCATGGGTTCGAGTATAAGGGCAAATAATAAGGGAGATAATGGGCAACCCTGTCGGGTACCTCTTTCGATATTAAAGGCTTCAGATTTGTATCCATCATATTTTATATAGGCTTTGGGTTTATTATATAATGCTTTGATCCATGTTAAAAAGTGGGGTCCAAAACCCCATTTTTGTAATGAATATTGCATATATTGCCAGGATACTGTGTCAAATGCCCTCTTAATATCGAGAGATAGAAAACATAAAGGGATTTTCCGTTTTTTAGCAATATGTGCCAATAACACTGCCCTGCGTATATTATCGCCTGCCTGTCTATTTGGCATGAAGCCTACTTGATCTCTATGTATTAATTTTCCTATAATGCTATTGAGGCGTTTTGCTATTATTTTTGCTAATAATTTAATATCAAGGTTTAACAGAGAGATAGGCCGATAATTCACACAGGAAGTATCATCAGAAAGGGGTTTTGGGATCATACAAACAATTGCCATTAGTGTTTCTTGCCGAAAAGAATGTCCATCTAGAAGTTTGTTAAAAGTTTCAGTGAGAATGGGAGAGAGTATTTCTGAGAATGTTTTATAGTATAAAGCCGAGTAGCCGTCTGGGCCTGGTCTTTTGTTAAGTTTTAGGTCTTTTATGGCGTTAGCAACTTCATCTATAGTTAAAGGCTCATCCAAACTGCTTTTTTGATTCTGAGATAACTCAGATAAGGTTATTTTTGAGAAGAAGGATTCAGCCTCTGTAGGATTAAATTCATTGTTTGTCTTGTATAAAGTTGCGAGATGTGAGTGAAATTTATGGACTATTTTAACTGGATTACAAGTATAAACATTTTTTGATAATTTCAAACGTATTGGTTTGAAAGATTTGTTAGTTGAATTTAATGCCCGAGCCAAATATGTACCTGGTTTGTTTGTATTCATGTAGAAATTGTGTTTGGAGCGTTTGAGGGATTTATCAACTGACTCAGTGAGAAATAGATCATATTCCAATCTAGATTTTTCCAGATGAGATTTTGTACTCTGAGATGGATTATCTTGGAATGATATGTAGGCTGCATTAAAATTGAGTTCTAGTTTTTTTGCTAGATTTTTGCGTTCCCATTTAAATAGTGCCATTTGTCTTTGTATTGTACCACGCAAGACAGGCTTATGAGCTTCCCACAGTGTTATTGGGGAGATGTCTGTTGTATTATTAATTGATATGTATTCCTTTAAAGCTTGTTCAATCGCCCTCTGATGTAGTGGGTGTTTGAGCATTATGTCCGGTAAGTACCACGTTGGGTCATGCGCTTTTGGTATGGCTGAGGCTATAGCAGTGTATACTGCATTATGGTCAGACCACGGAATCGGAATTATATCTGATGCAATCATTTCTGGTATCATTCCTATTGTTAGAAAAATATGATCTATTCTGGTGAAGGTTTGATGAGGGTGCGAGAAATAAGTGAATTTCTTTTTCATTGGGTTACTTTCTCTCCACGAATCTACCAGATTGTATTTGGAAAGAAGTTGAGAAAAAGGTAATCTAGAGGTTATTTTGGATGGTGTAAAAGGTGATTTATCTAGAAATGGGAGGAGGACCTGGTTCGAATCCCCACACATTATCACTGTTCCTATTTTGTGTGTATTAATCACTTGTAATATATGTGAGAGGAATGGTGTAGGTTGTTTGTTAGGAGCGTAGTAGGAAATCACCGTGATTGCTGTATCCATTATATAACCCATGAGTATCAGGTATCTACCTTCTGGGTCTTTAATTTCTGATGATAAGGTGAATGGTGTGGATCGGTGAAATGCAATTAGAGTTCCCCTTTGCTTGGTACAGGCAGAAGCCGTGTAAATTTTTTGATGAAAAGGAGAAATATATTTTGGAGTAGAATCTTTGGTGAAGTGTGTTTCTTGGAGGCATACTATGTGAGCCTTCTTGTTATGGAAAGTACGGAAGACTTTGGTCCTTTTTTGAGGGACATTTATTCCCTGAACATTCAGGGAAAGTATATTCAGTGGTGCCATGGCAACAGATCAAATAGTTTTGACTTACTTTTTGTTATGCAGAGCTGACTGCGCAGATCAACCTGTGTGGACTGAAGAGATGAAAAGATAGAAAAGAAACCAGTGAATTCTGGAGTAGAGAGTAAACAAAAAACATATGAGATTAGATGATACATTGTATAAATTATTTTTTGCAAGTAATCACAATTTACCCGTGAAAGAGAATAAATATCTCTCTTCCAGGGGAATAAGTGCCTTCGTCACACCCCCACATAATATGGTTGGGAGAATGAGGAGGGCTAATGGGGGTACACGGATCTTCCGCTTACAGAAGAGAAGTGCTATGTCAAAAGACATCAAAATGATGTTTCATTAATTGGAGTGCAGAATATAGTTTTTGTTGAAATTATTTATTCCAGGGTGGTTGTATATGGTTAGTCTTGCCCTAGGCTAAATAATTCAGTTAGAAAGGTACTGTTAATAACTTTGGTATTGATGAAGATAGTTTGAATTATTTTGGGATTTTAACCCTTTTAGAGTAAACAATTACATATTTTATTCATATGTAACTGTTTAGATATGTTAACTCATAAAATTGAGGTTGTATTGCAGATCAGATTAGAATAAACAAAAACATAATTCTAGGAACTAGTTAGGTAATAATATATTTGTTTTAAGAAAAGAAAGAAAAAGCTTCCATTACTTCTGGATTATTGAACATATTTGTCCTAAAAAGTAATAAATCTATTGTTATTACTTGATAATATATAACTGAACAAGAATTTCCTTTTTTCACTTATATATTCTAAGGCTATATGAATCAGAAGTAATAAGAAATATAACTGGAATGCAACATGATCCCACACAGTGTGTGACTATCAGAATGCAGTTACATTCAGTTATAAATACAGGTTTTTTATAGAGAACCATCTCTTAGTATAATAAATGAAGATATATCAAGAATTAGGATGTCAGTCCATTGAATCTTCTTGGTCCATGGATGATGTGGCATAACGGCCTCTTTTGTGAGAATGATGATTCCCATTTTGTTCTGAAATTTTCTGGGTGCTGCCTGAAGGTGAAGATGATGCCATTCTTCTGCGTGTGGGAGAGTTGCTGCTTGTGGGTTCTGTCAGATTTAATTTTAAAAGGGTCTGTTGTAGTTCATCTGCTGATCTGCTTCTGTAAATTGTACCTTGGTAGTTAAATCTGACTGAAAAGGGGAAGCCCCATTGATACATAATGTTGTGGCGTTGCAGTTCCATTAGTTGGGGTTTCATGGATCGTCTTTTAGTAATAGTAAGTTGGGATAGGTCAGCAAAAATTTGATAATTGTGTCCTTGAAAATTAAGTTCCTTTTTTTCTCTTGCAGCAATTAGTATTTGTTCTTTCGTTCTGTAATAATGAAATTTTGTGATTATATCACGTGGGGGTCCATCTTTCTTTTTGGCTGTGAGGGCTCTGTGTACTCTGTCCAGTTCTAAACGTTCAATAGGGATTTCTGGCTTTGAACGTCTGGCTCTATTTTCGTAATATTCAAGCTTAGTTTGAAGTATTAAATTCTCTTCTTTTAATTGTTCCAATTCTGTTATATTTTCTTGGGTTGAAATTTCAATTTCATCTATTTTTATTTCTAAGGCTGCGGTGCAGTTTCCCAGCTCTCCTATTTCTTTGGTTAGGCTTTTTGTTATTTGGTCTGAGGTTTGTTTTAAAGCCTTATGAAGCATCTTTTCAAATTGTAATAATATTACTGGGGATGCTGAGGAGGCTTGTGGAGAAGTTTGTGAGAGGATTTGTTCTGTATCTGACTCAAATGGAGAGTCTTGCTGTGACATTTTCTGTCTGTGAGAGCTCCCTGATGCTGTATCTTGTGAGGTGACTGGAGCTGCTTTAGTTGCAGTGAGTGCCTGTGAGCTCTTTGTGAGGTGATTTTTATTTCTGCCACGGTTTCCTCCCAGTACCATATTTCCTGCCCAAACTTTCAGTTTGTTCCATGGGGCAAAAAGGTTCAAATGGATACCCTTTGAGCCTGCAGGCCCTTCTTTGTCCTTCTCTTCTCTCCTCAGCGGTGTGGAGCTCTAACAATGCATGTCTGCTCTGCTAGGCTCCGCACATCTCCTCCCCCCGTAACAAAACTTATTTCAACTGCAAAATGACATTACTCACAAAAGTGCATCTATATGTGCCCTTTTGTGTGTTTCTGTATATATATATATATATACACACACACAGTATCTCACAAAAGTGAGTACATCCCTCACATGTTTGTAAATATTTTATTATATCTTTTCATGTGACAACACTGAATAAATGACACTTTGCTACAATGTAAAGTAGTAAGTGTACAGTTTGTATAACAGTCTAAATTTGCTGTCCCCTCAAAATAACACACATGTCCAATCCCCTGGCAACAAAAGTGAGTACACCCCTAAGTGAAAATGTCCAAATTGGGCCCAATTAGCAATTTTCCCTCCCCGGTGTCATGTGACCTGTTAGTGTTACAAGGTCTCAGGTGTTAATGGGGAGCAGGTGTGGTAAATTTGGTGTTATCGCTCTCACTCTCTTATACTGGTCACTGGAAGTTCAACATGGCACCTCATGGCAAAGAACTCTCTGGGGATCTGAATAAAAGAATTGTTTCTCTACATAAAGATGGCCTAGGCTATAAGAAGATTGCCAAGACCTTGCAACTGAGCTGCAGCATGGTGGCCAAGACCATACAGCAGTTTAACATGACAGGTTCCACTCAGAACAGGCCTCGCCATAGTCGACCAAAGAAGTCGAGTGCATGTGCTCAGCGTCATATCCAGCGGTTGTCTTGGGGAAATAGAGGTATGAATGCTGCCAGCATTGCTGCGGAGGTTGAAGGCGTCAGCCTGTCAGTGCTCAGACCGTACGCCGCACACTGCATCAAATTAGTCTGCATGGCTGTTGTAACAGAAGGAAGCCTCTTTTAAAGATGATGCGCAAGAATGCCCGCAGTTTGCTGAAGATTTGCAGACTAAGGACATGGATTGCTTGAACCATGTCCTGTGGTCTGATGAGACCAAGATAAACTTATTTGGTTCAGATGGTGTCAAGCATGTGAGGCAGGAACCAGGTGAGGAGTACAAAGACAAGTGTGTCTTGCCTACTGTCAAGCATGGTGGTGGAAGTGTCATGGTCTGGGGCTGCATGAGTGCTGGCTGCACTGGGGAGCTACAGTTTATTGAGGGAACCATGATTGCCAACATGTACTGTGACATACTGAAGCAGAACCTGATCCCCTCCACTTTGCAGATTGGGCAACAGTGCAATATTCCAACATGATAACGACCCCAAACATACCTCCAAGACAACCACTGCCTTGCTAAAGAAGCTGAGGGTAAAGATAATGGACTGACCAAGCATGTCTCCAGTGCTGCCTGCACTGGGGAGCTACAGTTTATTGAGGGAACCATGATTGCCAACATGTACTGTGGCATACCGAAGCAGAGCCTGATCCCCTCTCCTCTGGAGACTGGGCAGCAGGGCAATATTCCAACATAATGACCCCAAACACACCTCCAAGACAACCACTGCCTTGCTAAAAAAGCTGAGGGTAAAGGTGATGGACTGTCTCCAGACCTAAACCCTATTGAGCATCTGTGGGGCATCCTCAAAACGGAAGGTGGAGGAGCGCAAGGTTTCCAACATCCACCAGCTCCGTGATGTCATCATGGAGGAGTGGAATAGGACTCCAGTGGCAACCTGTGAAGCTCTAGTGAACTCCATGCCCAAGAGCGTTAAGGCAGTGCTGGAAAATAATGGTGGCCACAGAAACGAATGACACTTTGGGCCCAATTTGGACATTTTCACTTAGGGGTGTAATTTGTTGCCAGCGGTTTAGACATTAATGGCTGTGTAAACAGAATCCACCCTCCAATGGATAGCGGCGCTAACTATAACAATGATGGAAAAAAAAAATAGCTTGAAACCTCACCATTCTTAGTACCTTGGGGTGAGTTAGAGATGTGCTGAATCTCAAAGGTGATGCATCATAACTCACTCTTATAACACATATAGTATTAGTGATCTAAATGAATAGAACACTCCTGTGTGTACAACAAAATAAATGTCCCCCAATATTCCAACTAATATGTGATGAATATATATTACCATACACCACGTGAAAAAATACAAATAGTTCCTACAATATATAATCACTTGAAAAATATATAAAAAAATATAAAAATATATAAAAACTAAAAATAAAATAGTATATGAAAAATAAAAATAAAATAATATAATAAATAAAGTCCAAAGTGAAATAAAAAAAATCCAAAAATAGTCCACAAAAACAGTGATGATAATGTGTGACAAGAAAACACCACTCCAAGAAGAAAGTGCAGGTGTCCTCAAAATCGTTCTGCTGTGATCCGCAAATTTCACCACACCTCAGTGGCGTGATTCCACTCCCTTCTGAAATTCAAACTCACCAGTAGGGATGAGCTTCGTGTTCGAGTCGAACCCATGTTCGACTCGAACATCGGCTGTTCGGTCGTTCGCCGAATTGCGAACGATATGGGCCGTTCGCGCCAAATTCGTGTGGCGCGTCACGGCCCATAATTCACTGTGGCATCGCAGTGCATTGCTTGCTGATGATTGGCCAAGCATGCACTATGACCCGCATGCTTGGCCAATCACAGCGCCGCCTGAACAGAGAGCCGTAATTGGCCAAAGCCAAGGAGGCTTTGGCCAATTATGGCTCAGGGGATTTAGTACACGCCCCACACTATATAAGGCCGCCTGCACGGCGGCCCTGTGCAGTGTGTTCCGGTGTGCTTAGAGAGAGAGAGACAGTGTCATTTCATTTGAGTTAGCTAGATTAGACAGGACAGTCGGTCAGTTAGCTGCACTTAAAGTGTATTGTGTATATATATATGCATCCCAGGTGTTGCATATATATATATACACTGTATTCAGTTTAGCTAGATCCGTTCCTGTTATCTTCTAGACTATTTACATTTAGTGCAGTGCGTCCTGCTCACAGTGTTCAGCTAGATCCGTTCCTGTTATCTTCCTACTGACAGGCAGGCTTGTCTTGTTACAGTATTTACAGCTACCTAAAGAAAATTACTGGTGTTCTTTTGATCCTATTAGTACCACGGTCAGGCAGCTAGACTATTTACATTTAGTACAGTGCGTCCTGCTCACAGTGTTCAGCTAGATCCGTTCCTGTTATCCTCCTACTGACAGGCAGGCTTGTCTTGTTACAGTATATAAAGCTACCTGAAGAAAATTACTGGTGTTCTTTTGATCCTATTAGTACCACGGTCAGGCAGCTAGACTATTTACATTTAGTGCAGTGCGTCCTGCTCACAGTGTTCAGCTAGATCCGTTCCTGTTATCTTCCTACTGACAGGCAGGCTTGTCTTGTTACAGTATATAAAGCTACCTGAAGAAAATTACTGGTGTTCTTTTGATCCTATTAGTACCACGGTCAGGCAGCTAGACTATTTACAGTTAGTGCAGTGCGTCCTGCTCACAGTGTTCAGCTAAACCTACAAGTTAGTGGGGTGCGTCCACCTCACAGTGTTCAGCTAAAGCTACCTGTAGAAGGTTGGTGGTGTTCTCATACTACAGGCAGGCAGTTGATTTTGCTAGCTGCAGTATATATATATATATTTATATATATATATCCCAGCTTAGTGCAGCGTCAGGCCATTAGTATGTCTGGAAGGCCAAGAAGGAGAGGCAGACAGTCACAAGCCAATAAGAGAGGGCAAGCAGGCTCTGTGTCTAGTGCTGGTCGTGGAGACGGTGCATCCTCATCAGCACATGGCCATGGGACACGCTTGGCCTTTTTTTCGGCAGCTGGCCGTGTTGAGCCGCAACATGCGGAAGACTTGGTCGAGTGGATGACCAAGCCGTCCTCATCCCCTCTCACCCATGCCCAGGGTGCTTTGTCTGGCAAGCAGCGGCCTCTTCCCTCGGCTCAATGTCATCAGTGACTCCTTCCCTAGCTCCACCATGTCCTCCTGAGGTGTCCCTCGAACTGTTTGACCACAGTGTTGGGTACATGCTCCAGGAGGATGCCCAGCGTTTGGAAGGCTCTGATGATGATACTGAGCTCGATGAAGGCAGTAACATGAGCACGGACAGAGGGGGTGCCCAAGAAGGACAGCAATCTGGCAGTCATGCTCCCCCTGCTGCAGCATACTGCCAGGTTTGCTCCAGTGATGAGGAGGGAGGGGATGATGAGGTCACTGACTCAACGTGGGTGCCTGATAGGAGAGAGGAGGAGGAGGAGGAGGAGGAGGCGGCATATCACCAACGAGGCAGGATGCCCTCCAGGGGCCAGCCTAAGGGCAGCACATTGACTGCATCACATGTGCAGGGCGCTGCAGTCTCTGCGCGTTATTCAAAAAGTTCTTTGGTGTGGGCCTTTTTTGAGACGAGTGCATCAGATCGCACCGCTGCTATTTGCAACATATGTCTCAAGCGTATCTCACGTGGCCAAAACATCTCCCGCTTGGGTACCACATGCTTGACCAGACATATGTTGACCTGCCATGCAGTTCGTTGGCAAGCGCATCTAAAAGACCCACACCAAAGAACAAAGAGGACCTCTCCTTGCTCCTCATCAGCTGAGATTTCCAACCCCACTAGACCTTCAGTCCTCTCTGAGACCTGCACTGAGAGGAATGAAGGTGTAGAATTAGGTGTGTCACAGCCAAGTACTTGTGGGCAATCTGCTTTTGGTACACCGACGTCAGATTGTACCAGGCAAATTTCCCTGCCCCAGCTGCTGCACCGCCGAAAGAAGTTTGCTCCCAGCCATCCACATGCCCAGCGGTTGAATGCTAGCTTGTCAAAATTGCTAGCACTTAAACTGCTGCCTTTTCAGTTGGTAGACTCTGCCCCCTTCCGTGAGTTTGTGGAATGTGCGGTTCCTCAGTGGCAGGTACCCAAACGCCACTTTTTCTCACGGAAGGCGATTCCAGCTCTCTACCGGCATGTGGAAGGCAATGTCCATGCCTCGCTGGACAGGGTGGTCAGCGGTAAGGTGCATATTACCGCTGACTCATGGTCCAGCAGGCATGGACAGGGACGTTACCTAAGTTTCACGGCGCATTGGGTGACTCTGCTGGCAGCTGGGAAGGATGCAGGACAAGGTGCAGTAGTGTTGGAGGTTGTTCCGCCACCACGCCTCCAAAATGCTAATGATTGTGACACACCTCTCTCCTCCACCCCCTTCTCTTCTTCTTCCTCCATGGCCTCTTCCTCGGAACCGGCGGTGCTCCGTAATCGTTCAAGGGGCTACGCAAGTACGCAGGCCAAAAGATGCCATGTGGTGCTTGAGCTGGTGTGCTTGGGGGACAGGAGCCACACTGGGGCAGAGGTTCTGTCAGCTCTGCAGGGGCAGGTTCAGAGGTGGTTGACGCCACGCCAACTTAAGGCAGGAATGGTAGTTTGCGACAATGGTACCAACCTCCTCTCTGCCCTCCGACAGGGACAAATGACCCATGTGCCCTGTTTGGCTCACGTCCTTAACTTGGGCAGGTACCCGGGCTTACAGGATGTCCTGAGGCAGGCCAGGAAAGTCTGTGTGCATTTCCGCCGGTCATATAATGCCAGTGCTCGGCTGACGGACCTCCAAAAGGAGTTTAACCTGCCCAAGAACCGCCTAATCTGTGACATGCCCACCAGGTGGAACTCAACGTTGGCCATGCTGCAGCGGCTGCACACGCAGCAGAGGGCCATCAATGAGTACCTGTGCGACTATGGCACCAGGACAGGGTCAGGGGAGGTTGGTTTTTTTCCCCACGCCAGTGGGCCATGATCAGGGATGCATGCACTGTCCTGTCACCATTTGAGGAGGCCCCAAGGATGGTGAGCAGTGACAGTGCATGCATCAGTGACACTGTCCACCTTGTCCACCTGTTGGAGCACACGCTGCGTGGAATAATGGACAGGGTACTTGAGGCAGAACAGAGGCAGGAAGAGGAGGACTTCCTTAGCTCTCAAGGCCCCCTTTATCAAGATAGTGTTCCTGCGTGCCCGCCGGTCACACAGGAAGAGGACGAGGAGGAGGAGGAGGAGGAGGAAGATTGTGTCAGTATGGAGGTGGAGCCTGGCACTCAGCATCAGCAGCAGTCTTTAAGGGATCAGTCACGAGAAACACATGGACTTGTACGTGGCTGGGAGGAGGTGGCTGCGGACCATGTCGTCCTTAGTGACCCAGAGGACTCCGGACCGAATGCCTCAGCAAACCTACGCTGCATGGCCTCCCTGATCCTGCAAAGCCTGCGTAAGGATCCTCGTATTCGTGGTATCAAGGAGAAGGACCAATACTGGCTGGCAACCCTCCTTGATCCATGTTACAAGGGTAAGGTTGCGGACCTTATCTTGCCATCGCAGAGGGAGCAGAGGATGAAACATCTTCGGGAGGCCTTGCAGAAAGGTCTGTGCAACGCGTTCCCAGAGACTGGGAGGTTACAAACTCCTGTTTCTGGACAACGTGTTGCTGGGGCTTTGGTCAGTCAAAGAAGGAGCGGTGGAGAAGGTGGCCGTCTGACCGATGCGTTCAGACAATTTTTTGGTCCGCAGCCCCAAGGTATGATCGGTTCCAGCAACCATCGCCAGCGTCTGTTTTACATGGTGCAGGAATACCTAGGGGGAAGATCAGACTTGGACACCTTTCCCACCGAAAATCCTCTGGGTTACTGGGTCTTGAGGATGGATCACTGGCCAGAGCTTGCACAGTATGCAATTGAGCTACTGGCCTGTCCTGCATCCAGCGTTCTTTCGGAACGCACATTCAGTGCTGCTGGAGGCGTGGTAACCGATCACAGGGTGCGTCTGTCCACCGACTCGGTCGATCGACTAACCTTCATAAAAATGAATCAGTCTTGGATCACCACCAGCTACCAAGCACCTACATAGTTACATAGTTACATAGTAGGTGAGGTTGAAAAAAGACACAAGTCCATCAAGTCCAACCTATGTGTGTGATTATGTGTCAGTATTACATTACATATCCCTGTATATTGCGGTCATTCAGGTGATTATCTAATAGTTTCTTGAAGCTATCAATGCTCCCCGCTGAGACCACCGCCTGTGGAAGGGAATTCCACATCCTTGCCGCTCTTACAGCAAAGAACCCTCTACGTAGTTTAAGGTTAAACCTCTTTTCTTCTAATTGTAATGAGTGGCCACGAGTCTTATTAAACTCTCTTCTGCGAAAAAGTTTTATCCCTATTGTGGGGTCACCAGTACAGTATTTGTAAATTGAAATCATATCCCCTCTCAAGCGTCTCTTCTCCAGAGAGAATAAGTTCAGTGCTCACAACCTTTCCTCATAACTAAGATCCTCCAGACCCTTTATTAGCTGATGCTGATGTAACCGAATAATTTTTTTTGAAATCTCAGATCCCTTCAAAGACTGCCTATGCTGATGCTGAGTGACTATCCCTGAGTAATTATCCTCTTCCTCCTCAATCATCACGCTGATAGCTTGTAAAAACATTTTTGGTTCTGGGCGCCACCACCAGTGCCTAAGGCAAAATTTTTCAGCCCCTGTTTAACAGGGGCGTGTAATTACAATTTTTGATGTAATACTTTGCAGCAGGGCTCGTTCCTGCATTCCAACTAGAGTGTCTGTGAGGGGTTGCAGTGTTGTGGCACCAGCACCAGTGCCCAAGGCCCAATTTTTCTGCTCCTGTCTAACAGGGGCGTGTAATTACAATTTTTGATGCAATACTTTGCAGCAGGGCTCGTTCCTGCGTTCCAACTAGAGTGTCTGTGAGGGGTTGCAGTGTTGTGGCACCAGCACCAGTGCCTAAGGCCCAATTTTTCAGCCCTTGTTTAACAGGGGCGTGTAATTACAATTTTTGATGCAATACTTGCAGCAGGGCTCGTTCCTGCGTTCCAACTAGAGTGTCTGTGAGGGGTTGCAGTGTTGTGGCACCAGCACCAGAGCCTAAGGCCCAATTTTTCTGCCCCTGTTTAACAGGGGCGTGTAATTACAATTTTTGATGCAATACTTTGCAGCAGGGCTCGTTCCTGCGTTCCAACTAGAGTGTCTGTGAGGGGTTGCAGTGTTGTGGCACCAGCACCAGTGCCTAAGGCCTAATTTTTCAGCTCCTGTTCAACAGGGGCATGTAATTACAATTCTTGATCTAATATTTCACAGCAGGGCCCTGTGAGGGCTTACAGTGTTGTGGCCACAGCAACACCTAAGGCCCAAATTTCTGCTGAGTATATAGGGCAGGACCCTACTTTCAAACATCTAACTTACAAACGACTCCTACTTGCAAACGGAAGGAGACAACAGGAAGTGAGATGAAATCTACCCCTAGGAAGGGAAATTCTCTCCTGTAAGAGTTAATATGGGGAAAAAAATTCTCCTTTCCACTGATGCTTTCCAATCCTTGTTCCACAAAAAAACCCAAATTTTCAAAAAACATTTTTCATTGGGACAAAAAGTGAGGTGAAATCTTCTGAAGAGGAGGAAAGACAGCAAAACAAATGTCACAGGGGTGATAACCCTTCCCTATGTTTTCCAAAAAGCTTAAAAAAGATTTTTTGGCTGGAGCTAAACACGTTAAAAATGTACCCGTTCAAAATTACAAACAGATTCTACTTAACAACAAACCTACAGTCCCTGTCTTGTTTGCACCGCCTGTATACTGCTGTTCAGAGTATATAGGGCCTGGTGGCCCCACACCTTTCCTTATTTTATTTTGGGTGCAGGGTTCCCCTTAATATCCATACAAGACCCAAAGGGCCTGGTAATGGACTGGGGGGTACCCATGCCGTTTGTCTCACTGATTTTCATCCATATTGCCATGACCCGACATTACATTAAACCCGCAAGCAGTTTTAAATGAGATTTTTTCCTTTAAAAATGACATTTGGTGCAGGGACTGTTCTAAACACGGGAAACACACGTCACTTTACAGGCATACTATAGACACCCCCCAGGTACGATATTTAAAGGAATATTTCACTTTTTTTTTTTTTACTTTAAGCATCATTAAAATCACTGCTCCCGAAAAAACGGCCGTTTTGAAAAGTTTTTTTTTGCATTGATACATGTCCCCTGGGGTAGGACCCGGGTCCCCAAACCCTTTTTAGGACAATACCATGCAAATTAGCCTTTAAAATGAGCACTTTTGATTTTGAACGTTCGAGTCCCATAGACGTCAATGGGGTTCTAACGTTCGTGCGAACTTTCGGTCCGTTCGCAGGTTCTGGTGCGAACCGAACCGGGGGGTGTTCGGCTCATCCCTACTCACCAGCTATTAAGGCCTCCCACTCTCGTGTTTGCCGAACAGAGCCTCAACCCACTCTCATGGGGGTTAGCATGCGTTCCAGATCTCCACTGCTACACACTGGCTTTTCTCCTCATAATTGTGAATTCATATATGAGATAAAAGAAATGCTCCAATAGTGTAGTATCGTTAAAAAGATCAATTTATTCACACTAAAACTGCGTCAAATGAACTCCCAATCAAATAAAAACTGGTAGGCAAAACACACTTCACAGTAGTATGGAAAACAGCACAGCAAACTGAACAGGATAAAAAGCGAAACCACGGGGGGCGTGGCCTGGACGGAGACCGTGATGGCAGCATAAGCTAAGAGCTCCTGCGATCCGGGGACAGATCTAAGCTTGAAGGGGAGCCCACACCTCGACATCAGCATGAGCAGATCCACCCGGAGCTCCTCATCATCCCGTACCACAATGGACCCAGGTACGCAACTCAGTAGGAACATTCCTGACATATTCTGTACCCAAAAACTGTCCGCACACGCGGTCTCGCAGGCCCAAGCGTCGGCCTCGCCTTCTGATTTGCCCGACATGCAGACCATGGGTACTCTTACTCCTACAACTGATACCGGGCGAGCACACATGCTCAATCTGTTCGACCTGGAAAAAGTAGCGTCGGATATTAAAAGCACGGTGACAGCAGCTATAGCTGACCTGAAATCGGACATGCAGGCGATTGCACACCGCATTGACACGGTAGAACAAACAACCCTAACTCACGCAGCAGCCATTCGCCAGGTTCAATCTGCCTATGATTCACAACTCTCCCAAATGTTTGACCTCCACAGGCATGTGGAAGACCTCGATAATCGCGGCCGCCGGCACAACATAAGAGTAAGAGGGATACCTGAAAGTATTGACCCAAACTATGTGCACTATTCAATGATTTAATAGGAAGACCTGCAGACTCTCCTATTGATATGGAAAGGGCCCACCACGCTCTGCGCCCCCAGCCCAGGGAAAATGAACCACCCAGAGATATAGTATGCTGTCTGGTGAACTTTCCCCTTAAGGAGGAAATTCTGCGGAAAGCCAGGGAAAGAGGTCGAGTAATTTTTAACGGGGCTGATATAAAACTATTCCAGGACTTGTCACAGATTACACTACAAAACAGAAGAGCCCTAAGACCTTTATTGGATGCACTACGCTCTAGGAACATTCAATATCGCTGGAAATTCCCCTTTGCCTTATCTGCGTCCACCAGGGGACGCTCTGCTATTCTTCGCACACCAGATGACCTGAAGAATTTCTGCGACCAACTCGATCTCCCACGGATCGAACTTCCGGAATGGTACGACCTCTTCTTCCCTTTGGAACCATGGCATCCGGTCTCTCTTAATCCATCCCCGAAGGCACCACGGCAGAGATCGCGTAGACGCAAGGCAGGATCGACATCTCCGAAAGCACACTCATCCCGTCGGGACCTCTACCAACGAAGTCCTTCTCGCGCACCGCCGTCCCCCCCGGGACGCAACCACCTGGAGGATTGACTGTACCCGCTCGGCCATGTCGTAACATCAGTGAGTTTTTTTTAATTAACCCCCGTTGCACACCGCCCCTCTGTTTTGTGCTGTGTTCTATGCTATGCACCAGGAATGCAATCACTTGACATTCTCCGGCACCGTTCATTCCCACCTGATCCATCCCGCTCCAGCTCCACCTTTATGCTACACGCAGGATCTCCCTCATATCTCACAAGCCGGACAGACCTACATCTGGATTATAACATTCAGGAATCGAAGTACTAGATTCCCAAAAAAATTTTTTTCCATGGAGACTCTCGTCATCTCAATTTGTTTTTTCTCCCCCTCCCCCCCCCCCTTTTTTTTTTTTTTCTGTGTTGTATTCTGTTTAGCTTTATTTGTGCTTATCCTATCATATTTTATAGGGCTTTAAACACCCTCTTCGAGGATCTAGGAACAGCAGATCACTATTTTTTTCCATAATTGCCCATACCCCAAAATATCCTTGCCTTAATATCTTAAAGAGCAAAATACGATCTGCCTAACTTCTTTCAATGTATGATATGGATATGCACCTTCTTTTCACTCACAACTATAGGTAATACATGCAAAGCATAAAGAATGATATCCTTATTGAAAACGAATATATGTATTTAGCGAAGGCAGACTTCCGGCTATCCTGATCACCAGGGACGTTGTTCTTGTCCGACCCGAGGTGCCCCTCCTGGGGGCTCCACGCTCTTACTTCAACTCTGATCACCTCCTGCACAGCCTACCCATAAGGTAGGAAGGAGAGACTCCATTAATCCAGACGTCCCTGGTATTCAGTAAGCAAACCACTTACCTCGGGAGTTAGAACACATACAATGTACCTTATCAGGTTTCTGTGGCTCCCGAGGAAGGCACTGTACAAGCAATAGCCTTGCAGTCACATTATTGCACATCATGACCCTTCAGCCCAAATGTTGATAATTATATTACCCCCCCCTCCTTACCTTCCCCCCTCCTTCCCTTCCCCCCCCCCCCCTCCCTTTCCCTCTCCTTCAAGACCTCCCTACCCATCCTTCCCCTCTCCCCCCTTGTCCTTTTCATTATCTCTCCTCACGTGATGTGCCATTTTAGTTTTTCCCTCAAAATAGTGGCTAGCTTTTCATTTAGCAGTAAAGGTTTAAGTTAGATAATTCTCTCACAGTGTGCATCAGATTGTGATTGCTCCTGTTTTTGTTTGTATTCTTGTATTTGTTTTGGGGGTTTATTCTGTTAATTCTGTTATTTTCTCCCCCTCATTTGATACGCTTACTACATGGCTGAATTAGTAAGGTATACAGCCCATAGGCTATACTTCCTTTTAGGTTTATGTTTTTTCTAAGAAATGCAAATTGTTCCTATTTTTGGGATCCTTCGCTATGATCCCGGTGGTCCTATAGTATTGTAAAATGTTGAGTGGGCTCCCCACAAAACCACAGCTTACATTTCTACGCCTAGGCGAAATAGCAGGTCTGTCTCCCGACCCGCACTCGATCTAAGGTCCCCGTCTCTTTTCACTCTCCCACACAGCGAGTCCCTAAGGACACCAGCTGATACTCCAGGATTTTTTTCCCCAGGTGAGGCAGATTTCCTAGCCTCACCTCTGGTGTGTCTTTTTTGTTCAGCTCTTCTCTCCTCTCTTACCCTCCCCTGTACTGCCGTCCCCTCCCTCCTGCTCTTTCTCTCCTCCCCATCTCCTATTCCCATTTTTCTTTCCCTTTTTACTCCTATACCCCAGACTCACTCCCGCTTTATTACCCCTCACTCCCCCTCTCCCCTTTTTCTTTTGCTTCCCCTCCCCTTTTTCTTTTGCTTCCCCTCCCCTTTTTCTTTTCTTCCTTTTCACTAATTCTCTTCCTCTCCTGCTCTGCCCCTAGGCTCCGGGGCTTGACTGGTCCCACCCCCGCCCCCTCCTTGACAGCCCTCGCACATTGTCTACCACTTCTCACCGTATTACACTTTAGTGGGGCTTGATCCCCAAGCGCAAACAGAGTGTAACCATGCAATCAAAACCATTAACCGAACTGTCTTTGACGCTAAAATGTATATCACTAAATGTAAAAGGTTTTAACCTTCCTGAGAAACGCTCCCAGGTCTTGTCATCGCTTTCTAAACACAAAGCTCATTTTATTTTTTTGCAAGAGACCCACTTCCGCTCCGACACAATACCTAAACTCGCCAATCACATATATCGATCGGCCCACCATGCCACCAACCCAGATGCCAAAACGAAAGGCGTTTCAATATTAATCTCCAAACATGCAAACTTTCTTCTATCAGACTCATTGATTGACCCGGCAGGTAGATATATCTTCCTCAAAGGGAAGTACGCAAACAAACCAATAACATTGGCAAACGTTTACTGCCCCAATGAACACTAAGTTTCCTTCCTAAGAGATACCTGTGACCGTCTGGCGTCCTTCCAGGAGGGCCTAGTTCTCCTTGGAGGAGATTTTAACGTTCCCCTAAACCCACTATTAGATTCCTCCTCTGGCTCATCTGCCCTACCATACAGAGATCTTCGTCAGATCAAAACCCAATTACAAAACCTGACCCTTCACGATACATGGCGCACATTATCACCCACAGTAAAAGACTACACATTTTTCTCTGCACCGCATCAAAAGTATTCAAGAATTGATTACTTCTTCCTCTCCCAATCAGACCTCCCATTTTTAAAACAATCTACGATAGAATCGATGTTCCTATCAGACCATCACCCCATTACGGTCACACTGTCCTTCCCCGAAACTCAACCACGAACTAAAACATGGCGATTTAACCCCTCACTGCTCGGGGATCCGGTTTCCCTAGAACACATACGCACGTGTATCCTCAACTATTTCACTGAGAATTTATCACCTGAAATCTCTCCCATCTCCCTTTGGGAGGCTCACAAGTGTGTGGTCCGGGGAGAGTTGATTGCTCTGGCAGCAAAAACCAAAAAATTAAACCAAGAACTTATTAATTCCCTCATTGAAACAATTAGATCCCTAGAAAGAACACACAAACGAACGCAAGCAGTTGCTACCTTACAAGAATTATCTCACGCTCGCGCTCTTCTTAAAACAGAACTAGACAAACGCTCTAGCAGACGTTACATCCTCGGCCAGAAGATCTTTTACGAGCAAGGGAACAAATGCGGCCGTTTGCTGGCACGCTCGGTCCAATCTGCTAAAACTTCTACTAGAATACACCACATACGCAATTCCAAAGGAGATCTTCTGGTCAGGAATGATGAAATCGCTAGGGAATTTGAGACTTTTTACTCAAAATTATACAACCTCCGCCCTGAACAAATGTCTCAGAACGTCCAGAAAGCCCGTTCTGACCTCATTAAATCTTTCCTCTCCAGATATAGCCCCAAGCCAATATCTCTCCAACTTAAGCTAGAACTTGACAAACCCATATCTTTAACTGAAATGGAAGTGGCAACTAAACAAATGAAGCTTGGCAAGAGGCCTGGTCCCGACGGTTACACTCTCCAATACTATAAAACATTTGCGGACATTCTCTCCCCTACACTCCTGACTACATTCAATGCCCTAGCTGAGGCCCAATTTGATCCTTCTAGAATGTTAGTGGCCCACATTTCGGTCATACCAAAAGAGGGTGAAGACCCATCATCAGTCGCGAACTACAGGTCAATATCCCTACTAAACGTGGACATCAAATTGTACGCAAAAGTTCTTGCTAATAGACTACTCCCCTTAATACCAAATCTTGTATCTCTTGACCAGGTAGGGTTCGTCCCGGGTAGAGAAGCCCGAGATAATGTAATCCGCACACTAAACTTACACCACTGGATATCTAGTACTAAAACCCAGGGATTTCTCCTTTCTCTCGACGCCGAGAAGGCGTTTGACAGGGTGGCCTGGGACTACATGCGCGAAACTCTTTCAGCGATTGGAATCGGAGATCATTTGCTTTCCTCCATTATGGCATTGTATTCTGGCCCGTCCGCTGCAGTTAGAGTTAACGGCCTCCTGTCAAACGCCTTCCCTGTCAGGAATGGTACACGTCAGGGCTGCCCTTTATCACCGCTTCTTTATATTCTCATCTTAGAACCCTTCCTCAATAAACTAAGAAACAATCCTGATATTCAGGGCATTGTGGTAAAGGGGAGAGAGTACAAGGTAGCGGCATTCTCATTACAAGCACCCCGTGTCTCGCTTCCAAATCTTCTACATGAGATTGACCTATTTAGCAAAATATCCAACTTAAAAATCAATCAAACCAAATCACAGGCCCTGAATATCTCGCTTTCCCCCCAAGAAGTGACTAGTTGTCAAGAATCCTTTCCGTTTCAATGGCATAAAAACGCTCTCACCTATCTAGGAATACAGATCCCACCCCAATTATCAAACTTATACGTATTGAATTTCCAGGTAGCCCTTCTCAAAGCCCAAAATTTTCTTAAAGATTGGAAGACGTTAAATGTTTCCTGGTTTGGGCGTGCAGCCCTGATCAAAATGCTGATCTTACCGCGTCTACTATATCTAATACAAGCAATACCAATAGCTCTGCCAACTAACTTTTACTCAACATACCAAAAAATTTGCTCGACATTTTTATGGAGAGATTCTCCTCCCCGCATTAGATATTCTAGACTCACCTTATCTAAATCCAAGGGTGGAATAGGATTGCCGGACCTGGGCAAATATTATAGCGCATGCCACCTTACGAGGATAGCGGATTGGAATATCCACACCCCCAAGAAATCCTGGATTGCCCTGGAAAACGCCGTATCACATCTTTCCTTACACTTACTCCCGTGGTTATCCCCTAAGCACTGGCCACAATCAATAACGACACATCCTCTAATCTATCCGTCCCTTTTAGCATTCAGAAAGGCTTGACTCAAGGGAAACTTAGCCTCAATCCCAGGCCCCTTGACTTCGTTAAGAGGAAACCCTGCTTTCTCCCCAGGCTCCCACACCAACTTCCTGCAGAAAGAATGGCCACATGAAGATGTCCTAGTTATGCATTTCTATCAGGATGGGAAAATCATGTCCCTAGAAAAACTCACAGAAATGTCCAAAACGTCAGCATTTTCCTTCTGGACCTATAGACAAATTAGACACTTCCTGGAAACTCACATTAACCAAACTCATGGGGTTAAGCAGCTCACTCAGTTTGAAACCCTGTGTCACCGCAAAATCCCACAAAGACACCTCATCTCTCTTTTGTATACTTTGCTTAATGAACCCTTGACACCTACCTTTTCTTCCTCACAGATTTCATGGAATAGGGACCTTTCGACACCCTTAACAAATGAGGAATGGAATAAGGTCCATGAATACATACACAAGGGCTCATTGAATGTTACTACTCAAGAGAACGGGTATAAGATAGCTACCAGGTGGTATAGAACCCCCTCAAGACTCCACAAATTTATGCCCTCTATTCCCAACACTTGCTGGCGATGCGGAGTGGAAGTGGGTACTATGCTCCATGTATGGTGGGATTGCGCAATCCTCCAACCCTTTTGGAAGGAGGTTCATAATTTAATAGCACAAATTACCACATTTACTCTCGATTTTACCCCAGCCCAATTTCTTTTACACCATACATCCTTACCCAGACAAAGCTACTTCAAATCTTTAGCGATGCATCTAGTTAATGCTGCTAGACTATGCGTTCCAAAACATTGGCAATCGACTTCCGTTCCATCAATCGGT